>PVKZ01000098.1:0-1200000 GCA_004027375.1 Macroglossus sobrinus | reverse complement strand
GCGACTGTGTTGATGAAACAATGATAAGAGCTGCGTTAAATCATTCTGGAACATTGCAACTTAAAACAATTAGTACCTTAAGAGAAAATATAATGAGGTCTTCGGTCGTGAGCCCTTTTCTTAGACAGCAGTACATTTAGGCCTTTTGCGGATGGGGAGGAAGGAACAGGAGGAGGGGCTGGAGGAGGCTGGAAGCTGCCTGCGACCAGACCACTCAGCTGTTGGAGGTCGTGACAAGGAATGTGGATCTTATCCTAGGAGTAGTGAGCAGGAGTCACAGGAGTGTTTTGCACGGGGGAGTGTGCACGGGGTCTGGTGTGTGTTTCTGGAAGCTGACTCTGGCTGCCGAGGAGTACAGCCATATTGGATGCAGAGGGAGAGAAGTGCCCATTCTGATTCTGCTCATGTAGCTGGTGAAAGGCCTGATTCCCAGGTGACGGTGGCAACACAGGGAAACAACTCAGAGGCATGAAATGAGCGGGACAGCACTGTAGCAGGAGGTGAGCACTGCCCACCTGTCTCACTGGTTTGCTAAAGCAGCCGGAATCAAAGGAGATACGCGTAGAAGAGACTTCTCTGAAGCTTTGTGTAAAGAGAAGCCATGCTTAGGAACAAGTTTGAAAAAATGGAAAATGTGGAGATAAATGTCAGCCTTGTCATGTTTACAGGTCTGGCACCAATCGGTGTGCTGGGCAGACTCCCCGGAGCGGGCCCCAAACAGCAGGCTCCCTTGCCGTGCTCCTCCCATCCTGACGGGGAGTCTCCAGGGATTTGCTTCCAAAACGGCCATCTGGGGTTTGAAGTCCACCCCTTTCACTCCTTCCTGAGACAGACTTCCTGCCTCTGGGCCGTTCTCCCTGCATCTGGGGACCAGCATCCGTTCTCCCCGTAGCCAGGTGTGGGTGCGCTGCGCCCTTTCGCATTGTACCATGCAGCGAGGAGACAGACAGCTTCTCTTTGTCTCCTGATTTTAGTGCTAAAATTCTTATATTACCTAGAGGACATTTCAGGGTAGGGATTACATGCAGCCCGTCTTATCTCCTTTGGTGGGAGTCAGTTGGCGATGGAGAAGCCCCTCGTTTTGCCTCCGCCTTGGTGGGAGGAAGCTGGGGGACACTCTGGCGACCGCTCTGCATATGTCTGTAACACTGGACCCTGTCTGCTTCATCCTGATCCCGCCCTCCAGAGCAGGACTGGGCTGGTTCCCCTGACCTGTTTTTCTCTGTCTCACTTCTGCGGTTTCTAGAGAGGCAAAGTTCATTTAGTGTGGCCACAGACTTATCTCTTCAGCCGCAAGGTTTTTCTTGAAGCCACCTGACCCTCCAGGCAGCTAGCATCCTCTGACTTTTGCCCTTGGGCCACCTGACCCTCCAGGCAGCTAGCATCCTCTGACTTTTGCCCTTGGACATTGCCAGATTCGCTTTTCTGCCACAGGGACTTGGCTCCCTGCCCTGTCACTCAGTTGAGCCTCTTCTCTCTATGTGCACAGTCTCCTCTCTGGCGAAGCCTTGGCTTTCTAGGCCGCCTTTCTCTGCTGAACTTCATTTCTCTTTAGCAAGACTTCACCACCCAACCTTCCAGACACAGGTTAGTGTGGCCTCTCCTGTCATCTTTTACATCTTAAGCACCGGGACCTGATAAACGTGAAACAGACTTGTTCTCCCATCATAACCTGGGCCTCTGTGCAATGCATTTTACAACTGCGATAGATCGTGAAAGTTCAGCTCCGTTATTCAAAGGTCATCTCTGGAGTTTTATTAATTCGATTTCTTTGAAAGTTTTTCTAAAAGTTATTTTTTTTATTTTAAAATTTCCCTCTCTCTATACAATTTTCTGAATATCTGGGTGCCCCAGATTTATTAATATATCTCTCTAGATATCTACTGTTTTTTTCTTGAAGAATATTGAGCTCTATATATATCTAAGGTTCAATAGTTTTTATAAAAAGCTCTCAGCATATTTTTAAATGTATATTCTGAACTTTAAATTGAGATGTGCCGGATCTTTTTACTTCAGTAATTACAGGTAAAAGTAATTTTAGCTCTAATTTTTAAAAGAGGTACATCCTAATAATTATAAATGTTCCAGTATGCATTAGGAAAAATGCATATCACTATTATTGTAGAACAAAGGTTCGTTGAACTTGCCCCTTTGCCCAGCATTCTGGCTTGATGGCAAGTACAAGAAGAAGGATTAAGGTAGTGGGGTGGAGTCTGTACCTCAAGTGTTTCCCAAATACAGGCGTAATGGGCTGGGGAGGGGAAAAAACTGTTTGCTTTGAGTCTTCTCAGGTCAAGCTTTGAGAGCAGTAATGACTTCTCAGAACTCAAGGAGGGCCGCTCACTGACCATTCTTGGATCTTCCCCCGCCCCTCCCAGGTATATAAATTCCTCTGAGGCTTAATTACACATAAAACCGTAGACAGAAAAGTCATTAAGCAGATTATACCAATGTCAAAATACCTGTGGATTCTCCACCTGCTTTTTGTTAGGTCACAAATTAGTATTTACAGGTACTAGACAACGAACTAAATGCTAGAGCGTTTTAGGACTCAAACAGAAAAGTGTTTTGCATAAAATCCAGTACTTACTGGCTTTGATGTGGGCCCACGTGGACATCTCCCTCCTTCCCTTCCTTACTCCAGACTTAGAAGAGCTTTTACAGTGATTTTTCAGTCTTTGTAGATATTTGAGTCTTTGTAGAATTCCAAGTTTACTTCACTTTGATCTATGGCATTTAACAATTTATGCATCAGTGAAGCCTATTATGGGAGTCTTGTTTTTTCTTTTTAAAAAATTAGGAACAAAAGGAATACAGTTTATAGATATAATTTTTTTCCTTTTTCCTTCTCTCTGTTCATATTTCCTCCACCTGTTCCATCAAGATGATATGCTTTATACGAGTACTCCATGTTTACTGTGGACAAATGAGAAAATAAGGAATGGCAATGGAAGAAACTTACCCCCAATTCTGCCATGTAGAGGTGACCAGCTTGGTTTACAGCAGTGTCCTCATTGGTGCATTCACATACCAGTTTCTATCAAGTCTTCCTAGGAGTGCTGTCCACCTTGGATCTGTATATAAAATTTATTGCTACTAGAACCGTAGAGAGGTAAACTGTTCCTGAGACTAAGTATAGCAGGATAATGAAAAAACAATAATGCTGCAGTGTAACATACATTTAATGCCAAGGAGAGATGGCACCGGTGGCATGTTTGCCATCCTGTGGAACCACGTGGCTTTGTGAGGACAGAGCCCTGTCAGGGCAGTAAACAGTTTGGCTCGAACAGATGCAAACTGCATCATGACAAACAGAATAGTATGGGATCTCACAGTGCTCTTTTTTTTTTAAAAGTCTTTGAAATCTTTTAAGTGTCTGGCCTCATTTATAATTAAAGAAATATTAATTGAAACAAATCTGAGCTCTGCTACTAATTAAATTAGCAAAAAAAAATTAGTTACAATGGCAAAATCCAAAGCTAATGGAGGCGTGGGAGCACAGATACATTCATATGTTGCTAGTGACATTTCGTTCGCTCCAATGATTCTGGAGCGCATTTTGTCCAATTAGAAGAGCAATAAAACTTATTCTGTGCCTTTTACTCAGTCATCACTCACATTATGGGATCTATAGCTTGAGGAAATAATAATAGTAAAAGAAAGCAATTTATAAAAAGATTTAAATGATAGGTAATCAGGAAAACCATTGTCAAGAGACTCCCCTTCTGCTTCATCGTTCTTAGAAATGTGTATTGTCCTCTTAGGAGAGCTCTTCGAAGTAATGAAGTCTCTAAACTTGACCGAGCCTGCGGGGGAGAGAGGCTTCTCTGGGACATCATCAGCGACTTTCTGCACAGAATAAGCTGTTTGTGCATTTCCTTTATTTCTATGAAACTTCTCCAGTTTATACACTGATACTGATTGGACAGATAATGGAGTGCAGAATTAGCAGGGATCTTAGAGGACATTTCATTTAAGTCACTAGCTGAGATGGGATCGCCTCTAAGTACATAGCCAGATGTCTGGTCGTTGCTTGATCAACCCATTACCCTTTACATTACTCAGAAAATTGTTCCTTATGTTAAAACAAAATCAACCTGCTTGAAACGTCCACCTACTAATTTCATTTTGGCCATCAGGGGATATGTAGTATAAATATGGTTTTCCTCTGTCTTGTTTTTTTTTTGTCCCTCCCCGGGACAAAAAGCCAAAGCTCTTTTAAACTTTCCTCCGATGTTCAACATGTTATTTTTTTTCCCTTCTGGAAGCATGCCAATTTCTGCTCAAAGCATTGCAGAAGAAAATGACTGGAATACCTGGGTAATCTAAATACTGCAGAAAGGCTAGTAGGATTGTTCATTCTCGGCACCACATTGTATGAATATTAAGACCTCATTGGCTTTTATCCTTGCCATTTACCTATATCGTGTGTGTATACAACCAAAACCTGTTAGTATTTTCATTTGTGTGGCTTTTTAGGTTCTTCACCTCTATCCTGTTGAATTGCTTATTTGAATCAAACTGTAGTTCTTCACCTATGCATGTGTGTGTGTGTGTGTGTGTGTGTGTGTGTAATGTAATGAGAAATAATTTAGATACAGTAACAAGCACTAATCTGAATTTTTGCATGAGTAAATGTCCACGTGTAACCACCTCCTAGATCAACATAAAATTTTTCCAACACCCAGAAGGTTCTCTCATGCCCCCCACCACAGTCAACAGTTCCCCAAATGTAACATTATTCCGAAGTCTATTTCCATAGATTAATTTTGCCAGTTTGAACTTCAGATGAATGGGATTGTGCAATTCTAGTCCTCACATTGGTGTCTATGAGATTTATTCACATTGTGGAATGAGGCAGAAGCTTATTCTTTTTTTATTGCTATGTAGCATTCCATAGTATGAACTATACCACAATTTTAAAAATTTTACATTTTAAATAAATAAATTAATTAATTAATTTTTTGATTGAAGAAATGATTTAAATTTTTTCCCTCCGTCTTGAATCATACAACAATTTTGAATGTATTTAACTGTTTTGCTTTTTTTTTGACAAGTGTAGTATATGGTTTTTGGACAATATAAGTACGCATATCTGTTGAGTACATACTCAGGAGTGGAATTGATGGGTCGTGAAATGTATACATGTTTTGCTTAGTACACACTGCCAAAGAATTTTCCAAAGTGGTTGTACCAGTTTGTATTCTCATTGGTAATGCATAGAGTTCCAGTTCTTAATATCCTCTCCAGCACTAGTTATAATGTCCTTTTTGCCATTTTAAAGAGATGTTGGGTGTTACTGTTCTTTTAATTAACATTTTCCTGGTGACTGATTATTCATATAATTATACTATAAAATTAATTGCATGATTTAGCTCTGTTGAAGGGATTTTGAATCACTACTTTGTTATACTGTGAATTTGCTATTCTACTTAGCTTCTTGCTACTCTCTCTGTCATTTAGCCTCTAAATCCCCATAACATAAGGATGTGAACAGGCTGTTGTATCAAGCCCGTCAAAGCTGATATCAGTGTTTTGTTTGGCATCCTTGGATAGGACATTCACCCAATTATGAAACCAGCCTAACTATATGCTTATCAGCCCGCATTTCACCATGCTGTCCAGTAAAGTTATCTAGAAATATTGCAATTCACATCCTCTCATGCCTATAGCATTTTTCCGATCTGTCAGTCTAGTTGGTACCCTTATCAAAAATGAGGTAGTTTTAAGTTGGCATTGCTTGCGATTCCAGAGTGGCCCCCATTCACCATTTGTTCTCTCTCTGTGAGCTCACAAGTCATCCTTCCGATTTCATAACGACATAGCTTCAGCTTTATCCATGTGGGACAGCATGTATAACTTCTCACTTGAACAAAAGTACGATTTACAATGGTCTCCTTGTTTCATTCGATTGCTGTATTTAAACTGATTTTATTTTTTATGAATTAAATCCTTCCTTAAAGATTTTAAGACAACTATATAGCAAGTATTTTTATTCTGAAGAATGGGAATTAAGAAGTTCTTTACAATATAAATAATTATTCTAATTTATCTTTAAACTTGAATTTCTAATTATCTGATATTCCTAATCATATGTATATTAAAGTAATGCTTTGCCTTTTAAAATGGGCAGAATGGTGGGGAAAAAACAGTAGTGAGATTTTTTTATAAAAATAGATTAAGACTATAAACTGCTATAGATAATCTGATACAATTATCTTGTTCTATTAAATAGGATCTCAGTGTGCTTAAAAAGATAGTCACCTTTTGGGTCTATGGCCATGCGACCCTGAACAAGCCTGATCCTGACTGATCTCAGAAGCTAAGCAGGGTCAGGCCTGGTTAGTACTTGGATGGGAGACCAGGTGCTATAGGTGTAAAAAATAAAAAGTAAGGGATTATAAGCTGGCAAGGTCCTCGCAATCTGTGAGGTCACCCAAGGATTGCCTCACCTAAACAAACAAACAAACAAACAAAAACACCTTTTAAAGTGTCTTAGGCATGAAGAGAATCTGGCTTGGCCTTGAGAAATCAGTAGCAATAGCAGAAGTAACCAATCTGTGTTATGGGGCTAGGGTTGCTGGGTTTATTTCTTTGTGATTTAAGTAGGAAAAGTAAAGATTTTATGGAATCTATCTAATTAGCTAGAGCAGCTGCCCTGTTTGAAGATTTTTTGGCCACTACAAGTCCCAATTAGCCTTGTGTTTTATGTTTCTCATCACATTGTATAAATAAAAGTTTTGAATCAAGGAGAAGCTACAGGTTATCTAGTTCAGTGTAAAAATTTACCTGGGAAGAGACAAAGACCCGATGAAGCTATATGACTTGCTTAAGTTTCATCATCCAGATAGTGGTTGAAAGAGCTGATGGATAAAGTTTCTGCTCTCAAGATCACATTTTAGTTGGAAAGAGATGAGGTAGAAGCAAAGCACAAGTACCTGAAGAACGAAGTAGATGGTGATAAGCGTCAGACAGAGATTCTGAGGTGTATTAAATGGAGTGGCCAGATCTTTGCAATTTAGTTCTCTTTCCTCTTTACCAAAATGCTTCCCAAATGACTGTTTCAATGAAAAAGAGGAGTTAGAAGACACATTACTTTGTGGATATATTGAATGTCAAAAATAGCAATTTGTTTTTATCAATCAATTAATTTGCTTTTTAATAAATAAAAATTCAGACAGTATTTCCAGAATTAAGATATATATAAATGAAAAATACACTGAAGAAGATCTGAAAATTCCCACTGTGTTGTCTAAGACAAATGGGTCATATATTTTTGCCTTTGAAACTATTTTTTTTCAGATGTATTGATAAAAGAGAATCTTTTCTCAGAGGGGTTTGATGAATTGGTATTAGAGTATATGATTCGAGAATATTTCTATAGCTTTTCTAGGGAAGAACAGAGAGTTCTTAGTGGCCTCCTCCAATCCTAGTTTCGTCATAGACACTCTCTCAGTGTACATTTTGTCTGACTGGGCTATCTTGCAGCTTCAGTTCCTATCTTTCAATTTCCCACCACCAAACAGGAAAAACATTTAGCATCAAGCACTCTACTAGACTTGAGGGAGATTTTAAAAGATGTCTGAGATAGGACGCTGACCATCAGGGATGCCATACTATAATTAGAGAAAAGATAACTGTACCAGGCAGTCAGAGAGTTGAGCAAGTAGTACAGATAAGAAGCATGGTGGATATACAGAGGGGAGAGAAGTGCCTTTCTGCAGGAAACTTTCTTTGGCGGAGTTATGAGTTGGACTGGCCCCTGGAGGCTGCGTGCTTTGGGAAAGAGAGTACTGTTAGCTATAGCAATACTTGTGGAAGATTTTTCAGATAAAGCTTCTGCAGGGACCAGGGGCAGAGGTTATTACAGTTCCACAGTGACAGACATCTAAAGTCCAGTGGTGACCGACAAAACCGGTTGGCGGGGTGAGGTGAATGGGGTGGAGTCGAAAAAGGAAGAGATTGAAGATGACTGTGCATTCTGAGTCCGGGTGGCAGATGGCTTCATTCTTGGGATTGAGGAAGTCTGAAGGGATTGCTGGTTTGAGAGTAAGGCGATATTTGATTGTAGGCATGTCAAGATGTTGGCAACAAATCTGACTCAAAATGTCCTTCAGTTAGTAGTGGTGAAGGGCTGGGGGCCAAGAGTGAGGTCACGGTAGAGTTGTCAGCCCTGGTCAGTGGGAGGGAAGGATGTGTGAATTCATTAAGCAAGACGTACTGGGTCTTTCCACTGGGGCATTTTTAATCGATCTCCTAGAGTTAAATTATTCTTTAGCAGCTAAAGAGAGCTGACAGTCACTGAACCAGTACTTGTCTCACTCGATACTTGATGTTAATGACAGCGAATGGGATGGGCCATGTTAGTGCCCACTTGGTCTCACTCCTGCTTGTAGGATATGATCATACTACGTGTATATTTACATATATATCATACTACATATATATTTTATTCCATCAGTGAGCAGGAGTGGGACCAAGTGGATATTAATACACACACACACACACACACACACACACACACGTCTGTCATCTATCTACCTACCTACCTACCTACCTACCTCATATAATTTGTAATCCAGACCAGGGCATATTTGAGAGTGAAAGATGGGCACAATTAAATTATGCTAAGTCAACATGTGTACACCAGGACTGCCCCAGGCGAAGCAGTAAGCATAAACATCCTACATGTTGAAGTATAACCTGATGGTGAGGGGCGTTAAGGGAACAAAGAGCAGCTTTTAATGTTTTAGTATCCAGGTGATTCCAAACAAATCACTCAATCTCTCTAAGCCTTGGTTTTTCCATCTATAAAATTTAAGATAATACCCTTGTCCCTCTACAGTTCTTTTCAACATATAGCAGCCAGAGTGATCCTTTCAAAATGTCTGCTATGTGGGTGAAAGCAGGAAGTCAGTTAGAAAAGTATTTCAGTAATCCAGACCAGAGGTTAAACTGGAGTGGCAGTAATGAGTCTTGAGAAGAATTTAGAATCTGGTTTTTGGTGAGTGAATGAAAGATGTTAGGATGAACGTAACTTTTTTGACCTAAGTAACTAAAAGAAGAAAATTGCTCTTCGTGGGGTTAGGAAGACTACGCATCCAGAGTTTGGAGGAAGAACAGGAGTTCAGCCTTAGAAACGTTAAGTTTGGGATGTCTATGAGTTCGTTATTCCCAGGCCACTGTCCTGCAGTCCCACGGAGGGCTGGCGTTAGGTCAGAAGTAAACATACTGAAGGGATGGACCCCTTGCCCGTGGAACTTACACTTTTATAATGTCTTCTTCATGCTTCAAAGCCTGCAGAAAAGCACTTCGACTTGATAATGACATGCGTCATGGTGTACCCAGTTCACGGTGAGGCAGCGGGGATGACACTCTCAGTGGTTAGCTCTTGTCCTGTGATCTGACAGTCAGTCTCTGTCTGAGTTCAGCAGGGGAATAACGACTTACTGAAAAGAGGGCATGGCCGTCATCCAGAATGTACACACACACACACACACACACACACACACACACACACACACATATATATATATATAAGCAGAAAGAAAAAATTCAAAGACAATATCAGCAACTGCAACTTTAGTGACGTTTCTGGGGGTCCACTGATTCGGGACGAGTTGAGAATGCACCCCCAAGGTACAGGCGAGGTTGCTAACTTTGCCCCTCACCCCCACTAAAGAATAAGCCAAGGATTTTATGGCCCTCTTTTGAATTTGGAAGGCAACATTCCCGTAAATGCGCTTCTCTGACCCATTTACTGGATGACCCAAAAAGCTGCTCGCTTCGAGCAGGCCACAAATCAATCGAAGGCTTTCTGTCTGCAATGAACTAAGCTCTGCTACTTGGCCTTTGTGATCCAGCAGATCCAAGAGAGCTTAAAATATCAAATAAGGCAAATAAAGATGCTAAATAGAGCCAACAGCACGTCCCAACACAAGAGTCTTGCGCGTGCGCGCGCGCGCGCGCGCACACACACACACACACACACACACACACATATATAGTCTTACCAAGGTATCTCGTGTAACATACTTTATTTGTCATATATAGGATCAGTGAGATATGATATGGTGTTATTAAGGAATCCATTGACTAGATTTGAGCACAAATCCAAGAATTCGACCTAACTGAGGGAACACGAAGATAGGGATTTTGGTGTCTGCATACTGAAGAAAAGAAAAAGACATATTTCTCAGTAGTAGTTATTTATTTATCAGGTACTAAGGACCACGTTAGTTTGCTTAAGCAAAATGTCTACCTGTAAAAGAACAGGTACAATTAAAGATGCTACTTGATTAAGTCTATGTTAATCTATTGTTACTCTGTAAGACCCATCTTCCTGCTACACTGATCAAAGTAAGGTAAATGGAGAGGTGGTAAAAATCACCACCCCTGCATCCTTCATGTCTTTAATAGTGGAAATAGTTTTTGTATTAGCAGTGGGAGTTCAAAGAGTTTTTACTCATCCGTCTCTACCATAATATTCTACAGTTAGGGAACTAAGGTGCAGATTCTGCCCAATTCTGGGTCGACCTATTCCAACTGTACACTCAGAACTACGGATATAATCTCATGATAAGTTTATGGTCACCTTGAGCCTGTGAGTAGGTGAGCTTATCTGATACTATAATACTTAACTATGAATGGTATACTACAGGATGGGGCTCCAGGGATTAGTACACTTTTAATACCAATGTCAGTAAAGATGCAAAGGACTGTATATTGCCCTTTCCCCAGTGTGTAGTTACCTTGTCAAATAGCCATATTTCCCATAGAGTTCATGGGAAGATCTAGAGGGAGGTTGTATACTACCTGCTTTCATGAGACTGCAGGTTTATTCCAGAATGAACTAGAACTGCCTTTGAGGAATAAACTGGAACATAGACTGGACCTGCCTTTTCAGTTCTATGAAGTACCTTAGATCAGAGAATTGGATCAGGAGGGTGGCCTCCTATTACAGGGGCTCAAATCAGTCCTTTGTTTGCCAGACCTGGAGTTTAATAGTTATATAAATCAAGTAAGACCTTAGTGGGCTGCCCATCATTTCGATCCGAGGGCCCCACAATTAATTAATAAGCCACTGAAAGGATCATTGAAAAAGTCAGACAGTCCTGCCTGTTATGTAATCTACCTTGCTTTTGATCATTAAATGCCAATACTCAGCCTTTATGACCCCAGAATCCTGGTATTTTCAGTGAAATCAGTGGAGTCCTTTTTACTGGAGCATCTCTGGGTTACAGAAAATAGCCTAGTGAGAGCTTATGAGACATTTAAGCAAGACAGGCATATTTTATTAAAAGGAGAATTTGACGCTTTTCCCACTGGCCATGGACTCAGTGGTGGAGCTCTGTGTCGTCAGTCACCTGGATCTTCTCATACGTCCTTATTCCAAATCTTGGGATTTTGCTCTTTTATTATTTCTGCCCTTAGTTTCACCTCAGAAATCTATCTAGGCTGTATATTTACCTGACATAGTAAGTTGCCAACATCTGAGACCCATCTTTGAGTTTGTTTTTGTCTATTACAGGCCTGCAGGATAAGAAATAGCAGATTAATTCATACAGGACCATTTTAGAAATCTCTTGATTATTGGTCTGTATTTTTAGCAATAATTTTAGGTTTGAGCTTCTTTTTTTTTTTAAACCATTAACAACAACCACCCCATCTTCGCGGTCTTTGCATTTCTTTATTCCTTTTATACAGAAGTTAGGTAACAGTGGCTCTTCCAAAGCCTTGCTTCAGGAGTGATCTGATAACTCGCTCACTCCTTGATGCCATGGGCTATCAGAATTTCATCGGTTAGCATCAAATGGATTTGTATTGTATTCAGCCACACTTAGGTCAGATGATAGTTCCAGATTGCTCTTATTTCCTTAAGTGTCTGTTGCATGTAAGTATACCTGACATAGGTATCTGCATCATTTAGATTCGGATAGGCAGAAATATGTCTCCAGAGAAGTTCCTGTCCTACTCCTGAATTCTGTGAGTGTGTTAAGTCACATGGCAAAGAAGAATTCAGGGTGCAGATGAAATTAATATGGCTAAACAGCTGACCTTCAAATTGGGGGATTAGTCTGGATGATCCAGGTAGACCCAATGCAATCACAAGGGTTCTTAAATGTAGAAGAGGAAGGTAGGAGGGAGAATCAGAGGAAGGTGTGATAAGGACAAAGATGCAACATCGCTGGTTTTAAAGATGGAAGAAAGAAGCCTCCGAAAGGTGGGAAAAGGACAGGGGTGGATTCTCCTCTAGAGCCCCCAGAGAGGCATGCAGCCCAGTTGACACCTCGATTTTGGGACTTTGACTTCCAGGACTAGAAGAGAATAATTTTTTGTTGTCTTAAGCCACAACGTTTGTGGCTATACCAGCAATAAAAAACTAAAGCAGATTCTAAGTTTCAAGCACAGAAAATTAAATGGCTCTTAAGTGGAAGAGATTTCTTAGAAGAGCTTTATCAGGCAGCTCACAGAACTTCCAGGAGGGCTGGAGGGCAAGGCCGGGAGCGTCCCTGTCAGAAGCCACGCTACAGTCTTCCTGCGGACCTGGTGCACAGACCGGTCACAGCCCTCTTGGGGGCACAGCCCTGAGCTTGCCGTGTTGGTAGCAATGCTGGGCCTCAGACACCGTCGCTGTTACCAAAACTTCTCTCTGCTGTTTATCATCTTCTCTAGAAATGGATTACCTGCCGTCTCCACTTCTTTGGGTCGTTTAACTTCCAATCAAGACCTGGAATCTGTGTGTCTGGCGTGACTATTATGCTTGTGACAGAGCTACAAGGGAGGTTGAGAAAGTGACTATCTGGAATAGTTGACCTCCCTGCTCTACTTCCAAGCTGGTAAATTCCTCACAGAAGAGGACCCAGGTGCTGGTTGCCAGAAAACAATGGCTGATGTCTACCACAATCCCTAAGAGGAGAGATTCTCTCTGTCTCCCAGGTCTTGCTTGGGTCCTTCGCTGGCTTCTGTAACCAATTACTGCGTAAGGTGAGTAGAAGTTCACTGATTCACTGATTTTAGAGAGGATCTTTGATTGACAGCCCTTTATGGAAGGGTGCAGGTACCCGAAGGAAAAGAGATTCTGTTAGCAGAAGAAGGGGAAAAGGGGAAGGCCATAGTGTGGTCAAAAGAGTTTCTGATTGTAACTAGACCCACCTGAGTTAAACCCACAGCTGTACCGCCCGCTCGCTTGCAAAGCCGAATTTACTTGAATGTACCCTCCATTTACCCAGAGGAGCCCACCCTGGTTCTGGTGCCAAATTGCCTGGTGTGTATCCAAGTTCTTTCTCTTATTAGGTGTGTGATTTTGTGTTTGAATTGCCTCACTTGTAGAATAAGAACAGGAATTACTGCAAAACATAGCTGTGATGAATACGTGAGTTAATAACTAATGAGCTTAGAATCGTGTGTGGCACATTATCACAGCCATCGCTAATTCCTATTATTCGTATAACTTAGACATACAAAGAAAGGAACTAAAGTTATTTTTATATAGCCGATCTAATCTACTTGTCAAATTCATTTCTGGTAATGGTGATTGTGGTGTGGGTTGTGCAAGGAAAACTGATAATTGCTAGTAAGAGGTAATTTCAATTGCATCTTTTAGATAGAAATGTGATGAGTTTAAAATTCCAACTGCTTTTGAAGCTGTCTGTCCTCTCTCCTGGCTGTCACCCCGCGCCCTTTTCCTCCCCTAGTGTGAACCGGATGCATCCTGTCATCGCGGTGACAGGACGGTGCTTGAGCTGTGTTCTGTGTCCTCTCATGTCTGACTGGGGTGGCGGGTCAGATATTGTCCCCGGGTGTCTTGAGCTGGTGGCCACTGCAGTGTGGCTGGTCCTGCTTAGTTTTTCGGCATCAAACTGTTATCTTCTCCCGAGAGTTTGGGTCCTGCCGCAGCTGCTGGGCACAAAGTGTCCTCTCGCTGCGGCCCCGCACCCTGACTCAGCCACTCGGCTTCGGTTTTCCTGGGGCTCCCGGGATTCCTGTTTGCTCTGCATGTGATGGTGTGAGGTGCCACCAGCCACCGTTCCTACATCGGGTTAAAAATGGCATGCGAAACGCTAGTGTTCTTTAAGGAGTTTGCAGTTTTTAAGGCTAGTCTTTGCGGAATGAGGAAGAAGTGCCCCTGTCCTTGGATTCCTCTAGGCCTGTCTGAGTGTTTCTGTCCCCACGTGCATCCCCATCTGGGGTTTTGACCCTTACAGGACAGTCACAGTGCCCAGATCTAAACTCCTTCCTTCCTTTCTCTCTCCTCTGGTCTCCAGCTGAGATGGTTTTCCTCCTCCTTCCTCTGGGTCGGGAGTTAGAACGTAGTCTGAGTTCTTCGTGTCTTCATGTTTCCACTTTATCTTTCAGGCTCTGATTCTTACCATTTCAAGGAAAGCCTTTTGAGTTTGCAAAATTCCATTCCTTCTCAATCACTTGGTGGTCAAAACTAAAACTAGAACTAACAAATGCAATTTGCAAGTTAAAGCTGGACAGTAACTTTGCTCTTTATCCCCCCATCTGAAGGTGTGAAATGCTCCGATTTTACAGAGTGGGGAGCAGCAAGGCAAGTGTGCCTGCTTCGTATTTTCAAAGTATTATCGCTATTCTACCAGCTGTGCAGCGAGTACTTGATAACAAGCTCTTCTTGTTCTTGTATGTAAATATGCACATTCAGATGGAACCAGTCAATAATGCTTAATTTTATCCAGAAGTATTTGAGTTGCTCAGCAATATATGGTGTCCCTGAAGCATTCATCCCTTCACTCAGCAAACACGTGCTGATGGTCCGCTGTGTGCCAGGCCTCACACTGAGTGTTCCATAACCCGTTTTAGAGTTTAGGTCAAGCAGGCGACATTGGTTTTAACAGTGAAATTTCTAAGTTAGATATAATTCAAGATGGACCAAGTAAATACCAAATCCACACATTAACAAATAATTTTTTAATGTAATATCTCAGTTAAATTGCTTCTTGTGTCCCGCACTCAGTAGTATCAGCTAAGAATGATCTCACGTTGTCTTGCGTGGTACTGCAGATCTTTCTGCCCGATCGAAACCAGCCCAGGACTGCTGGTAGGTTCACGGGTCTCCTGTTGCTTTCCTTCTCCTTTTCACTCCATCCTGGCCATGAACTCTGACACTGGCAATGGCAGAGGGAGGGCTAATGGCAGGGCCACTTAGCTCACTGATTTTTGAAATGAGAAGTCATCAGTAGGAGCCATGTCTGTTTGTATAACGGGAAAAGGCATTGTCCCAAGTAGCAATGACTTGACTATGTCTTTTTGACCTTTTGTTTTCTGTTTTTATGTAAGTTATGGTTTGATTAGACTTTAAATAATGAGAAGGTCATTGAGAAAGTAGGTAATTGGAAACATCTTAGTTATACTGTATATATTATGTATAGATCATATTTACCTTAGCTAGTTAATAAGATAATGCATAAAGCTCGATTAAACTTAGATAACTTAATTTTCCCAGTTCTCAGTAATGATAAAAATATAACCAATTTCCCAGAGATCATATGACTTTTTTCTGTATGTGTGAAAGAGATTTCAAGTGTTTTGCTCTACGGGAAATGGCAATTTTTCATGTGCAAAAGCAACTTTTAGAAAGATAGCAATAGATATGTCAAGATAAAACTGAAGAGACTTGCCCATGCAGGAAAATGTCATATGTAGCCAGATTGGCCCTGTAAATGCAAGAGCTAAGTCTTATAGCTCTTTTGATTCTCTGAAACATGTTTTTTTTTTTTTTTCTCTCCTCGTGAACTAAGAAAGCTCACTTAGGTAGCTCACCGATTGTGACATGCCTACTAGTAGGGGTATTTCCTTGGAAAATGACCTCAAACTATCTATGCTTCAGGGACTATTCAGTCAAATGGCTGAGAAATTCTTTGGAACCAAGATGACTGAGACTTTTTCCAATTTTGGAGTCATTCTATACACACAATTGGTGTGGGGGAATTGACTGGTATAAGGGAAAAAATACATACATTTGGTGTCAGAAGTATTGGTGAGAACAGAGGAAAGAAAACAGTACAGTAGTTTATTTTTATGTACTTGATCAGTTTTAAGATGTTTCCTTTCTATTCGTAGCTTTCCAAATTCATGGATTTAAATTTTGTCCTATTTTTAAGTTTTTAATGAGATGCTTGCTATTATGGTGAATTACACTGAAGGACTAGTTCTGCATTTGCCGGAAAAATCTTATTGGTCACAATGCATAATATTCTCTGCATTATTAGATTTGATTTACTAATTTTTAAAAGAATTTTTGCATTTATATTCAATAGAGTTATTTGTAGGCACTTTTCCTGTAATACCCTTGTCAGGTTTTAGTATCAGGCTTATCTAATCCCCATAAAACACATTGGGAAGTTTCCTTCTCCTTTACTTTCTGAGTTTGTGTCAAGTTGGTATTAGTTTTTTCTTAAATGTTTTATAGAAATCACCAGTGAGACCTTCTAAGCTTTGAGCTTTCTTTATGGAAAAGTTCTCATAAAGTTAAATATCATTAACAGTTACAGGGCTGTTCAGGTGTTTTTTATTCTTGTGTCAGTTTTCATAATTTTTGTTTTTAATGGACTTTTCTGATTTCATTTAAATTTAGTAGCATAAATGTTTTCATGGTATTGAAAACCTTTATGAGGCCTTATTGTTCTCGTAAGGTCTGTAGGGTCTGTCGTGATGTCTTTATTCTATTCCCAATATGATCAGTCTTGACAGAGTTGATCACTTTTTAAAAATCTTTTCAAAGACCTAGCTTTTGGCTTTTTTATTTTATCTATTACCTGTTTATCATTTCATTGTTTTCTATTCTTTTATGTTTCTTACTTCTAATGAATTGAGTTTAATTCATTTATGTTTTCCAGCTTCTTTATTTAGAAGCATAGATCATTATTTTTAAATGTTTATTCTCTTCTAATCATTCAAAGCTAGAAATTGACTTCTAAGCACAATTTTAGCTACGTACCAGAACTTTTGACTTCACTGGCATTTTTCTTGAGATATTTTCTAATTTACATTGAAATTATTTCTTTGCCTTATGGATTATTTAGAAGTAGGTTTGTTAGTTTCCAGATTTTGGAGTTTTTCCATATTATCTATTGACAACTGAGTCCTAATTTAATTCTGTTGTAGTCAGAGAAATACTATCTATGATTAACTTCTTTGAGAGTTTTGAAACTTGATTTATGCTGTATCATATGGTCCTTCTGAACATATTTGTTCCATGTGCATTTGAAATACAGTATTTTATAAATGTCAAGTAGGTCAGGTTGGTTGATAGTATTGGTCAGATCTTCAGTATCCTTATTGATTTTCACTCTTTGATGTGTCAATGTAATGACTGAATGTGTATACTAACTGTAGATTTGTCTTTTTCCCTTCAGTCCTTTCAGTTTTAGCTTCATGTATTTTGAAGCTGTTATTAGGCATACATATTTAGGATTGCCATGTGTTCTTAAGGAATGGCTCATTTTATCATTTGGAGTCTCCCTCTTTATCTTTGGTAATACTCTTTGTCTTGAAGTCGACATGAAGTCTGATATTAGTATAACCAGTAAAAAAAAAATGATAGACTTTAAAATGCTTTATATTCATTTCTCTCATCTGCCAGCTTGCTATCCTTCCTGCTGTTACAATGGATTACACCGAATGACTAATTTTGCATTCATGGGTGGTGTTAGTACATTAGTGGGGTACAGATGGTATCAGGTACTGCTGGTCTTTGCAGTTTCTTAAATTCTGAGCAGTGGGCAATCTTGAGACCCATGGAGGGCAGTAGCATGACTAGTTTATTGATTTCAGGCTATATAATACAATGGGTTGGCTTCATCTGCCTTTGGAAATGTTTTAAATCTTTGCTTTCAATGAGCTAGTATAGGTATTATTTTGCCTGAGAGAAATTAAAACTGAAAAAGTATTTTAATATGGTGTCAGCTTGTTAAGAATTGTGAAATTTGTTTTTCTTTAATTGTCTTTATTTTTGATATTTTTACATAATAGAAGAATTCTATGGCATTTTGACTTGAGAAATTTGACATTCACCAAAGTTAAAGTTCCAGTTTGGGAGTTAGAAGAATGGTATTTGTTTTGTTTTGTGGTGTTTAAAACTTCAGATGTGTGACTTAAGGCAATTCTGTCCCTGGAATAACAAAGACAGTGACACTTATCCTAATCCACAACTCATGGAATTTATGATTGGATATGACCTTAGGGATTATCTGCTTCTACCTGGTAATTTTATGTGCAAGGAGACTGAGGCTTTGAGAGGCTGAATAATTTGCCTGAAGATATTCAGCTTGTTCATAGCAAAGCTGGAATTTGAACCCTGGACTCTTGTTATCATTCTAATGGGATTCTTTACTTGAATAGGGCACATTTGGAGAGCATTTAGAAAGACTCCAAGATTCCAAAATAATGAGTCAATACAAATCTTTACTAATTTAAGTGTTGAATGATTTAAAACATTTTTTAAAATGCTGTTACATGAATTTCAAATAGCAGTGTTTATTTTCTATAGCTGAGTTTACATTCAAGCAAGTATGTCAGAAGAACCCTATAAATCCTTGTCAAGTACCAAATAATCTGATTTAAAGAAGATAGTATTCACTTCTTTATTATTGACATAATATCAACTTGTATAGCATTCAGAGATTACAGATGTTCCATTAGAGCCTCACAAATGACACTATAAAAATAATAACTGATATTTACTGAGTGTTTACTATATGCCGGTAACTCCTCTAAGTGCTTTATCTATTAACTTTATCCTTATAACCGCTCTAGTTACTATTATTGTCCTCATTTTATTATGTCCTCATTTAGATGAGGAAATCAAGGCACAGAGAATTAAAGTAACTTGCTCAGGGTCACACATTCTTGAGGCAGAGCTGGGACTGGGACTGGCCCTAGAATGGACAACTTCAGCCACTCTGTTTCAGAGTTTCTTATGTAGGCAGGGCAAAGGTACAGGGTGTTCTTTATCTTTTTCCCATGAGTTTTTTTTTTTTTTTTCTTCAGTGCTGCTCCTTTACGCAGAACACTTTACTCAAGTGCCCCTTCCAAGGCCATATGCATTACACAGCTTGGCACTGGCCTTGTCGAAGGCATTAGAGAGAATGTTTCTCAAACTGTTAAGAAAAATCATGATAATTTTTCTTATAACTAAAATGAAATAAAAAATTTAGTTTTTTGACTTTGCTATATTTGAGACTTCAAGTTACAGCACTTAAACCTTTGGACATTTGACCTCATTTCCTACTTTACCTTTTATTACAAACAGGTCTGTTATGTTATTCAATCTCATAAAATTTATTTTGAAAAAATTATGATTTCACATAATTTTTTTTTCTATATGCTAAAAAATGAAAAAATCAAGAGACTGAGAAGACAAACCACAGATTTGGAAAAAATATTTGTAAAAGACACATCTGATAGAGAACTGTTATCCAAAATTATATAGAACTCTTGCAACTCAAAAGTAAGAAAACAAACAACCCAATTAAAAAAATGGACCAAAGATCTTAGTTGACATCACCAAATAAGATATACAGACGGCAAATAAGTATCTTAGAAGATGTTCCATGTCATGTATCATGAGGGAAATGCAAATTAATACAATGATGAGATATCACTACATCCCTATTAGAATGCCCCAAATCTGGAACATTGAAAACAACCAATGCTAAGGAGGATATAGAGCAACAGGAACTCTCATTCATGGGTGGTGGGAACGCAAAGTAATACAGCCACTTTGGAAGACAATTTGGCACATTTTTACAAAACTAAATATGCTCTTACCAAATGATCCACTAGTTGCATTCCTTGGTATTTACCCAGAGGAGTTGAAAACTTGTGTCTGCACAAAACCCTTCATGGAGATATTTATGGCACTTTTATTCATAATTGCTAAAATTTGGAAATAACCAAGATGTCCTTCAGTAGGTAAATGGATAAATAAACTGAGTTTCATCAGACAATGGACTATTATTCATCACTAAAAAGAAATATTGAATTCATGAAAAGGCATGAAGGAAAAATACATATGACTAAGTGAAAAAAATCAATCTGAAAAGGCTACATCCTGTTTGATTACAACTGTATGACATTCTAGAATAGGCAAAACTAGAGATACAGTAAAAGAATAGTGACTCCTAGGGGAAGGGATGAAGCATAGAGGAATTTTAGGGCAGTGAAATTACTCGGGATGATGCTGTAATGGTGGATGTGTGTCATTATACATTTGTTTAAACCCATGGAATGTGCAACACCAAGAGTGAACTTGACTGTGGCCTGTGGACTTTGGGTGATTGTGTTGTATCAGTGTAGGTTCATTAGTAGTAACGAGGGTGCCACTGTGGTGAGGGATGTTGATAATGGGGGAGACTGTGCACGTGTGCTGGCAGGGAGTACATGGGAAATCCTTTTGATTTTGCTGTGAATCTAAAATTGCTCTAGGAAAACAAAGTCTTAAAAAAGAAGTAGAAGAAGAAGAGATGAACAGAACCGAGGGACCCATTGAATGAAATGAAGATGGGAAGGAATGCGTTTAGGAGAATGGGACTGCGTGGGAGACAGGTTTTCAGGTGGAGATGAGTTCAGTTTTATATTTTATAACATTTATTTATGGGACACTTACCACGAGCCAGGTTCTGTGTAAATATTTTATAATTTAATTCTCACGACCACCTTATGAAGTAGGTGCCATTATATTCCCATCCTATAAATGTGGAAACTGAAGCTTAGAGAGGAGTCAGCAACCAAAGTCTCATTACAAGCAAGAGACAGCACTGGGACATGAATCCAGATCTCTCTAGCTCTAAGGGATGTGCTCCTACTTATCCTGCTATGCTGCCCGTGGGATGCTCGTGGGACCAGCGTGTAGAGATGTTCACTTCAAGGCAGCTTAAAATAAAAGTCTGGAATCCAGGATTAGGAATGAATGAGCAGGATTAGGAATAAATGAAGGATGGAAGTGGCCATTGAGTTGAAGTTTCACTGAAAAGATGACAAAGAAGATGACTTACCACCTTGAATGAGTTTAGGTGAGAAAGACACTTCATTGTAGAGAAGGCAAGGAAATGCTGCAACATATTGTTATACAGGTGCAGGAATGTTAGTCATCAGTTAGGGGGGAATTTATTGCAGTCATGTCTGGAGTCAGGAGATAAACTGTTACTGGTTAGATTCACAATTTACACCTGTTGGGAATAAATGTAAGGTGGATAATCGGCATCAACCATTAGTTAAGATACAAGACACAAAATAATAGTATTCATTCAGAATGCCCTTAACAAGTTATCTATTGAAGAAAGCCAATTTTTAAAAGACTTATCTTAGTCTCTAATCAGTGCATTCTTTATGACAACTGTGACAGCTGAAGAAACAGCTCTATTTAGGAAGATTTCATCATATTCAATATACTGGACTGTACCTACAAAGCTATCCATTTCCATTCAGATGACTCACACTAAGACAAGTATATAGATAAAATTGTTTTCTTTTCTGCTTAAAGTTGTTCATACATTGCACTTGCCTCATTAACACTGAACCCATACTGATCCTCCAAACCATCTTCTCTAGTTTGGGGTACTTCAAATATGGACGAGGCCTCACTCTATGCCGGTACCATATAGAAAATGCAGCGTCACAATCCTGGCCTCTTGGGAGCTCAGACCCTGTCCCCACCTCGGTAAAGAGGGATAAAATGAAATATAAAAATAAAGAATGCACCTCTTCCCTAGTTCTGTTACTTTAAAATTGTTTAATCTTGAATGTCAGTGAAGCCGCATGCCAGCCTCCCACCTACCATTAAACGAATCCAAAGATAGTTTTCTTTGTTTCTCTATACTGTCACCTTCTTATACAGACATTCAAGACATTAATCAAAAGTGACACCTAAATAGTGTGTTTTCACTACCTATTTTTTACCCTCCTTTAGAGAATTTTCATATCCAAAAACATGTGAATTTTTTGTTTCTAAGAAATGACCCAAAATGAGGACTTGTTCTTTCTTTTCACTTCTCTCTTTGGGAAAAGCTGCCTTTGGTCATAGTTCCGTCAGGACTAGCAGTGTGACCATGGGCAAAGTCCATGTACCCTCAATTTCCTCATCTGTGAAATGGGGATGACACCCAACGCTTTAGATTGTGAAGATGCAATGAGATATGTCTAGCATGTTTCTTGGCCTGCAGTGGCATCAGTGCATGCTCGTGACTTTCTTGTCCTGTCTCCCTCTCTTTACATCTCACCCATCTTTCTTTTCCTCCTGGAAGGGACAGGACTGAAGAAATGTATTTCATGTCTAGGTAGGTCTTCAGTAGAGTATGGGAAAGATTTTCCTTTGACTCTGCCTCTTTCACATTTTCTTTGTTCTCCATGGCAGCCTGCCCTGGCTAAGTCTCCTGGTTTGAGGTTGTACTCTACTATACCATTTGCACATTTCTCTCAATTTCTCCTTTCTGTTGCTTCGCCTGCTTTTCTACTTTTTAAGAACAAGCTCAAGGATTGCTACATCTAAGAGAGAAAAAAATAATAAAGACAGCTAAAGGAGTGGAATAAAATTGTTTCTCGAAACCCTCTACTGCAATTCCAGTCTAGATCCTGGGAAGAGCAATGATATATCAAACAGTTTTTGCCTGGCACAGTAGTTCTGTGGAATGGACGTGTTCAGTCATCCTTGTACTGGGGTACACATCTGAGGCATGCTTGATGTACCTCCCTAGAGGCAGAGTAAGATGGGTTGCATGTTACAGATAACTCTCAGAGCCTCTGTGTCTCCCCGCTCCCCAACCCCATTCTCTCCTAAATAAGGAATGCACATCAGTTTGAGATGGTTATGGGTACAGCCTTCAGTCTGTCTTTGTGTATGAGAAAAGTGAATCATCCTCATCGCTTAGGACTTTTTATTGATAACAGTTTACTGCCTCATCCTTCACAATTGATTATTCCCTGGGTCTCAGAACTGCAGTCAGTTGTGAATTGCTGCTTTGGAAAGATCTATTAACTGTGTAAGTAAGGGAGTTGGTTTTGATGGTTTCTAAGGTTGCTTTGAGCTTTAACGTTCTATATTTTCCTCACGTTGTGCCACAAAGTCCCAGATCATACTGGTAATGGATGACCAGCTTGCTTCTGAAAGATCTGGTATCGTGGGTAGAGTTGTGTCCCCCCAAAAGATGTGTTCAAATCCTTACCCCCAGTACCTGTGGCTGTAGTCTTATTTAGAAATAATATTTTTTTTCAGATATAATCAAGTTAAGACGAGGTCATACTGGATTAGGGTGGAAACCAATCCGTTTACTGGCGTCCTTATAAAAGAGGGAAATTTGAACATAGACACAGACAGGGAGAGGACACCATATGACAGAGGAGGCCGAGATTGGAGTGATGCATGTATAATCCAAGGAACACCAAGGATTGCTGGCCAGCTCTAGAAGCTAGGAGAGAGGCATAGCTCAGATTCTCCCTCAGAACCTCCAAAAGGAGCCAGCACTGCTGACATCTGGATTTCAGGCTTGTAGCTATGAGAATTGTGGAACGTGAAATCTCATATTTTAAGCTGCTCAGGTTGTGGTAGTTTGCTCTGGAAATCTGGGAAACTAGTAAACCTGGCACACTGTGGAGTTAGTGGATTGTGACCTGTGCTTAAAGTTTTGTGTGCAGTCATCCCTTTCTTGTGCTCTGTGATGGGACATGTCTTTACGTCGGGCATGCGCAGGAGAACCTGGACTGTGTGGCCACTTCTCCTGGCCTCTCCCCGTGGGAAGCCTGCAGGTACTTGCTTTTCGGTTTACCTGGCACTTGATTCCCATGGATGTTCTTGATCGGCTCCTCCTGTGGTCCTCCTAGGTGGAAGTGGCTTCATACCTAGGCTGGAACTGAGCAGAGAGTTTGGAAAAGAATTCTTGGCTTCCATTAGCTGATCTAATTTTAATTTATCATTTTCATGTCAGGGTGAACACCAGGAAATTCGTTTTTTCTAAAAGACAGGATTCCAATAATCTCATGACAGTGTCATTTTATATTGATGGGGTAATTTGTCCCTTTAGAAAGGGCTATTTATTGAGTAATTATTTTGGGTACCATGTAGCAGTCTCAGACTATTTTAGGGCTCTGCGGCCATGTCTCATGACATGCGTTTACCTTGAGGATGATGCAGGTGGCAGGTGCTGCCCGTGACTCATTCTTCTTCCCGCAGTTCGCTGCACTGCTCATGTCTTCAGCAGCATATGACAGGAGTGGCTCGGAAGATTTGCTGCCAATGTGATTCTTATGTAAGACTGGCACGAAAGATCGTTCTTGTCATTACTAAGCATCTTTTCACTCAGACTAGATTTTTTGGTGACAGCCCAGGAAATTCACAAGATGTGGAGAAATATGTGATAGCCAAGTATTGCATTTGATAGTTTTATATGTCTCCCTATTTGAAGCTGCCTCACTTAAACGAATATGAGTTTACATAAAATTATCTTTATGTAAGTTTCTTAGAATGCACTTAACAATCTATATATTAATTTGTACAAAAGGAGTAAAGAAACATGAACTTTTAAGTTTATTTGAAAATATTTAGAAAAACTCTTCCAAAACTTACAAAACACAATGCATTTACATAGTGATGACAAATGCGTTAAAATAACATCCAAATCTTCCAACTTCTGTCTTGTCTTCACCTTCACCTAACAGACCAGTATTATATGTCTATTGTGTGTTCCATGTCACCTTTTTGTGACTTGGGTTGTAATTTCAGATTTTACACCGATTCTCAAAAACCCAGAGCTAATCTCTGAATATCAGTTTGCCAATGCTTAAGAAATGGAAATGCTATTTTACCAATATTGCCATTTGAACATCCGAAGCTCTGTGAAGACAGGGTTGGAATGTCCATTGCCTGTTATGCCCAACAGGGTGTGGATGTTCAGGTTTACAAAATAATTCTTATCTCCATTTTATATACAAAGAAACTGATTCAGAGAGGTTATTTGCTCCCAAATCTGTTAAACAGCTGCGAAAAGGGAAGATTGCTCTGTCCCAAGGGCACACTGACTTCATATCAAGAGTTTGAGAACTGGCTCTCACAGAAATATGTGGACAAAATCATAGAGCGTACGTAATGCAATCTTACCAATCAATGGAGTTTACTTTGGCCTATATGCAATTTAATTACTAGCTATTAGCTACAAACTTTTAGCTCCTTAGTGGTTTTTAAATGTGACAAAAACCTCAAGCCAGAGAGCCCCAGAGCAAACAAAGCACACTGTTTCTTCCTGATAATGACATTTTCCAGGTGTGGTTTTTCCTGCTGTCAAAGTGTGATAAAAAGCCTGGGCTTGTAACTTGACCTAATGCTTACCTGGGTCTTGCTTGGTAGAAATATTTGTTTCACTAAATTACCCACAGATCCTGAAGCAGAAAGAAAAATCAAACTGATCCCCAGAGTCAGTATTTTGTTCCATAACCCGCAGGTGTATGGGGACCACAGAAATCAGCCTAACATAATTTTTCTATTTTTTTTTCCATTTAACTTCTGAGATGGCAAGTGCTGGTTTCAATTTCTCTGGGCATGTCATTTTTCAGAGCTGTCAAGAATTTTAGTGGCTACAAGAAAAGAAACCTAAAGATAACATTTATTGATTCATGACTGCATTCATATAAAATACTAACAGAATTTTGAATGGCAAGAAACATAAGAATAACATTTCTTACATTGGAAAAATGAGAATTTGTATATGATGAAAATAGCAATACCTAATATGAGGATGGTACTTTCAGTTCATAAAATGCTTTCATTTAATTTCTACAATAATCCCATAAAGTAGCTGAGTTCTTGAGTTACAATGGTATCCAATATATGCATATATCACACAAATGTATATTCACACATAGACATATATATGTATTTTTTTCTCTCTCTCTCAAAAAAATAATAACCCAACACTACCGCCCTTTGAACTATTACCCCTATCTCATACTTATTAATTTCTAAAATTCGTGAAAAGGTAAAAGTATCCCATAACTGTCTCAACTCCTTACTATCCCTACATGAAATCTGGTTTAATCTTTAGCATTTCGGAAAAGCTCTTAGTAATTAATGACTTTCTTGTTGCCAAATCTAGTGTTTTTTTTTTTTTCTATATTTATCTTCCAAGGCTCTTTGTAGTTTCGGATTCTGTTGATTGGCTTCATTTCCCTCCCATTTAGTCGTTTCTTTTAAGTGTTCCTTACTATGGCTTCTGTGGCAGTGGTGTTCTTCCCACTTTTATGGCCGTTCTCTTTCAGATGTCTTTGTTGGTTTCTCTTTCCTTTCCTCTGGAAACTGTGTACATCCCCTAAGGTCGTGCCCGAGATTCGTTTCTCCTCTCTCAATCCCCCAACCCTGGCGCAATAAGTTTACCTTGTTTCTGTTCCTCCTCCTCTCCCACTTTCCACAGCAGCCGTCCAGGTTCCCCGAGCCCTTCCCTCTGGGTCGATGACTGTGCCCCTCCTGCAGTGAGAAAGCAAGTCCATAGGTGTGATTCCCTTGGCTTTCTGTCCGCAAGTGGGCCTCCAAATGTACTCACTCTTCTCTCCTGTCCTCCTGTTTATGTTCAAGACCAATTCTTGTTTATGATCCTACTCCTTCTGTCCTTGCAGGGAATAGAACCATGTTCTAGTGGTTATTTCTTCTCCGCCTGGTGTTTTCAGCCTATCCATCTTTATTGTTTGAAGCTCACTCACATGCTCGGATGTCTCCAGTCCGAAAAGTGCCTGCTTCTGCCTAGTGCCCTCTGTCACTACCATCCCATCTTCCTCTTTCCCAGCTAGGTCAAACCTCAGTAAGAGAGTGTCTACAGATGTTTTCTTTCTATTTCCTCAACTTTAACTCTTCAATTCAGGCTTTAATGTCAGCCTTCTGCCCTTACTGAGGTTTTCAGGGATATTTAATTGCCTCATGTCACCAATGTTACTTAATTTCTCAGCAGCAATTGAGCCTGCCCACCCCATCCTCTTTATCCAGACTTTGCTCCATAACTCAGTCTCTCCCGTTTTCTGATTATTCTTTCTTCGTTTCCTTTGGACTGTCCTCCTTTCTCACTCATCAAATTGTTGTTTTTCTTCTCCTCCTTTACCACTGCCCTCAGTCCTTCTTCTTCTTCCTTTTTTCTCTTTCTCTTTGATTCTCTCCTTTTGGCTAAAAGCTTAAACCCCATTTTTACACCGTGTTACAAATGATGGATACTGTTCACATGCCAGACACCTCCTATGGGACTGTCCACACTGCTGGCCTTGATGTCTCTTTCTTGCTCATTCAGTAACCTGTATGAGGAAAGCAGCTGAATGAGAGTGGATATTATAGAGATTACCTTAAATCAGTTTTAATTTTTGGAAAAAAGTAAATAATTTGCAAACCAGTACTTTAACCTTAATTATTAGTGACATCTTACTGGAGAAACATCTTAGTTGATTGGCACACAGTAGTGTGTCAACATTGGGAAAGGCTAATATGTTAGGCATTCAAATAATTTTTGAATTGATTTGGATGTAATGTTAGTAATCCTATTGTTACTTCCTAGAGAATTTTGAACCCTCCCCAGATTATTTTTAATCCCCCTGAAAACTCATTAATTTATTTACCTTTTTTGTCTTACAAGTAGGTAAAATTCTTATGTAAATAAATTGGATTGGGAGGCCCCTGTTCTCAAATTCTTTGAACTGAGCAATGAGAAAAATCATTTGCCTGAGTCATAATGGTTTTAGGTATCCAGGAGTTCTATATTACAAAGAATAGCTCAAGGGAAGTAAGATATTATTGTTCCACTATTAAAGAGACACTTCAAGGATAAGGTTTGTGGGAAAGTACGTTTCTAGGAGCCGGAAAGATGAACAGAATGAAATGCCACACATTACCTTGAATTGCTCTGTTAAGTTACACTATTTGGAAACTTTGTTAGGAAAAGATTGGAGATTTATGTGAATCCAGGCAGCTTAAGTCCTGACATATTACATGTCTTATCACAATGGCTTTTAGGATAATTTTGAATTTTATAACCTCAATGAGTATAAAATATGAATGGAGAGAAAAATATAACATTCTCAAGAGATTTATAGCAAGCACTTCTTTTTTTCTAATTTTTATAATAATTTGGACTAAAATTTCATTCATGATGAACTGTTAAATCTGCATTTCCTTTAATATTGAAGGCACTGAAGGGTTTTTTTTTAACCTAAAAATTTACATTGTCCCAGCTCACATTTACTGTGATCTCTTTTCCCTCTAGCTGTCCCTGTCTACTTCTATTTTTAGCTTACTTCAGTAAGAGTATGCAGCAACACTCCCTTAGCAAAAACACCACTTTATCTCAGCAACCTTAGATTAGGTTTTTAAAAGGCAGGAACCATGCATGGCTTTTTCTTCTGTTCCTTAAGTGCTTTTTACACAATTGATGTGCAGTAAATAATTTTTAAAAGTCTTTGTCCCATCAGTAAATAAAACATTTATAGGAACTGTAGATTTTTCTTTAAAGAAAAATAACCAGAGATAATTACTGTCAACGGGCTAGTGTAAACTGGAGAGGTCAGCAAACTTTTTCTGTCCACAGAGAAATAGTTTATATGTGAGGCTCCTCTGACCACACATTCTCTATAGCTCAACATCCTGGTGGGAAAGTAGCCGTAGGCAGTGAGATCAGTGAGAGATGAGTCAGCCAGTAAACAATGTGTGTGGCTTTGTTCCAATAAAACTTTATTTACAAAAACAGACATGTTGGTGGCCTGCAGGCTATAGTTTGCTGAGCCCTGTATAAACTAGCCTTTAAAGCTCATGTATGTGGGTTCAGTCATCCCCAAAATTCTTTCTTTAAGGGTGGGGACAAATCTTAACTATTACAATGGTTTATGGCTTTCCAAAGTTCAACTTTACTCAACAAAATCTTATTCTTTAGGATTTAACTTGGGGTGGGGGAGAAGATTAGCTAAAAATGTCTAAAACATCTGCTTTGGAAGGTAACAATGAAGAAAACATTGAGAAACACTGCTATATGGATATAATTAGGTGATTTTTCAACTCTGCGTTTGTAGATAACTAAAAAATGTTGCAGTTGCAGATAATTCTCGTCTGTAGACTTGCAAAGGGCGTCTGTACAGTGGATGTCCCACCCCCGCCACCGGCACCAGGAAAAAGCCAGTTCCGTTTTCACCTGTAAATGTATTTCAGCATTAATTTACTTCATGTTAATTTGTGGTTCCTTAATTTCTCCTTTAAATTAGTCGAAACACCTGTTTTCCTCATTTAATAATTAATAGCAAGTTAAATAAAAATCTTTAACAAATGTTTTTATCTGTATGAGAATCGTGTTTATACCCTTTCAAGAGATATAATTGAACAATTTCCAATGCTTTGTAACAGTCCTTTTTTTTACTTGATAGTGTATAAAAAATATTCTCATTACATATTTTAAAGATTATAAATATTCTATGAAATAAATGTCATTTAAAAAATTATCTTTTATTGTTGGAAAACAATGAATAATTTGAACAAGAATATATTCCTCTCTTTAAAAACACACAGAATGTGGAAAGTCATGCGGTGTGTCAAAGCTCATTACT
This sequence comes from Macroglossus sobrinus, assembly GCA_004027375.1. Classification (NCBI taxonomy): domain Eukaryota; kingdom Metazoa; phylum Chordata; class Mammalia; order Chiroptera; family Pteropodidae; genus Macroglossus; species Macroglossus sobrinus. The sequence continues at coordinate 1,170,429 of PVKZ01000098.1, read as the reverse complement.
TAATTTTTTTGGCACGATGCTTGTTTACTTTCAGCTCCACATTGACTTTCTCGAGGACATGGGCCAGTGGACATAAAGGCCAGGGCTATTTTCATGGCTCTATTTGTTGACAGAAGGTCGCATGTGTTGCCACTATGAATCTAAGATCATTTTGGGGAAAGCAAGTGTGCCCTGGCCTCATCAGAGGTACAGCGAGGTGTAGGATACCGAGTATACTTTGTTACTTTACTTGTCTTAGAGAACCTGGTCGAGATCCTGCCTGGTTTGGCTTGCCACTTCCTTCTCCCGAGTGGAACGGCCACTGTTCATCTGAGCTTTACAGTCCTTGCCAATGTCTCCCACCCGCTTCTCTTTACCCTCGTAGTGCACTGACTCTCACTTCTAGCCCCTACGTAAGTTTCTTTATATCCTTTCAAAAATTTCTTCTTTAGACTTGCTTCCAGAAGCCACAAAAAGGTTTCCAACCACGGCAATGGCCTTGGGAGGTGTGGGTAACACATGATTGATTGGTTACATATATTTGTGTGTTGTCAACTTATGGTGACTTGCCTCACATATTTGTTGCATCAGTATCTCCATCCTAATAGGATAAACCAAAAAAAAAAAAAAAAGTAGATTTGGCCTCATAAAACAATTGAAGCATTTGTGGGTCAGAGTAACCATATTCTTTAAAATATTAAAAAGTAAAAATATATTCAGTAAATATTATTAAATGTACTCAAATTGATAAGACTAAGAATTCAGTCATTGAGAAAAGGCATGAGCTTATTTATTCAACATAGGTATGGCACTTTTTATATATAATGTTTGAGAAAAGAACACATTTATTAAGTTCCTGGAATAGGCCTTTTTTTTTTTTTTTTTTTTTTTTTTTTTTTTTTTTTTACATCGAATCCCATGAAGTAGTTTTAAACCCTTAAAAAACAGCTGGATGGATTGGGATTTAGAGAGCTTGCTATTGAAACGTAAATCCCCTTTGGCTCTGCCAAAGCTGTTGGGACATCCTTATCTATTTTTGAGAATTTTTAAAAATAATTTTGTGCTTTTCCAGTTGCAGTTGATGTTTAGTATTGTCTTAGTTTCAGGTGTACAACATGGTGGTTAGACATTTACACAACCTAGACAATGACCACCCCGACGAGCCTAGTTCCCATCTGACACCATAGAGTTATCACCATATTACTGAGTATATTCCTTATGCCGTTCTCTACATCTCCGTGACTCTTTTTGTAACTACGCATTTGTACTTCTTAATCTCTTCACTCTTTTCACCTACTCTTCCAACCCTCCCTCCCACCTTTCTGGTGACCATCAGTTTGTTCTCTGTATCTTTGAGTTTGTTTTGTTCATTTATTTTGTTTACTTTAGATTCCACATACAAGTGAAATCCTATGGTATTTGTCTTTCTCTAACTTATTTCACTTAGCATAATACCCTCTAGGTCCATCCATGTTGTTGCAAATGGCAAGATTTCATTCTTCCTTAGCTCTGCTGGGGCCTCAGAGCTAAGGGTCTTGGTGGCTCTCTGGTTGTTGCATAGTGAGTGAGTGAGGGAGCTAAGCCAGCGTGGGTGGCTGGACAGGATGCTGGTGGGTCTGGGCCCCAGCCTGGGGAAGAGTAAGTGGGATGTGGGGCTGGTGGGAGGTGGGCCGGTTGGGGAGGTTAGGGAGGTAAAGTCCTGGATGGAGCTGGCTCAAAACGAGAGTCGGGTGCTTTGGGGCCAAAGGACAGAGACAAACACTTGAGCAGTAAGTCTTCTCGGAGAATGTGGAGGCGAGAAGCAGGAAGGAGGGCTGAAGCCCGGGAGCAGTCTGGTGCTGTCAACAGGAGCAGGGGAAGAGTGGTGCCTCGGTGGGACCTGGCGGACACTCGTTCCAACTCCAGCTGCCGTGAGCGCTGCTCACGCTCTCCATTGGGGGAGCATGTGTCTGGAGAGCTCTAAAGTAACTCAGTAGCTTGTGATCAGATGCCGCATATGTTTCTGGATAAAGTATCTCAGCATCCTCCATAAGACACCGCCACTGCTCCAGTGTCTGTAGCCTGGACAGAAAAGTCATCCTGACTGCTGGGAAGCCTTTTCTTTCAAGAACTGTAGATTACTGAGAACATGGGCTCTGCCATCATTGCCCAGATAAGCAGTGCAGAGTTCAGATGCTTCTAATGCTATAACTGGTGAAGTATTTGTCATTTCAAGCTGTCAGGGATAGAACCACCCTGCCCCTTGTAAATAATTAAGTAATCCTCTTAATAATTTTCCATTCACTGACCCCCTCCCTTGACTGTAAATCCCCACTTGTCCATGTTCTATTCAGAACAGAGGCCAGTTCTATACTGAGATCTCTTTTCCACTGTTGCATTGTTGAAGCGTATCATTTTAACTACTGTTTATTTAGCTCTGTTTTTCTTCAATTGCCTTAGGGTTTAAGCTTTCTGCCACAGTTATCTTTTTAAGTCATTTGACTTATATTTCATTTTGTACAAAATTCTATAAATTAAGATGAAATGGGAATATTTACAGAATCATTTAGACTCGTTTTGAATCCTGGCTCTGTTGTCTGGGTGACGAGTGACATTTTACAGAATACTTTACACCATTGTCCCTCAATTTCCTTATTTGAAAAACGGACATAACAGTACCAACCTAAAGAGATCACGAGGAATAAATGAGGTAACACTTCCCAGAATGGTTAGGATATAACAGTGACATAATAAATATCATGATCATTTTGGAGAGGTTGCCTGATGAGGAGAAATGTTGGAATATTTTATAGCAAGATTAACTGTTGTTTAAAAGTATGTTTCTGGTGGTGGAGATATCAAGTCAACTTGGACCAGATCTTTTTTTTTTTTTTTTTTGAGAAAGACCATTTATTAGCTCTTCTCAGAAATGTGAATACACAGTAACAACTATGCCTGTTTATATAGCAGTATGAAAATCCATACATTGTAATAAACAAAAAGGACACACAAGTGAATATACAATAGAATCAAATACTCATGATTCATGTTATAAGAAAGATACAGTTTAAGGTGAAGAAAGTACATTGAAATGCAGCTGTGTGATGGTGGTAGAATAGGATTTCATTTGGCCAGACAATGACAGCCCCTCTCTGTGCTCTTGCTGGTTGGAGTATTTGGAATAAAGAAGTTTAGGAATAAAGAAGATCGAGAGCTTCATCTCTTCTTTCTTGAGGTTCAGTATGGTAAGAACATCTTTGATCTCATGAACTGAGGGGGCTCCAGCTGAAGTCATCAGCCAGGAAAGGAGACAAGATTTCCCCCACCTAGGAAGGAAGTGGCTGTGAAAACGAGGAGAGTATAGGCTTGAGACACATGTCAAAGATACGGGTTTGATGTTGAAAGGGGAAGTCTGGTTTCGAGTTACTCATCTATCCCTCACAAAAACAACAAGGTAGGACCCCATGTTAGCCCTGTTTCTTCTTCTATAAAATTTAGGCTTGGAGAAGTTGAGAAATTTGCCCAAAGTAAGAGTGCTGGGTGACTAAGAGCTAGGACTTGAACCCCGTCTGCATCTCACCATTACACTCTACCTACTAGATGAGATCCTCTTATGGCTTTTCTCCTCCTTAGCTGACAAAATAAAGAAATGCACATTGGAGTTAAGGATTAGGACAAACCCTTCAGTGATAAGGGCACTGGTCATTAGAGGAAGAGAAGATAAAAAGGGCTTTGAGGCTTCCTGTGATGTAATCCACATTCTTGCCTGACTTCTGGAAATAAAAAACAAGCATTTTCAGATAATTGCCCAAGATTAGAGGTCCTTCTGTTGCCATGTATAGGTGTGTTTTTTTTCTTTGCAAACTTGATCTCTCCCGACCTTAGTGATCTCATCTGTAAAATAAGAGGGTTGTGCTAAGCCATTGTTAAGGTCCTTTTCATGCACTAATGTTTGTGAGTCCAGGAATTTATAAGCTTTTTCTGGTACTTAACCTTTGGCTTTACCCTTTATAGCACTCTGATCAAAACTAATTAACTCAACTTACAGTTTATATGATGGGCGAGGAAGCCAGGACTAAGGATTTAAGGGAGGTTATAAAGCAGGGCGTGTGGCAGCAGCAGGTTTTACAGCTGTGCATTAAAGAGAGTTTAAAGGAAAGAATTCAGGATATCTGAAACCAGGGGGCAAAGCACAAAAGGACTTCTGGGTGAGATCTGGTTGTGCCCTAGATGTTCTCAGGCTGTAATTAGATTGTCCAGTGTGAATGAGAGGAAAGGATTAGCCATCACAGGGGTACGGTTAATGGGCTCCCCATTCCACGCCGCCAGCCTCACTCTTTCTGGAGCTGTTACAGCTGCTGACACCACCGTGAACAACTCTACTCCCAGCTACACAAAGCTCTCTTGGTCTTAGTTCAGGTGGACCAAGGAACAGATACTAATTAAGAGAAAAGTAAAAAGAAAATCAAAAAAACAGGTGTAAGCAAACTTTACAGAATACAAGTTTCTGATTCTTGTTTGAAAGTAACCCCTTTCTTGTCCTCTTCCTTCTTTCTTCTCATCTTCATCCTTCTTTTTGTTCCTCTGTTCACTTCTTTCTTCTGCCTTTCTCTCTAGTTCCTTTAATTCACCTCATTCCACCCCCACCCCCCAGACTCTCCTGCACTTCCTAACACCATGCTTAATGATCACTCTGGGGCTGGGGCTTTCCTCTCTTTTCATTAAGCTCTTTTTATTGAGGGATATTATTTCCAGGGTGTGATTGAGTGCGTACCACCTGCTAGGTACTTACATGTTATCTCTAATCTTATTTGTATGGCTCCCCTTCCCATTGAGTCCCGATGAGATAACAGAGAGGTTAAGTGATCAGCAATCAAATTAAAGTGATCAGCAGTTCAAAAAGTAAGACACCCAGAGGTGCAATAAGTGGCCTTGTTTTTTTTTTTTTTATTTTTTAAACTTACTCGTGAGGTAAAGCACATGTTTAAAGCTAGGCTGCTAGCTTCCAGATGCAGTCGGATCCCTTCTGAGTTACATGATGAGTGTCCGATCAATTTTTGTTATCAGTTATAAACTATTCAATTCAGTCTTAAAATTTCATAATTAGAAAAAGCCTTGAGTAGCATAATTTTTTAAAGTTGAGACTTTTCCACTTAAAAATGGATTAACACTTATTTATAAAAACACATGCAGTTTTATAGGCATTATTGTTCATTGTACAAAACACATGTGGACTTAAAGGCATCGACAAAAGCAAAAGACAATTAATTATAAGTGTTTTACTGGTTGTATAATATACAAATTTAATTTATAGATTTGTTGAAGTCCCCAGAAGAAAAATCTCATGTTAATATATTATAAAGTTTAACAATAGCATTGTGACTTTTATAGCCAATTTGGTTCAAAAGGCTGTAATGTATTGTTAATCTATTGTATCTCAGCATTGATTATATTCTTACCACATTAAAATTAATTCGCCATGAGAATATCATGCCAATATGCTTCCATTGCTACAAAATAACAGTCAATAGGGGAAATGTTAGTACTGAATCGAGATAAACTTTAATAGATTGTGAGTTTAGTTTGTACACATTCTATCATGGAATTTTTATTGAATTTTTGAAGTGATGTAGGTCCTGTCCATATTACAGTGGTACCTGATGCCATGTCTATATGGTACACAGATTCTGGCTGGAGTGTTTAAACAATGATTCCTTTAACCTCCTTGGTGTCAACTAAACTGTAGGTACAGATTATAGTGCATAAAAATAGCGCCCGGCACATAGCTAACATTGAGTGTGGGCTTACTTTCGTAATTCATGGACCTTGTTTTAAGTGTGAGTAAACTATTAGTAATGTTGCCTGTAGGAACTGTGCTGGAAGCTAAGCCCACCAGTGGTCAGAGGTATTAAAACCAGTGGAAATATGGCCCTCCAACCCCTTACCTAATCTAGTTTACAACCCACAAGGCTTGATTTTGAGAGAAAGACTTTAGTTTGCCAGCTCTGGAAGAACTGAAGGAAGGACACATAAGATAGAACTTCTCATTCAACAGTGTTTATAATAAATAGTTACTGCTTAAGAATTAAATGAATCAAGGAACAAGACAAGGATGCCCACTTTCACCACTCCTCTTCAACATTGTATTGGAAGTCTTAGCCATAGCAATAAGACATGAAAGAGAAAGAAAAGGCATCTGAATTGGAAAGGAAGAAGTAGAACTCTCATTTTTTGCTGATGGCATGATATATATATATATATATATATATATATATATATATATATATATATATAAACATATATATATAAACATATATATATATAGCTCATATATAGCTCATATATATATAGCTCATATATAGCTCATATATATATATATAGCTCATATATATATAGCTCATATATATATAGCTCATATATATATAGCTCATATATATATATAGCTCATATATATATAGCTCATATATATATATAGCTCATATATATATATATATATATATATATATATATATATATATATATATGAGAGAGAGAGAGAGAGAGAGAGAGAGAGAGAGAGAGAGAGAGAACCCTAAAGAGTCCATCAAAAAACTGTTAGAATCAATCAATGGATTTAGTAAAGTAGCAGGTTACAAAAGAAATATTCAGAAGTCAGTGGCATTTTTATACAGCAATGATGAACTTTCAGAAAGAGAAATTGAGAAACAATCCCATTTATAATTACGTCGAAAATTATGAAATATCTGGGAATTAAATTAACCAAGAAGGTAGAAGACCTGTTTTTGGAAAATTATAAGTCATTGAAAAAAGAAATTGAAGAAGACACAAATAAATGGAAGCATATACTGTGTTCATGGGTAGAAAGAATCAACATCATTAAAATGGTCATACTACCCAAAGCAATCTATAAATTCAGTGCAATCCCTATCAAAATACCAATGGCATTCTTCAGAGAGCTAGAACAAATATTCCTAAAATTTATATGGAGCCATAAAAAACCCAAATAGCCACAGCAGTCATGAGAAAGAACAAAGTTGGCAGTATCACACTACCTGATATCAAACTATACTACAAGGCTACAGTAATCAAAACAGTATGGTACTGGCATAAACACAGATATTTTGATCAATAGAACAGAATAGAGGGCTTAGAAATAAATCTACACTCACTTAATATATGACAAGGGAGTTAAGAATATACAATGGGGTAAAGATAACCTCTTCAATAAATGGTGTTGGGAAAATTGGACAGATGCATACAAAAAAGATGACCCATCTTCTTATACCATATACAAGAATAGACTCAAAAAGGATTAAAGACTTAAATGTAAGACCTCAAACCATAAAAATTCTAGAAGAAAACATAGGCAATACACTCTGATATTACTAACAGGAATTTCTTTTCAGATATATATCTTCGTGCAAGGGAAACAAAAGAAAAAGTAAAAAATGGGACTACGTCAAACTAAAAAATTTTTGTACAGCAAAGGAAACCATCAACAAAACAAAAAGACGACTGGGAGAAGATATTCGCTAATGATATATCTGATAAGGGGTTAATATAAAAAATATATAAAGAACTTATAGAACTCAACAACAACAAAAAAACAAACAATCTATTTAAAAAATGGGCAGAAGATCTGAACAGATACTTCTCCAAAGAGGAAATACAGATGGCCAATAGATATATGAAAAGATCCTCAAGGTTGCTAACCATCAGAGAAATGCAAATTGAAACCAAACTGAGATATCACCTCATACCTGTCAGAATGACTATCGTCAATAAATCAAAAAACAAGTGTTGGCGAAGATGCGGAGAAAAAGAATTGCAAATTGGTACAGTCGCTATCAAAAACAGTATGGAAGTTTCTCAAAAAATTAAAAATAGATATATTTTTGACCCAGAAATTGCACTTCTGGGTGTCTATCTAAAGAAAACCAAAACAATAATTCATAAAGATCTATGCACTCCAGTATTCATGGCAGCACAATTTACAATAGACAAGATATAGAAACAACCTAAGTGTCCATCAGCAGACAATTGGATAAAGAAATTATGGTTCATATATACAATGGAATATTACTCAGCCATTAAAAAAAATTGAAATCCTCTCATTTGCAATGACATGGATGGACCTAGAGGAAAGATAAATACCATATGATTTCACTTATATGTGGAATCGAAGGGACCAAAAGAACAAACTTATCAAAAACAGACTCACAAATATAGTGGACAAGTTGGTGATGGACAGAGAGGAGGAGGGTTAGGGAGAATGGGGTGAAGGGGTAAAGAAATACAAATTGGTAGTTGATAGTTGGTCACAGGGATGGGGAGCACGGCAGAGGGAATGCAGTTGGCATTAATATGATGGCTAGGTGGAGGGCCAGGGGAGGGAAGGAGCAATTGTGGGGATCATTTTATGAACTATATAGATGTTTAACCAATGTACTGTATACTTGAAACTAAATAAATTAATTTAAAAAAATTAAATAAATCAAAGAGATTTACAATAAAGTACTTTACAGGTCTAGACCCTAAAACTTTTTCTTCAGTTCAAAGGCATGATTTCGTTACACTGTGTTGCCTTACACACAAAGTGTGTAAGGATCTTTACAAATAAACAGAGGTAGCAAAGAAGCAAATACAAATTCCAAGCAGAATTTGCACGAATCCCACTACTTCTCAGGAGCTCCTAGCCTGAAGTTTGGTCTTTTTGCTCTTCCTCTCCATTCCTGAGATGAAGCACAAAGGCAGAATGAATAAAACATGATAAGGTTGCTGAATGACTTTGGTTTTAAAACCTTTCCATTCTTTGAAGATTAATCTCTATTAGAAAAACTTCAAATTCTTAGAAAGTTTCTGGATTTGGGGCACCTTCTCAGATAGGGGAATACGCATCTCGCCCAGAAAGCTTCTCTTCTTCATGCAAGCACTTTGAAGACATCTCCTACGTCCAGGGAGGATTGGAGTTATGGAGAGATGCTTTTGGTCATCACCACTGGGTGGGAGTTGTTCATGGCCTTCGGTGGTGAAGTGCAGGGCATTCTCAGAGCCCACATCTCTGCCTGGCCTCACACGGCAGTCGTGCCTTCCGTCAGGAAACGTTTCCCCCTCCTCGCTCCAGTCCGCTTCTAGTTCCACTGTAAGCTCTGAGAAGAGGTGGTGTGGCGGGCCCTGTTCCTTGCCCTCACCTTAGTGCCTCGAAGAGCATCTTACATGTAGGGAGTCTTAAGTAAATATTTGTTGAATGAAGTGCCACTTATAAAGATTGGTGGACAGTAAAATAGATACAGTACAAACCTGCTGAGCAAAGTTCAATTTCCTGAAGCCTTAAATTGAATTACGTGGTGTGGGAATCCTGGATATACCTGCTTTTCAAGTAAAATCTCTGTTAGATCTCTGTGTGTGTCGGTGTTAAGTGTCTTATTTTGGGGGGCAGTTGGCCTGTGTGCCATAGTTTACTGTGAAGATGGTATGTGAATATAATCTCAGAGGGCTATAAGGAATCATGGGTGTAATTTTATTTTGCATATTTGTGATTAGGGGAAGTTAAAATATAATATATACTCTTTTGGTAACTGTTTAATGCCAAATTTATAAAGATATTAGTTGGAAAATATGGTTCCCTAGATTTCCTAGAAAAGTTTGAAATCTTATAATTAAGCTCTTTTCAGTCTGTTTTCAGTCTTTTAAGATTAAAAGAAGGTAAAAACAGCTTGTGATAGTTGATGTAATTTTTCCTTTTAATAAGATTTTCTGAAGTGCAAATTGGCTCTAAATATGTGAATATTTTTCCTAAAAATACACAATAATCGATCACTTATCAGAAATATTGTTTAAATGTGAGTTACTTTTATGGAAACTGTGTTAAAAGACTTTCTCTTCAATATTTCAAGGAAAATTTTTCATATTTAGTTAGCCCTTTCTCTTTTTTCTTTTCAAGGTTAATTTTTATATTATATGAAAATTGCTCTCTTGCTTAGCGTTTAGAAAGTCTGTTCTCTGCAGATGTCTTTGTTTTGCGTTCCTAGTTATTTATACCATCAAGGAGCAACTTTTTAAAAGAAGCTTTAGCTTTATCACAAAACAAATATTTACAAATTATTTTTCTAATAACATCTAGTATTCATTTCACCACCTCTTCTCCTTCTGTGTTTATAATACATTCACAGACCGAGTATTTAAAATTCCTTCATGATTCCACAACATAACTTCTTTTTTACCCCACATACCTAAGTAGTATTTTCTGTCACAACAGAATTTTTTGTGTGTGTGTGGCATAAAACACACACTTTTTTTTTTTTTTTTGGTACTGGAAGGAGATTTTAACAGAGGGAATTGACTGACTCTGTGGACCTTTCTTCAATAACTGGGTTCAGAGCAGCTATTTTCATAATGGTCCCTGATCAATTCTAGTTTCTAATTTCCTTTCTGGATGTAATACCAAGTTATAATACGAAATAATGGTAGCCTGGGAGTAACTCACATTGTTTATAGGCTGGTGTTTGTCTGGTTAAGTTGTTTTTGCCAGTGCACACAGTGGCAAATCTCCTGAGAATCGGTTCTCCTAAGCATTTCTTCTACTTCTTGATGTGTAGAGCCATTTCCTTTTAATAAATATTTGGATGTTCTGAAACAAACTCATTCAACTGCACTTTAATTTTGAGTTGGGGACAGTTGAGGAGTGTTGTATATCTGTGTGTGTGTTTGGGTTGTTCTGCCCTTTCCTCTGAAACCACCTTTCTGAAATAAAGCTTAAATAGGAAGAGGATTTGAAGGAGGAAGGTATATTCAGAGTGTCGTCTCTGTTTTAATTAGAAATGACATTTTCAAGGCAGAACCTGTGGAGGGAAAACAGGACAATTCCTCCGAGAAATGGCCACAGGAGAGCTTTGAGTTGAAAGATGTTCTTGTTGAGATGGCCACTGGCATGTCTGCGTAACTCCTGATGAAGGATTTTGGTGATTTAGCAAAAATCACCTCCTTTTGCTTTTCCTTTTCTGCCTGGATTCACAGCTCAGCCACACTTGTCAGCCTTCTCTGTAACCACTTGTCTGAGATCTAGTTACTGGAATGTGAGAACTGATTTCGCAGCAGGCCTTGGCCGACAGCAATAATTCTAGTCTCTGCCACTGCCTTTCCTGGGCTCACTTCTCTTCTTTCTCCTCTTCTGTCTGTGTCAAATATGCCTCCCTCTTTCTCTTATAAGGAAACTTGTTATTGGATTCAGGACACACTTATATCCACCAGGATGATCTTGTCTTAAAACCCTTGATTTAATTACAACCACAGAGCCCTTTTTCCAAATGTCACATTACAGGATCCAGGTTTAGGACATGGATGTACTTTTGGGGGTCACCATTCAACCCACTGTGGCTTAGAACAATTCCTGGTCTGTATCAAACGCTTAGGAAAAGTGAGCTGTAACTCTTCTCTTTCTTAAAAGGGGGCCTGCCATCCTATAACTGCCTATTCTTTAATACTTTTATGCACATAAGCTTGAAACCTCTGTTATCCTCAACTATCTTCCCTAATTCTCTCAAGTACTCGTCTGGAGAGCCTGTTGATTCTGTTTTCAGAGAGCTCTCTTCTCTCCGTGCCTGCTGTCAGTTCTTTAGCTCGTTCTCATCCGGACTAGAGCTATTCTTTCCTCCAATTGTTTGTACTTCCAGTTTGTTTTCTGCAATGCCTCTTGATAAGTTTTTCTAATGTATGTGCCCTGTTTAAAAATTCCAGTGGTTTTCTGTTGCACACAATCATAGCAGTAACAGTTGACACTGGTGTTTGCATCATTTCTAGTTCACTGATGGAGAAACTAAGGTTGAGAAAAGATGAAATTATATATCCAAGACCATATTGCTTTGTAGTTATTGGGGAGTGATATCAAGGCCAGTCTTCTGAATCCACACTCTGAAGTCCAGACCTCACCTTGTTGTTCGAAGCCTTCACAGTATTTCAGAGTCAACCTGTCCACGTATATTCCTGATGTCCTTTGATTTCATTCTTCATTCCACCCATAACTCACCAAGCTCTGCAGAGATTCCATGCCTTGTATTTTAATTGTTTCTGCTAGAAGGGCGATCCTTTCATTTTTTCCTTGACCTCCCTTTTCTATTTCATTTCAACTCTAAAAAAGTCACTTAATGTTAAGAGTCCCCAGATCCCATGAAGAATTCGATCCCCACTTCCCAAAGTCCTCATGCCACTTGACATATATTTCCATCACTGCACTTACTACATCATCTTGTCACTGTTCACACATCTTTCTGGACCAAACATCTCATCAGTTTGAATATACCCAGTGCCTAGCTCATCAGAGATGATCAATACATATTTGTTGAAATATATCGACTAAGGTTACAGAACTGAACAACACTGTTCTTTTAGCTTGTTAACAATCAGCTTATAATCAGCCTTTCATGAAGAAACCCCCTTTAGCTCAACAGTTGACTTTATTATCTCAAGCTTATCTTGACAGTTTACAGACTACTGACATTGTCTGTAGACCTCGCCAATGAAAGAATTAAATGATTATCTGGTAATAAAGCAGGCCTACATATATTATTCTATTTTTAATCTTAAAAAAAAATCAAGTGTGACAATAAGGGAAGCTTGTTTTAGACAAGTACACTGATGTTTACAAAATGAAACTTTTGATAACAGGCAGATGATAGAGTCCAGTAGTTGTTCTTCAGTATTAAGTTCTTTCTACTTTCACTGTAATAGAACTGTTAGGTGAGCATATACCACTGCTTAGACTAAAACTATATCTTCTGTACTCCCTTGCAGCTACGTGGCCGTCTAAGTTCTGGGCCAGGGGATGCAAGTGGATTGTAGTGTGAAAGCTTTAGGGAGCCTTTATTGAGAGACAGTGTTTGTGTATACTTCACTTTCTTCCTCATCTGTTCTGGAATATTAATGCTTTCTAGAATATGAATGCCGTTGCCTTGGAAAGTGAGGTAAGAAATTAATAGAAAAAGCCTGGAATTTGTACTGGAAATCTACAGTTGCCAGATTTAGCAAATAAAAATACAGGATGACCAATATATGTTGAATGGGACATACTTTTACTAAATGATGTTTATCTAAAATTCAAATTTAATTTAATGTCTTGTATTTTATCTGGTAACCCTGGTTGTCTGTCACCATGGCCTGTGTTAGGACTTTTATATGTGAAGGAGCTAAACCACCATCATTAAATTTTTATGTCACCAATTTAACAAATTCAAAGCAGAAAGAGAAGGCTAACCTATATCTTCTCAAAATTTTGTGCTTTAAAAATTTTATTACAATACCCCTTTGGTAAGGTGATTGTAGACCTTCTAAATTCTTGAGGATCACTAATGTATAATGTTTTATGCTTTGTGTACTCCTTTACAACTTCTGAATAGCTTTCATATATTTGGTCTTATGTAATATTCATAATTACCTTATTTATTAATTTTGCACATAGGTTTAGTGATCTGTCCAAGTCCCTATAGCTAGTAAAACGTGGCTGTGGCACGTTCATTGCAGCATTGTTCACAGCAGCCAAGATGGGAAAGCAATTTAAATGTCTATTGATGAATGAATGGATAAAGGAAATGCAGTATATTCATACAATGGAGTACTAGTGAACCTTAAAAAGAAAGAAATTCTGTTATTTGCGACAATGTGGATGAACCTGGAGGACAGTATAAGTGAAATAAGCCAATCACAGAAGGACAGATAACTACATGATATCATTTATATGATAAATCGAAAAGAGTGAAACTCTTAAAAGCAGAGAGTTGCCAGGGGATGGGAAGAAGGAGAAGCAGGGAGGTATGAGCCAAATGTCCAAAGTCGGGTTTTTATGAGATGAGTAAGCCCTAGAGATCTCCTATACAGCACAGCAACTGTAGTTAACACTGCCATATTGTCTCCTTGAAATTTTACTAAAAAGATAGATATTGGATAAGTGTTCATATCACATACACACAAAAATAATAAATAGGAGAGTGGGAAGAAACTCTTAGAAGTGATGGATAGATTTATGCTTAGATCGTGGTGATGGTTTCATGTTTTTTTTCCTCATCTCTAAACTTCCCATCAAGTTGTATATGTCAGATATATTTAGCTTTTTGTATGTCAATCATGCCTCAATAAAGTGGTTTTAAAAAGAAAAAAGCATGGGTGGCTGTGAGACTTGAACTTGGATCTTCTGACTCTGACTTCGCCGGCCTTTCTGATGTCCACAGCGTCCCTCCTTCACCGGGAATGGAATGGCAGGGAAGGTGCACCCATCGTAGAGCTTCGTTGGAAGAAAGGCGGTCTTGCTCTGCCTTAGACCCCAGTGGCTGCGGACGCATGTGAGTCCCTGGGATTCATGGAGGGCAGGTGTGCCAGGGTGATGATGCTTTGGGATGGGCAGGAACAGAACCTTAAGTCTCTCACAGTACTGCCTAAAAATGGAAATTACCTTGATCACATTAGCGTTCTCACCAGTTACTGAAAACCCGACTGACTTTTTGGTGGCTAAAGGGAGGGTTCTTTTTGTCCTGCACAGAGGATGACATGCCTCTCTGAAGAAGTTTGGATCAAAGCTCTGGTTTTCAAATGGTAGCTTCTGGGTAGATGTTTCAGGAGTTCTATATAAATATCTGATTCAAATGTTATTTCCATTTTTACCCTAACTGCTCTATTAGTAAAGGTAAATAATGTTCGCAGCCATAACAAAGTCTCAAACCTTAGTTGCTTAACACCGTAAAAGTTTACTTCTTGCTATTCCAGATCTGTTAAAGATATTCTTGATATGCAAATGGGCTTCTAAATGGTTCTGTGGGAACCCAGGCTTTTTCCATTTTGTGGTCCTGTCTTCCTCTTTGGATCCTCCATCCTTTCTCATCAGTGGGCTGTCAAAGGGCTGGAGGGTTGCCTGCGAGAGGTGTGCAGGTGGCAGGTCTGGGAGTGGTGCTGTCGTTCTGCTCACATTTCAGTGGCTAGATCTCAGACCAGCGGCTACAAGAAGGCTGGCAAACGTGGTTGAGCTGGGTACCCAGGCAGAAGAGGAAGAGGAGCTGGCTTTGGTGAAGAACACAGCTGGCTGTCTTCACCACAATCATTAAAAAAAATTTTTTTACTCTTTGGAGGGCACAGTTTCTTGATATGTTGTCAGTGCTTGAGTAAATTTCTTTGACTCTCTATAATTAAGGAATATCCTAAGGTTGCAACAGAAGCTGTTATAAAAACATCTGTCACCAGTTGTAGTGATTTATCGGTGGAAGTCCCTGTCATCCCCTCCAAAAGTGGCTGCAAGGAAAATATGAAAATAGATTCTAAAGTTGATTAAGTCTGGAAGTCATCTATAAATTCTCATCTAATTCATCTAAAAACTTCCTTGTTCTCAGTGACTGGCTTTATAGCATTTAACAGAATGCGAACTTATAAAGCAAACTTATATCAATAAAGTATTTCTTTCTAGATATATTGAGATCACATAGAAGACTTATCATTTTTGTAAAAAAGGGTTCCGTTGCTTAACAAATTAAAACCAGTGATAGCTAGAGGCCCCCAAACCTAACGTTTATAATGCTTTCTTTTTTTTATATGCCACTGTAAGGAAGACCTGCTCTTGATGGCGTGTGAATGGTACAATGCAAAGTACTTAAGCTGTTTTCCTTAGCAGCAAAGTTAAGTTGTACCAGGGAAACTGCAGCATAGTACACTTTCCCAGCTTGTCTTAAATCAATTATTTTAGAAAATCCTAGAGGCTTGAAATTGCTAGAGGTACTTACCAGCTGATAATCCATGCTAATTGTTTCCACACTTTGCCTGAAGTTTTGCAATTAAAACATGCTTTTGCTTGTTCATAACCAAGCTCGTCTCCCTTGCATTAACTATAACGTCAAGTCAGGGGTCTGTTTAATTAAAGAGCCACAAGCCTGCCAAAGAGTGGCATTGATTTTCTCCTCCCTGAGATTTCTTCCTGATTAGTTTTGGACATCTGCTTTGGGACTTATAGGCTCCCCTGCTGCCCCTTTAATGGGGAAGCCCCCTGCCTGCCTCACTGGGGCTGCCTTGGGCCTGAAATATACAACCAGGCAACTCAGCCATAAATTAGATGTTGTTGAGGCTGGAGGTGCTGTGGCTTTTGTTTTCAGGGTTGCATTTTGAGGCGAAGGTCATAACTCCTGTTCTCATGACTGCTGGCAGCAGCTGCAGGGTTACTAAGGGAGCAGCCACAGACCAGAATGTGGCAGGAGAAATGAACTTAGGTGACCCTGCCTGCCTTGCACAGATACAGCCATATTGAGCTGTGCCTCCACTGGGGAGACCCTGCATGGGGCGACCCTGCATGGGGCCAGCCTCCTAGATCTATCACTGCCCTCTACTGGATAAGCATAGGTGTCTTAGATGCAGACAGACAGCTTTTGGTGAACAAGGTTAGCCTTACAAAACTGAGCTCTGAGGAAGAGGAGACCACAAAACTTCTTCCTAATTTTGTCTGCACAAAATTAGCCAGTGATTACGGTTTGCTTGGTTTGACATCTGCTCTTACTAAAACTAGTCACATCTGTAAGATCTGCTGGATGCGGGCTCTACTTCATTTGTTGTATTTGCAGAAATTACCATTTTGGCTCTGCAAGCAGATGCATTTAGATCAGAGACAAGATGAACTGGTTTCATAGCGCTGCAAAGGGCCTCGGCAGCTCTGAAATGGTGTTTTCATTCGAGGCTGATGTGTATGTCAAAACAGACCCAGGAAAATTTCTTAAAATATTCCCTCAGAATCACTGTTATTTCTGTCATCGTTAATCTTTAATATGAAGAACAGCGTGGAGCTGGGACAGTGGCACTCAGAGGCCTCCTTTCTCTAGTCACCAAGTGTGTCCTTTTACTCCCCGAATCATTCCTCATGTTAGTCTTTTCATCATTTCTCATTTTCCCTCCTATTTTCAATCATTTTTTTTTACCCACACGCTTATTTTATTTTTCATCTAACTCACTGCCAAGAATGACAAACATAGAATGGTGCAAGAAAAAAAATGATTTAAAGCTATGAAATACATGTTCTATATACTACTTGGGAAAAAAATATAGAAAATTCAGATAAGGGGGAAAAAAAGGAAAATTAGACTACCGTTTTTGTTCCTTTAGATCTCTCCTTCTCCACCCTGCTGAGCGCCTGGGAGGCCGACCTGCACCCGAAGGCCCTCTGTCCTCTGATTTCTCCTTGAGTTTGCCAGTATATGAGTGAGGTTGGGCTATTTATTTCCTTCGCTTCCTCCGTATGGGATTGCTGCCAGCTGGCCGTGTGTCTTGACTGAAGGGCACAGCTCCTGTCAAGCAGCCCTCTCAACACAGTTCTCTCTCTCCAGGTTCAGGAAATCACCTTCCACACCCCCCAATCTACCTACCTTAACTAAGGCTGGGGTCTACCCTGGAAACCTGTATCATCCTTCACCCATACATTGCAAATAGTCCTTTAACTCTCTTCAAATCACATCTCTTTTCTGCTGAAACCCTGGGTAGTGCAATTATAATTATTACCCAGAGATAAGCACTGATAAGCATTTTGTTGGTGTATTTCCTTAGCTACCTTTATTTATGATTCTGTGTACAGGCAATGGATTTACCATAATTCTGTGTATGCATCTTTATATCTTATTTTTCCCCACCTATAATTACTTAGGAGAGTGGCCCCCTCTTAATACAATCTTTCATATACCAAAGGATGATTTTTATTGGCTGTATTTTGCTCTGCTGTATGGATATAACTTGAATTTATTTTAGGATTCAAGAGCAGCTTTGTGATCTATGCTTCTTTTTATTCCCCTCAAATTTAGTGACTCTCTATTTCTTATGTGTGTTTATTTCACAGCTCCCTTTGCAAAATAAAAGATTTCACCCGGTCAGTGTGTCACCAGCCATTTGGGGGCACCCCTCTTGGGCACAGTCTTAAGATGGGGTACCCCTGTGGGGCACAATCCTAAGCCAAGTTTCCTCACAGGCAGTTAAGCCTCTTTATGTTAAGTTTTCGCTCACCTCAGTGGTTAAGTGACTTCCTCAAGGTCTCATCCTAGTACATTGCAGAATTGGAACTTGAAACCCATTCCCGCTGTCTCTAAATCCACGGCTTACCTACTCCAAAATGTTGTATTTATCCATCTCTGAAACTCATACACTACCTCTAACCCTAGAAACCATAGTTCTCCATTAAGGAAGAATGTCAATTAAAAAAAAAAATGTGATTCTAAAAGTATGGGCTATCGAGCCGTGAAAAGATATGGAGGAGCTCTAAGTTTATATTACAGAGTGAAAGACGCCAATCGGAACGGTCTGCATGCTGTGTGATTTCAATTGTATGACTTTCTGGGGAAAGGCAAACCTGTGGAGACAGAAAACACATCGGTGGTTGCCAGGGTCTGGGAGGGATGACTCGGTGGAGCGCAGTGCATTTTTAGGGCGGCGAAACTGTCCTGTGTGCTACCACAGTGGTGGAGGATACGTGCCCTACGTTGGCCCGGATCCACAGAATGGATGTACAACACCCAACATGAACGAGGGCGCGCACTGTGGACGTGGTGGGGTCCATGATGCCGTGAGATTGCGGGGAGGGTGTGCATGTGTGGGGGCAGCAGGCTTATGGGAACTCTTTTTTCCCCCCTAAAAACATAAAACTACTGTGAAAAGGAAAGTCTGTTTTTAAAAATGTGCAGTTCCTTTTTAAACAGGCACAGTAATAATTCTCACAGCCAACAGGTTGGCTGTCTCCCACTCCAGTTTTCCTTTAAGAGAAATGACCAGCTTTCCTCTTTTATCACACATGTCTGCAATACATCGACATGTCTACGGGCTTTCTCACTGGAAACCAATTTTCCTGTTGTTATTTTAAAGCAATATCGGCATTAGTCTCCTATTCACATAATGTGGACACATAATCAATTACAAAACTGTATCTAGCTCTGAGGATGTCTTCCTGCTGAAGTGTCATGCCCGAGTCTCGTAGTGAGGACATAAGTGATCATTTTTATGTAAAGCCATGGAGATTTAGAGGAATAAACTGGAAGCTTAGCCTGAGACATTCTGAATTCTAAAATTAATCCAGGCTCCATCATACATGACAGAATAATTATATTACCTTCAGAGTTAGATGCAGAACTGTAGGTGTGCTGCGTTCACTTAGTCTGACTCTCTGGTCTGGTGTGCACTTTGTTTATTTGTCTTCAGTATCTCAAACAAGTACAGAGACTTCGGGGTCAGAGCTCTGAAATGCCTATGCATTAATTTACTTTTGTTTAGACAGTGTACGGAAATATTTTCCACTAGAAAGGATCATAATGAACATATGTGGAGAGGTTGCTCCGTTGGTTGCCTGAAAACTAACAATTGAGACCAGAATGTAAACAAGAGCATTTCTGTACATGTTTTCTGAGTTTCGGTGATTTGCGAAATGGGTAGATAATCAGTGACCAATTTGCGATGTATACTAACCACTCGTGCTTCCGGTCTACTTCCTGTTTACCGGGGTATGGCAATGATGCTTTACACATTTGGTCACCTCCCAGTTTGTAAAACTGGGTCCCCTGTTGACAGTTTTGTCTTTTTCTTTGTCTTCTGAAATAGATTCATAGGCAGCTCTAGTTATTTACACAAAAGGGAGAAGAGAGAGAGATAGTTGTGTTAAAATGGGATCATCCTGAAATCATTTTTACTTGGGTTTAGAATTCATAGTTTATGTCTAGATAGCACATATACTTTAACCACATTTTCTTTGGGCCAATTTAAAAAAAAAGTTATATTACTTGAGCATACCAGTGAAAGGCAGCAGTGGCTGAATTTTGCTATGTACATTGCCATATTATTCGTACATGTAGGTAACTTAGTTCCATGATATTTGCTCACAATGCTATCTTTTAAAAAGTTTTATACTAGATAAGGAATAAAACAAATAAAATTCTGTTTCTGCCATCATTTGCTATGTGGTCATTGTGGGCTGGGAGCAGAGCCACCAGCTGTCCCTGTTTGCCTGGGACAGAGGGGTTTCCAGGGATGTAAGATTTTTAGTTTTAAAGCCAAGATGTGTTGTTCTCTTTAACTCTGAGGAGTAGCTGTGATGGGTGGGTGGGTTCTCCAGGTGGCCTGGGCCAGGTGTGTATTGAAACCTGTAGAACCATGGGGACAGTGAGCAAAACTAGTGGGTCAAAGAAAGGGCCAGAGCAAGGTTAAGTACAGAGGCTGAAGTTAACGACCAAGTCAAAATGTTTGAGGCTGTGTCATTTTGTGAAGCCAAATGAAATTAGGACACGTTAGGCCCATTCTAGTGGTTCCCCCAAAATTTCAGAAGAGCCTGGCTGCTCTAAGGGTCTTACTTGGTTCCCTCTGCTGCAGAGATAGCTCCCCCTGCACTCCCACCCTTAAAGAGTCAGCAGAGAAAGCCAGCATTATCCTTCAGGGAATAGGCTGTTTCCATCCTATGCAAGGGATACAGTGAACATTTCATCCTAATAATGAACTCTGGCTTCTTATTTTCATTTTTAAAAAGTAGTATTTTACTTCATGCATGTACAGAAGAATTGGGTGGTATTACATGACACTCCAAAATTCATTTCCTAAAATTTACCCTCCTATGGAGGAGGTGGCCTGACAGGCAGTGGGTCTTCTTAAGGAGGACACTTTAAAATATAAGGAGTAGCATTCTCAGTGGCACCTGGATAGCGTGTCATAGAAGTGTTTCTCATAAATGTGCATCAGAGAAAGGCTAATGGTGTAGCTCCACAGCTCTAGTCAACAAGAATTTCTATCCTAATTTTTTTTTACATAATAAGTGAAATATAGGTGTATACATTTGAAAACAAAAATAAATAAAAGTCATCAAAAGATAGGAAGAACTAAATGAGACAGTCCAGACACGAAGCTCTCTGCTGGCCTGGATAGCTTAGAAGGTCAATTTTAGAGTAATGCGGAGAATGTCTGGATTTTCTATCCCTCAGGCCATTCTCCATAATGAAGTGTCCCAAACAAGCATTTGAAGTATTAAAAGCAGTGAGTTTGATGAAATTCTGCCTGACAAATGCTTTCTGGAATTCATTCACACTGCTATGTGTCTAGAACTCATCTGCTAGAATTCCTCGGGCAATGCTGAGGATTCAAACATGGATGCCAGCAGCTGAGTGGATGAGGAGAGAGGCCTTTCACTGGGCGTGGGCAGCGCCAGAGGCTTGCTTCCGGTTCCGGTTCCTTTTCAGTACACGGCTGAAGAGAAGAGAAACAACATTCTGTATCTGTAGAACAGTATGGTAAGAATTTAAGTACACAGAAAAAGTTAAGCTCTTCGAGTTCTCCTGGCCCAGGGAGAACTGAGGTCCTTTTATGGCTAGGCCTCAGATACATCTCTTTGGCTTCATTTGGACACCATTGTCCGCAAAATCACCTCACACTGGAACCTGAGATCTCCACTTAATGCACTCATTTGCTTTTGCTCTCAGAACACTGCTGAATGTTCTCAACACTGAGCAGCTCTCTCTTTCTCCCCCTCTTTCTTTCCTCTCCCTCCTTCCTTTCCATCTTCCCTCCCTCATCCTTTTTTTCCTTACTTCCTGTCTCCCCATCACCCCCACCATCCCCCCACACCCTTAATTCCTATGTAAATTCGCAGACTGTCCCGGAGCTTTAAAGTAAAACTCTGTCTTCTCCACCTGCTGTTCCAACTGTCTGGTGACTCAGACCTTCAATATCTCATAGTTTCCACCACTCTTCGTAATTAAATTTCCAGGCCCATTTTTTTGCTCAATTAGATCTTAATAGACACACATGCACACAAACATGATTGATTGTATAATTTGTTTTAGTCCAGTTACTCTGATTCCAGCCAGTCTAAAGACAACTCCAAATTAATAATGGTTTTGGAGGGATAAACTGTGTTTTATTATATCCTGTTCCCGACAGATTTCAGGAGAATTGGGCGGTGTGGGAGTTCTGTGCTCTTGTTAGGGATTTTATGTTGGGATGCTAATCGCATTGTCATCGGCCTCCTGTTGCTCTTTCTAACATTTTATAACCCCCACCATCTTACCTTTCCATGTTATCAGTGGAAAACTGATATTTGGGAAAGTATTTGTATTTCAAGGGTTCCCAGAGATAGAGATCCTTTGAATCTTGTGAGTTATGAGACATTTTCTTTTCCATTGCAATTTTTCAGTAACCGTTTTATTGATATACCATATTTTGTGTCTAATTTTGCCAAATTTCTGGTGTTCTCCTGATAACTGTGAAGCTCACCTCTTTTCTGTTAGAGAATTAGCATTTGGCACTTATTTATAAATTAATAAAACCTAAATGTGACTTCCCTTGTTAAGCAATATTTTTTTACTTCGTTGGCATTTCTAACTAATCTTTTTTTTTATTATTATGTCCTTGGGGTAGTCATTTATTCTGGATCTTAACTATCAAGCCTTCAGCATTTGTCCTTTTAGAGACTGTCACAAGGCTGAACGCTAATACTTGAAAAATGATTAGTGCTTAACACTTTATAACTATTTGAATAGTTTATCACCTGCTCTGCTTCCGGCTGGTTCTATCAATCCAGGTATTTAGTACCTGACTGCATCAGAATATTTTGAAGTACTTTAGCAACTGTGCTAACCATGCGATGAGGAAGAGGTTCAAACAACGTGCTTGTGGTTATGGTTGTCAAGGAAACCATTTCCTTATATAATATTTAGCAGCAACCCTGTTTAGTTTTTTCTTTTTTTAATAACATAAAAATAATGCTTATCTGCTAGCACGGAGAAGAAAGTGTATGCTGAAATGAGCCATGAGTCAACTGGAACTTATGAGAATGTACTAGATGCAAAATGCTAGATACGAACTGAGGTGTTATTTTGTAATATAGAAATAAAACTTGAGAAGGATAACATGTTCAAAGTGTGGCAGGATGGGGGTGGGAGTAAAATTTTTTTGTTGAAGCAAGTTCAAGGTCCCACTGTGTTCTCAAAACATACTGTGTGCATTTTTCAGGCAACTGTTTCATTAAACAAACAATTAGCCTCATCTTTGCATACACAAACTCATGAGATGGAGTTTTAAACAGATTTGATAACATAATAGGTGGGAGGTTTGAATGTATTGCCCAGAGATAGACTGGACCGCTCAAGGCTACACGGGCTGCAGAAAATGGAAAGTCTGTTTTGGGGATCTGTCTAGTTTATGTTAGATTTTGCTTTAAAAGAAGACGTGAGTTGTGGTACATGGTGATACTAAAGTTCCTTACAGAGGAAAAATAGGTCCTAAAATGTTGATAATGAATGAAGTCTGTTTTTTTTTTTTCTTTTAATCCTTCTTGAGGTCTCTACATGTAGAACAAGACCCCAAGAAGGGAGAATTGATGCTGGTTTGGTAACGTTTGTGTTCCCATTTATAAAATGTGAATATAGGAGAAGGTTGAATTGTAAGGTGAATGATTTCACAGAGAAAAGGGGTAAATTGAGCCTCATTTGAAGCTATCTAACCTAAGAAAAAGGAATATATTATTTAGGATATATATGATTCGAAATGTTGGAAGTCAGATGAAAGTCCTATTAGATAATTTTCAAACAGATTCTAATGTCTAGAAAAAATAGTTTTTTTCCTTGAGTGAGCAATTTCTTTCCTTACTTTATAAGCTATTAGACTAATTATTTTGCAAACAAAAAATTGAGTTAATACCTCTCCCCTCCTTTACCTCTGATGTGTACAAATAACTGCAGTATTTGACATGGATGTTTGGACGGCTTAAGATGTCCAAAAATAAAACCCGGCTTGTCATTGCCTGTGGCCTCAGATCTAAGTATACTTCATTTCTAAAAGCCTATGAAACCCTCATTTCAACAGCCATTACACATTATTTTAGTAAGTATTTTAGTCTAGAAAATAGGAAAAGCAAGACAGAATTAATGTATTTTAAGGCCAAGATGGCTGACCTCATAAAAGCAAAAGCGGAAAGAAAGAAAATGGGAGGAGAATAAGGTATCGTAGAATTAACTTCACATTCCCATTTGTGTTTCATAAAATGACCCAACCCAGACTAAGGTAAGGTTTTTCTTCTTCCATTACCCTTCTCCAAGCCCTGCTGACCACATTTTTCAGATTTCTTATCTTTTATACTGTTTGAGAGAGTTTTCCTTTTCCAATTAGTCAATATAAAAGCATGAGAATGATAAAAATGGTGAAAAGTCTGGAAATTGTATTACATGAACCTCAGTTAAAAGAAAAGGACATGCATTTGTAGGGCTGTCACATGGAAGAGGAATTTAAAGTATGTGTTTTTTTAATAGATGGAACTGGGATCAATGGGCAGAAGGTATATCTGAGTAGGCATTCAGGTCCTCAGAGTTGAAAATGGACTAGGCTGCTTTACTGTGCAGAGAACTCACCAGGAATGGAGGTGTACTTAGCTCATTACTGTCCCTGTCTTGTATTTAGGTTTCATTTGGAGTGAGTAAGGGGCGGGGTTACTTTAGGATTTTCAGTAAATTAGTTGTCTCCTTTCTCTCAAATGGCTTTGCCCTTAGGCAATTTATTCTCAAATCTCTCCCTTTAATCAGAGCTTTTCTCCTAATTTTCTTATCATCCATTCATTAGTCCAAGTGAGGAGCAGGCACCTTGTCCTGTGGTTTTGATTGCCTCACTGTCTCTTGAGCCTGCTCTCTTCTTCCCATCTTGCTGCCTCTCCATCACAGTTCCTTTCTCCCCTCCATGAGATGTGAGCTCCTTGAAGGCATGGGCTGCCTTTTATTTATTTTTTATCCTTAGCACGATATCTGGGCACTCAGTAAATATATACTGAATGAATACATGACCATCAACAATTTATTTTGAGGCCACTTTTGCTTCGAGTGGTAGGTTGGTCTGTTCATTCCATAAATATTTTTGAGCATCTACCATGTGCATTGGGGATAATATGAATGAGTAAGACACCATAATTTCCCCACAAAAGATCATGGTCTAGTTTGGGAGGAAAATGCGTAAAAAAAAAAAAAAATTGACTTTGCTCAGGCAGTTTTATGAAAAGAAATATATACCTGATCAACTGCATTGGAGCTCCAGAATATGAGATTTTCACAGCTTTGCAGGGTCCCTGCTGCCAGGTCAGGCAGGTGTTCTTTGAGGAGCCTAGGGCAGGGTGTGGGTTTCATGGGGCTGAAGGTAACTCCTCCAGAGGCAGCAGAGGACACCAGTGTCTGAATGGGTCAGCTGAGCAAGTCCAAGAGGGCAAGCCATCGTTCTGGTTCTGACTCCCCTCTCTCCTTGCTAGGGACTGACTGTCTTCCCTTGGTCTAGACAGGCTCATATTTTCATTTTTCTTTTTGGGCCTCATCTGTTTCCACATTAAACTCTGTTCCACACTGGTTCACCATCAAACTGGTCGCTCGTAGTTAGAGCAGAGGTACAGTTACAGAGCTTCTGAGTTTTCAGCCTGCAGTTGTTTAAAATTCAGACTTTCCACTTGGTTCCACACACATAGTTAGCTGCTTTATGATCTCCCTCGTTCTAGTTAGTTATTTTCCTGTTTCCAGTTTTACGGATCCAAGTAAATGCACAAATGGTAGATGTGAGAGGCCCCTCCAGTGTGTGTAGTCTGTTAATTAGTTCATTTGAAATGCTTGTAAATGCCTATTTCTTCCCTCCACAAAATGTTCCCATCAAAGCATTTTCTGCAGCCTCAGTGAGAGTGGTTTTATAGACCATCCTGGATTGAAGAAGGAAACAAAATACATTCTTGGCTGAGTGTGGCCTGGAACTCTCATTTTCTCGTTACTGTGAGGCCCTTCTCCCTCCATTCACTTCTGCTTTCCAATTGCTAAATGTCCCTGCGCTATAGACCTCCTGCCACATACTGCCATTTGTCACATTATCTGTTTCATGTTCCTCCCACGTAAGTAGAACAGGCTGTTTTAATAGAGGAAGAAAAGAAATACAGGAATTTTGTAAATGCGTGTACCTGTATGTAATATGTAAATTTGTATACCTATGTGTGTATATGTACACACACACACAAAAACAGAATGGTCAACGGAGAAAGATCAGGAAAGGGAATACAATGAATAAATACCAGAAATAAAATTTGGACTTCTGTATTTACGACCTCAGATTTTACTTTTTTCCTTTTTCTGTGTGTGTCTTGAATTTCCTTCCCTCTAATCACGAATTGTCCTTACATTCAGAATGCCAGACATATGCAAAGAGCTGTGTCTCGTGAATCCTGATTCTCAGTTCTGCAGCCTGAGTGATTGACCACGGTCAGCAGCATGTCACACATGAAGCCATGTGACACCATCACGTCACAGTCAAGTGAGGAGCAGGTAACGTCTAAAGTGTGTGAGTGAAATTATGAGATACCCTCAGGTTACTTTCCCAAAGCATTTGACTTTAAAAAAATTATTCATATGCTGATTTTATTATCTAGCCAGTTATTCATTCACCAGAAATGTGTGATAGGGTAGTGGTGCAAAGCTTATTTATCAAGTTATTCCATTGCTGCTTTGTCTTGACTGGGGGTGAGGTGGTAAGAAAAAAAAACAAAAATAATGCGTGTTCAACTCTTTCCAACTCATTTAAAAGTTCCACTCAGTCTCACAGGCGTTTTATTTGGTTATTACTTTCCAACTCTTGAGAATTTCTCTCCAAGTGCCTATATCGTTGGGTGTTTCTCTCCCAACTTTCTCTTTTCAATCAGAATTAAAGGACTAAGTTCTGCTATTATTTATTGCTCATATTCTGCATATCAAACTCAGTATCTCCAGTGGTTTCTGAATTCACCGGAATGGAAGTGCCCTTGAGAAAATATCGCCTTCAAAGTGTGTGTTCACGGAAGGCTTAAATCCAAAGCTTAGAACTCTCGGGCTCAAGATCACATATTTTCCTCAGCCGTTCATTCCAGAGTTGGATAAGAAAGAATTGCATATTTTAGGCAATGTAATATGGCCAACTCCAGATTATTACAAAAAAAAAAAAAAGATTTGGGCATGGATAATCTCAAACTTAAAGTGTGTCACTGTATAATGAAAATTAGGCAGAACATTTAAGTCAGGCACAAATAATCATCTTTCTAAACTTCCCCAACGCTCTCTGCCAACTCCTGATCACGTGGGAGTTGCTGATCAGGTTTTGAGATTCTCTGGGAGTCTCCTGAGGTCACGTTCTGTCCTAGGATCCAGGGTTCTGGGCTTGAACAGAAGGCCACAGTCCAGGCTGCTCATTTCTAAGGGGGATAAGGAAGACATTCCCCCAGCCCCTGAGGCCCTGGTGTCGGCCAGCTCCACCTTCCGTCAGATTTGGTGGCTGCTGAGTAGGAAGTGATCCTGAACACACCACCTCACCTTGGTTCGAAAGCCTCCGGTGTATTCCGGGCAGAGACTGCCATCGTCATGTCACATAGATTGAGCACCTGGCTCAGGGCTTACGTGTGTCTGTGCAATGAATGGATTTTTCCTGTGGGAGAAGAGAGGTCCTGATGTAGTGATGTAGTTTATCTGCTCAGCTACATTAATGCAAGTAGACCAAGGCTGTGACCGGGGGTGGGTATGTGGCTCGAGGAGGACGTTCATGGTGGGCACCTGGCAGTGAAGCGGAGGGAACTCGGCTGCACTCCGAGTACCAACGCTGAGAACACCGCTAGAAAGAGTCACGATCTTCGGAGAGTTTGGCCCAGGAATATGCATTTTCCCTCCAAAATTCCACAGGAAGTTTAGCCACAGCCACGGTTGGGTTGGGAATTATTCCAACAAAAGAAGTTTTCCTAGAACAGGCTTGAATGTAGTGCTTTCTGGATCCTTGGAGAGACATTAGGTGCTCACGAGATGCTGACTGATTGATGAGGGAGTAAATCAGGGACTGAGTGCAAGCTGAGTCCTGAGTCGTGGTTGCAGCCCATCGCATCCAAGCTCGGCGTTCTGTGCGAGCACTGCTCGTTCCCTAGCTGCAATCCGCAGGATAAGAAGACAGCTTAATTAGCAAGGAGGAGACAAGCAAACGATGACAGGTGAGACAGCTTTTTGGGGCGCTTTGGGTTATATCTGGCCTCTCCATGCTCCTAAAAAAGAGACAGATTGACGTCCCATCTCCTCCATGTAATTCACATGGCTTGCAGCATGCGCATGATGGGAAGGAATTTATGGCTCCTTCCCAGGCTCAGCCTCGCAGTTGGAAAGCTGGACATTAAAATGGTTCATGTGACAGAAGTGTGGCCTTGCAGGACCGCCCCCCCCCCACCCCAGGAGCTCCGAATCAGATCAGCTGTCCTTCATTAATCAAAAGTGGGCTGTAGCTCGCTCCTCCCTTTGGAACTAGGCAGGTTCATGAATAAAGTGTTCGCGTGAACCTTGGGACAGACTTGTTATCGTCATCTCAAGGTGCGAAGGCCGAATCAGCCTCCTCATCTGCAGCACCACAGTTAGCATGTGCATTCTCCGTCATTCTTGGACTGCGCCCCTCCACACGTGTGGCTGGCGCGCGGAGCGTGTGCCGTTATGCATTCAGCTGGGATCTCCAGATGTAAGTCAGGACCAGGGACAGTCTTCAGAGACGAATTTGAGATCTGAGCCATTTAGCTAAGCACTGTGATAAGTGTCCTGTGGCGTAAATTCCTTGAGACGTGGTAGTGTTTTCTCTACTTTATAGATGAGGAAACTGACGTTCCTCAAGATGTTGAAAAATTTGCCCAAATTTCCATATGCAGTAATGTAGGGGATAGTCAAGAATAGAGGCTACAGATAGAGAAGTGAAGGGGAGGGCACCAAAAAAGAGAGCACTTGAGAGTCTTAGTCTTAAAGCCAGAGGAACGAAGATGTGGGCAGGAGCGAGAAGAGGGGTTAATGAGTGTCCTGTTTCTTGCCATCCTTTTCATCTGGAGTTGTTATTAATCATTTAAAATTTTGATCAATACATTTTGATCAGTTATCTGTATACTTGTTGCTGGTTTAGAGAGTCTCTTCTCTAAATAGCATTGCCCCAGAAGCCCAGGAGGGGAAAAGCTTCGGGCAAAGCTGGCTAACGTCTAGTGCCAGATCAAGCACACCTGGAATCAGCTCAGACCAGGGACCAGGCATTCGCTACTACTGGTGTCACATAAATGTGACCCAGTCTGGAGAGGGCTGTTCCCACCCCAGCCCTCCCCTCTTACGTGCTCACCGGGCAAGGGTCACGTGCATTCCAGGAGGCATGTTCTTTGTCCTCCTCAGCCTGTCATTGCCTTGTGCCTCTGGCTTCTCGCTGACAGCACGTTGTACCCTGAGCCTCATACATCATGTGATACAGTCAGAAAAATAACTCTGTCTGACAAAAATACTCTGTCTGCAGCACTCACTCAGCATGCTCAGTTACAGCTAAAGTAAATGTGGCAGGAAGGAGTTGAAATAGTAACGATGTTTTCTTTCTTGGTGTTTTCTTGTACTCTTGAAACACCAAAAGTTACTTTCTAAGCCCTGCGTTTCTTATTCACCTGGACCGAGACTCACTACCTGTTAAATAATCTTTAGCCATTGTGCAGAATTTGGTGCCGCATCTATGAAATTTTAAAGATGAATTTTAAATTTTAAAAATGAAGTCTGGAAATTTCAGAAGCCTGATAGTTATGCAGCCATGAGGATTACAGTTTGTTTGTGGTACTTTTACAGCTCCCTGAAAAGTAAATATGAAATCAATGTTTTTATTAACTCAGTCCGTGAAGAGATCATCCAGGAGCTGACTGTACATTTAATGAGAGTCTGGGAACTGCTTTAGTTTGTACTTCTAGAGAAATCTTTGTCATCTGGGAGTGCAATGGTGATGAACTAATGTGAGTTCCTAAGATCCAGGCACCTGAATTGAGCTGCGTTACAATCACAGTTTCTCTTGGTGGCAGAGAAGAAAGACTCAGAAGTACTATTTTCAGAATGGGAGTTTGTACGGTCCTTTACTTTCTTTTTAAATCACGCTCACGCCGTCGATCAACAGTGCTCTCTGCCTGTCTCCTCAGAGCTGCCATCAATCCTGGAAACCACCTGCTCTGATGAGGGCCAGTCAGGAGGCAAATGGGGTCAGATTTCTGGCTGGGGATTGTGGAAAGCACAGCAGAACCTGTGTAACTCAAGACTCTCTAAATAAAGTGACTCTTTTAAAAATAATGACATTTAAATGTACCTAGTACTGAGTTACTATAGCTCCTCTTTGGGAGCATTTGAAATAATTTTAATGTTCCTGGTCCTTAGACCTTTATCCTACTGAATTATTAGTGTCTCTGGAGACCTTACTAGAATGTCTGTGTCTGCTCTCTGTAGAGATCAGTGCTCTGCAATAATCAAATAAACACTCTTAGCTAAATGAAGCTGGCTGCCTCTCTATGAACACTGCAGCCACAAAAGGACTACTCCACGCTGTCCTCCACGCCTGCTGCCGACAGGCCTCTGCCTTGTCACTGTGGTTTCCTGTCTATAACTGGAGTAATTTAGCTTATTTTATTTGAGAGTTTATGTGATTTTATTGAGGAAGCTATTCCAAGTGCTACTATCTAGCCATGTGTTTGTGTGTTCATCCATAAATATTCGCTAAGCATTTAGTATATATAAGTCACTGGGCATATAATAGTGAGAACAGGACAGATAGGGTGCCTAAGTTCAGGGGGCTTGCGATAGATAAGTGAAGGGCCATGGGAACACACAGCAAAACATGTAGCCTGGTGCAGGTTAGGGAGGGTGTCAGAGAAGCTCTCACGGAGAAAGTGATGCCTGAGCTGAAACAGAGTGGAAGGAAGTCAGCCATAAGGCCGGTGGAGTAGTGATCGAGGCAGGGGAAGTAGCCTAGTGAGAGAGAGAATAGAGGGGTGCTGGGGGAACTGAAATGCTGGAGGTCAGAGAAGGGAGTGACAGGAGATGGACTTGCAGAGGTCGGGAAGTGTCTGCCTGCCTCTCCTGAGGAGCCTTGAATGAGATGTTCATGAGACCGGACTTAACCTGTTGTAGGGTTTGGAGTGAGGAAACAGCATGACTTCACTTCTTTTTTGCCAGAATGATCATTGCTGCAGTGTGGAGAATACAGACAAGACTGGAGGAAGGGCGGACCCCTTGCTTGTCATAGTCTTGACAGAACAGAGGCGGCTTGGGCTGGTGTAGCAGTCGTGGAGAATGGAGATCTATAGGAAGCTAAATAACACAGGATTTAGTGGCAGACTCCATGTGAGAGGTAGAGGGCAATGAAAAATTCTTGTTGGTGTTGAGCATGTATTTTTGAGGGCAAAGATGTAAGGAGAATGAAGTGGGGGGACTTTTTGGAGCTTGCAACCAGTTGTCACTCTGATTCTGTGTCCGATCACTTCTTTACGAGGTGAGAAACTCCAGGAGGGTAGAAATCACGCAGTCTGCTTTCTCCCTACCCGTTTGGTATCATGAAAGAACTCACAGAACAACTGGGTTTGAGTCCCAGCTCTGCAGTTTAATAGCTTTGAGATCTTAGGCAAAACACTTATTGTCAATTAGAGCCCACTTCAGGCCTCAGGAAGACAGCAAGTTAACAAGAATGAAAAAATCTCTGCTTTTATTGAGCTCTAGTTGGGAAGACAGACAATAAGCAAATACATAAATAAACCAGGTAATTGCAAATTGTGGTAAGTGCTATGAAGGAAATAAAACAGGGTGGTGAGATAGAGCTAAAGAATGAGATTTGGTCAGCCTCCAGAGAGCTGGGGGAGGAACATTACAGGCAGATTGGACAGCAAGGACCAAGCCTGCCTACGGGAAAGGGCTTGGTAGGTCAAGTGCTAGGCACTCTGTGGAGCCAGGCCTTGTAGACATAAGGAGGATGCGTTTTATTCTAAGAGCAAGAGAAGACATACGCGCATTTTAAGCAAGGGCATCTACATATTTACATTGTCCAGATTTTGTCCAGATTTACATATTTACAGTGTCATTCTGGCTGCTGAATGGCAAATGAAGTGAAGCGAGAGAGTGAAGAGAGATCAGCTAGGAGGCTATTACAGTTGTCCAGGGAAGATCAAGGTGGCTCAAATAATAATGCATCTACAGCATTTATACTTTTATAAGCAGTTTTTTCCATGAATTATTTATTTTGGATAAGTTCTGGACACACACACACACACACACACACACACACACACACACAAACCACTGAGGCTGAACATGTATTACTCAATTTTACTTTTTCCATTATTATATTATAAAAATATAAAAAACTTTAAAAAATTATTACAGGCTTATACCAGATACCTACCACAAAGGTTCTAGAATAAACTTTTACTATTCTTGCTTTATCATCTAGTTTACCCCTCTAATCATTCCTCTATCAGGCCATCTTACTTTGTTAACACATTTCAAAGTAAGATATCAATACGCTTTACCCCTAAACTGTTCAGCATGAATATAATTCACTAGGAATCTGTCATTTTTATCCCCCTTTTTTTTCTTGTGTTGTATAACACACATATTTGAAACACATGGATAAAGGTACTTTTTGATGAGTTTGCCAAACACATACATTGTGTATGCCCCAGTCTCTCCTTATTCTCTTTTTTGGGGGGCCCCAGGGACACTTGTATTAACCCACAGGTTCCTAAGTCTCTGTAAATTAAAACAATTTTTTTTCTCTCTGTTTTTCAGGTTGGATAATCTATCACTATGTCTTCAAGTTCACTTTCTTCTGTCATCTCCAATCTATGGTTACTCTGATCCAGTGATTCTTTTAAATTTCAGTTTTGTATTTTCTGTTCTAGAATTTATTTCGGCTCTTCGTTATAGTTGTCGTTTGTGTTTCTCTGCCAAATTTTTCTGCTTTTTTATTCATTATGTAAATATTTTTCATTGTACCATCGCGCATAGTTAAAATAGTTGCTTTAAAATTCATTTGTTGATTTAAACAGCTGGATGATTTTAGAGTAAGTCCCATTGATTGCCCTTTTTTTTGAAATTTGGTTAATGTTTGTGGTTCTTTGTGGATAAAGTAATTTCAGATTGTATCCTGGACACGTGGGTGATATTTTGTGTAGAGTCTAGATTCTGAAACACTGTTCAGGAGAATGTTGACTTCTTTCAACTTAAAGTAAAACAAGAACTACCTGATCACAACCTAAAAATTCCAATTTCTGTGGTAAGCAGTTTGCATGTGTTAACTTATTAATTTTCACAACCCGTCAATCCTATTAAATAGGCCATTTTACAGATGAGGCAACTGAGGCACAGGGAAATCAAGTAACTTGCCCAAGATCATACAGCTAGTGCGTGAAGCAGCTCCAGAGTCTGGCCTTCAAACACTTCTTGAAGTGGGGTACTGGCAGTGCACACGAAAACAGGTGAACAGATCTGAAAACTGTTAAGGAGTGAGATCTCTCCAAGAGTTGGAGATGAGGTATGAGAGAGTGATGGAAAGGGAAGACAATAATAAGAGAATCCTCGATTTCTGGCTTAAGCAATGGAATAAGTGTTACTAAAATGTACTAATGTAATGAAAACTGGAGGAATACCTAGATTTTGTTGGTGGTGGTGGTGGGGGAGGTTGTATTTTAGATTTGTTGAGTTTGCAATTCCATTGGACATTCGAGTGGAGCTGTCCAGTAGGCAGCTGGGAATATGAATCCAGAGTTTGGACAGCAGATTGATTAGGGCTGGGGACACAACTTTGGTAGTCACTGGCACATGGGTGTCCTCTAAAGCTGTTGGATTGGGTGAAGTAACTAAGACAAAAAATTATAGAAAGCAGATGATCCAGGAAAATTTCCCGAGGCACCTAAATCCTAAGAAGCTGGGTTGAATTTGGCAAAAGAAAGTAAGAAAAAGCAGCCAGTCATTCTGAAGGAAACCAAGGAGAAGATCCAGTGCAATGGAAGCCAAGGGAAGAGAAAGTTTTCCGAAATGCTCCTTGAAGGGTTAGAAAGATGACAACAGAAAGGTGTCTGTGGGATTTAGTAAAGCGGAGGTCAGTAGAGAAATCATGTTGGAAAACATATTGGATTAGATTGAAGAATAAACATTTGAATGAGGAAAAGGAGACAGCAGGTTTTGAATCATTAGTTA
The DNA here is from genome assembly GCA_004027375.1 of Macroglossus sobrinus. Classification (NCBI taxonomy): domain Eukaryota; kingdom Metazoa; phylum Chordata; class Mammalia; order Chiroptera; family Pteropodidae; genus Macroglossus; species Macroglossus sobrinus. Next base: position 1,136,473 of record PVKZ01000098.1, on the reverse strand, counting down.
GCGAGGTTTGCTGTGATTGGAGAGCAGAGAGATGAGGCAGAATTTTTTCAGTAGGTGGAAATTATACAGTAGAAAGGGAGACATCTATCAACATTAATCATTAATCAAATCGCTAATTTAGACAATTCGTTGGATGGTTTTGAAAAAATAAAATGATTTCTGTAGAACTGCTCTGTAGACTAAATTACTTTAAGAATATTTTTTAGGAAGAGATTTTTTTTCTAGGCTTTGTAATTTCTGTGGGCTTTCTGTTTATATAGAAAGTACCTGCTAATCAGGTCCACCTTGGTTTTAGATTCATGTTGTGCTACATAAAAAATCATGTTTAATAAATATTTTTTCTAAATCATTTCCTTTGGAACTTTGACTAGTTGTTTTATTTCTCTGAACTTCGATTTTCCCATTTTGAAAATTGATAGTATATGATGAAAAACTGTATTTATTGCTAGAAAGAGAGGTCCAAACACACTGCTCATTGAAAAGGGTTTTTTAAAGACGACAGATGGTGTATAATTCCATTTTTTGTAAACCTATATACACAGATCAGTATATTCATCTTATTTAATTCATTTATTTTATATTTTAACAGAATATCGAAACAATTGCTTATCAAAATTTGCCAAAATGAAACAGAAAAAACTAAATAGAATAAAGAAAATAAAACCGTGTGAAAACAGGTAGTGATATTTTCTTTGCCAACATAAGAATATTTTATCATTTGCAAAGGAATAACTATCAAAATCAAGGTGGTTTACACGGAGAACAGTCCAACTTGGCTTACTTGGGTGTGAGCCCATAAAGGGCCGTGTTAACCTTGAACTTTCTACTATTTATCAGTGAAGTAAAAAAAAAAAAATAGTCAGCCTGGCTCCAGGTGTCCTTCGATCCTTCCTTGCACGTGCCCATTTTCTGTCAGCCCGCCCTTCAGTGGTGCCTGCCTCCGTCGGTACGTCGGTACCAGCTCCATCTACCGACCCGTTTCTGTACGCGACTTCTTCTGGTTCTGGCCTTGAACATTTGGTCAGTGGAATGCTCCATCCCTCCCTCGATTCTGGGCTCTCTCCAGAGAATGCGGAATTCCAGCTCAGTGTCACTTCTGGAGCACAGGTTTCCTGCCTGGCTTGGCGGGACAGATGCTCCTCAGCCAGTTTCCGTCTGGCTCTGTTCCACTCTGTTTGCCCACGGCGGGCAGCATCGTGTCCCCGCGGCCTCCGATGCAGTCTGCCACCTGCCCCACCACACCGTGGCTGGCGTGCCTGTGTGCCAGCATTCTTTGTGATTGGCCTTTTGGATTAGAAGTGCTTTGTAAGAAATCGGTAACTGTGCTTATTTTTGGCTGCTGGGGGAAAAGTCTTAAAAGTGTCCATTGTAAAGAAGAATTACATCTTACCATTTTTCCAACAGTTTTCTTTGCTTTTAAAAGTCATCTGAAGGTGAAGGAATTAAAGGACATTTCCTTGGGCTATTTACTCTGCTTTAGAAGCCCTCCTCCTCTCTCCTTATCTGGGGCAGCCCTACCTTCGAGGTCCCACTGAAATCCCAGGCCCTCCATGAAGCCGGTCTTAGGGACCTGCCCTTTCTCTGTGTGTGGTAACACAGTGTCTGCGCTAGTTCTTTCAAACGTAAGCCGGGCTGCCTTTCTGTGAAGTGTAAGCTTCGTCTTCCCAGTTAGTCTGTCAGCTTTGTCCCTTCCCTTCCGGATGTATCCCAGGTACAAGCTCTGGAGTGGGAGTGCCTGGAATCCTGGCTTCATCACTGGCTAGCTGTCTGGTCTTTTCCAAGACCCTTACCATCTCTATGTCTTAGGCTCCTTTTCTGTTCAAGGTGGTAATAGTATCAATACTTTAAGGTTGTTGGGAGGGTTAAACAAAATGACACACGTAACATGTTTAGTACAACGTGTAGGACAATGCTAGCATTTAATAATTGTTGTCTTTTGTATGCTTATTGTTATTTAACTCTACTATACTTAAAAGAACCAGAGAAACAGTCACAAACGAGGCCATAGTTTACAGAAATGTTTTCTGCCCTAACCAAACTTATATTCTAGCCCTTAAAAATTAATCACTCAATTATTTTTTTTAAATACACTTTTTTAAAGAAGTACGAGGTGCTGTGAGCAGGTCTGACACCCCCCGGAGGGTTTAGAGGTTCCCCTGAAGAAGTGATAACTAAGTTTAGAACTGGAAGAGGAATGGGTGTGAACCAGGTGGGTGTCAGGAAGAGCATTCCAGGCAGCGGGGCGGGCGTGGGGACCCCGAGTTCGAGAAATCATGGAGAATCAGGAACCGAAAGGAGGTCGAACACGGAGAGTTCTAAGAGAGCCACACCTGGGTTTTCTGTTTTGCCATTTTCCTAATATCTTGTGCTTAAATGTTAAGCTCAGTTAATACCTGTTAATGATTCACTCTGTGTGGGTAAAGCTGATTCATCTGACTATATTAGGCACCAAGAGAAAGTGGTTTCCTGGGTAAGTGGCGTGTCAGAAGGGTCCAGTCAGGAAAACAGAAACCAAGCTGGTCATTTCAACAGTGAGAATTTAATATGCGGTACTGGTCACATAGGCCTGAGAGAAATGAAAAACCAAGGTGGGCACCTTGAAGTAATAAGGAGGGAGTGACTATAAGAAGCCACCACCTCCCCAGTCCCAAATCTTAAGCTTTGTCTGTATCACATCCCTCTCCCACATCCAGTCTCTCACGAAGTCCTATGTTCGTGGCCCAGAGGAGCTAGGGCTCAGAACCACATGGGTGGTGGGGTATCAGGGGGCTTTCTGGGTACTGCCCAGCGGGTGCTCAGAATGGCTAACACTTCCCAGGTCGTGCATGTGCCTGCACCTCCCAGGGTGAACCGTCCAGGTTGGTTCTGTGAGCACTGAAGCAAAGCAGGAGACTGAGGCAAGTGTCCATCCCAGGGCCGAGGGCCATTGTGGCCTAAGGATGGTAACAGAACAGGAACGAGCCTGCCTTCTGGTCCCCCTCTAGCGACCGCTGTTGGTGGACACTGACGGGGAGTCAGCAGGCAAAGCAGGAGCGTGATTTGCAGAGTCCCAGCCTCACTGTCATATAGCATAGTGTGCAAGGGTGGGGGGAAGTTTTTAATTTTATGACGGGTTTATAGAAAAAATACATGAGGTAGAAAGATAAAGAAGGAGGGGTGAGCATTGATAATTGGATACCAAGGGGTGACACAGCACTGCTTTCGATAGCATATAATCTCTAATTTCTGACCTTCAAGATACAGTAAGGCACTTTGAAAGACTGTAGAAAAAATATTCCATTGACTCTGAAGGAGTGATGACGATGAATTCCTCTGCTGATGCAGAACCACAGAGAAAGCCTCTCAATAAGGTTACGCCACTCCAGTCTCTGAATTGCAAACACATATGGGTATATACACACGTTTACATGTCTAAAACATATATATACACATATGTCTACATACATCTATATTTAAATATAGAATACTTACGTATATATTTAAAATTATTGAAAAAGGACACAACTTTGTAAGGTCTTATTCTGGCATTCCAAGCTGTCGGAAGATAGCACACACACTAAAGGGAGACTGTAGGTAGTTACACAGGAGGCTCGGACCCTACAAGGCCTTGGCCAAGGCTCCTGGCTGTGCAGTCCCGGGCAGTCTCTGCTTGACTGCAGGCTTCCTGGGGTGTGAAAACCTGCCCGTGCCTTGTCTCCCAGCTTCCAGCTGGGTTTTAACTGGCCAGCGAAGCTTCGCAGGCACTGCTCAGAGGTCCATCCATCTCTCCCCTTGCCCTGAGCCCCATAATGTGGAAGATTTCACCACCTAAACCACAAACAGGAGGTTACAAATAATGATCTCAATACTTATTAATAAAAACATTCTTATGTTAACCGGTATTTTGATGCTAAGTTGACCGAATTTCAGTCACGAGCAAATGGATGTTTTAGTCACCTCAAGCACTTCTGACAAAGACAGAAATGTAATGCTCATTAGATATTTTGGAATATTAAAAATAATGATTGGATCCCCCAATACTATTTTAAGCACTTTAAAAATAGACACAGGTTTAGGTATAATTAATTATTTTCCATGTGTACAATATCAAAAGTTGTGTTTACATGGAACACCTATTCAGTGGGGAGGAGTGACTTTTGACCATTTCCTCTTGGCCAGTGAAGTAGTGCCTTTATTTCAACTCTGATATTTCCCCAGAGATTGTGTGAAATAAGTACTTTAGTGTAGAAGGGACTATGGCTACAAAATTTTCACATAAAAGGAGAATTGAAGTGTTATTCAAATTGTCTCAAACATTCATTTTCTAGAAATCATTCCTTGTTATTGTCTGTAATAACTGAAATCTTATTGTTTTATGTCACCAACCTTCCCTGTTCTGATTTTCAGCATTGGAAAGCAATAATAACCTCGGTGAAAGAGTTCCTGTGGATTGTTATTCTGTGGCTCATCCTAGCTGGCCATTAATCCCTCAGTAATGCTACCTACTTTGCTTCTGTTGCTTAGATCAGCACAAACCAGAATTACTGGCAGTCACAAAAGTCTGATAATTCAGCATTCAACTGAAAAACAAAACAGTTTTTATCAGGAGTATAAAATACGATAATTGTAAATGTATTTCTCAAAAATACGGACGGACTTATTAAGAATTCCTCTAAAAATCACCCAGATATCAATTTAAAAAATAAACTCTGCATTATTTATGTGTTTGTCTGTCTGCTGGTAACAATATTTATGTGAGAAACAGGAAAAAAATCCACAGCACAAACAAAACATAAATCTTTGATAGCGTTTAGAATTCTTTCCACTTTTTATCTGCATGATATTTGCTGCCTCTTCACGGGATCAGTTATGGATTTGAAAGACCTCTCTTCAAAAGTTATCTCATTTAATCTTGATGTTTTGCTTTCCACTAGCATATATTGCCACAAAGTACTGGGTCTGTTTATGTGGTAGAGTTGCATACTTTAATATCAATGAATAAAATGTAACTCATTAGCATAGTAGAATATAAGCATTGACCAGAATTATGAAGCATGATTATTATGTTCAAAGTAAGTATCAAATTGAAAACAAGATTGAAACATGTTAATAAAAATCCAGGTATAATTCTGTACCATTGTTTACATCTAGCTGTTGTCAATCAAACCTCGATTCTAGTCTATTACTAGTCTGGAAAGAATCTGCTCGTTTTTAATTTGGCCAGGACATTTTCTTGGGCTTTACCACCGTACTGAGAATTTTCATAGCTTCATTGGGTAGTCTTTTATTCCTGCTACAAGATTTAACTTTCTCACAGATGCAGGTTTCTGATTGTCTTTGGTTTCCTCGCTTGGCACTATTGCAGGGGCTCGAATAACATTGTTTCGTTCATTGTAATGTTAATGAGAAAAAATATAGTTCCCCGGCCAGGGTCACCATCTGTGTGGCATTTTCACATCCTCCCCACGGCTGCGTGGGTTTTCTCTGGTGCTCCGGCTTCCTCCCACGTTGTAAGGATGTGCACGGCAGGTGAATTGGCTTGTCTGCATCGTCCCAGTCTGGGCGAGTAGGTGTGTGTGTACGTGCCCTGTAGTGGACGGGTGCCTTGTCCAGGGTCAGTTCCAGCCTTGTGCCCAGAGCTGCCTGCATAGGCTCCTGCTTGTGCCCAGAGCTGCCCGCATAGGCTCCTGCCACCCCAAACCCTGAACTGGAATGTAAAGATTGGAAAATCATGACCTATTTTATTTTTGTTCATTTTTCTTAAACATAGGTAGAGCTCACCTTTACCTCAATGTTTAATATTAGAAGTGTCTTGTGTCCTTATTTAGAATTTGTCGATGTTTTTTATAACCAGAGATATGCCATCAAAACTTAACTCTTGTTTATATCAATTAGCCTATGGTAAAATTCATTTCATTTCACGTCATTTTGCTTAAAGTCATAGTTTTCAAGAGCACACTGACAGTGTTAAGTGAGGACTCACTGTGTGCTTGGTTCTCTCACTAAGTTCTATCAAAAAGAAGCAACCGGTCCAAGACGGAGTCACTTCTGCTGAGCCCACATCAGCGACCAGGACTTAATACCTAACCTAACTGCAGTTTCAGCCTCCCCCAGGAAGCCAGTCTCGCCGGTCAGTCTGGGATTTCCTGGTCAGCACTAGTGAGGTACTAATCCCCAAAGACCCTTCTGCCTCCCAAAAAGAGGTGACCTTGCCCGACGCGAGCCACTCTGTTAGAAAACTTCTTCTGGACTGAGAGAGAAGGCCTCACAGGCAGGCAGCCTGAGGAATTATGAGCTCCTTGGGGTGTTGTGTTAAGGAAATAAATTTGACCACAAATAGGAAGTTAGGCAAAAAAATTAATAACTTCGGGATTATAACTCAAAATACAAAATGGGTCCACCCTAAAATATAATGAGCTGTCCTGGTTTCTAAATTGTCTCAGCATTTAACACCAAAGACTATCTTTTTGGCTTCTCTGTGCACCAGATAATCAGGACGAACAGGAGCATTAAGATGATCCAAACTTGTGTTTCTAACAAATAGACGACCAATGACCTTGGAGAAAACTTTGAAGGTTATTGATGATAAGAAAAAGCAAGCAGGGGAACATGGCGTGCCATTTACTATGCAGATGTTTTACTAAACTCTTAGGGTGGCTTCTCAGCCCAGATTCTTCTCCTTTCAGACAAGGCCACCTTTTGAGGTTCACTGCACAGTGTTTAATCTCTGTCCTTGAAGTTCACAAATTAACTTGCTCTGTGATTCCCTCCCTGTGACGGCCTCTGGCTGTGTTTTTACGGCCTTAACAGCTACTGGCAGGCAGCTTGTCTCCCACGTTCACTGCAAAGTAAACAGGAATTTGGTCCCAGGGTACTTGGCTGCTCTCCAGCCTAGGAATGCGAGGTATTCATGAGCATTGTGGGCTCCCTTCTGTTCAGCAGACAGTTTTCACCGGGGAGCACAAGGACAAGTAGAGTCGTGAAGGTTCCAAATCTTGAGGATTATTCCTTTCAAATATGTGACACCCTCTGATTCTTCTCTCCAGCTCTTTGCTAACCTTCCCCATCTCTTCCACCATCTTTCATTTCACGGTGATTACCGGGAATTTACCGAGGAAGCTGCCATGAAATGACATGTTTCTTCCAGAAATGTAACTGGCTCAATAAACACGTATGGGTGTGCTGTTACTTTGGAGAAAGAATATGTTTACAAACTTTAAAATTAAATCCTCATGAGAATGTGGGGATAAATGCCAAATGAATTTCTGACATTAATGATGATTCAGAACAAACATTCAGAAAACAACGGAGAAAAGGATGGTTTTAACGTGAGGAGTGTACGACTTTGAAATATGAATGAGATTCTTAGATTTAAATACTAGATTTAAACTTTACCAAAAATTAATAGATTTCAACAAAATTTTAAAAAGGTAAACATTACCCATTCATTATGGTTGAGAGAAAGTAAGAATTCTAATTCTAATTCTAATTCTCTAATATAGGGCACCTAGAAGACTTATTATCTCACTTGAAAGGTTCATATTTTACACTGGATTCCACACTTTCTAAATTCTGCCATGAACAACGCTCCCCACAAAATGTGATGATATTATAGTCCTAAAGTCTGTTTAGCAGAGATACTACCAATTGTTTGAGATTTGAGAAAAAGAAAAAATTAATTCTGCCAGTTTTCTTAAAGCCATAGAATGGTCAAAAACCAAAATAATATATCTGTGCTCTGCTTTCTTTAAATATTCATTGTTATTTGCTGAAAACTTGAATGAAAAGGCACTGCTCTTTTTGGAATATAATTTATAAGTGGATCAGTTTCTTCACATTTCCCTGCCCACTGGTGGGACCATTTCTCACTTTCTCAATTGCGTTTACCTTTTATTGACGCTCGCCAGCGGTGAGGAGCCTTCTGAAGTAGACTTGGGGAAGTTTTCAAAGGTCTGTATTTAATAGATGTCTGAGTTAGACTATTAGTCGACTTCAGCACGCCACCTGCAGCTTTGAAACTCAGTACATTTCAGAGACCAAACACTGCAGTGCAGCCAGCCACCAGCTCGCTGAAGGTGAATGCTGTGCGATTTTTGTTCTCAAGGGGTCTTCAGTCCAGTGGAGCATCTACACACACACAAACATAGATGATAAAACATAAGTGCAGTAAAGGGAAATGTGGCAGACTGCCGTGGAAATACGGATGAAAAAGCACTTAACATTTCCAGGAGATGGGTGAAGGCGGAGTTTGGAGAGAAGGTGTTACCTGAGCAGGGTCTTGAAGCACGTGTTGGAGAAGATTGAGGCTGGGGGTTAGGGAAGCTCTTCATGCAATGGGCAGTGTGGATAGAGGTGTGCAATGAGAAGGTACTTCTGGGTAGTGGAAGAGGTGAATGGCTGGAGCGAGAGGTCTACGCGAAGGGCATCTGTGTACAAGTCACGCAGTTTTGACTTTCTTCTTTCCGTAGGAGTCTTCAGAGGAAATAGCATAATCAGATCCAGGTGCCATTTGGGATTTCATATGTGAAGAATTTAAGCATTTGTTAAATGCTTATAAACCAGTCTAAACACAGGAATGGATGCGTATGCTCATTTGTACAATTGGGTATGGATTATTATGAGCCAGTTGTTCCTCGGAGATTGAGAAAATACTTATTAACTGAAACGCTTTGCCTTAGGATATGCAAAGAGCAGGATATGACTCATCAGGTTTAGAATATGTCTCACCCATACCAGCTTATGCAAGGTTAAGCATTTCAATGGTCGGACCGCCTCTCTGCAGAGCAGCTGCAGTGGCATCAGAAGACCCAGGCGTGAGCCCCAGGTCTTAACTGCAGCTACCCAGCCAGATGTACACTGTTAGGCAAGCCGGCTAACTCCTTTGAACGTCAATTGCTTTTTCTATAAAATGCGGAGTATAATTATACCTACTTATCCCAGAAGCTTATGAAATTAATTGAAATTAATGAAGTGAGCTAATAGAAGCAAAAAGTTTTAGAAACCGTAAAGTATTACAAAATGTTGGGTTTATGGTTATAATCACACAAGTAGAAGTTCACCTGGTTATCCCATTATGGTTATAATCATACCAGTAATGATAATTATTTATTGAGGATATTTTTGTATGTATGGCCAGTACTATTCTAATTTCTTTACATACTTTATTTCGTTTAATCCTCATAGCCATCCTATTAGAAAGGCTTTAACAAAGGAGAGCACTGCGGGTGACAAGGTTAAGAATTCAGAAGCAATAGAGCCAGAAGTCAGACCCATCCTTTCCTGACTGCAAGCCCAGGCTCTTAGCCACAGTGTCTCAATCTGTGCAAAACGCTTCTTCCTTCAAAGTCCAGACACCTGGCAAGAGATCAGCAACACGTGAGAATTGCAGAATTACTAAGCTAAAGTTTATCGGTGTTCCTTTTCACCATCAGAACTAGGAATCTAGATAGAAAATGTGACGCCTTGCCCTTTATTCCATATAAGAGCAAGAGCTGTTACTGTTGACTAAAAATATAATGTGCTATGAGCTTTTGTTGTCAAAATATGACTCAAGAAGGAATTTAAAGTAGAAGTCATTTTGTCAGGGAGGCAAAACCATAAGTCTTTCAAATTATGTTCTCTACTGTGTATCTTTTAAAGACAACATTGTTCAAGAACGGAGCACAGGAAACCTGGAATTCTTGTTCCTAGTCCCCGCCTCCAATATCTAAAGATCCGTCTTCCCTTGAAGAATGAAAGAGAGAATAGTTTGTCACTTTCAGCTCCACGCGATATGGAAGAAACTAAAAAACGGTGCAGCTGTTTTTCCACAATGTTGCCAGCCATTCAAAGATGTTACATAGGTTGAGTTTTTATTCCGGTTTTGGTGAAGCTTTAAAAAGGGCATGGAATATAGTTAGTTATAAATTTGATATAGGTATATTAGAAAGCCTGGCTTGGTGGACTTATTCACGGGGTTCAGTGGAACCCACTACCTGTTACTTGTTGATGTAGCCTTGTTGCATATCTTGGACATATTCCCAGGGGCTTCTATCCCCTCTTTCTCTAAGTGGGTGTTGATGTTCTAGTAGACCCTGGGGGCTGGAGCAGACACAGGTCTCAGCCAACCATGGTTTGGGCTGCTAGGCAGTAGGTGGCAGAATTGAGCTTGGCTTTTGTGATTCTTCTCACGGGTTTTCATTGGTGAAGTTGAAGTACTCAGCTATTCCTTTAAAAAGCTTTATTTTTTAATCAAAAGTAATTTGATTTGATCTTCTTACTTTGTTGGACTCTTGCATATTACATACCGTATAAGCTTTTTAAAAAAGCTTCTAGTAAGTCTACTCAAAAAGGGACCCACATTTATTTCTATAATTTTTCTTCTCTCCAATTTCACTAAGATTAGCTATCAACTTCTTCCCTTCTATAAGTAAATCTAAAAATCAGTACGATTATTTTTTTCCTGTCCTTCAAATCACTCAGACATCTCTACCAGTCTTAAGACTATAATAAAAGCTCCTGACTTCACAGTATGCGAGAATACAGTGTATTCTGTTGAAGGACTTATGAATCATGTTGACATAAATGTGGGTTTTGAGAAAGCTAATGTTGTAAAGGACCTATGACTTGAAACCAAGGAGAGACCTTCAGGACAGATCATAGGAGTTGCGTGAGTTAAGAATAAATGGAACCTTGGGAAAATGAGAATCTGAAAGCAGAACATTTTGGTCAAGGGTGGGAGTGCCATGGAAAAAGCCAGAAGCCAGTTGACTCGATTTTGCTAAGAGAGGCTGGGAGGTGGATAATAGATATTTTAGAACATGTCCCCTTAGAATAGTAGAGGGAAATGACCAGGGGCTATGTGTCCCCTCCCCCCAGTCAAGAACCAGCTGACAGAATACCTCCACATGAACTTAGCATCACAAGTTCTGCTGGGCTTAATACTCAGTGTACACTCTACGAAGACTGTGTAACTGGGCACTTACTGCTTTAGAAATGAGTAGGATTAAGAGGAGACTCTTAAATTGGTTTAGGGGTAAAATAGTGGGTAGAAATAAATTGCCAAAGATCAACTTGAGTCATACTAAAATAGTCAGCTGGTTTACTTACTTTTAATAATAGATATCCTATATTTCTTCATGCCAGGAGAATGTATGAGCTTTGAAATTTATCTACCTGAGGAAATATTTTACGGAAGAACCCACGTGGGACGGGTACTTGAGGAAACAAAAAGGTGCAAGGACCAGGTATCAAGATGTGAATAGCCACAGAACTGGAGAACCTTGGTTGAGACTGCCCGAGACCTATGTCTTCATAAAACGTTATGATTGTTGTGTAATCGTTTGATATGATTTCAGATTTGTTTATGACAGAAATGAGGTTGTTTTGAAAGAAGAGCGAGGTGAGCTATGTCGGCCCGTCATCGCCTAGTTCATCTTTGGTAGGCTCAGCTGCTAGAGGGCGCCACTGGGGCTTATTGAGAACATATGAAGAAACAGCTATGACAGGGGACATTTACACTGCAAATACCCAGAGTTTGTTAGGATGATCCAAGAGTGCTTGGTCTGGACAAGGCCACCCGTGGATGAGCTAAATAGCGCTCTGAAGATCTTTGAGACGTTAGCTTTTGCTGTGGTAAAGGCAACTTTTTAATCTTCTTCATTCTCACCATCCTCCAACCCGCCCCCTTCTATCTTCTCCTCTCTCTCCACTTCTCTCTCTCTCTGTCTCTCTTTCTCTCCTTGACCCACCCACAGCCCCATTTTCTCTCTCCATTTCTAACTCAAAAAAGGAAAAAAAAGAGGATAAAGTTTGTGCAGAAGAGAACGTTGGGTTCATGAGCACTATTTTAAGTGCCATGTCTTGGTATCAGTTTCCCATGTTAATTGACTAATATGGCAAGGAAATAACAATCGTTTTCCTAAACCTAAATTTAACAGACACCTGATAACTCTGTACTTGCTGACAGGAACCAGGTAAACAAGAGTGGCTCACAGCTCTGTTGTTATTTCTGCCCCCCTGAACCCATCTGGATGTGGAAACAGAAAGAATGTGAGTTGATAGGAAAAGAATTTCTTCCTGAATAAGAGGCTAATCAATGTTATGTGACTTTTATTCCTCTGAACAAAGCCTTTAAAATAATTTGGAAAAAAAATACTACTAAAGGGAAAAATTAGCGTATGTTAAATTGTACACCATTAGTTATTTTAGAGAGAGAAAAATCAATATAGCCATGTTTTCTTGGGAGCCCTAAAATGGAGATTTTTAAAACAGTTAGGAGTTCTCAATCTTTACTTTACATTGAAGAGTTTTACAAAAGTATCAGTGCCTGGGCAGATTTAGTCGGTCCAAGGGAAGGTCCAGGCAGTACAATTTTCAGGGCTATTAAGGTGATTTTAAGTTGGGAATCGTTCATAGCTTGGATAAAGGATATTTGTTAAGGAATGGCTTAAAATGAGATTTGAGAGGGACCCTGAATATCAAGTTAAGAAATTTGTATTTTTCCTTCAGGTGAGGGGCAGCCAGCGAGGGTACTTTATGCAGAGAAGAGCCATAGTTTTGTTCGTTGTTGATGATGATCACCCTTTTTGTGGTATGGATAATGGATTGGCATTGGGAGCACTGGGGAGCATGTTTGCTCTTATTTCTGCAATTACTTTTTCAGTTTTTATTCTGTTGTTTTTAATTTTCTCTTTTCTCTTTCAAACTCAGGCTGTCTTGTTAGTATGCCCTCATGTGGCAGCTCCTTTGATAATTTTGTTCTATTCAAGAATTTCTCCAGTTGATGCCTTTAAAACAGTTCTCGAAAGCCAACAATTGTTCAATTAAACTTAAGGGCTTAAGTCTCTTTAGTCTTTAAGTCTCTTTGGTTTTGAATGTATGTGTTTATACAACTCCTCTGAAAACATGTTCAAATAATCTAGAATTGTAAATCCTTCTAGAGAAAAGGAAAAAAAAAGTTGAACAGATTTTATTTTATTATTAGGAAATTTACAATTCATAAATTGGAAAATCGAATGACATTGATTTGATCAAATACATTAAAGTGAGAATTTTTTTTTTTTTAAAAAGACCATTTTCCATTTAATTTATGCCTCTAGAGACTCTTCACTGCCTGGACCAGGAAATTCCTTAAGGAGTAACGATTAGGAAGCGGTTTGATGAATATGTCAGAAAAAATTGTAAAAGACTTTGAACTGGGCAAAAGTATTACTAGGTGTCCTCAGTACAATGCTGTGCATTGTCTAGTATATGCTGCAGAGTTATCTAGTATGTGGTTCTATAAGGTTCTCTGCCTTCAATTGTCTTTGACCTGCTTACAAATCTGTAAATTAAAGAAAACTGATAGCAGAGCAAGTTTATTTCATGGAATGCAGAATATTTTCATCTGCCCTCTAAAAGATGCCTGTTTTGCATCTTTAAAAGGTTTCAGCATTACTGATTACCTATTTTTGCCTCCGACTCATGTTGCATTATAGAATACAGATGTGTTTGTGTGAATGATGGAGAACGTAGCTCCCCATATAGAGGAGACACTTGGTAACGGTCAGAGCTGCTGTTTAATGAAGAGAGGCTGTGTGGCAAACATGATGCACACGCCATCTGTAACCCTCACAACAGCCTTGGAATGGAGGTGTTGTTATTTGCATTTGTATTAGTTATCTAATGCTGTGTAACAAAGCTTAGCAGTTTAAAACAACGCACAGTTTCTGTGGGTCAGAAATACAGGCAAGGCTTAGCTGGCTCCTCTGCTTCAGGATCTCTCACAAGACTGTACTCGAGGCGTTAGCTGTTGCCAGTCAAGAACCAGCTGGGGGAGGATGCGCTCCCAAGCTGCTCGTAAATCGTGCTTCTACCTCACGTGGCTGTCAGCAGGCTTCAGGTTTTCACTGGCTATTGGTCATAGACAGAGAGACACACAGAAGGAATATAGGAATTAGATCTACAATCTAATCTTGCAAGTGATATCTCATCACTTTTGCCATAGTCTATATTCTGTTCATTAAAAGTAATACTTTAGGTCCAGCCAACCCACAAGGGGAGGAGACTACATAAGGGCATAAAGACCAGGAGGCCACCATTAGGGGCTGTCTTAGAGTCTGTGAAGAAAAAAAAAAAAAAGAAAAGAAAAGAGACCCAGATAAATTAATTAATGGTGAGACTGGGATTCAAGCTCAGGTCTGCCTGACCCAGAACCCACATTCTTTCCATTGCACTTCGAGGCCTCATGATGGTCAAGTAATGATTGTTGCTGAAAGTGGCTCTCATGTTACATATTGGTGCCATAAAATAAAACCAGGTATTTTTCATACCCATTGACTGAACTACTCATCTTGGCCTCTCATTTAACAATGGCCTATGTTGAAGAAATGTCTGGTTAGATCATCATTATTGTAGAAAATCATGAGCAGCAATGCAGAGAGTGCAACCTAAGAGCAGTGGGCTGTGACATGTGTGAAAGACACATCTGATTATTACCGCAAAATTATAGAAAGGCTGGTGCGGCTGCCATCCACATAAATGGTAAATATAGTCAGAGTTATGGATCCACGTATTCAAGTACCTAGTAAGTCCACAGATTCCTGCTTGGTTGAGAATTAAGTCTCGTAGGCCTAAAATTATTTATTTTGTTTCTGTTTTCTCCTGTTCAATCTTTAAGTACCATTTACTGTGCATTTTCTGTACCCCAAGTTTTGAGATAACTAATTAATTATGTGAGTCATTCTCACATAATTTCTTATCGTGTGTGTGTGTGTGTGTGTGTGTGTGTGTGTGTGTGTGTGATCTTTGTAAAATTATTCGATATACAAAAGGTCAATTTAAAAAGCTTTTTGATGCTGACCACCGGCGAGAACAGAGAATGTCAGACAACCTAATCGCCACCCCTCCTCTGTCCCTGATTTCTGTCGCTTGTCCCTCCTGCCACTCCACTCCCAGAAGAGGTGAGCTGCAGTAGCTGCCACACTTTTCTTCCCAGAGGTATTAATGGCTTGAACTCCAGACCTGAAAAGACTTCAAATCCTAACTGTAAAGGTTATTCTTCATATCATGAAGCTAGTCCATAGCTGCAGATGTGCCTGGCTATGAGAAAGACTTGTTAAAATAAAATGGACATGGCATTGTTCGATGTCAACTAAATGGTCATGATTGTCATATAAATCTGGACATTTTATTGTTCTTTAGACTCTGAGAATAAGAATCTTAATAGATCAGCATATTTCACATACTTTCTCCTCTTTTTAAAACAAAAATGAAAATAAGGGGGGTTGCATTTTTATAATGAACAATATTCCTCTCCACCAAAAAAAAAAATTATAATGTGTGGATTTTGCCTTCTTGAAGCTTCTTTGAATTCATTACAGGTCACAGAATATAACTGATACTCCAGGAAACTTAGAGAACAGCTTGGTCCTCATTATAACCCTTTAAAGGTATCCTCTCAGTGTCAAATTGCAGTAAAACTGCTCTTATCAGATCCACGGAATGGTTGCTAGATTATAGAAATAGAAGAAAGGGCAATGATTTCATGCTAAGCTATTTGAATCTCATCTGGAAGAGATAAGCTTATGTGGAAGTGCCAAGAAAATCAGCGCCTTTTCCGAGTAAGTACCAAAGTCCATCAGTCCTTCCTCAGCAGCAAACACCAGGGGGACAGGATAACCACAGCTCCGCCGCAGGGCAGGTAACCAGCCCTGTGCAATTTGGTTCTCTTTGAATTCTCCTTTCACATAACTGCTTTTAAAAGCACCCCGGCAACTGCGCAACTGAATTTCTAGAGCCTTTCTTTCTTGGACAAGAATGACTTCTTCTGATTCATGTGACAGTCGTGAATAATAAGGGCACACACTAAGCATACTTAACTCCCATAAGGGAACTTTACCAAATAGTCTACAGATCATGATTACATTGGATCCAAAGAACATCTTTTCATCCTCTGCTCAGTGACACATTCATAGTTATATAAGACACAGTAAGCTGATGGGCAGTACAGCTTGTATAATTCTCACTGTTGGCCCTAATATAATTTGTATCACCAAAAGTACAGGTATTGGGTTAACATAATATTTGCAACCCTCACTAAAGCTGTCGTAATAGAATCCAAGGATTTTAGAACGGGAAGGGAGTCTAGACGAATAGTCAAAAATGCTCAGATTTATAAATAGATCATCTAATTAATCCCAGAGTATTTAGGTGAGACTGTCAGCCTGCTGATTAGTGGTGAAGCCCAACTGGACTCAGCAGGATTCTTGGGTGTGAGTACAGAAGTGGACCTTGGATGCTTCAGACAGAAAAGAGATTTAGAAGATCCTGGACAGCTCGCAATATCTCCAGGCAGGCTGGAGAACCAGGATGGAGAAATGGTTGGGAGCAAGGTATGCTGGGCAGCGGGCAGTGCCTCATTTCCCAGCCATTCCTGTGAGGCTGCTGCAGCAGCTGTCGCTGACCTCTGACCCTGTGGGGTATGTGATGCCAGCGGCACCACTCCCCTCGTAAACTGAACTTCAGTCAAGGTGTCCTCTACCAGCAACATGGTGGAACCTCCGGGGATCTCTGCCGTCAGTGTCATGATGTCCCGGCTTGAAATGTGATTGGGGGATTGGGATCCCCGGGGACTTGGGGAAGTAAGTATCTAGCTGTATAGAAAGGGACCGCCTTTTAAATATATGAAGGAGTCTTAGATGATTAGAGACCAAAACACAGACAGGTGTCCACTGTATCGGGTATCTTGTGTTGCAGTTCGTCAGGGCATACATATTAAGGTCCACTCCATAGTTTTATAATAGAGCATTTAATAGAACATTCAAGAACATTTATTGAGCAACCAGAGGGTCCTGAGCATGAAACCATGAATTAGGTAATCTCTGTCCTTCAAGATTTCGTGGGTGGTCAGACTGGTCAGAGATAAATTATAAGAGAACAGGAGGAAGGGAGTAAAGAGTCCCTCAGCCCGTTTGCACTGCTGTAACAGGATGCCATAGGCTGGGTGGCTTATGGGACACACTTATTTCTCGTAGTTCTGCTGGCTGGGAAATCCAAAACCAAGGTTCCTGCAGCTTCGGTATCTGCTGAGGGCTCACTTCCAGGTCAGCATTTTCTCATCATCTTGTGTCCTCACGTGATGGACAGCAGAGAGAGGAAGAAACTCTCGTGTCTCTTATGCTAAGGACACCAATCCCGTTCTTGAAGGCTCCACCCCCATGAACTGATCACCTCCCCAATATCGCCTCCTAATATCATCAAATTGGGGGGGGGTAAGATTTCACACATGAATTTTTTGGGGGTCCCCATTTAGTCTCTAGTATACTGGTATGAGCTGATGTCTCAAGAAAAGACATTTCTCCCTAATTTAGAAAACAGACTATATTTTTCCTGTTACTGAGGACATTAAATAATTGTAGAATAATTTCACAGGCTAAAGTAAGTTACATAGTTATTTGTTTGGTGGTAGTTTAGAAGTTTTTCTGGCAAAAGGAAAACAAATCTAGAAGGACAGATTATGTCGTATCCTACTGAAAATAAACTTATTTTTGTCTCCAGCAGAATAAATTTTACTACTTTTTTTTCTCTTCTAGTTTAATGAACATTAAAAAATCCAAATATCCTGGCTTGTACTGAATTGTACTTGGTTTAAAAATATTTTAGTTTTGAACTTAGTTTATTCTCATTTTAAATTTCGATAATAAACAAAGGTTGAGAACAACTTTTATTTATTTTTTTTCTGTAAAAAATAATATAGCCATAATAAGGTTTTCATCAGCTGTGGTCTTTGCTCGGACACATTTACGAGGAACGATTTAGAAATTAGATCAGACGTGTTTCTAACACACTGAAGGGAAAACCATTTTTTTTACTCAAGACCGACCCATGGGAAAATGGTGAAGGGGCGTTTGTTTGCCCGGCCACTGCCCACCCATCCACCTGCCTCCCTTCTTTAAAAGCCTTTTTCTCCCACGGTGGCCACTCCCAGGTGCCCTGTGTCCAGGGCCTGACCACAATACCCTCTTCTATTTAGTGTTTGCTGCCTGTTCCCACCATTGTTTTTATTTAACTAATTCTGTATTTCCTCTACTAAGCTGGCCTTAAGGCAACATTTAGCTGAACTGATAAACTTATTGATAATGAATAAAAAGAGGGCTATAGGGGAGCTTCTCAAAGAAATCATGCTCAGTGCTCTTCCTCAGTTTTTGCTAATAATAATTACTGTTTTCTGAATGTTTTCGACAGGCTGTGGAACCCTTTATCTTTCTCACACTGACCTATATAGGAAAGTATTCTTATTGGTGTGCCCATTGCACAGATTCATGGACGTTATATGACTTCTTTCAAAGCACACAGTTTTGCTGAGTTTTAAATCTAGATCAGTATGCTCACAAAGCAATATGTTTTCTTGAAGGGATAATTTCATTTCTGGGAACTTTTGTGCTTTTCCTTGAATTTAAGATTATTCTTAATAAACTCTGTAAGTGTCTCTATATTTTTTTGTGGTTTAAGTCTTTCCCTTTCCTTCATTTTTTTTTCAGTAGAATTTCTTCCATTCACTTGCTTCTTCTCTTTATAATTCTTTTCCTTGTTATATATAATAAATAGTAAAGGATGAGCCGAATTTGAAGCAGCCATTGGCAGATCAATTTAGTTTTTAAAAATAGACGGTGGCCCACATGTCCTGGATGCAAACAAAACAAATGACAGAAAGTTTTGACCAATGCAGTAAGTTAAGGAGAAAGGCTGTGTATGTTTATTAGGGTCACCATAATCAATCACCGCAAACTGGGTGGCTTAAAACAATAGAAATTAATTCTCCCATAGTTCCGGAGGCTAGAGGTTTGAAATCAAGGCATCCTCGCTCCCTGTCTTTGGCTGAGATCACGTGAAATCAAGGTGTCGGCGGGGGCCCTGGGGGAAGGATCCCTCCTTGTTTCTTTCTGGCTTCTGGTGGTTTCCGGCAGTGTGTGGCATGCACTGGCTTGTTGGGGCATCACTGCAGTCTCTGCCACAGATGCCTCACAGCCCTGGGTGTGTCTCTATTCTTCTTAAATGGACACAAGCTATATTGGATTAAGGGCCAGCCCTATTCTAGTAGGACCCGATTTTAACTAACCGCATCTGCAGTTCTATCTGTTTTCAAGTAAGTTCTGAGGTTCTGGAGGTTAAGGCTTCATATGCCTCCGGGGCTCACAATCCCACCCATAACAGGCTGTTAACATTTAAGTTAACATTAATTTTCATACCTATTCTTCTTTAGGGGTTTGAATTTGTTTCAATTCAATTAATTTCAATTAAAAAAAAACTCACATAAGAAAAATAGCCATAAAATACAGTTATCTTTATATTGGAAAACAAAATAACCAGGCCCTGGAAAAATTATTTAATTAGCATGTACTTGTGCCTGCAGCTAGGTATTGTGGGGGAAGATGCAAGAGAAATAAAATCCATCAACATTACCTGGCAACTGATTAGAAATACAGATGATCAGGATTCGCCCCAGACCTAAAGAGTCAGAGTCTGCATTTAACAAGCACCTCAGGCAGCACAAAGATAAAATCCACTGGAGACGTGACTCTGGGGCAGTGGTTCTCGAACTCTGTTGCCCATTAGAATCACCTGTGATCTTCAGAAAAATCCCCGGGCCCAGGATGCTCCCCGTGCAAATTAAATAGGGATTTATGGGACTGGGACCAGGCAAAGCTTTAAAAACAAATGGAAAAAACAACAAGAACAGACCCGCGTGATCCCAGTGTACAGCCGTAACGCCGTTTCTCAAACTTCCAGGTGTGTACACATCCCCTGTGGCTCTTGCTAAAATGCAGATCCTGACCCATGAGGTCTGGGGTGGAGCCTGAGAATCTGCATTTCCAACTGCAGTTCCTACGTGATGTTAATGCGACTGTATGTCTCTTGTGTCCTCTCTGCCATGCTTAGCTCCAGGCACAAGCAGATGCTAATTGAATACATATTTTTTTTGAAAGCCAAAATTTTCCAATTACAGAATTAGTTAATATTTCAGATACGACGGAAGAAATAGTCTTCGGCAATGTTTAATTTGTAAGAACTTCAAAGGGATGGTTCTTCCCTCCGACTCGAAGAAGGCGAGAACACTTCAAACAAGATGTGTTTTGTTTTCTCCGGGTTCTCTGTGATATAGTAGACTCAATAAAAGATAACAGCCTGGGTTGTTTTCCTGTTGCTCTCACAGAACCGCTTCGAGTTTCGTGCTTGGGTTCCCTGGGTACAGCACTCGGGGATCGTTCCCAGAGTGTATTGAGTTCCTCTGCAGTGATTATTTCATTCGGACCCGTGTACACAGTCCAGTTGTTTGATAAACAATAGATCACTCAGAACTCTTTATTAGGTTCACGCCACGAATGCATTGTTTTCAGTGTCATAGGAAACACATGCCAGATTTGTCAGAGACGTGCTCTTTGGGTAATGGCTGTATGATTTCTCAGTCCCTGATCGAACTTTAAAGCACCTGACTTGACTAAAAACAATACTTTAAAGCAGAGTCCATTGCAGACAACCTCAGACTTTGGCATGATGTATTTGTTCCAGACATTCTAGGAGTAAGAGTATAAAACTATAAAACTCTCTGTAGATGTGATTCTTTCTTATTTCCCTAACTCTCCCTGCTCCAAACCTCTGTGTCTCTTCTTGTTTTCTGTTTTGTTTTGTTTTGTTTTGTTTTAATCCTCTTTCTAAGGTGCTTCTTTACTGCTGACTTAAATCAAGGATGGTGTGATTCATGTAGTTATATGAGAGATTCAGGCTAGGTACAGTAATGATCTACTCAGTCACGTGTGTTCAGATTCAGTATGTGCTTAGCACTCAGTTAGATGCTCCCTCCCCCCACACTCCCACCTGCTCTTCCTCTCTCTGTTCCTTCCTCCACCCCTCCAGCATTCCTCCAAATTATTCTGTTTGTCTAGGTACTGACATCTGGTATTCTGTCTGTTCTAGGTACTGAGCGCAGTGATTAATAAAACACAACATTCCCTGAAACCTTTCTGAGTTTTCCCTTTTGCTGAACTCATGTAATTTTAGCGAGTACAATGTCATTTAGGATTAAATTGCTCTCTAATTTTTCCCGGTGAGTTATTTTTGACTTGGCAAGTCGATCAAAGGCTTGCTGAAGATTTTACCTCGATAATATTCACAAAGAAAATGCATACCTGGACTTTTAGGGTCACGGAAGGCTTATCAGCAGCCAGGTAGGGTGAGTGGGTGGTAGCCAGGTGGAGAGTAGAAGTGAGAAAGGGTGGCAGAGTGCGGAGTCCTGTTCTGTATTCAAGAAGTGGCATCTCCAAAGAGGACAGCATCCTGAAGAGCATGTCCGAAAAGGTGCACAATTAGATCAGAGTCACTACATGTCAAATGCAAGAGGTTGGTGTGAAAAAGGAAGTTGGTGTGCCATGAAGAATATACAGGGGACAATACGAAGTAGCATGACTAAGTGTCACATTGTGTGCTGTAGATACAATATTCTGTAAAGTAAAATTCTACCTGTTTCCTAGAACACAGAATTATTTATTATGCTCAAATGTCATTTTTTTTTGAGTCACTGAACACGCTTTCTTTGCCTTTCGTTATTCCTCATTAGTAAGCATACAGCACTGACATCATCTATATCCATGTTTGCAGCTAAATAGACCAAATAGGTTATACAAAGAACAGTGGGTTATATGCTGAACTAGCAATAATCTTCATCTATATCGTCATCTATTTGGGTCTCAGAAATATTTTCATTAAATATTATCATTATGATCATTGTTACTACTGTTATTTATTTTAGCTACTATTTTTATAGTTCTTTTTAAGACAGATAGGCTTTCTGTATGTCTAGCATCCCTTCCTTCTTCTTCCAGAATTTTTTTTTTTTTTGAGACCAGGCCTCCCTCATTGTCTCCATGCGGTCCACTCCATCTGTCCACACCGCTGCCCATCTCTCCCTTAGGCTTTGTCAGGAGGTGGGCGTGGCCTGGGTGAGTGCACAGTGACTAGTGACACAAATCCCAAGGTGGACTGAGTCATTTCAGGGCCTTGACTTTTGCTGGACTTTTTGGAAAAGAGGTAGTCTCTTTGGGTGGGGTCCTTTTAAAACTGGGGCTGCCCAAGGCCAGCCTGCCACAGTGAAGTCAACACACAGGAAAGCAGAACCAACAGATGGGAGCGACAGCATCCTCGAGACATTAAATTCTGTAGCCGGCCCTTTCTGCAGGGAGCCTTCTGCTGGGTTTTTTGGTTACGTGGCCCTAGAAATTCTAGTTCGTCCTTCTCAAGCTAGTTTGAGTTGGGCTTTTCTTGGCCACTGAAACAGGCACAGACATTATCCTTTTTTTTTTTTTTTTAATCTAAAAAGCCCCTGTTCTTAACCACCAATATTTCCAAGGATATGTGCTGGTGAAATAATACAAATGCACTTAAAATAGAATCTCTTCATCTGCCCCCGTGTTTACACGAAGACCGTGCTTAGTGTCGCAGCTTAGCTATGCGTTTGCTTGTGGAAGAGCCAACAGCCATATTTCCTTGTGGACAAAGCCTGTAATAGCACAGGAACAGCTGTGGGGGTGTTGATGAGCTGTCCGTGGGTCCCCTGTGCTCCTGCCAGAATCCTCCCAGTCTTCATGGGGTGGGCAAGTTTGGGGCACTCTCCAAACCCAGGCCCCAACCAGGAAGGGCCCTGGCTCTTCTCATTTGATACTGATAAGCAGGCCCTTTTCACCACCAGGTGAGAAGCCCGTGCCAGTACCCAAAATAGTTTTGCTTACTTATAGGCAGACTTGAAACTGATGAAACGGCCCCCTCCGGTGGTTAGAGCAGCTGCTATAGTCTTCTTCAAGAAGCTTCCAGAAGGTAGAAGACCTAAAATGAACCTCAGTAGACTCACTGATAGAGTCCACTGTCCCCTCATATTCTCTGTATTGCTAAACACTGTACAAACTAGCCCGCAGCGACAACAGTACAACTCAGATGGCATCGTTCAAGAGACCCCCGTTTGAATGACTTCTCAATACTCGGATGGAGTTCTGTATAGTCTGCGAGTGTCTTTACGAGGGGAAGCTTCTGAAATCAGTTTTTCAGGAGTAGACGTTAAACCAAACAATTCTAACACAGTAGACTCATTTAACTATGTTTAGTCTCTGATGTGTAGAAGGGCAAGATTAAAATGGAGGTACTCTTTCAGATTAAAAATGCAGGCTCCTTGAAGTCCCTGCACATTTGGCCTAAATGCTTCCTAGCTTGTTTTTAAACCAGCTGATGCAAACGACGAGTTATAAATAATCAGACAACCAGAGCTCCCTGTTCTAGAGAGCGATGACCTTTATGTTCACCGAGCATCTGTTCTAATGTCCGCTAGGGAAAGCCACCTGAAATTAGAAAGAGAAGGCCTTATCATGGCTGTTAAGAATAATTCTTCTGTTCTCTCCTAAATTTCGTGGGACTTAAAAGTGATTCTACAGTTATTAAAATGACTTTTTAGAATATTTTCAGAAATAGTTTAACATTTCATTGTGCTGTCAGGTTGGCAGGGCCCAATTGTTAGAAAAGTACCTACAGAGTTTGAAAAATAACTTTGTAGATGTCCCTGCATTGTTGAGTTATTGCTCTTTAAGTCCTTTTCATGTTTTAAAATTTTGATAGACGCGTGTTGTTAATGGGAGAGACACGGCTCACACCATCAATCTTTCTCTTTTCAAAATGTTCCTCTGGCTTTAAGACACGTGATTTTCCTTGCGTTTCTACCCCCTCCCTCTTTGCTGGCCCTTCATCGTCTGCAAGAAACGTAAACATTTTTTACCCTTGTGCCCTGCCTGATCTCGGCCCTCTTCTCATGCCTTCCCCTGGGGGATTCCATCCAACCCATAGCTCTCCTCACCCATCTGTGGAGCGTGGTTTTCTGAATTGGTCTTGCTATTAAAAGCCCTGAACTGAGCCGTGCCCTCCAGGCTTATACATAAAACTGACTGCCAGACATCTACTCGAATGTCCCATAAGGACTCACATTTTTCTCTGTTTTCTCCCAGAACCTAGCACTAGTTCATTTCACAGCATCAAACTCCCATGCGTGGGAAACATACTATAGACCATTTCCTTCTCTTTTTTCAACCAGCCAGTCATCACGCCCTACATTATCTACCCCTTTGGTGTCTCTGATATTTGTCTTCTCCTTCTCATCCTTACTGATACTGCCTTCATTCGAGTATTCACCATCTCTTATCTAAACTAGTGCAAGAGATTCCATTTTTAACTCAGCGTATACTCTGCAGCTTGAATTACTTTTCCAAAATGCAAATGTAATACTGTCCCTCTCCTTTTAACACCCTTTAGGGGTTTCCATTTCATAAGCATACATTTAAATTCCTTACTGTGTCATACAAAATCCTTCACATCTGTCTCACCGATCACCCTTCTGTACCAGTTATCTATTGCCACAGCAGTGCCGTGTAACAAACAAGCACAGACTCTGAGACAGACTTTGGATGCCTGCATTGCTCTCGTCTGGGGAGGCCCTCCGGGTGGCTCTCTTGAACTTGGCTGGAGTTGTTCTTGTGTCCAGGGTGGACTTAGCTGGAATAACTTTGTCAGCTTGGCTTGGACCATGTCTCCCTTGTCCTCCAGCAGGCCAGCCTGGCCATGGTTTATGGGGACCACAGAGCTGCAAGAGAAAGCACAGGCAGAAACACACAAAGCTTCCTGAGGCCTAGACTCCGAATCGTCACATTATCATGTCGCTGCATTTTATTAACCAAAGGAAGTCGTAAGACTGGCTCAGATTCAGGGTTTAGGAATCAGATTCTGCCTTTTAATGGGAGAAAATGTGAAGTCACATGGTGGTAGGCTTGAATTTAGGGAACGGGGAGAGCAGTGAGCGGGTAGAGCTGGGGCCTTCATTGTGCTCTCCATCTTCTTCTTCACTGGTCTATACCCGTCTGCTCTGGCGGTTCTGTGCAGAATGAACTGGTGGCAGTCTCCTGAATACGTCCGGCTCTTAGCCCTTCTGTTTTGTTTAGCTCCTGCCGTTTCGTCTGCCCAGGATTCCCCTTTGCCTCAGCCCCCAGGCCTGGCCTCAGCATACACCAGCTTGTCTTTCACGGTCTGGCTATTTCCTGACCCCCTCACCCTGCTTCCTTGTGGGCTTTATCTGGCCTTTACTTAGTTCTACATAAGACCTGAACTGTTTTTGTCCTTGTTTTTGTTTGTTTGTTTGTTTTTTAATTTTTTAAATATGTTGGTGTCCCCCTAGAGGCTACAAACTTATTCAAAGCAGAGACCCTTCTTAATTACATTTTTTATCTTTAGAAACTAGCATCGTCTTTGTCAAATGCTGAGTACTTTATAACTCTTGGTAGAATAGAAGTTTGGAAGTGAAGCAAGTGATAGAAGTGTGATTGATAAAATCTATTCATTCACTTGTCTTCAGATTTGCCGCATTGCTAAAAAGAAGAAGCAATTCTACTTCTTTTTAAGGTGATTGGGTTTGGGAAATAATTTGTAGGTAGACATTTAAAAGACAACGTTATTTTGGAATAGTATATTTTAAACCAGAGTGGTGAAAATGGGAGGGGAAAGATATTTCTAGTCCCTCTTTTAAAATTTACCCCAAGCAAAGAAGAAAGGAAAGAAAAGCATATATACCATTTTGAAGGGATAAGGCAACATTTATGACCCCAGAGACAGACAGTGGTTGAGGCAATGGCAAATTACTCATCACAGAGGAAGAAAGTGAACCCGTGTCTGGTGTAGATGCGTGTGTGTGTGTGTGTGTGTGTGTGTGTGTGTGTGTGTGTGTACACAAAAGTCACTGCAAGATTTACAGGCTCTGGGTACCGTGGAGGGCAAACTCAAGGCTAAAGCTGAGAACTGGGGACTGTTGGAAGGTTTGGATAAGGAGCCTTAACGACCTCTCTTCCCACCCTCACCCATCGCAGTCAGATGACGACATGCCTCCCATTCTCTCAGGACAGGTTTGTTATTTGGAAACACTGAGCCAGGGAGGCTCTGGAGGCTCCAAGAAAAGAAAAAGAATGGAATTCCCAACCAGGGCCATTCTCCCTCAGGCAGCATCCTTCACTGGAGAACCTGAACGTCCCCAGAGAAAACAGTTGCAGATACGGACACTCAGGGTCGCTGACAAATGATGTGATTGGTCCCCCTGCAACTCTCCTACACTCCACTCCTAGGACTCTGCAAGGCCCACTTGTGTACTGGGCATTGCAGAGCTTCCAGCAGTGAAGCAAGAGAGGTGCCCAGGTGAGAAACGTAAGGAAGCCCTTACTCGTAATGTACTTCCAACCGACATTGTACAGGCACAACTCTGAGTGTGTGTGTACTCCCTTAAATTTTGTGTCCCAGCCATTTCGCTTGCCTTACCCGCTCCTGGTTCTGGTTTCCAGTCAGCTCTGTAATGCTCCAATATTAATTATGAGTGAACAACAAAGAATTGGCAGATATTTGAAGAAAGCTTCCAATATCTAAGAAAGACCTCATGGAAAAAAAAAAAAACCTTCAGAAAATGGAAATAATGCAAAGAAAAGGAGAACACTTGAACTATAATTTTGACATCCTTGGAGAGAAGAGAAATGTTACATCTGTTAAAAGAAAAAAGAACTGGGCATAATGAAACAAGAGAAATTAAGAGAACATAAAAACAGTCTTAGAAATTAAACATATGATGGAAAAACGTAAAAACGTCAGTGGAAAGTTTGAAAGATAAAATTGAGGCATCTCCTGGAAGGGAGAACTAAAAGACAGAAAAAAAAAATAAAGGGACAATAGGAAAGAAATAAGATCAGAGTCAATTCAGAATCTCCAATATCTGATTAGTAAGGGGTCCAACTAAGAAATGGAAATGGTCAAAAGGATCTGAAAATGCAGATGCCCAGGGTTTATCGCTTTAGAGCTCTGATTCAGGTCAGTGGTTGAATGAATCCATTACTTTCCTATCTTTTCCCCAGCTTCTTTGAAGCACTGAGTCTGAAACACAGACAAAGTAGAACTCCAGAAATGATGAACCAGTATTAGCAGTTGTTCAATTCGAATATGTGAAAGTCGATGGTGGGAAGGCGCTGTAAGGGCGTGAATTACTGTGCTTGAAACTTATTTTGAAAGTGGAAAACGGTTGCACGTTAATACTCAGTGATTCCAGGAAGTGAAGACAATGAAGCTGCTAAATGAGTCCCTTAAATATTGACATGCCTGATCCTAGTGTGATTTGTTTAGTAGGAAGTGGGAGAGGAAGCAAAAATAGACCAAAGCAAACATTTGCTCAAGATAAATGAAGAGAAATACATCCTCTCCGTGCTCCTCCACCCCTGTGAAAACACGGCCATAAACTGACAGTTTTTTTTCTCACGTTTCTATTGTTATGGCCATGGTCGTGATTTAGCACATTCTGATGGCTTCTATTTGTGCTTGTCTGTCTGATAACAGTTTTTATCTTTACATTGTCACAACTCTTCAGGCATGAAGGTTACTGCTCTCCTCCATCAGAGACTGGAAAGAAGTATTCAGCAGTAGAGTCTTTTATAAGATTATTTTTAAAAAAGCAATCTCAACAGGTCCCATTTTAAAGATTATTGAACTATATATAGACTATTGCCGAGTTATTGGGAGAAATTGAAGGAACCGCTTAGGTAATTCAGAACAGATACTGAATTTCTGAAGTTTTAGATAACTGAGGCACAATTCAATCAAGTCTGATGAAGTTGGATGCTTGCTTATTATTCTGCTCTGCCTTTTTTTATGTGCAGTGTGGGCAGCTGGAGAGTTTAAAATCCCTGCCGAGAAATCTCAAAGGAATGAAGAAAGAAGTTGTTTTTGTCTCTCTTTTAACGAGTGAGAAAAATATGCTGTAACGGTTAATTCACTCAAGCTATGTGGAATGTCAGGCAAAAGATTTTTCTATGTAAAGTAACTTAATTTATGATATTTCACTTCTACTGACTGAGAAAATACTTCTAGAGACATGTAAGCACATTGAGAAAGGTCTTATGGCATTTGTCTATCCTTACTGCTTTTAGAGTTAGATTGGATTAAAAAATTACAGGCATTCATTGAATGAAATGATACAAATTCTTATTCTCTATTTGACTTTTTATTTCATTCTTTATTTGGACTACACTTTCCATTTAAAACTTGTAACAAAGTGTATTCACGGTGGTGTTCATACCTCTATAAAGTTCACAGTGGTATGGAAATATATTCTGTACTAAATATATTCCATAATAACTTCTGAGAATATATTGGATATGCTCTCCTAATATGAAATCGTGAAACTTAAGCAAATTTCCAAGCAAATGGTTGCTGTAATAGAGCAATATGTAATTGCCCATGTCATAAAGTCAAACTCTAGGTCATCTGAAAACTTCCTAAGCTAGATTTATCTAGCAACACTCTACCAAGGCTATTCAAACGTAAAAGGACTTCCTGTGCTTTTCCTCATGTTTATTAACAATAACAGATTTTTATGAGTCAGTCCTGGACCAGCCATAAGCCAATTATAGAAAAAGGCCACCAGTAGACTCTGGCTAGAACTTTGCTACTTGAGTGTAATTTAATTTTTATTTTAATCTTTTAAAGGCTTATTTAATTTTTTTAAAAGTTTGATGAATCTCAATTAACTTGACAAGTCATAAATCCCCATCCCTTTCTAAATAGATTTAATACAATATTATTAGATAATAAACGGAAGCAAAGAGATAAGGAATAATTAATTGTTCTCTGGGATAATAGAGATCAGTGTATATAGACTCACTGGATCTTTTTGGAAATCATTAAAGACAAGATAAAATTTCTTCCTAATCCTTAACTTCTTTGTCTAGAAGATTTGACACAAGAAGTAAAATACATGATTTTTTTATTCTGTAGAAATTTTAAGAGTTGTGCTTTTTTAAGGGTCTGAATTTTCCTACCATCACCATACTTCCTTAGTTTTCCTTCTGTTTTACCACAGTCCAATATTGCAATTTAAAAAATTGCAAAAAAAGTATGTTAGGTACTTTAAAAACGTCTGATTTAATCTTTGCAACCAGCCTGAGAAGTAAGAATTAATCCCTCCATTTTATAGTTAAGAAAACAGAGACTCGAGAGTTTACATACATTCCCCAAGGTTACATGGCCAGTAAGTGGCAGAATTGTCACCAGATGGCATGTCTCCAAAGTCTGTGTTCTTTCTAGTCTACCCGTGAGCCCTTAAGATCATAAGGGGGTCACGCCTACAGCGTCGGGTAGAACAGCGCTGCCCAGAGTCGCCTGTCTGCTTGGGACCAGCTGCAGTGAGCTGAGCTTGTTGCAAGAAAGCAAGGCTGTTGCTTTCTGGAACAAGCCCCTTGTCACAGGTTTATAGCAAAGTCTGGGCAGTGGCAGAGGTCTTTAGACCACACTTGGAGCAGCAGTGTACTCAGAGAAAAGGCTGTGACTACGGCGAGCTGGCGGGGTCAGTGTCAGCCGGCACTGGATGCGAGCAGAGCCCCTTGCTCTCTCTCGCACCGGCCTAGTTTCCGACGCTGTTATCCGTTGCAGATTGTTATTCGTTGCAGAAATCAAAGTGCTGACTCTAAAAAAGTTTAACATTTCTCACACAAGGAGGGGGAAGTGGTTCTGAACTGTAGACAGAATCCTGGCTTGAATTCTGGCAATTTCTGGTGCTGTGGTGTAAAAGAAAAAGCAGAGTTTATGTCTGAATCATTGGAACTTTGGTCCTTAGGGTGAACTGGGGAAGGTGTGTCACAGCGGGGTTAATAGCCAGGCTTAGAAACTAGACCGATTAGGCTTGACTTGTAAAAGGCTCTGCTTTAGAGGGCTCTTGTAAATAATGCACTTAGCACAGCCTGACCAGGAAGCAGACACGTAAGTGAGGCAATTTGGTGTTAACTGGTACAGCTTCCTATTCAAGGTGCATGAAATGCCATCTTAAACTATAATTTCTTCACATCTTAAAGCCTTTTTAATTTTCCAAGAGTCAATTTTAAAATGAAGATACTCTGGATATCTTCTTATCTTTGGCTATATGAAGAGAAGTCAGTTTAATTTCCTACTATGTATTTTGCAAAATTTCAAATGATCACTTCATTTATAATTATGAAAAAGTATCTGTGTTTCTGAAAGGATACATCTGAGCTACACTCATTAGGAATTAACCTAAGTCATGGTGTTTTTCAAATTGTGCTTCATTTTATCAGAGTATCTACAACATGTGCTATGTTTAAACAAAAGATATATCAGATAAAGTTGGGATAGACACATCTGAAGATTCACAAAGCACATCAGCATATTAAAGGCCTAAAACAATTATGTTGAAAAGAAACCTGTGTTTAACCTAGAATTTCCCAAATCAATTCAATCAGAGACCAATTTTTATAGGCAACATCTGTTCTTATACCATGGGACTCATTTTGGTTTAAGACCACACACTGGCTTAACAGATTTTCCAAATTTAATAGTTAACTGAGAAAATCAAACTCTTTGGAACAGGACATAGATTAGGAACTTGGGACAAGAGGATATGAGGAGAGGATCCTAAAAGGGGAGGATGACAGGGAACTCTGTCCTACCCGGAAAGGGCAAAGAAGAGAGATTTATGTGACCTTTAGTATAATTCTAATTTATTTACATACTAGCCACTGACCTGTGTTTATCTCTAACTCAGCTAACCTTTCTGGTCCTCCGTTTTTTCCCCTATCAAAAGGAGAGTCAAAGCAGGATACTTTTTTCATCTAGATCAACTATTTTGTTCTTTAGTTTAATTATTTTGTTTTGGAAAAAATGCAGGATATTTTTTATTGGGTAGAAGTAGTACTAGTATAAGTTAGTTTTACCTTTTTATAGGTTTGTAATTTTCTTTTAAGGACTTTAGACTATTGCAAAGGTTAATAAAAATGTTTGCTATAGAGCATTTTAGAATTTTTTCATAGTTTGAAAATTGTTACTTGCCATAATTCAAAGTCTTAATTCAGATACGGCTTACCAAATCAAAAACTGAATTAGCATTGTGGTTTTAAAAAATAATGGGAGCTATTTCAGATGGACGAATCGACTCATGATTTCATCGCCACATCTTTTATGTCCACTCAGCTTACTGACAAACAAACTGAATGAAACTTTAAACAATGGAAGAACTAGAAGATGCCTCATGCTCAGTGGCTAACTGGAATAACTTTATAAACCAGCAATTGTGTTTCACTAATGTGTTCACTGTTGACTCAGGTTATCACGGTCTTAGGGAGGGATTAACGTATTTTTACAAAACCAGGCCTGCCTGTCAGGTGGTCAACTTTTGTTATGAGATGAGCCATAGAGGATTCAGAAGCTTTATGGACTTAATAGCCATAAAGTGAGTTGGCTGAATAAAAAGAGAGATCTAGAGGGCATTAGTAACCTCTGAATAATAGGTATGCCTTATCACTGGATTTTTAGAAGTAGCAGATGGTTATGAGTCACTGTTTTTAAACTTGCTCACTTTTCAATTACATAAGAGAGATAGTTTTGGTAAAATGCGTGGTTATATTACAAAATAAATATATATCTGTTATAGCAATTCCGGTGATACTGCTTTGGACATAAAGTATGTCAATATTGTTTGCAGCCAACTTTAATACTGATACTACAACAGTTATTTACCACTGAACAGCTTGGGTTTTTTCATCCTTTTAATTTGGGGTAGGGAAGGGGAGAAAAACATTTTCTATAAAATCAAAGTATTTTCTCTTAAGATGGCATGATTATACAGAACGTGAGGTCTCTTTCTTTTTTAACCAAGTAAGAAGTACTTTGAACTGGTTGGATGATGTGTCAGCAATTATTTTTTATAAGCATCTCAAGAATACTAAGTGGATTTGAATTAAAATTATTTAACAATTTTCATTTAATATTTATTCTTTGGAGTGGTATTTAGCCTGGAGAAATAAAATCTTCACTCTAATGAGCTTTCCTCTTTCTAGTTTAATTGATGTGTACTCCCTATCTTCAAACCTCCAAGGGGATGACCATCCCTGACCTTGGAGAAAGAACGTTGGGATCAGATGCCCTAATGGTAGAGTTTAGAGAAGGTGGTGGTTACTATTCCATGCGAATAGGTATATAGTTCACAACCAGAGAAATCGTATTCCCTATGATTGTCTAAGAATTACTGCTCAATTTGGCAAAATTGTCACATTTTTCCTATTGTATCTCTTCTCTCGTTAGTTGTATTTGGATTTTTATGGATAAACAAGACAGAGATTTCAAGCAGCAAGGAAGTAAGAGGTAAACACACTTTTTTAGTTCAATAAAAATAAAGGAGGTTGAAAAAGAAAAATCAAACTAGCTAAGATGACCTAAGGTCTGAGGAAGTTCTAAGATCTCAGATGCAAAGAAAATCTCCATCTTTTAAAAAATTTCATAGATGTCTTTTATGCTCCGTTCTTGAGTTAAAAATAAAGGCAAAGTGCAATGTAATAAACCGAAAAAAAAGAAGCCTGTTCGGAAATATTTAAAGAAACACACGCAGATATAGCCTTCATTCTACATATTAGTTTTGAATTTTAATACAAAGCTTGTATTACTTAATGTGCAGTTTTGGAAGGGAGGATGTTCAGTGGACTAGAATTTTCTGTAGCACAGCCTTTGACTCTGAGGAATAGACGACCTATATTCTTGTCCTGCTTCTCTGCCCATGAGTTTTGTCGCCATACACAAATCATATCATTTGAGTGGCCTTAGCTTCCTCATCTGCAAACTAACAGGACTGAATTGACTATTTTACTGGTGTTTAAGGCCATTTTCACCCTATTATTTAAAAATTCTGATTTTTATGGCTATTTTTTTCTAGATGCTATTTTTCTGATCATAAGTCTTTTGAGGTCTAATATTTTTTGCACTTAAACTTATCTATATATACTTTCAACCGCCTGAAGAAACAGATAAGTTTATTGCAACTTTCAAAGGCTCATTTTTAACAATCCTGACACAAGCTCGTTCATGCCATGCACTGAGGCTTTCTGACGTCTGCTCTTCCGGAACCTTTTATCACTGGAACATTTTTGGGATGAAGTTTCATGCAACGTGTTTAAATTCCTTAGAGAATAACAGCACTGAAAAAGGGTGAAATAACTTTAAACCACCACCATCAATCCCGATAAACACCTTAGACATCCAGAAGTTCTCACACACCGTTTCATAGATACAGGCCTTGATCTCATCATCGTTCTAGGAAAAAACAAAACGTGCTTGAAATAAGTTTATGATTGAATCACCACTCCTGAGATAGCGCTTGCGTTAAGGAAGCCCAAGCGTGAAAAGACAATGAGGATTTCCTTCCATTTGGCAGGACAAACCGGTTCATAGAGTAAACCCATTGACGGGGAAGAGAAAACAAGCCTCCTTGACCCCGATTGAACTTCCTCATGGTCAGGAGAATCCACCTGACAGATTCCCAGCAACACGGCCAAGGACAGAGGAGCCGGGAGCCCAGGGGAAGCAGCTCCAGGAAGAGCCACGTTGCACGCCCACACTGGCAGGGCAGTGAGCGGGAAGATAGGACGTGCTGCGAAGCATCGAGTGGCCTCCTGTCCCTCTCGGCTTCCTCCTCTATTACATAACATTCTCACGAGGCTTCAACAAGAACCCAAATAGCATCTGTTTAGCTGTGAACTGTGAGTGACTTGGGTACTCTCTTCACGGCCAAAATGGAATGATGCTTTGTCAGTTTTTACTATGCCCGTGGTACAGACTGAAGGATTGCAAGGCCAGATGAAAATCACAATCGATGATTGCCACATCAAGTCTTTTGCTTTGATTTCCATAAAAGTATCCAACTCGATTCTCAACTTCATTTTCTTTCTCGTCTTTGGTTTTTAAGATTTAAAAAGTTCTTGATGTTCAGGAAGAAGCAAGAGAAAGAGGCTGGGAAATACAGTAGTAGACAAAGAAAAGGAGCTAGATGATCTATAGGCTGGGCAATGAGGGCAGACATTTATAAGAATTATTGGTTTATAAAGGACTCCTGGATCAGACTAATTAAGTCAATGTTAAAAGCAGGACAGTCATATTCATTAAGTTACTCAATAAATGTTCATTGACTGCTGTGTGCTTGCCCTCGCCTTGGGCTCAGCCTCCGGAAGTGAGCACCCCCTACCTCTCCACTGCACCCCACCCTGGTGCTGCTACCTCTTTCCCGGCTGGTGTTCTGAGCTCCACATTCTCTTCCTGTCAGTTCGCCAACTGCTCCTGACCCCGATTTGGGTCCCATTCTTGTCTCCCAGCATTTCCTTAAACTTGATGCCTAAGTTAGCAACTACTGAAATATATGCTCCTTAAGACGCTTCTTTTCTGTTCTGTGACATTCTCTCACTTGTAAAGAATCTTTTCCACCATGAGTGACAGGACACCCTGGCTGCTACAGACTAAATCGTGTCTCCCAAAATTCCCATGTTGAAGCCCTACCCCACAATGTGGTGATATTCAAAATGAGGCTTTTGGGAGGTAAATGGAATTTAGATGAGGTCACGTGGTACTCATTCACATCCTCCCAGCCCTGACTTTCAGCTGAACCAAGGCCCTGGTTTCCCCTCACCTGGGAGAGGGGGTCACACCTCTACTGCCCCAACAGGTTACCATTCATTTGGTATATAAACACAACACACCTGACCGAACACCTTCAGTTGGCTCTGTGAACACCTTACTGTTCCCCAGGTACCACCTCTCTCTCAGGTAAATGTTAGCCTCTGACCCACCAGTGTTCATGGTAGTCGTTCTGGACCCAGCTCCTTTTGCTGACCTGCTCTCATTTCTATCCTTTCCTCCATTTCGCATGTCTCGGCAGCATCTTCCAGGTACCATTTTAATCTGACCCTTGGTTCTATGGTTGTTCTGCTCTCTGATTCCTGATTTGTGGCTCCCTCTTGTGGATGTTGCTGAGGTTTTGCCCCATCAGTCTGATCTAACCAGAACTGTTTCTGATCCACCCCATTCCTAAGGGAGAAGAGGTCTGAATAACGATTATATTATAATATAATAATATGCTGTAATAGAATTATGACTAAGGCATTTTAGACACGTGCAAATGCATGTGGCCACAGCTCCATCTTCCCCTGGCCTTTCATGGAGACCCCAAAGAAGGGAGACAGTGGTTAACAAGGAGGACATGGTCCCATGCACAGTGTCTCCGGCACAAGAGGGGACTCGATAAATATGTGTTGAGTGAATGGAGTCTCATCTGTCAGATCATTTTATGTAGCATAGAAGACAGCTAGCAAGTTTTCTTGTTTTTTGTTTTTTTCTCCTTGAAACCAATGTCACATTCACTAAAGTATGATTTTTTCTTTGGGTTTTTCACTTGCAGAGATGATGCCCAGTGTCTTTCTGCCAGGCACTATAATTGTAGTTGATGAGAGAATGATTAGAGAGATATAGACAGTCCTTGCCCCCAAGTGGCTAACTGTCTCATGGAAGTGAGACAGACAGTCATGACATGGTGTAATAACGAGGTGAGCCCGGGGGCTGGGAGAACCAGAGGCCCTTGGGGTTCAGGGAGTAGAGCTGGGATTGGGGCCCGTGGAAGGCCTGTCGGAGGGCAGAAAGTCCAATGCATCTTTACATCTTTACTTCTTTTTCTTCCTTTTATTAAACTTTGTGTTAGGGAAATTTAAAAAGATATATAAAAGTAGAGCGATAACTTAATAATTATCTACAAATAGCCAGTTTCATTTCATCTACTCTCTTCACACTCCCAAATACTCAATGAATTATTCTGAATCCAATTCCAGACCACATTTTATCCATAAATATTTTAGCATATATCTGTAAAAGATAAAAAATTCTTATTTTTATTAAAAAACTATAACTACAATACCATCACACATAAAAATGAATAATTTCTTAATATTTTCAAGTATCCAATCAGATTCATGTCTCATGGTTTTTTGAAAGATGAAATGCTTGAAACAAGGTAGAAACAAGGTCCGCATACTGTTTTTTTGCTATCGGAGTGTGTGTTTGGATGGCACAAAAAATTATCAAAGGGAACGTATAACCTATATAGGCAAGGGCTTTTTTATTGTTTTGTTTATTACTTTGTTTTTGTTATTGCAGTTGTTCAGTATTTTGGGCACTCAGTGCCTAGCACAGTGTTTAATACTTAATAAGCACTCAATTTTTATTGATTGTATAGGTGGATAGATGAAAGAATGGGGTAGGGAGGCATTTCAAGCTAAGGGAGCAGAAGCAAGTATGAAGGTATGATGACCTGTGAAATCACAGTTCCAATGTGCGTATTTTTTTCACAACACCGAGTGATTCTCCAACACCATCTGGATGTCCTACAATTCAACTCAATTCTGACACTGTCTGCCTGGAGACAGTATCAGATGCTGCGGGTTAGGATTGTAGTTCCACAAGACCGTTGGCCGTACACACACACACACACACACACACACACACACACACACACACTTCAGACAATAGCCACAAGTTTAGGCTGTCACCTGGCTTCTCACCGACTGGCTATAAATGAGAGGTTCCCGTGAACCCCTCCTTGGGTTTGATTAGTTTGCTAGAGCAGCTCACAGAACTCAGAGACATATTCTACTTACTAGATTATTGGCTGTGTATAAGAAGCTATAACTCAGGAACAGCCAGATAGAGGAGATGCTGTCTGGAACACCAGACAGGGCGAGGCATTTGGGAGGGGCATGGTGCTCCCATGCTCTCAGAGCTCACCACACTCCTTGCGTCTCCAAATGTTCATCAACCAGAAAGTTCTCCAAAGCCTATCCTTATTTCCGCCCCCCAACTCCCACCACAGCACCCAGTCTTCCTAGGTGGTCTCCCATCCAAGTACTATCCAGGCCCAACCCTGCTTAGCTTCCAAGATCAGATGAGATCAAGCGTGTTCAGGTTGGCATGGCTGTAGAGCCTTTTTGGGTTTTTATGGAGGCTTCATTGCATGGTCATGATTGATTAACTCATTGATCATTGGTGATTGAGTCAACCTCCAGTTTCTCTGCTCTCCCCAGAGGTAGGCCTGAAAGTTCCAGCTCTCTAATCACCTGGTTGGTCCCCTTGTCAACCAGCCCGAATCCCTAGTGCTTTCCAAAAGTCATCTCACTGACATAACAAAAGACAACTTTACCTTATTCATTACTTAGGGAATTCCGAAGGTTTCAGGAGCTCTGTGCCAGAACTCTACGAAGACCAAATATATATTTCTTATTATAAATCACAGTATTACAACAGTGCATTGTGGAACTATCCACTTTATACATGGCTGGAGCATAGAATTTGGGTTATGGTAGGTGATGTAATAGAAACCAGGGTCGGAGCTGGGGCAGGCCGTGCTAAGCAGGGTGATTAGAACCTTTTCGAGGACTTTTAGAGGGAGAGTGACATGATCAGCTGTGCATTTTGGAAAAATTGTCATTTCCAGTTATACCCAAGGCAGTAACAGATCCCTTGCAGGTGGTACCACATTAAAAAGAACACCAATCAGGCAATGAAAATTAATTAAAGGGAAGCTAAATGTCTATTGCAACGTCCCAAGGAATTTTTAGATCTCATCCTTAGCATAGTGAACCTCTTCAGATTTTCTCTCCCAAGTCTCTCCTGCTAAAATCTCTCTCATACATCATTTCACACAGGCCGTCTTAATTCCTTCACCTTTTACCCTTCTCTCATCTGTGTTTTTTCCGTGACCTCTAAAAATAAATCCAGATGGGCTGCAGGCATCTTCAGTTTCCCTTGAGCCCTCCAGGCCAGATGAAAGTCCCCTTAGCTCAATGGGAGAAGAGAGGCAGTTACACAGTGCTACCTTTCATCCATCACTCTTACATGACACAACTTCTGTAGTTCCTGGAAGCCTATTTGGGTGACCCTGAGACTCTGACTAATGCTCTTTTCCCGGTAGAATGTCAATCCTAACGATTACATCTGCAATCGGTCTCTTTCTTTTTTCCACCGGAACACAGCTCTGCCACATGCTTCAAAATTCCATCATTGCTGCCTTGACAGTGTGTACAGCGAGTTGGAACGTCAGTCACTGCCTCAGACTCTTGCCTGCTGCCTGCATAGTGTGAGCAGCATCCCAGGGCTCTTTCATTTTTGGAGACAGGCTCTCAGAGAAGGAAGCTGCTAGGCAGTACGGGGAGGCTAGCTGGGGAGGTGTCAGGCAGGAAGCCACAGGGGGACTCCCGAGAAGCTAGTTTCTGGCAGAACTCAGATTGTACAAATCCATTAAAGGGCATCTTTTTAGGATTAAACTTGATTTCTAGGGATTGGATTGTTTGGGATGAAATTTAGTGGCATCAGAGTAATTACATATTTGGAGCCAGTCGCTTTATATTCGTGTAAGTATTCTACAGTCCACTGATTTGTGTTATAGTACTGAACCCTTAATGCTTATTTTAGAATTTTATTTAAACAGCATGCGCTTCCTAAAAGAAATCTTTATAGACAAATTATGAGGGTTTTTTTCTCCCTTTTCTAAGCAGCTGCTGCCATACTATGTTTGCTTTTATTAGATTTCTTTCAAAAGCCTATTTAGATAAGTACTTATTTTGAACGACCTTTGAGAGAACTCACATACTAAGAAATTCTTAATGTCACTGTGAAACAGCTATCTAAAATATCCTCCGATGAATAGGGTTTCCTTAGATTCCAAATTAGTGCAAATTTGAATTGCTTCAATGTGATAAGATTATTAGAACAATCTTTTTGCAATTCAGTTGAAATCTAAAGGATCCTTTTCAAATGACTGTTCAAAGAAACAGATGGGTAAAGTACTAAATTTGGGGTTTAAAAAACTTTCACATTGCAATAAAATAAAAGACATCGTGCTTTTCGCTACTTGCCTTCCACTACCAAGAAAGTCCTTTTCACACTTTAAAAAGATATCAGTGTTCAAACTATCAGCAGTTGCTTCTTAAATTTATGTTAATCCATGACATAACTTATAAAGAAAGAACAAGATGTGACATAGACCGATCATAAGCCTGGTTGACATGCTTAGCAGTTCCGAGAATTAAGTAATTGGAGTGAGTTAATAAATTGTTAGCACCACTATTGATTTCAGCTCCCACATGGTTTCACAGTTTCACAGGTGACACAAAGTAACTTCTACAAGGTTAGTGGCAAAGTGGACCCTAGAATGGCACTGCTTCCGTCTCCCAAAGCAGTACTTTATTTTTTTTTGTGCCTCCACGTGCTTTTCTTTGCTTTGAAATGAGTACTCAAAATATATACTGATTTGTAAGTTTTCAAAGGGTCAGATGGTGGAGAGCCTTGCAGGCTGCATAAAGGAACTTGAATTTTATCATAAAGGGGATGAGGAATTACTGATCGCATTTGTATTGTAGGAAGCTTTATCTTCAAAACCTCGCTATTTTTTGATTATGGAATTTATGTCATCTCTCAATCGCTGTACTTCTTAATTTTTATAGTATCTAGTTATATAAATGATAGGCTTGCCCATTGTATCAAGTAGAATTTGGTTCAAAGATTCTTACATTTAGATTGTAGACATATTATAGCATATGTTTATACTTATGGCTTTGAAGTCCTCTCTTCCACTGAAAAGGAAATAAATTGCAGAATGGTCTATAGCTTCTGGCAAGAATACTCTTTCAACTGCTTTTTTTTTGAGCAAGGATCTTTTTTCTTGGGTCTGGTACAGATTATGATTCCTAACACTGGATTTATTTTTATGGAAAGCTCAATTTATCTTAGAAACTACTGTTAACACAGTGAAAGCTAAGGCCAAAAATCGGTGCACAGTTTTCAATGGCGAGTGCTCTATCTTCCCAACTTCGAGTGAATTCTGTATAAGCCACTGAATACTTTAATGTTGTTACTGAAGACGAGGGGAAGGTGATGGAGAATCGTGGTCAAACAGATGCTAGACTTTCCTGAGGGAACCAAGAGTTTTCACAGAGGTTCATGATAGGGGCAGCAGAGCTGAAGGATTCTCAGCCTGAGATATTACTGGCGTTTGGACAGCTCCAATTTTTGTGATGTGGGAGGCCCCCAAAAGACAAGATGTGTAGCATCACTGGTCCCTGACCACCAAATGCCCACAGGCCACACCACAGTCAACAGTGGGACCTCCCACTACATTTTCAGGTGGGTGGTCCCATCGCAGGTGGAGATGAGATGATAACCATCCTCCCTTTACTCAAACCTCACTCTGAAAAGGATTTCAGAGCAGAGGTCTCAACCTCTTGTCTGAGGCAAAATTCCCGACCAGCCTACTTGATAAAGGGAGCTCTTCAGCTGCTGCTCGACTGAGGGAAGCTCAGGGTGATGTGCCACCCACTCCCATCCGTCCCTACTGACTCGAGACACAGCAGTGCATCCACACAAGGCCGTAACATAGCTGCCATAGAGCATGACTCCTAACTTTAGGTGCCAGGAGTCACTGGGAATGTTTATTACAGTGTGGATTTTGACATAGTAGGTTTGATCCAGAGCCTG
Organism: Macroglossus sobrinus; assembly: GCA_004027375.1. NCBI lineage: Eukaryota > Metazoa > Chordata > Mammalia > Chiroptera > Pteropodidae > Macroglossus > Macroglossus sobrinus. The sequence goes on along the minus strand of PVKZ01000098.1, from coordinate 1,096,081 downwards.
CATTTTACAGAATCACCTTAGATAAATATGATTCAAGTTGTCACCTGTCTACCCTTTCTATATGCACTTCCTTTGAAGATTTCAACTCCAAGAAAACTCTTACAGACCGACTGGCAGAAAACCTCCTTTTCATAACAGAATGCAGGAGATGGGAAAGGGTGTACTACAGGGTGAAAGCCATGTTAGAGGAAGAGGATGCAATGGTCTTGTCTTATGTATAAACCTTTTGATGGTGGGTCTGGACTCAGACCTACCTGAGGGAGAGGAAATAAACAGTCTGGTCCCTTGAGAGTGGCCAGTTTTCGAGCCCTCTGTACCTTCACCAGAGGGGGAAAAAAAAAACACATAGAAAAATATGAGAGTGCCCTTGGCTCACAAATGATGTAAACAGCAAGACAGAAAAACACAGTAGCCAGAATAAGAAGTGAATACTAGAAAGAACTTTAAGATGGTAATAAAAAGAAAATAAGAATTAAAAGTAGGTTTCGAGAGAAAAACATTGATATTATGAGGGATTTTTTTTTAAAGGAGAAAGACTGTTCTATAGACCATCAATCTCTCTTTATTTAATCCAAATGCAAAACAAATCTGTATTATCTTCTGAGTAGAGTTTCTCCTATGCTTCAATCTCAGAAATTATTGCCAACATATGAACTATGTTTTTATTTCCCTAATAGTGTCTGTAATTTTAAAAATAATAACAATCATTTATAGAGTGCCATGTGCCAGGCATTTTGCATACAATATCGTATTTTGTCCCGAGAGATAAGTATAGCTAATCTCTCCCATTTCACAGCTAAGGGAAGTGTTTCAGGGAAATTAAACAGTTTGTCCAAACCTCCAGCTTCCTCTTTCAAATAGTACCCTAATATTTGCTAATGTTTAACGTTTCCTCCACATTCCAAAACCACTTAGAGTAGTGGTTCTCCAAGTGTGGTCTTCGGATCAGCAGAATCAGCATCCCTTGATAACTTGTTAGAAATACAAATTCTCTGTCTTCACCCCAGACTTACTGAATCAGAAACTGGGACGGGAGTTGGCTGGGCCCCGCATTTTAACAAGCCCTCTCTGTGATTCTGATACACAGAAAGCTGCACCTCTCTCTGCCCTTATTGCTATGCAAGCTCGTAACTGATCACCTGGCCCACACATCCCACCTGCCTTCCAGAGGCCACTCACGGAGGATGCTTCTCACACTCCCTTTCAGGTTCCCAGCGAACCAGCCCCTGCATGGTGGCCTGAAAGTCTTCTACAGGGTCTGTTTGGGTTTAAAATAGTGTCACATAAGCTTACGCTGGTTAAGTAAAAGGCAGCATTTGAATGAACTTTAACCCGTATGTTGTTGTGGAGTGCAGAAGGCCATTGTAAACTTTTTGGTTAACATTTTCATGTGTCTCCACTTCTGCTATGGTCCAGAACAGGAAGCGGAAGTTCTGAACTACCAGGAAGCCAGCTCTTGTTATTTCCGGACTCTCTGAGACCAGAAAGCAGCGGAAGAGACAAACCTTTCTTGTTAGAGTTTCAGATAGATTTCCAAATCAAGGTGCACAGGATCAAAGGTCTTCTAAGTACAGATCAGAGCTCCATACTTTGATGCTTATCTAAATAAACAGCCAGGAATTCTGCTCTACTAGTTGTAACATAGGCAGGTGACTGAGATAAAGACCTAAGTCTGCACTAAGGAATGAGGGGAATTCCTGCCTAATAGCTGAAAGCAACAATACCTGAGCTGGTGATTACTTTCCTTTTTAATTTTCTAAGATATAGGTGAACACAATCTTTAACAAATTGGAAATCAAAGGTCTTAGAACCTGAGTAAACTTGGAGGTAAACAATCTCCCCAATCTCCACAAATCCGTTCTTCCATTACAATAAAATAATATCAGAAGAGCCTTAAGGAGTTAGCCTGCCAAGAATTTTAGCGATGCCTGAGTCTAGTTAATTTAATTAACATCTGTTATGCGATCTCTAAAATAAAATATATAGGAGTAGAGGAAACAGGCAAAAGATCAAACCATGTTTTCTATTTATTATTATTATTTTTACTTTTTTACTTCTATTAGTTTTTTTTTCATAGCGACATTGGTTAACAAAATCCAATAAGTTTCAGCTGTACACTTTAACAGTAAGGCATATATATATTTATACTGTGTGTTCACCTCCCATAATTAGATTTCTTTCTCTCACCACATGTTTAACCCCCTTTACCCCATTTACCTCTTCTATTTATTTTTTAGCTCAGATTTTTCTCTTTCAATTGTTTTTGTTTGTTTGTTTGTTTGTTTTTCTATAGGGCAGAACAATTATTCACACTATGAGAAAACAAAGGAAATTTAGATTATTTTTAAAAGAAGGCAACTTCTAGGTGAGTCAACCTGGAGGATAATTTGTGAATCAGACAAGTCTGTTCAGCGTATAATTGGGGGCACTGATAAAACTCACTCACTCATCCAGAAAGGAAGTGAGGTTTTTCCGCCTTTACCTGGGCCTCACTGGGTAAGTCAGACTCACTACCAGTTGCAAATACAGTAAAACTAGATGGTTATTTTAGTCATACTCATGACCTAGAATCTTCAGAACCACTAGTCCTGCACTGCTCTCTGTCAAATTAAAGGGAATTATTTAATACTAGCTATAAAATATCTGGACTAAAATAATTATATCAGCCTTTGTTAAGTGTACTCAAGATCAAGTGAGATAACAATAATCTTCCCACTTGAGAAGTAAAGCTTGAAATTTCTAATATAATCACTGTCTCCACTTTGTTGCCTGACAGTGTGCTGCTCAGAGCTTCCTGAAATAGCTTGCATGCCACATACATTTCTAATCTGTGTAAAAAAACACGGATTTATAAGCCCTGCGTTTTTCTCCAGCTTAAATAAGTCAGTTTCTCATACAACCCGAGAACACGTACAACTCTAATTTTAGTTGAGAAATTCTGGATTCTAAGTTGAATTCTGCTATGACACTAATCTTGGCTTTAGATCTCCACCTGGTGGTTAGATGTTTAAAATATAAATTCCTTTAGATTTTATTATCCTGTTTCATAGATTCTTTTATAAAGGAAGTCAGGGTGGACACTGAAAATGACCTAATTGAGATGACATTGTCTGAAAACAGCTGAGACTTATGTTTGAGTATTTAGAAATGTATAGTTCAGGTTTAGCTTACTTCAGAATAATATTTTTCCTCGGAGGTACTCATTTACCACTTGAGAAATTAGTTTTGGGTTTCATAAGGATTGAGGAGACTTCCGGAGACCATCTTTTGAGTTAGTGCTGGTATAGAAAGAGCCAGGGAGGGGGACCTTGCTGGTAGTCTCTTTTGACGCTTCTGCAAACTCCAGTGGGTGGAACATAAGGCTCTAGAGCTTACAACCCCAGAACCCTGGGGAGAAATGTAAGACATTCTCCGACATGGGGTTTAACTCGGTCGAAGAGAGCAGGCAGGTGACAACTAGTACATGCTGTGATTTCACTTTCTAAGTTTCCTCGTGACAATATAGAAAAACTGTACGGCGTCCACTGGGTGTGCAGCGAGCAGCACCCTGCACCTTAGAGACCACACAGGTCCGGCAGGCAGGATGCTCGGGATGGGCCTGGGGTGCTGGGGTCAAGATGAGAGCTCTGTGGATGTGCACCAGGCCGGACTTGGGTACTTAGTTCACAAAACGCTCACGGGTTTGCGTATTTACGTATTATCATACTCATGGTTTATCTATTATCTTTGACTCCTGTCTCTTTTTTTCCACACTTCAACAGCCATTGGTGACTCTACCTTAGAGACATATCCCACGTTGGAGAACCTCTTGTCACTTGCATTGTTCACAGCAACCAGACGGAGCCTCTTATAACACGGCAGACTCCTGTCGCTCCTCTGCTTAAAAACATTCCGAGACTCCTCCCTTACGCAGAAAAAGGAGTCCAAGTCCTGAGAGTGGCCTTTAACACTCACTTGCTCTGTCCCGTATGAACTGTTCAGCCTCATGTCCTCAGACTGTCATCTGTGCAGCCACACAAGGTGGTCTTGGCATGGAGAAGCTTTTAAATTACTGCTCCGTCTGCCTGAAGTGCTCCCCTTCCAGACACCTCTCTCGCGTTTCAGCGTGACTTGAAATTTATGCTTTTTTTCCGGCCACCCTGTTTAAAATTGCAACATACCCAGTCTCACTTCTCTGATTTATTTTATTACTATCCTACATGTCATACATTTTACTTGTTTGTATCATGTACATTTGTCCCCCCCGATCTCTCTTCTCCCATTCTCCCCTGTTTTCCTAAGGGTGAGCTAGTAGAGGCAGCTTGTGATAGGAGGGAGGTAGGTGGCAATGGAGCTGAAGGCTCCAGAGCTCACAGCCGTCTGTCGGTGCAGAGGGTGGCACGGTGAAGAGAGCACAGACCAGGTAAAACGTGCTCCCAGCCCTGTCATTGGAAATCTCTGTGACTGTGAGCAAGTCACTGAACTTCCTTGGTCCTGTTTCCTTGTCTGATAAATGGATAAAATAATGCTGTCTTTTGTGGTTGTTACATCCAGGGCGTAAATATTAAATGCTCATGTACTTAATAGTGTCAGACCCACAGCGAGTGCTCAGTAAGAGGTAGATCTTCAAAATACATTGCAGTGTTGTTATTTTCGCCGCTATTTTTTATGACTTAGAAGATTTATTTCCTCCTGACAATTTAAGTGTCCTTTGGACACAGTGCAATCCAGAGAGACTTTTTTTTTTCCTTAGAACAGTAATAAGTTGTATAATAGCTGAGTCAGGCATTGGAGAGTGATAAATTACGGGTATGTTGTTAAGTGGAAATAACTCTAAGCTGAAATGTTACTAATGTAAGCTTAGAATTATTTTTCATTTTGGATGATGGCCACGACAAACTTAAAAATTAACCTTTAAAATTTGGCAGTTCTCAGATAAAATGAATTTCATGTTTTTTGAGATTGTAGGCTTGATGCTTAAATTAAATAAATTGGAACTCAAATTGACTTCTGAAAGTTCATATTACCCATATTTTTCAGGTCCTGTAAACAACAAAATGACACTTTTTTTTTTCTTCAGGCGAGGCAATCCTTGGTTGACCTCACAGATTGCAGGACCTTGTCAGTTTACAATCCCTTTTTTTTTTTTATTTTTTACGCCTACAGCACCTGGTCTTCCTAGGTGGTCTCCCATCCAAGTACTAACCAGGCCCGACCCTGCTAAGCTTTCAAGATCAACAATACACCATTTGAATTAATACTACTATTATAAAACATTTCAGAGGTTATTTCAACTGAAGAGAATTTTTTGCTAAAGAAACTTCTATTATATATAGTTCAGTCCAATCTAACATTGTCCTGTCTTATTGTCAAGACAAATACTTTGACTTTTTCTTTTGTAATGTAATGGAAAGCCTCAGACAGGTATATAGTCTTTTCAACTTTACACACTTACGAGAGAATCATCATGAAATCCAAAAGTTAATTTCAGTTCTAGACAGGATATCTTGAAGGCATTTATGAGTTGCACTGGATCAAAAAGAGCATACAGTGTCTCGAAGATAGATTTACAAAAAGTAATTATGCAAAATTTTCCCTTCGGCTCAAATCTTACCAGATCACGCTGCAACAGTAAAAACAACTGCTATTTACTGAGTGGAACTACACACTAGTTACTCTTTCAGACCTTTTAAATACACTTAGCCATTTAACCTTCCAAATATATGCTTTATCCAACATCTCTGTCCTTATTTTACAGATGAGGACACTGAGGCTTTACAAACTTAAGTGACTTGCCCAAAGTCACGTAGCTTGTGAGGGTTAGAGCTAGGGATTCATGTCCTAAAGCCTGTTTGCTGCGCCAATATATGGGAAATAAAGGTTTGATCTAGCTGCCCTTGTAACTCACTCAGTGTCCTTAAATTGGGTGAATGATGAAAATTAATGCTGGAAGAGAGATCTGGTCTGAATCCTCATTTTATAACAGCAAAATGACATGCTTTAAACCAGACGCTAGTGTTGCCGGAGCTCTGGTTGGAACCCCTAAAACTTTCTTCATTCAGTGTTCGTTTCCTTAGACAAAACCTGTTGGCAGCTTGAGGAGGTACAGCACAGGACACAGTCCTTTTTCCCTGAGTCAGGTGAGCTGAGAGTAGGAACGATCTCTGGCGATTACTTTCCTCATATTACTTTAGGAATATCTCATTTTAGGTGATGTGTACTCCCGAAAGTTGCCTATAAGTCAAGGGAGAGAACTGGGTGGAGGCTTTAGAATCCAGTAGGCCCATCCTTTTCATTAAGGAACTCCTACTCGAGTTGGATGAATAGAGTTTTCTAAGGTCACACACCTCCAGCGGTACCAGGGTCTTGCTCATTCTCAAGCACTGCTTTAAACATTTGTATTGAGGAAGAGAGAAAAAAAGCGGGAAGAAGAAAAATAAAAGTGTACAGTGACAGGAGGTTTTGATCCTAAAAATATTTTATACAGTACAGAATCTTTCTATAAAGAGAATAATTCCCCCCCATTTTAATCTTTTTTTTTCAATTTTGAACTTATTGAATTCATCATATACCTTAACTTTTTGCCCAAGAGAGCATGGATCATTAGACGGAATTATTCACAGACTTTTCAATTTAATTCTGAATTTTCCACACCTTTCTTTCTTTTAAACCTTGGGTATGCAAACCTATGACAATCCACATGGCTTAATGAAGTCACGAATTAAGCAGACATTTGTCTCCCAAGGTTGCCAAATGGTTTGTTTCTGTGTCGATGAGCATTGCATATTAACAAGGTGCAAAACAGCTTCAACCAACAAGCCCACTCCTTTGGAGTTGAGCTTTGTGTTTTCCTCCCCTTTTGGCAAGAAAGCGGGAACGAAACCGTATTTCATATGTGTGATGCTCGCCAGACATTGTTAGCATGTGGTAACATGAGCCTTATCTCTTAGACCATTAATAAAGATTGGAATAAGCAAAGAAAGGGAAGCCGATAGCAATTGTTACAGCGATTTTGAACTCGTTGCGAATGCAGTTATATAAGAGACCTTAGAACTTCTGCCAGCTTATCTTGCCGCTGCTAGTGGCAGCTGCACTTGATTATGCCAATGGCCTCAACACAAGCATGCCCAGCTATAAGAAAACGCATAGAAAAACTCCGAATTGGTTTAACAGATGAATTAGTGATAATTCACACCACCAAATAATTTTTCGTTTTGTAAAAGGTTTTGGTAATTAGTTTCCTAATAGCATTCTCAGGGCTCCTGATATAACTTTTAGAAAATTAAAACCATGACTCACATGCAAATGTAAAATGAACACATGTCAAAATTTTATTCACTCTCTTATTAATGGGAGAATTGGGAGATGTTAAGATTGGTTCAAAGAACATTGTAATACTTATATTTTTATAGGCAATTTAATTAAAAAAGTATGTTAAGATAAGATTGCTGGACCGGATACCAAAAACTGGTTAATACCCTGCAGTCTAACTATGACCTTTGGGATTTTCTGTTTCACAAAATAGACATTAAATGCATCTCTGCTGGACAAAAATCTCCTAAATTTCGTGGTAACATCACTAATCTGGGACTTTTAATCAGTAGTAAATAGTAAATTAAACAGTGACATTCCCTAGGTAATTCTTGGGTGGGCCTTCAACCCATACGATACTGACAGGACTTGCCGTCTACTTTTTCCTCCCCTTTTTTCATTTTGGATACTTTTCCCTAACAAGGCATTTAAACTAAACCCTTAATCACCAGGCTCCAAAGCTTGTGCTTTATAGAGGTTACTCTGTACTCTGCTGCTTCTCGCAATGTCATTATGGGGGTATGGATCTCAAAATTTTGTACATTTAATTTTAAGCACAAATATTGACTCTCCATTCTTATCTCAGTGTGAAACCTGAAGCCAATACTTAATGGAGATTTATTGATTACAAGTCATTGTGCAAGTAAGTGCCTTGCCCTCCTTGTCTTATCTAATTATTCCACGAACTCCATGAGGGGATTCAAAGCATCCTCAGTTTACAGTTTCAGTCAAACACAGTGATATTTAACTAAGTCACTGTTGCTCTAATTTAAGAATCTCCAAGTGTTTTATTGCATAGCGTATCTGTAAAATGGAGTCCCTTTCCTTCTCAGCATTTATAATCCAAAAGAGACTGTGTAAATGTAGGAATATATTGACATCTATAAAACTATGCAAATATTGAACAGATACATAGATTAAACAGAGATGTAAATTACGTACCATTAGCAGCTTTCCTAAAGCACCGTGAACATTCCATAGAGCAAAATATATCACTGGTACCTTCTAACTTTTGGAAAATCATAAGATTTATTTTGATGGTGCTGAGATGAGTTCAATAATTTAGACTTTCCAGCTCCTGGTCTTCGGTGTAGAAAGCTGAGTTATATACTCTGATTTCCCTTCCTTCGTTCCTTCGTTCCTTCGTTCCTTCGTTCCTTCGTTCCTTCGTTCCTTCGTTCCTTCGTTCCTTCCTTCCTTCCTTCCTTCCTTCCTTCCTTCCTTCCTTCCTTCCTTCCTTCCTTCCTTCCTTCCTTCTTTCTTTCTTTCTTTCTTTCTTTCTTTCTTTCTTTCTTTCTTTCTTTCTTTCTTTCTTTCTTTCTTTCTTTCTTTCTTTTTCTTTCTTTCTTAACTCTCTACACACAAGATTTCTTGGTAGGACACAAGACTTGAGAAGCACAAATTTGTCATAATATTCAAACTTTATTTTCTATGAAGGCAGTTACAGTGGTTCTCCCGGCTTCTAGAGGAGAGTACGTAGACCTCCTCACTCCACTGGTAGAGGGTCGGTGCCACTGCCTTCTGAGCCATCTGCCAGAGATATCTTTGTGGCTTTTGCCAGAGATGGAAATAAGTTATTCTAAATTAAGATTTTCATTGGGAGTTAAGGTTTTTATTTTCTTTTTGGGTTGTGGGTTCATGGGATCTTGCTACATTATTAAAAACAGACAGACAAATAGTCAAACTTATAAAAGTAAATAAGAACACTTGTGGATCAGTGATGTAAATGTGTCTTGGATCGGGTATCATGATTATTATAGTTTGGTGCCCTGGAGGCTAATAAATAAAAATAAACATAAAGGTTACTGTTCATCTCCATCAACTTAGATGCTCCAACTTTCTTCAGCATTCCTCATCTTATGTGTCTTTATAGCCTCTCACCATCTTTGTCAAGTTCCTTTTAATGCTCTCTAGGTAGCAAGCGTTTCTCTTAAAGTGTCACACCAGAGGTAACGATGGACTCTGTCTAATGCAGAATGCAGTGGACTATTTGCTCTTATAGTGGGTCAAGAATATTTCTGTTAATACTAAAATTCACATTAATTTTTTAGTGGCCGTCTCACAGCATTGGCCCACACTGAGCTGTGGTCAGTTGAAATGTTTACATTATTTTTTTATTTTACACCATACCATATTTTTCATACCATTCTGTTATATTCAATTTTAAATCTGTTTGCATGAATCTGAATATAGTCACCTTCATCTGTCTTTGTTAAAATTACAAATAAATGTCTTTCAGTCAATTTTTTATATCTTCGTGATTAAGTAGAATCTCTATTGTGTTATCTAGTGTGTTAACTGTCCCCACCAATTTTGCAACAGTCACAAATCTGATTAGTATACTGGTTACATATTGATCCAAGATGATTAGGACCGGGCAAAGAATAGAATCCTGGCAAGTTTGGTCTAGTATGATTTGTTTTTAGTGCATCTAGGCTCTCTTTCTTTCTAAGGGGTCAGAGTTCATCTACATACAGTAAGTCCTACTAAATATCATGGATAGGTTCTGTAACTTAAAGCAAAATGACATATAACAACACCCACTGTACCGCAGGCTGACTTATACAAACAGGAGTTGAGTTCCCGCAGAATCTCAGTGTTGTTAAGGAAACCACGTTGGATGAAATGACATTATTCAAGGACCTGCCGTACTTCTCATTTCAAGAGAAGGCAGATGTTATTTTTGCCAGTCTGTGGTTTCCAGAATCTATGTGAATTTATTTTATGCATTCATTCATTCATTCATTCATTCATTCATTCATTCATGTTACAGGCCCTGTACTGGGTGCTGGCAATAGAAAAGTAAATAGGATAAAACCTTTAACTTTAAAGACCTTATACTTTTGTTTCTCCTGTTCCTCACTCTGGTTTTCCAGCACAGCTCCATCATTTCTCTAAAAGTGCTGTCGGTGGGATCAGGTTTATGAATGTCTTATTGAGAGGACGAGGATAGCATAAGAGGACAGGAAATTGCCACCTTACTCCGGCAAGTCTTCGTGCAGGAGATGGAATTTTAGGAAGTCTTAAAACTCTTGATGAATTTTGTTTAAGTCTTGACTGAATTTTGTTAGATTTGAATTTCGTTAGACTTGGTATACAGAATGTAGAACTCAGAACAAATTATTAACTTGTCCCGAACCACATAGTAAATGTGAAAATTTTTTACTGCTGTTGGAATAAATCTTAGAATGTGAGGACTAGCATGGAACTCATACTAAAACTAGTTTTCTTTGAAAACGTGAACCTTATTAATTTTCTCACTTAAAGTTTTATTTTGATATTCTGTATGTGCACATAAAGCTTCTGGAAACAGTGCCTCAGGCATTGAAGAAACGAAGTTTACAAATTTTATGTGGAACCAGCTTTTTTTTTTCCTTCAAAGCAGTACCATTTTACTACCCAGTTGCACTCCATCATGGTACTAATAAATCTATAGGGATAAGAAACTGAGATTTTACTAGAAGGGAGCCAAATGTACCTTCCCCAAAACTTAGTGCTAAAATTGCCATTTCATGGCTGACATGAACTTTATTTTACCATTTGGTTATTTTCGCCTTCTTTCCCTTTCCCTTGGTTTCTCTCTTCAGAGTGGAAGAGGGAGAAAATGATAAAAGGTTTTTCAGTTCCTTTCTTTAGTCCTGTTGTTTCTCTTCTCAGACTCTGTTATTGGCCAAGGTTGACGGTAGCGAGAAGCACTGGATTTGGGATGGCTTTTGTGACAGTGGTTTTTCTTAGGGCTTCTGAAAAGCAATCAGTCACTGAGAGGTTCTTAAGAGAAAGGAAGTAATATAAAAGAAGGTGAAAATGGTGAGACCGTAGAAATTGTCACCACACATTCAAGGATATTTCTTCAATGATTATGTAAGTCAGTCCTGGACTGAATTCTCTGCTCCTAGAGAAAATCTACTCTTAATGTTATTTCTTTGTCTGTTTTTGTGGGGGAAGAGGGTGAGGGGAAGTAAGGAACAGAGACAGGGCCAGAGGAATGTTGGAAGAATGTGGGAAAGAATGAGGGTGGGGGGAAGATGCCTTGTATAGTTAGAAGGAGTCTGCAGATGAGAACTTAAATGAGATTTCTTTTTAAACTGTGAGCCTGAAGGCAATTATTGAGAATACCATTGATGATTTTGGCCAATACCATGTCCCATTTGGGTGCTGGGCATAGTAAGGAAAATTTAGAACTTCTGCGATCCTTTCTGTGCCATGATAGAGAAGGAGGGTGCACAGGGGCTGTGAACTGGCTGCACCACTTGGCTAATGAGAGGGTGGGCAGAGAAAAGCTGTGACTATTGGCAAATGATAATCAGTTCATTTATAAATTATCATTGTCTAAAATGTGCTTTCTTTTTGGACATACCATAAACTTATAAACTTGGCAGGTGACCTGAGCCCCCCAGAAAGCCTGTTCCAGAAGTTGATACATATAGTTACTGTTAACATGTTGACGAATGGAAAATGATGGTGGTAAAGTTTCTATTTTATAATCTACTCTTTTCAAGTGATTTCGTTATCTATTGCCTGTTCGCAAACATACTACTTGTACTTAACTTTCCTTTCTCATGTTTTATCCCTACCCTAGCCAGTCTTTAACTTACCCCTAGGAGTCTCCCATTGTTACTCATGGAGCTTTTTAAGACAAGAAACAATTGTTATTTTATTTCTACTGAAACATATGAACATAAAGGGGTATGTATCTTACAGCTAATCTTTTCTCTTTTTTTTATCCCTTTCTGAATAATGGATCTATTTGAGAATATGTTGAAGGTATGAGCCTTGTCTGCATAAAAATATGCATAACCAATTTTGAATACAATAGGGGGATAAAATTCTCTTAAAGGTACAGGGATCCCGCTTAGTTTGTTTATTTGGGATGTGGAGCAGCAGAGAAAGAATGAATCACGTTGTTACGATCCAGACACGGGGACAGATCTGGTGCAGGAACAGAGGCAGACAGGTGTTGCACATCTTTGCACAGAGTTTTTCTCGAAGGTGTGGGAGCTCCTTTAATTAAAATATGAACAGCTGGCCACCATCTAGCAATGGCAGCGCCACAAGAATGTCAATAAATGCACCAGAGAAGAAAACTTACAGGCACAGCTGTTTCTAATGGAGGCTCCGAGTCTGTAGCCCAACAGACGAGGGCTTCGGGTTTTCCATTCCGCTCACACTGTCTGTAGCATCCTTTAACGTTGAAACTCACCCCCAAGGTTGTTTAAAAAATAATAATAATACCACTGAGGGCCTTTAGGCTTTGTAATACGCTGGGAAAGTTGTTAATTCCAAACAACTCACCACATGTCTCACTGTGAGTCACTGAGAAAACAAAAAAGAATGAGCTTCGGGGCTCTGACTTGGTCGTCCCTTTAACGAGTAGAGTGGAATCCCACTGGCAGCGGGAGAGGGCTTGGTTCCCGGATGCAGCGCCCGAGGTGGAGGTGGAGGGCGGGGAGCCCTGGCGAGCATGGGATGCCGCTCCGAGGAGAGGAGGGATGCAGAGCATCCTGCGTGGGTCGGGAATGATCCGGGACCTGTCAGAACTCGGGGCGTCGAGTTCTAGGCCCCACGTTTGGCGACGCTCTTTTTTCCCCCCTCGCAGTTTCCTTAGCTTTAATGTGAATCTGAAGCGAGAGTACAGATTAAAATGGTTTCGAATCTGCAAATCATTAACGGAAGGTGTTATAATTTCTCCACGTTCCCTTAATTGGAGAATGACAGTAAGTGAAATGAATTTTCCTAGTGCTTTTTTCCAGTGTAGGTGACCGCTTTTGAAGTTAGTAAAAGACCTAAGGCAGGCAAAATATGAGAGTTTAGAACATTCCTAGTGGGGAAAAGCAAGGGTTGACGATCTAAACACAGTGTAACTTCAGCGCATTCTCTTTCTTCTCTTCTTAAAATGGATCTGGGCTAAATGTGTTCCGTAATACTGATTTAAAAAAAAGGAAATTAGTAATCTACCTGAAAACAAAGGGAAGAGAAAGAAATTTTTGAATGCTTATCATATGCCACACATCTTACCTATTTTCTCTCTTCTAATCCCTACACCGCCACAAGAAGGAACTACGTATTTTATTTTACAGATGAGAAAGCTACAGCTGGTAGAGATTCGAGGTGGCCTTCCCACCATTCAGCTGGGTGTCAGAGCTAAGATTTAAATCCGAGTCTGCCCAACTCCAAAGCATGTGTTCTTCCTACATACCGCATGCATTTTACTGAGAAATAAGGCCTAACGTGATTAAACAGAGTAAATGAAATAGGCCAATTAATTCAACAAGCTCTCCTTAACATATATTAAAAATGGAATGCAGTGCGGAGAACACAAGACATCCAAAGATGAAATAATTGTGCTCGCTCGCAACCAAAGCTGCTTGTGTCCACCTACATTTACCAGAAGAGAGCTTGTCCAAGAGTGTTGGAAGCAACACCCAAGCACGATTCAAATCTCTTTAACTAACAAGGAGCTTTCATTTCATAAAGACTCTCAGTCCGTTGACACAGGATCACTTAAAGCTGAGAGCTCATACAAATATCTTGAGATAGTCACATCTGAAGATTTAACTGGAGCAAATTCCTACACCTCAGTGGAGAAAAGAGAGGCATAATTGTCTGTTATCTGGGGTGGCAGACTACTCAAATTTCAGAGCTGTCTAGTTTGCAGGATCCTGGAGAGTCTTGGATAACTGGATTCCAGTTCAATAACATGAGATTAAGAAATCCCTGAATTGTGAACGGCTACGTTGCGAGACAGTGTCTACACATGGTGTGTATAGAACTATGTTTTTAAATGATTTAGTTTGGTTGGTACTGACTGTGGTTATCATCATTGCCTAGACATTTGGGACTTTGTGTCTGAAGGAATTCAAGTATTACTTATAAGAAGCAAACTCTACTCTCTTAATGTCAAAATGTGTCCCTAACACTGAGGAATAAGGTAAAATGGCAAAACGAGCACAATGATTTTTCCTTGAGCAACCTGCCAGCAGAGGGCAATATTAGTTTTTCACACTTTTCCAATAGCTCTACTGATCCTAAACCATTAAGTTATAAAATAGCTATTTAGTAGAAAGCTTAGGCTGTACTTTTTCCCCACTCCAGGCACATAAGACTAGTACCATAACAGAGGCAAAGAAAAGGCATAATGTTGATTATTAAAATTTCAACATCTCTGATAAGAAATAAACTGATTTATTAAATTCCATGAAAACTCCAGCTGTTTGTTGATTGTAACACGGCTGGAGTGTTACCATCTCTTTATGGTGTAGTCTCTAGCTTGCAGAAGCTTCTCAAAGACTATTTATTGAATGCCTTATGAGTAAATAAATGCTGATCCAGTATATACATGCTTGGGTTGGGATGGAGCCTGGGGGTAAGATGAAAGCTGCCCACACTTCCCTCTCATTTGGATGGAATGTAATCAATTTCATTCTTGGTCTCTCAGATTACTTTGAAGAGCACTTTGGAAAGCCATTTCTGGTCATTCCTCAAATTTTAGGGCAACCTTGAATCAATGAACTTAATCTTCATAGCTTTGCATTAGTGGGAGACAAACATTATTCTTAATTTTCCATAGGAGAGTTCTGAGGTTTACTTAATATCAATAAAGACATTTGGCTCGGCTGGATTTGTAAATAATAAAATTAGGAAAATTAAAATATCGTTGATCAGTTGCTAGTTCAATTAAATCAGCCCCTTGACCGAAGTCAAGTCAGAAAGACAAACCAATTTTTTTAGGCTGAATTCATTTAAGAGATTTAATCCAAATTGTGAGTCAGCATATGTCTGCTGGATATCTATATATCTTATTTTGTCCATTTTGGTGTACAGTTATTTTGTTATTATTGTTCCATACAATGTTGGTAGTTTGAATTAGTTGACATAATGCCCCGATTTTTTCAACATCTGCTAAATACAGTTGTAATTTTATTCTCTCAGTTTCAGTAAATAGCTAAATATTTAGTATTAAAGAATGCTCTTTGGGGGTGACTGAATGAGTTTTCATGCTTCCGATAGTTCATTGTGCGTTGGTGTTTAGAAAATCATCCTTCAGGCGTAAACTATGGGCCCAGTGAGAAGAAAGCTTCTTCTGTACACTCTCGATGTTTAGTTCTTTGGCCAGCCTGTAAGTCACGACAAAAGCAATTTGTGGAGATGCTTTAAATGTAATACAGAAAATCCTCTACTGAGAGACTTGGGCGTAGCTGCAGTGTGAAGACTTTGCTGAAATCTTTCCATCAAATCTCAGCAAGGTTTTCCCACCGGAGCCACTTATAGTCCAGCTTGCTTCACCTGTGCTCATGTTCTTTCCTGGGTAAATGCAGGTCAAGTTTCATTAAAAAAATAACACACCTGACCTGTCATCAATAAGGTGTCCTGTTAAAGCAGTTTTTCCAGGGAAGGGTTTGGATTGATGCTAATTTAGGCACACTCTTGTCCCATATTGACTAATGGCCACGAGGCAATAAGCTGGTATTGGGCTGGAGTTTGTCGCTAAATAATAGTCAAAGGAAGTGATACACATGCTAATGAGTTTGGCTCCTTTAGCAGGCTGTTCTGATTGAGTATAGACAGCAGTTGCAGTTTGTTATAGATAGGCCTTTTGAATAAATATTCATGAATCTCTTCCACCCTCCATGTTTCAGTAACTAACACTGGGCTTTCTAAGCCTTGCTTGAGTGGCCGTGATCTGCCATATGGCAATGAGGGCCAGTAGTATTGTTGCTTTAGGGTACATTTTCAGTATTTACTTATGCTATGTAATGTCTTTTGTCTGACTTCCAATAGGCCCAATAGAATTTCTTTCAGATGTTCTGTCTTTTAAGTGTAAAACATTATTCTGTTGGTAGAATACATTCATGCATTACCATGAATTGTTTAATTCACTTTATCATATGGATGACAAACGACTAATACAAATTATTTGTATTTCTCAATGCTATCATATTCATGCCTTATTAAAAATGGTTTTGGGGCTACCTTTGCTTTTTATTTATTTTACTTCATAAATTACCTTTTTATTTTACAGTAGTTCTCTCATCTCCTGGTGGCTGTTTCTTGTAGGCAGAATCCAGCCCTCCTGCCCTTTCTTGCATTCAGACACTTGCCATTTGTCTAGTATTTCTGGAAGGTGAGAAGTCCAAGATGAAGGTGCCGGCTGGCAGATGGGATGTCTGGTGAGGGACTGCCTCCTGGATCCTGTGTCCTGCCTGACATGGCGGAAGAGCCACAAACTCGAGTCCATTCTGATGCCTCTGGCTCTATTCCATTAGCGCAGTATCACGCTAGTCTTCTTTTTACTTAAAAATTTTCAAAATATCATGATTTTTAACTGAGTATAGGCTGACAGTAAAAAGAAAAGGAAGAAAGAAGAGTAGTTTTCATGACGTATTTTCTTATCTCTTCAGAGGAACCTAGAATTAGTCATTACATTGTGATTAACATGATTCGAATAGGATTAAGGTATTAAAGTAAAGGCAGAAAACCAGAATCCAGTTTCTTATTATTGAAGCCAATACCTATTCCCTTTCATTACTTAATATAAGGAAAAAAATATGTGGAAGTTTGTGACCAGCTGTAGTTCTTCTGAAAACACAAAACAGAAGGACCTTAAGTTATATTAGAAAAAATATAAGGGGAAATATTCTGATAAAGGGAGTTACTGAATGTCGGAATGTAAGATAAGGAAAGAAGTTAGATTTTTTTTTCTCTGTTCTTTAAATTAGGACAGATTCTCAGCTGTCCAGAATAGGAGGTGTTTCGTGATTTACAAAGCTCTTTCCCTTCCTAAATTTTGGGACTCTTTACATCTGAAATCAAAGTCTTAGCCTAGGAAAATCCTTCTTGTAAAGTATGGGTGGGAGGGCTACAAAAAGAAAGGTTTTACCCTTTAAAAAATCATATTTAGAATAAAAGTGAGAACAGAAAATGGGCTCTGTCTCCCACCAGAACTGTATTCCTATACCTTTTCATGTTCTTCAGTGTCAAGTAAACCCACTTGAGAAGTTTGGTCTTGCCTTTTTGCACAGCCCCTTGTGGGTAATAGAAACTTCCGATAAACAGATGAGTGGCTAGATATTCAGGCTTCATACTATTTCCTTTTTCATTGAGCTGCTTTTCTTAAAAGCAATTTTTTGCCAAATTGTCCTCAGTTCTGCAGCTCTTTGATTATTTATCTCTGTAGGTAAGTAAAAGTTTCATATAAACTTTTGATGGTTTAAAAAGTTCTTTTGGCCTTAAAATGATATGCTTTCTCTACAGAATATTGATTTTCCTAGAAATGTTGTATTCAGGCTACTAATAAAACTGTTTTGCCCGGTGGCAATGGAGCATATTGGAAAGAGCCAGAAAGACCCGTGTTTTGCTTCTCGATGTCAGCACATACTACTGATGTGACCTGAGGCAAGTTGTCTGACATTCTGAGTTTACCTTGCTGGTCTCTGAAGTGGTTATAGAAATACTTATCTTACAAGGTTATCATGAACATCGAATGTATTCATGACCATGAATTCACCATGAGCTAAGACCATGACTAAGGTACTCATCAGGTGACAGTTGTTACCACTGTTATTATTAATCATTCTGAATTCAGCAATTCATTAAAGAAATACTATTGAATTTCTATGAGTTTTGGGTTCTATGTGTTTATAAAAGTGGCTCAAACACAATTTTTATTCTCAAGAATTCATGGCATCATGGAAAAAATATAAAATTAGTTTGAATTGGTAAGTAGTGAGGCGGAAAGCTCAGAAATAGGCTTAGGGGCAGGAAAAGCTCGTCCAAGTCCAAAGAATGCTTTATGGGTAATTTAAAAAGCAAAAGAAACCAAGATATAGCAATATATTTTTTCAAATCTAGTTATATGTGTTATATTAATGATGAACTTTGAAATATTCTATAAAGTAATTATATATTTCAAAGTTTCTT
The DNA here is from genome assembly GCA_004027375.1 of Macroglossus sobrinus. Classification (NCBI taxonomy): domain Eukaryota; kingdom Metazoa; phylum Chordata; class Mammalia; order Chiroptera; family Pteropodidae; genus Macroglossus; species Macroglossus sobrinus. The sequence goes on along the minus strand of PVKZ01000098.1, from coordinate 1,077,874 downwards.
GATCACAATTTTAAATTTAATGTAAAATAATAGGGAAAATGTGGACCAGTGGGAAAAGGCGGAGAATAAAAGTGAAGGGGAGAAGGATGAACTGTGAGAACTAGGACAGATGACCTGAACTATTTGTGAGAATTTCATTTGCATGTTTTTTTTTTCTGTAAAATGAGAATCATTTATATTAGTCACATCATACTTGTGGAATGAAAGTTAAAGGTGATTAAAGGTGTGACTACATATAAAACATTTAAAAGAGCACCTGCAACATAGTAAGTACTCAATAAATATTAGCCAGTACATCTGATGAGATGGTAGAGTGCTAATAAAGGTCTTGAAAATTTCATGAGATCACAGACAGGTCATTCTCTGGGCCTCAGTTTTCTTTCTTGTAAAATGAAGGTCCTAGAGTAGAAAAAATGATCTCTGAAATCCTTTTCGGCTTTTGAATTGGGATAAAGGAGCAGAAAAGACTGGGTGTGTGAATGTCACCTGGGCCCAGACTTTCTGGGGACATCAGCTACGGTGAGGGAGAGGATGGAGGTTTGAGAGAACATCTCGAGAGGGGTCATTGAGGATAAATTTCCATTTCAACACGTTTTCAGAACGTGAAGCTGAAGCACTCTTGGTTCAGGCCACGGTACTCTGTTAAGTGTTCAGTTAGGTTTTCAAAAACTCCCCAGGTAGGATGGGGACAGCTTGTAGATGTCTTGGTCTTGATTTTGGGAGGGGGTGAATCGCTGAGGTCCTTAAAGAGAAGATCACCACCGAGATGCAAACCAGAATCACGAGTCCTGGAGAACTAGGACACCAGCTGAGCCAACAGGGAGGCTCCCTTTGGACCAGCTACCAGACACATGTTGCCGAGTCCTCTCCCTGTCGCCGTGAGCCAGCTCCCTCTTCCCTGGGCAGCATAGTTCTTGTTCCATTACAGACGGGGAGTTTTGCCTATATAAGGAGTAGGAGACTAGGCCTCTGGTGCTTTCCCCCCTTTTTGGTTGTCCCCCTTGCTGACCACAGGCTCCGCTGCTTCATTAAAAAAAAATAAAGCAGAGAGCAGAGCGTTACATTCCCCAAAGCATGCCATGACATAGTTATTCGGTGCTTTCTTCTCTTGACAGTACCAAAGAGAATAAGAATGTAAACATCTGTTTTATATAAGCCAATTCCAGACTTATAACCTGATTAGTCTAAGAGAATATTTGATGTGATTAATTTTCCAGTTACAACATGATGGTTTTCCATCTTTTTATTGCCTTCTTAAGGGAGACAAGAGAAAAAAATATTAACTTTAATTTTTTAAGTTTCTTAGTAGTGCCAAGTATAACCATTACGGTTGGTGCAAAAGTACTCTACGTTTAATTCAGTTGTAATAGCTAGTTACTTATCCTGTAGAAATGTGCTAAAGTAAACATAAAATAATCCCGGGCCTTATTACATAAAGAACCAGACATCCTTGGGGATCCTTGCAGGAGGCAGTTACAATAACGCAGTGTATGTACACACTACTTTATAGCAATCAACTTCAGAACTCTTATTCTCTTAAGCCGGTGTGTTTCTGGGCTTGGCATTGTCGGGCCTTGTGTGTTGAATGCTTCTAATTAGGGGATCACTTGAAATACTTACCCAGTGAATAGAGTCTTATTCTCTCCAGGGCAGGCAGAAAATTTTCAAGGGAGAAAACTGAATTGGAGAGAGAATTTTGCGATAAACTTGTTGGACTACTCTTTAAAAACTATTGCCTTTTATATCTATTCTCTGCTCCCCTCCCTCCACAAAATATAACATTAATGATGATAATAAATGTAAAGAGATATCTGAGAGCTGATTTGAAGATTGTTAGCTTGACACTGCAAATGTTCCATAGTCTGTTACGTATCATTGCAGTCTGCCTTTGTGTGTGAATCTCTAGGTGGAGCTAATCCCTTCTCTACTCCCATCACCTACCTCCTGGGATCTTCCTGGGAGAATGGACAGGGTTGGTAGTTAGGATGGATCAAGGATAGGTATCAGCTTCTGGTCAACTAAAAACTTACAGTTGAAATGAATTTTAGAAATTGTTTAGTATAATTTGCCTGTGAGTGACAGCAGTGAAACGATTAGTGGCTAAAACAAGATTTGATTCACAGTTGACAGTTCCTTCCAACCTCATAGAGACATTTAGTAATAAAAGCAGAAAAAAGGGGAAGATACACTCTCATTTCTGGACAGTACCCTGACTTAAGGGTAAAGAAGACTTAATCACTGTCTTTTTTGCCCAGTCTTCTCCTTCCATCCTGAGCCATGTTCTCTTTATAAGCTAATCACATTCTCTCAATTTACATTCTCCGTGTTCTCAGCTGCCTGCCTGTCAAAATATACTTTCAGGGACTCACTTTTTTTAAAGTTTAAATAAGATTTCTGTCCGGGGGTCACCTTGCCACTAGAGATATGCATTTCAACAGAGCTCAAGCTTTATTGAAAAGGAGTCACAGAGCTTATCTGTGTCTCTTCCATGCCCAAATAAAGGAGTCATCATTTATATGAGACTGAACCGGAGCGATGCATTGGAATTACAAAAGACAAATGTGTATTTCTACATACATACATATGTAAGTAAAAAATGCCCTTCAAAATATTAAATATTCATTTTTCTTTGTCACCCATCTTCTGTACCACAGTGCTTTGTGAACCTTAAAACATATTTTTAACTGCTACCACCCACTTAGATGTTAGTGAAGTTACGAAAGACCTTCTCTAAACAAACAAATAAGAAGCCTCACTAGTTATCTGTCTCTTCCAAAGCATTGTGTTCCCAATGCATATACACATAGGTTCAAACTTTCAAAGCTGTCTCCTCAAATAAATGTAATTGTATTAATAAGACTTAACTTTTATGGAGTACTTGCTGCATTGCCACACACTGGGCTAAATGCATGATAGATAAGCATTCTTTCATTTTATTCTCAGGACAATGATTCCAGAGGGATGGGTGGTGACAAATGAGGCCCGTCCTATAATTGTCCCAATTTACCACCTGCAGAGAGTTCCTAGGTCACACTGTATGGAGGTGCAAACAAACTGGAGCCTAGCGGGCTTCCTAAGTCAGGAGATGGAGTTGAAAGTACAGGGAGACTCAGACGCTAGAGTTTGCAGGAGAGACTATCTGAAGAAGCTATGTAAATAGAAACCTCCAGAGATCTGAAGGAGGTCCCCTACTGTATTCTGCTGAGTACTAATCAACATATGTATGTGGGGAAACTACTCAAAACCCAGCAAAGAACCACTGGAAAGGATCAAAGGTGACCTGTGCCCTTGCTCACGCGGGGATGGGGCTCCGTCTGTTTCCACCAGCCAGACTGGGAGGCCCCATGATTCTCTGAGTGTTGGGTAGTGGACACAGAAGGCTCTTTTCTCACTAATGTGGAAATAATTAGTTTTCGACTGAATACGACTTTGGTCTGCCCTAAAAAATTTTCAAAGTAAATTCCCAAAAGGATCAAACTGTTTCTAAATACTTAATTTTGTCCAGGAACAAAGCTTAAACATATTTATGGACATACAAAAATATCAGGTACCCAACAAAGTAAAAATCATAATGTCTGACATCCAGTGACAGATTATGAGGCCTGGAAGGAATTGGGAAAATATAACCTATAATCAGGAGAAAAAATGATCAATTGGAAGTGATGAAGACCTCACAGAGTTGATAAGATTACCAGTCAAGGGCATAAAAGTTATTATATTCATACACTTACAATGAGACCTGGAAGATATAAAAAAGATTCAAATCCAACTTCTAGAGATGAAGAATGCAGTAAATGGGACAACTGGCACAATAGACAGAAAATATTAGTGAACTTGAAGAAATAGCTATGGAAACGATCAAAAATGAAACAACGAGAAAAGAAAATAATAATTTAAAAAATTAACAGAGCATCAGTGAGTCACAATCACTTTGAAAGGACTCATGTATATGAACTGGAGTCCCCAGTGAAAAGGATGTAAAAGTAGCTGGAAAAATAGAAGCCCCAGATTTCCAGATTTGATGAAAACCACGTACCCAGATGCAAGAAGCTCAACAGTCTCTAAGTACAAGAAGTGTGAGAACCACACCAAAGCACATTATAATCAGATTGCTCAAAAACAGTGATACTAAGAAAACCCTTAAAAGCATCAGGAGAAAAAAGATATGGCTCATCTAGAGGACACGTAAATATAGTAGAGATTCCTCATGGGAAACAATACAAGCAAGGAGACAGTGGAGGAACATCTTTAAAGCTCTGAAAGAAAAATAAAAGCCTGTTCATCTAGAATCCTCTACCCAGCAATCAGTCAATCAACATCTTTCAAAATCGAAGGTGAAATAAAGACTTTTTCAGACACACAAAAGGGGAAGAATTCATCGCCAGCAGACCTGCACTACAGGAGAGACTAGAGCACGCCCTCTGGGGAGAAGGAAGTGAGAGCAGCTGGCATCTGATCAGCACAAAGGAGTGAATGGCCCCAGAAGTGGTAACTGCATGAGTAAATGTACTAATTTTTTTCTTATTATCTGTATCTCTCTAAAGCTCATCGACGCCTTAAAAAATAACACCAATGTATTATGGGTTTAAAATACTGCAGTGTAAAATAAATGAGATGACAGGACTAAAAAAGATCAGGAGGAGAGTAACGAAAGTGTCTAATTCTGAGATTCTTGTATTATATGTGAAACAGTATAAAATTACTTAAAAGAAAACTATGATACATCAAAGATGTATACTAAAATAAAATTGAGTTATAGTTAATCAGCTAGCAATGGAAATAAGTGGAATCATAAAAAAGATTCAGTAAATTCAAATAAAGACAGAAAAACAAGAAAAAGAGAATTAAGAACAGATGGGACAAATAGAAAACGAATAGCAAGATGATAGATTTAATCATATCCATAATCACATTGAATGTAAATGGTCTAAACAGCCCTGTTGAAAGGCAGAGACTGATTGCATACAAAAAAAAAAAAAAGACCCAATTGTATGGTGACTAGAAGAAACACATTTTAAAGATAAAATGCAAATAGGTTTAAAGCATCGGGCTGGAGAATGATATATCTTGCTAACACTAATCAAAAGAGAACTGAAGTTGGTAAATTATTATCAAAGTATATTTCAGAACAAATAATATTACCAGGGATAATAAAGGTGACTTCATAATGATAAAGGTTGATTAATCAAGAGGATGTAATAATGCTGAATGTTTTTGCATCTAATTACAGGACTTCAAAATGCCTGAAACAAAACTCAGAGAAATATAAGAAGAAATTGACAAATGCACAATTATAGTCAGTGATTTTAATACCACGCTCTCTAACTGATAGAACAGGTTGGCAGGAACTGGTAAGGATGTAGAAAATTCAAACAGCGCTATCAAACAACTTGACATAATTGACATTTATAGGACATTCCACCCAACAGTGAACACTCTTTTTAATGCATATGGAACATTTTCTAATGAATCATGTAATCTTTATTAGATAGGTGTTATCATGATTCTCATTTACGGCTGAATAAACGAAGGCATGAAGTAGGTGGGTAACTTGCTGAAGATAGGCAGTTCTTAAGTGTCCACAGCTAGGCTTTGAACCCAGGCTGTCTGACCCAGAACACCCTTAATCACCAGTGTCTGCCACCTCCCTTGAACACCTGGAGTAGCTCAGGGCTCAGTGAAAACTCTAGGACTTAGAATGCAATCCCTTTCAAATAAACAAAGGAGTAGGCCACTCAGACAGCATTCTCTAAATACTACAGGGAAAGGAAGTACATTCCCCTTCTCTCACATTCCCACTCAGCCCAAATGGCCTGTCTGCTTCCTTCAAGTGACATGACTTATAGGTATCATAAACTCAGAGCCCAGAGCCGCTGGGCCTGAAAGGGAAGACAGTTGCCTATGCAGAAGGCTCTTCCTCAGGCCGCCTGGGTGTTCCATGGGTGGTCTCATGCTCACTGGATCGTCATCCAGATGTCTGTTTGCCCCTCGAGATAACATGCCAGGATCGAGATAACAGCTCCTTTACCAGGAAGGAAATACATTTTTATTCCAACGAAGCAAAGAATCCTTAGCTGATGATTGACTTTCTTTGTCTACCTTCTTAATCTCTGTTATTAGTATTATAACGTATATAATAATTACAACATAGAAAAAACTTTGTAATGTTTTCCGGGGCGAGGTTTCCTTACTTATCAGCAAGAAAATGCCAGGGGAACACCTTTCTACTGGATTTTTTGGCTGACACTCGGCACATGGCAGTTGTATGGGAGGAAATGTGACACGGGACATTATTCTGCCTCACCACGCTAAGGGGAGGATTCAGACTGCTCAGCTCAGCAAACATGAATCTTGATAATGAAATTAAAAAAAATCAGTTTTCTTTTGAATATCTTCCCCCCACCCCATCCTTTGCACCTGGCTTCTAGCTTCCTAACCTTCTCCCAGCGACACCCCACTTCCTGCTGTCTCTCTCATTTCCCTCAACAGCCCCTTTCCTTTTTCTCCCTCTTTTTTTGCCCATCTAGCTCTCTCCTCCCCTCTTGTCAACATCCCCTAAGTCCCCCAAAGAGATCAGAGCGACACTGAGGCTGACGCCCCGCTCCGCAGTTTCCCGCTCCGCTCCTTGCTGGGCTGAGCCGTGGGCTGCGGGACCCGAGGCTGGGCTGGGGCGTCCTGGCTTCTGGGGGTGCGGGGCTGGGGGAGGAGGGTTACGGACGAGGTGTCTGAAGCCGCAGCACGCACAGTAGAAAAAAGAAAACTCCCTTTGTGCTAGTTCGTGCGGTGTCCCTCCATTTGGGTCTTTGCCACGCATTCTCGAAAGCCATTGTTTACACTGGGTGTTTGTAGGTTAGGAACAGCGCGGGTGGGAGTGGAGCGGACACCGAGCGCTTCCCTGGAACTGAATTGACCCCAGAATCAGTGCAGGGAGAAGTCGCCCTCGCGGGAAGCGGGGGGCGGGGGTCAGAGCAGGGGAGGGGGGACCGCCGCCGGCCAATCGCGTGGCGAGGCCGAGCCAGGCTTCCCCCTCCTGGGTCCGGGGCGAGCGGCGCACAGTGGAGAGTCGGGAGCCTGAGCGGCGGGCCCGGAGGCGACGGCGGCGGCGGGGGACAGCGCGACTCGGGGCGGCGCCGCAGGGCTCAGCGCGGCCCCCGGGGCTCGGGCCGCGCGCGCGGCGGCCGCGGCCGCATCCCTGCCGCTCGGCGCCCGCGTCCCGCGCTCAGCTGCAGGCGCGTTGCTGGTTCCAGGAGACTTCCAGCGTCTCATGAGTTGCGGGGAGAGGAAATCCTCTGCCTGTTGTTGAGGAGGGCTGAGCCCGGTGCTTGGACGCTCGCGGGGGGGGGGGGGGAAGAAAAAGAAAAAAGAAAAAGAAAAAAAAAAAGAAGGAAAGAAAAAATGATTTCCTGGGACATTGTCCACACAGTACTCCTGGTCGTTCTTCTTTATCCTTCCCTAGCTCAAGATGCAAGCCCCCAGTCAGAGGTCAGGGCAGAGGAAATTCCCGAGGGGGCCTCCACCTTGGCTTTTGTGTTTGATGTGACTGGTTCCATGTATGATGATTTAGTTCAGGTGATCGAAGGGGCTTCCAAAATTCTGGAGACGTCTTTGAAAAGACCTAAGAGACCTCTTTTCAACTTCGCTTTGGTGCCTTTCCACGACCCAGGTAAGGGAAATGCTGCTGCTTTGTGTCTGTTGTTTCTCACGCTCCCGTCGTGTCTTATGCGATGGAACTGTTTCAGTGTTGGGAAGTTTCAGAACTTTTTGAAAAAAACGTGTGGCCGAAAACAGTTGTAACAAAGAACTTGCTGGTTGGCATCTGGAGTTGCTCTCTGATACCTACTCAGGTCTCCGCCATGGAGTCGATAGGTGACTTGTTTGGGGTGTTTGTGCAGTGGTCCCCCACCCCTGGAAAAGTGGAATTATGAAAACCAGACCCAGAGTCTTGAGCAATGCCATTAAAAGAGCAGTTAATTGATATTTTTAGTTCAGAGCTAAAGACTGTTTCATTATGAAGGCAGTTTTGAACATGGATATTCTGCAGCATTCCTTTACAAGCTAACATCCAGGCTGAGCGCTCACTCTGGACACCCAGCTCACTGAGGGGGGAATAAAACCTTGTATGCCACACAAGGAAGCTTGTAAGTTAATGACTACTAGTGGATGCAAGAGATGAAAATGAGAGAGAAACCATTCATTTCTTAACTGAATCTATTCATCTTTGCACCGGGTCATCATTAGTTAGCTTCACAGATGGGTATAAACATTGCGTCCGTGTCTCATGCAGTAGAAATGCATGTAATTTGGTGAGTAGGTGCTCTTTAAAGGTAGTTGAAGCAAAATGACTATTTTTCTTGCCCTAAAGCTATGAGTTTCAGCTGCTCCACTGTAATATGATCCAATTTTTTTTCTGTTTCTTTTAAAGTGGCACCTTTCTGGGAGGCTCACAGGAGCCCTCATTGTCATCCCTGGAGGGCGCTTTGCCAGGGAGGCCTGGGGCTTGCGGTCTAGCATCCATCCACCTGAGTTTCATTAGCACAGGTCGCTGCCTCGTTGAAGAAATGAAGCAGTGGTTTCTTAAAAATTCCCCCCCACTGTTCTTCCACATTTTTTCTGCTTTGAACTTCTCTCTTTTTACTAGAAGATTTTGATACAACCTCCTCACAATGAGAGCATGGTATTGAGAGTCTCAGATTTCTTCCCTGTGCATTTGATAAACATATGAGTTCAGACCATTGCTAGGTATTAAATGTAGCAGGTTTCAGCTATTTAAAAAAAAAAGTGAGTGGCTTTGGGAGAAATTTAGAGTGGAAATAGAACTTTCTGGGATTTTTTTTCTTCAAATGATGAAAACAATAACCTATTCTTCTGAGATGTACATATATATATATAGTGATTTTACATGAAATGTTCTTTATACTTGACTAAGAATTGAGTGGTTATTTACTGTGTTTACTTTCTTAGTGAGACACCTCATGTCTTATAATGTTTCAGTTTATTAAATATCAAGATATCAGTTGTGATGTAGTTTACGACTTTTGTTATTTTGGAATAGCGTATGTTTCTTCTATAGGGAGAAATCTGAAGTTGTCTAAAAAAAAAATTGTTTTCTCTGATTAACACCACAATTTGCTCTTCTGCAAAAGATTCTTAAGAAGTGATGTTGCTGCAAACAGAACACAGAAATTGCCTCATCATAAATGTCAACTGTGTCATCGTGATATTTCGATGTGATATGAAGATTATTGGAATGAATTGTGTTGTGGTATAGTGCATGCCAGTTGTTACCAAATGGGACAGTGTGCTGTAGTTGTCTTTCCTATAGTTTAGCAGTCATGTTTCAAAATGGGAGGAGCTTGGCATGCTAATAAGGGAGGACTAATTAAAACTTTTTAGAATGAATATGAGAAAATGATTAAATTGGTTCCATAAAATTAATGGTATGTATAATTCAGCAAAACTATTAATTCTATTTCTGTTATGATTCAAAGTAGGGAGAAGTGTTCAGGTGCTTCTGTTATCTAAGAGTATGTAAAGTATTTTTGAAGATAAAGAAGGAAATAGAAGTTAAAACATAATAATAACCTTTAATTTAGTTTAATAATTCACTTTAATGGATTGTAATAATATCTTGGTGTGACATTCTGTGTGTGTGTGTGTGTGTGTGTGTGTGTGTGTGTGTGTGTGTGTGTCTAATCATTAAGAGTTTTTGATTAGAGTTTTCTTTTACTTCTGATTGGTGACCAGCTGGGATTGACAAAAAGGGCCTTGAATGGGGCTTGGCAGTTTTACCGAGTGACACTGGAAAAATTGGTCTACCTTTTGAATCTGTTTCCTCAACTATACAATGAGGAAACGGAGTTTGAACATTTCTAAGATCACTATTCTCACTTTGACGTTTATAACTGTCTGTTTTACACGTGGTTGCTTTTCATAGTCCCTAAAATGTATTCCTGTGGTTGGGAAATACAACTGACATGAAAGGAATAATGTGTGGAATTTCATATAACAATTATAGTAATTATAATCGTAATTGTTAATTATACTAATAACCCCGACTACAGCTTTTCAGAGGTCTTTGATTTCTGCTATTGCATTTAGCTAGATGAAATAATGGATAGCATCTGGAATATAGGCTAGGGGATTTGACAAAAACCTTTAGGCCTTTTCAGATGATTGGTTTGGACCTCTGTATCACAGTGTGGGTCAAGGTGTGTGTTTGCAGGGGTGGGGGTAAAAAAATACATGGAAAATATAGGCCTACAAGAAGAATAAGTCTAACAACTTGACAAGGAAGTGATAAAACCATTCAGAGAATGTGCACAGAGGAAGCCAGTGTTGGAGGACCAACAGCACACCCATGGTAGAAGGAAATACCAGAGAGGACCAGAGTCATGGCACGTTAAACCAACTCTTTAAGCCAGTTTTTGATGCTAACCATGCTTAAAATGGTTTTTCACTTCCATAATTATATTTAATGTATCAATTTTTAAAAGCTTTATTGAGGTATAATTTCCTTACCATATAAGTATTCATTTAAAATGTATTATTCAATGGTTTTTAGAATATTCACAGATATGTGCCACCATCACCACAATTTTATCACCTCAAAGAGAAACCCTGGGCCTTTTAGTCATCAGTACCCTATCCCCTATCATCCTTCTCTGAGCCCTAAGCAACCCCTAATTTATGTCTGTAGATTTTCCTGTTCTGGACTTTTATATGAATGCAATCATATAATATGTGCTCTTTTTGGACTAACTTCTTTCACTTTAGTTTAAAGTTTTCAGATTCATTCATGTTGTACCATGTATTAATACGGTATTCTTTTTTATGACAAAATAATATTCTGTTGTATATCACATTTTGTTTATTATTCCAAAATGGGTATTTGGATTGTTTCTACTTTTTGGCTATTAGGAATAATTTTATAAACATTTGTGTACTAGTTTCTGTCTGGACATATTGATATTGTGATTTATAATAAGGAATATGTATATTTGGTCTTTGTCCCCATTTCTGGTCTAGAGCTCCTAAAACCTTTGAAATTTACAGAGTCATAAAGGTTTCTTTTGTTGTTAATGAGGTCACTTTTGGACCACACCTACAGATGGGTGATGATTGCCAGGAGACCCAATCATGTGATTAGAGGGTTGGACCTTTCCCTCCCACCCCTGATTTCTGGGGAGGGGAGAGAGGATGGAGGTTGAATTCATTGCCAATGGCCAAAAATTTAATCAGTCGTGACTATGCAATGGAAGCCTCCATAAAAACCAAAATGTAGGTCTTTGGAGAGCTTCTGGGTTGGTGAGCATGTGTAGATGCAGGTGGCAAGCTCTGAGAGCATGACAGCTCGGTGCCCTTTGCCCCATTCAGTGCATTCTGCGTCTCATCCATCTGGCTGTTCCTGAGTTACATCCTTTTGTAATAAAACTGGTAATCTAGTGAGTAAATGGGTTTCCTGAATTTTTTTTAGCTGCTTTAGCAAATTAATTGAACCCGAAGAGGAGGTTGTGGGAACTTCTGAGTGGGTTGGTCAGGAGCACAGGAAACAACCTGGGATAAGACGTTGGGATGAGGGGGGCCAATCTTGTAAGACTGAACCTTTAACCTGAGGCATCGGATGCTTTCTCCGGTGGATTAGCATCAGAACTGAGTTGAGTCGAGTTGAATTCTCAGGCGCCCTGCTGGTATCTGAGAGTTGCTTGTTGGAAATGTGAGGAAGCTCCCTTCTCCCCACATTAAATTTGGTGCTCAGAATGTAAAAGAGCATGTTTTCGGTTCTCTTGGTTGTACCCCTAGGAGTGGAATTGCTGGTCCCCGCAACTCTATGTTTAATCGTGTGAAGAGCTGCCAGACCGTTCGTTTCCAAAGCAGCCGCAGCCTTTTACACCCCACCAGCAGGGTACGAGGGCTCCGATTTCTTCACATCCTCATCAGCACTGGCTTATTACTGACTTGTTCACTCACACGTGTTAATGTTTGCTGTGCTTTTTACGACCCTCAAAATGCATCTCTGTCTTCCTCAGAACACAACTTTGGGGGATGCTGATGGTCCCTCCTTCATCACTCAGTCTTCTGTTTCTCCTCTCCTCCATGAGGCAAGTGGTACCAGAAACAGAAGAAGGAAAACAGGGTAGTGCGTTTTAATGAATCCCTTCGTGTGAAGAAACATTCTCTTCTTCTCTTGCATGGTTGTGTCTCCACTTTTTTCCTCAAGATGTCTCATGTCAGTCTGCATTCATTCATTCATTCACTCACCTGTCACGTTTCAGGCATTGCTTCGACTCTGTGGATACTAAAGGGAATAAAACAGACAAAAGCTTCTGTACTCATTCTATCGGATGGGGCCACAGACAGTAAAGAAAACAATTAAAATGCATATGCTATGTTTGTTGGTGATATTCACTCTGGAGAATAGAAAAAGTGGAAAAGCAGTGTGAGGAGTTTGAGGTGAGCTGAGAGTGTTGAAATTTTAAGTACAGTGTTTAGGAAAGCCCCTGGTTGAAAAGGTCACATTTTAATGAACACTTGAGGGAGATGAGGGAGGGAGCCATGAGTACGTCTGAGAAAAGACCTTGGCAGGCAGAGGAACAGTAAATGAAATGCTCTTGAGCATGGCAGGATGCATCTCCTTGTTCAAGGAGACGTGAAAAGACCAATGTGTCCAGTGGAATGCAGTGAGCAGAAGGGAGAAGCTGAGAAGGAGGGTCAGAAGGGCGAGGGAGCCATGCCACGGAAGGGCTAGTAGGGCTTTGACTGGCTTTTCCCTAAGTGGGATGGGGAGCCATTGTATGGTCCTGAACAGAGCAGTGACGTGATCTGACTTATGCGTGCCATCATCATTCTGGGTGTCGTTTGAGAATAGCCTGAGTGGAAAAGGGCAGAAACGGGGAGGATAGGAGACTATTGCAACATTCAGACAGAAGAGGAGAATATATCTTGGGTGAAATTGGTAGCCTTGGAAGTTTTGAGAAAGGATTTAACGATGGACTGGATGGGATGTGTGAGAAAAAAGAAGACAAGACAGATTCTGAGGATTTGGCTTCAGTGAAGAGAAGCATAATATAGCTATTTACTGAAATGGAGACGAGTGAGCAAGAAGCAGATTTGAGAAAGAGTGGGAGGATGCGGTTTTCATTTTTGGATATGTTTAAGTTCGAGATGCCTTTTAGATGCGAAGTGGAGATATTAAGAAGGCAGTAGGGTGTATGAGATGAGGGTTCAAAGTGAGGGGTCTGGGTCAAAGACATAAATTTGACCCAAGGGCATTTATATATCTATATCTATATCTATATCTAGATAGATAGATAGACAGATAGATAGATAGATAGATAGATAGACAGACAGACAGACAGACAGACAAACGGTATTTAGGGCTGTGAGGCTAAATGAGACCATTGAGGGACTGATGAGATGGACAATAGTAAAGGTTTGAGGAGCTGGCCCTGGGGTACCCCAATGTTTAACAGTCAGAGAGATGAGGATAAACCAGCAAAGTAGCCTGAGAAATTGAAGTCTGAGAGGAAGGAGAAGAGTATGTTATTCTAAAAGTCAAAAGAAGTAAGCGTTTCAAGGAAGTCATACAAATCAGTTAATTAGGAGGACTGAGAATTGGCTAGTGTATTCAGCAATGTGAAAGTCACTGGCGACTCAACAAGAGTGATGGGAGTGAGAGCCTGTTTGGAAAGAATTCAGAAGGGAACGGGAAAAGAAGAATTGAACGTCTTTGGAATTATATTGTTTCTAACTTCTGGAATAGTTGCTTTGTTCTTGAAGCTGAAATTGAAACTAATTTGGATAAATGATTCAACCAATATTTTACAAAATACAAATGCAGCATAGTAGAAAGAACATCCAATTTGGAACAGAAGATTGGGGTTCTCTTCCTTATTCTCGTCATTTAAGCAAATCATTTAATCTTGCCAGATGTCTGTTTCTCTATGTGGTAAGTTGTTATCCAAGTCCATGATTTTAATGATCATAATCTAGTAAAACATAAGTGTTTGCAGAGAGATACAACATAGCAAAGACTTGATTCATTGGGATAAATATCAGCTTTATGTATCTCTGTGTTTAAGAGCTTCATAGTAATGAAACCAGTGAGCCCTCGGTGACTTTGTGTGGTTCCTCAGGCCCTATACTGTGTTAAGAAAACACCACTCCAGGTCTTTTATGTAAAGAGTCTCTTAGAAGATTTTCCTAAGCAATAGCAAAATTACCTGGAACTGTAATGAATAGAAAAAAATTTACAAGGAAAATACTGCACATCGGGACCTTGAATAACTATAGAAATTTAATATATAAACTGAATTCGAATTGAAATGTCTTCAGTTTCAAGACATATAAGAAAAAGAGCCAAGAACTTATTAGTCTCCCTTTGCCTCTAGCACATCCTGCGTGAAGAAGGGTTTTCATGAGGAAAAAGATTTGTCTTTTAAGTCCAAGAGAAATCCAACTAAAGGAAATGAACCGAACTTTAAGAGTGAGAGGTTTTGGTTGGACAACGTTAACTTTGTTTCCTAGGCTGATAGAGTGTTTAAGCCTGAGGGAGTGGCTCTATGTCACTATGTGTAGAGACGTTTTGCTACGCACAATGAAAACTTTCTCCCAAAGTATAAGGACCACATTTTGATAAACTGGATATGTTCAATGTGTTAGGGATGTTTCTAGTTAACAGAATCCTCTTTGACCCCCACAGAATGAAGGTTGGTTGGTCATTCATTCATCCATTCAAGTTGAGGAATAACCTTCAATTGATTGTTGGTAAATCAGAATTTGGTTTGCTTGTGGTGTGTCTCTGGTCAAACAAACTGTGACCATTCTTGATGGTCTTGATGGTCTGCTTGCCTACTTTTTGGCATGACTAGGCATTAAGCTCTTTGGGCAGGATCCATTTATCTTACAGGCTCGGCACAGGTAGACACTCAAGAAATGTTTCATGAATGAATGAATGCTGGAAACAAGGACCAGTGATTTCTCAGGGTGTTTTATCTTGCCTTTCATTTTATCCAATAGTAGAGCATTTATACAAGAAAACTAAAAAATTAATTAGGAAAATAATATCTACTTGACGACTTAGCTATTAATCAACCTACAGGCAAAGGACAAACCATTTCAAATGTAGGACCATTTCAAATGTAGGACCATTCTAATAAACACAATGTTTGAGAAGCATGTATTCATTGCTACACTGTCCCCTTGAGTCCCAGACCACTGCTTCACAACCGGGAAACCAGCAAGAGAATTTCAAAATCCATAGATAAAACATTATATTCACTGATTCATTCATTCACTCACTCACTCATCAGTCAATAATAGACTTCCCACTATTTGTCAAGGACTATGCTAAGTGTTTTTGATTCAAAGATAATGAGGCATAGCTTATAAGAAGTTAACAGTCGATGGGGTGAAGGGCAAGAGAAATAACAATATTGTACGTGGTGATACATTTTATAGTGGAAAGAAGCATGGGGATGTGTGAGCCCAGAGCAGTGCCCCCGATTCCGGATTCCAGAGGGCAATGGTCAGCAAAGACCTTTTGGAGGAAACGTGGCCTGGCTAAAACCTGAAGCAAGTGCATGGGCAAAAGCAGTTGAAGCAAAATATTAAGGAGCCTGGATTTCATTCTGAAAGCCACC
The DNA here is from genome assembly GCA_004027375.1 of Macroglossus sobrinus. Taxonomy (NCBI): domain Eukaryota; kingdom Metazoa; phylum Chordata; class Mammalia; order Chiroptera; family Pteropodidae; genus Macroglossus; species Macroglossus sobrinus. The sequence continues at coordinate 1,062,236 of PVKZ01000098.1, read as the reverse complement.
AGGAGCCTGGAAGGATTATAAGTGAGCAGTGACATGACTGGGTTTTCATTTTAGATTTCTGTCTCTCCAGTGGACGAGAGCACGGAAGTCCTGAGAGCTGAGAGCTGAGATCTGAGGACATCACAGCCGTTCAGGTGGGGAGATACTGAGGTGACTCGGGCACAGTAAGCAGGGTGTAGACTTCTAAGAAAGTTCAATGAACATGGCCCTTAGAACACGGAAAACAGGAATATGATTGCTCTCTGTAGTTTAAAGTATGAAATTGGCAAATAGCCGAAAAGATATGTAAAGTTATCATTAAGTGATACCATTATTCTCAGGCCAGTAGTCTTGATGTAAGCTCCTTGTACATTTTGTCCAAAACACAATACTGACAAAATGTGTGGGGGGTCAGCAATGAAAAAGAGAGTCATAGAAACAGACTTTCTCATTGTATAACCAAGTTATTTTTTTAAAGTGAGGTATAATTGACATACAACATTATATTAGTTTTAGGTGTTCAACATAATGATTCAATATTAATGTATATTGTGAAGTAATCACCACAATACATGTTACACAATTTGTTTTCTTGTGATGAGAACTTTAAAGATTTACTCTCTTAGCAGCTTCAGATATGCAGCATAGTGCTGACTGTGGTCACCATGCTGTACATTCTATCCCCGTGACTTATCTATTTTTTAACTAGAAGTTTGTACTATTTGACCCCCTTAACCCCTTTTGCCCACCCCCTGCTCCCTACCTCTGACAACCACCAGTAATAAATGTTCTCTGTATCTGTGAGCTCGGTTATTTTTCTCTTAGATTCCACATATATGTGAGATCATAGAGTATTGTCTTCATCCTTTTTGTTTCTTGTCTTGTTGATAAGAGCCATTCTAACAGGTGCGAAGTGATATTTCCTCAGGGTTCTGATTTGCATTTCCTTGATGATTAGTGATGTTGAGCACATTTTCATATACTTTTTGGCCAACTGTATGTCTACTTTGGAAAGATGTCTGTTCAGATCTTCTGCCTATATTTTATTGGAATTACTATTTTTTTCCAACTTCTATCTAGGGTTCAGAGTATTAGTTTATTCTACACTTAAATAACCAGTCCACCCATAAGCAACATTCCAACTCTGGTGATAGACTGTTTATCTTTATAAATATGTAATGATGTCATTACATATTTGGATCATACTATTAACTCTTCTTGTTTTGGTTGCATGCTCACCAAAGAGTCTCCTGATAATTTAACCTCGTGAACTTTCCTTATGGGGAGAAAATATTCTGGTCAGACTCTCACATACATCAGATTCACCAGACAGTTATATTCCTTATTGGTAACTCATGTTTTGGCACACCAGTTTTATACATCAGTCTCTATTGTTTAAAATATTCTGACAGTGTCAAGTTAAAGTTCCTGGGTTTACAAGTCAGAGAGCCAGACCTTGGTTGATGATGAATTTATTAAAGTAAATGTCTCTCTGTGTGGATCTGTTTGGGTGGCCTGTCTTCAGGTATCACCCCCTCAGCTTTCCCAGCTGTCACTGTTTGTATGAATAGTGCCAGTTAGCTGCTCTGTCCCCTTGAAACTTACATAGATGACAGCTGAAGCGATTGGGATAAATGAGATCATCTAAGGAGAGTATGTAGACTGAGAGGAGAAGGAAGGCAGGACAGAACTATGGAGAACACAAATATTTAAAAGCCAGTCAGAAGGGAAGTTTATTAAATATTCTGGAAGGGAGAGTCCAGGTCAACAGGAAGAGAAACAAGAAGAGCAGTGTTTGGCAATCTAAAAAAATGTTAGATTTAACTTTGTTCGTTTGTAAAACTACTGAAAATAAAGGCTAAAAAGGCTAAAATGGACAGTTTCATGGGGGTGGTGAAGCCAAGAGGCTGAAGGGATGGGTAAGAAAATTGTGGTTAAAAGCATGGGCTCTGGAGGCCGATGCTAGGGTTGGAAGCCTGGCTCCACCAGTTACTCGTCACATGATTTTAACATTTTTGTGCTTCAGTTTTGGTGGTTGGGGATGATATTACCTACTCTATAAAGCTGATGCGAGGATTGAAATAAGAGATGTCCAAAATTGAGCATAATCCCTCACTGTAAATTCTCAATAATGTTAGTTATTGGAACTTAGACTTGAGAAAGAACATTTTAAGGTGAGAGAGAGGAGGGAATGTTTAAATACTGCTTCAAAAGCATCAATAGAGTAAAAAAAAAAAAAAAGGAAAATGCCAAAGAGAGAACAGATAATTGATGAAACCAGGACTTTTGAGGAAGCAAGAGGAGATAGGATGCAAAGTAGAAGGATTGGTTGTTGACAAGAGACCTTTGATTGTGGTAGGGGAAAGGTGGATCATAGATAGGTATAGTCATGGCCAAGGTGGTGAGGATACAAGATGTTGGACAACTTCTTCTCCAATGGACTCTTTTTTTTTTTTATCAGAGATGTGCCTTGAAAGGCACAGCAATGGGACCTCCATGTTAGTTTGTGAGGGCCTCCAAGTACCACAAACTGGGCGGCCAAAATGACAAATGTATCGTCTCATCATTCTGGAAGCTAGAAGTCTGAGTTCAAGATGTTGGCGGTTTCCTTCTTACGTCCGTGAGGGAGACTGTGTTCCAGGCCTCTCTCCCAGCTCCTGGTGGCTTGCTGGCCACCTTCGGTGCTCCTTGGCTTGTGGATGGACCAGTCTCTGCCTTCACGTCCACGGCGGCCTCTCTGTACACTGTGTCAGATTTCCTTTTTTTAAATAAAGACACCAGTCATATCGGATTATCGGCCCACCCTCCTCGAGTATGACCTCATCTTAACTAACTACATCACATTCCCAGGTCCCGGGGGATAGGACTTTACCGTATGGATTTGGGTTTGACATAACTCAACCCACACTGAGACCACTCAGTAATTAACATTTAAAAAAACAAAACTCTATCCCTTTTACTAGAGAGACTCAATCTGTTCTATAAATTGCTAATAAAAATTTTTACATCAGGGAGTATCAGTGGACTCCAAGCTCTAATCTCTTTTTGGATAGAAACAGGGTCTTTAGCGGGAATTATGGAGAGAGGCATTTATATAGTTGGGATTCTATTTAAGTCCCTGGAATAATTTGAATTTTTGAAAACTGTAAATTTTATTTCTAAAGCATGTACTACTTTAGAGCATTTACTCTTAAAACATTTAATAAAGCTTTATTTGACTTTTTTTTGGAGATGTTGAGGTATTTAATTTTGAAATGGGGAAAATTACATAGGAGCTAAGAATTCTGGGATTAGGTGTGGGTTCCAAAATCTTTTAGGTTTGTATACCTCTGGGTTTCTTTTTCTTGGAAACTTCAAACACGCTAATTGGAGCAATTTTTACATTAGCACCGAATCTGAGAGCTTACCTTTAAGCACAGTTTTATAGCAGGTGGGAGGAATTCCTTGAAGTTCTCAGGCTGGAAGGCACCCTGATTGCCACCAAAAACGCTTCGGGGAGACTCTTAGATGTTCTTGTCCAGCTCTGACAGTGGAGGCTGGTTAAGTGAGACGGCGGGTGATGGGGAGGAGATAAACACGTGAGCTGGACCTTGTTCTTTAATTTTTTATTTATTTTTACCAAGTAGAAAGGTGAGAACATACATTATTTCATGAAGCAGGAGAGAATAAAATGCTAAGAAGATACTGTACTACCTAGAATATCCATTTGAGATTCAAAGTGAAATCTATTTTTGCTTCTTGTTTAGTTCATTGAGTCCACTTCAAAGCCCTTCGCCAGAGCACACAAAAAGCCTCATTTCCATTGTTTCACGTTCCCCAGAGGGTCTGTCCTGCTCTTCTTAGGTGAACGTGTTCACCACCCGCTGGGTCAGATGATCACACTTTGGCCTTGAAGTTTTCTCAGCCGCACCCAAGGCTGGAATGTCTCCTTGTGTGCCCGAAGTTTTCTCTTCTGTAAGTAAAAAGGTTTTTTCAAAACTTCACCTCTTCCAAGGAATTATCCTGGAGTGTTGGAAAGGTGTCATTCAATATTGAGATCCCCTTTTATCTTTTTTGTACTTTTTATGGACTTGATGTGTGCCTTTGATAATTTTACTCTTTTGTCCTTTCTACATTATAACAGAAATGAACAGTTGTTTGATTTATCTCAACAAAGTAAAATGTAGTCGAGTGAGCATGGCATAGCTTTTGAGTGAATGGATTCTAACAACAGATGGACCAATGTTTGATCATTTGTCACAAAGTTCCCAAAGCCTTAGTTTTCTTAACATTAAAGTGAGAATAATAATCATACTTCCTTTGTAGAGTTGTGAGGATTAGAGGATAAAAAGCACACAAAACATTTGTGACAAAGCCTGACACAAAGTAAGGACTCGAGGATTCTCTAAGGGAATCCTTGACATCAAGTCAAAACACCTCGGTCTTGGCTATGTAACTGGGCAGGTCACTTGACCTCTTAAAGCCTCAGTTTCCTTCTTTTTAAAATAGGGATATAAAAAAATAAAAATAAAATAGAATGGAGATATAATTAGTAGTGTGACGGTAAACGTTAAACCACTGGCTTTGGAGCCAGGCATGGGAACAGGTCCTTATATGTGGCATTTGGCAATTGGTGTACGTACTTCTCACTGCCAGTTATAATCTACTAATACGAAACCACTGGATGTGGTGCTGAACACAGATGTGCACGATTGTCCACCCACCGTTCCACAAAGGGGGAGATGTATGTTTAAATGGGACAATATTTGAGAAGGGATATTACTTAGTGTGATAGGTGTTCACTAGTGTTAGTTTAATTTTGCTTGGAAAAGCCCTTTTGCTGAGTAGATTTAGTGAGGGTGGAATTAGTTTTATGATGGAGAAAGCAGACTGAGCGTTTTCTCCTCTATGGCAGTTTGAGCAGTTTTCACAGTAAATCCCAGAGAGGCCGGGCGGGCATCACCGATGCGGAAGTGGAACGGGAGCAACCACCAGGGTCTTAAATGTCCCCTGGGGCACCTAGGAGGAGTCTCACCTTCATCAGCACCCCTCTGGCCCTGTCTGTGGCTTCTCCAGTGTTTCTCATCTCAGTAAAGGTGCTACCATCGTCTCACAGTTGGTCCAGCTGTACCTCGGAAGTCACCCTGGACTCATTGCTTTCGTTCGCACCCCACATCCAGTCTCTGCAGATTCTTTTGGCTCTCCCTTCAAGGTTTTAATCTGACCACTACTCACTCCCTCTACCCCTGTTCCTTTAGCCCAAGCCACTTTAACTGGTCTTCCTGCTACTCTCCCCAGAGCTATCCTTTTACAAGGAGAGGGATCACATTATTCCCAGCTCCCCGTTCTGACCTCCTTGTTCACTTCGCTTTTAGCATATTGTGCTCTTTATTGATTCCTACAAGCCCGGCACACACCCTCTCCAGAGCCATCGCTCTCGCTGTTCCTTTTTCCTCCCGATCCTTGCATCTATCATAAATTCATATGGCTCTTGGCTCAAAGTCACCTCTTCAAGAGAAGGAAGGCTTCCCTGGCCACAGTCTAACATAAGTTCTCACGTACATGACTCTGTCCTCTTGACCTGCTTTATTTTTTTTGCTATAGAGTTAGCACTGCTTGAATTGGAGATGATGTGAATCCATTTATTGAAACTCTATGTCTTCTACTCAATATAAACTCCATGAGGATACAGACTTAATTTCATGGCTGTATTCCCCAGAGCCTCACATAGAAGCATCCCTGATGTGGAAGACACTCAGTAAATAGTGAATGAATGGAAGGATGAATTTTTGTAAATGTTCTCTATGTACTTGAAAATAATTCTCTAATTGTTGAGTCCCAAGTTCTATATATGTCCTTAAATCAAGCTTGTTAATTATGTTATTCAGATATTCTATTTCATAATTAGTTACTGCCTAATCGATCCACCAGTTTTTGAATAAATATTAACATTTCCCATTTTGATTGTTGGTTTGTTAATTCTCCTTGTAAATCTAGTCAATTTTTGCTTTAGGGGGAAGTTAGGTACATACTGGCTCAGGATTGTTTTATGTGCCTAATGAATTTTTATTTTATCTTTAAATATATAACAGTCACATCCTCTTGATGATCTCCCACAATAGGAATTCTTTTTGGTCTTCTTTTTCTTTTTTGAGAATGTGTATATAGCTCTTGATTAATATTTAATTAGGTATAGAATTCTGTACCTAACTTAGCCCATCGAAGATATTATTTTATTGTTTTCTGACGTTTGCTATTGATGAGAAGTCTTCTGTCAGTTTAATTGTCATTCCTTTTTAGATCAGCTGTCTTTTTGGTTATTTTAAGATGCTCTCTTTTGCCTTCTTGTTCCTGAAGTTTTTTATTTAGTGTCTCAGCATGGATTCGATTTTATTTTTCCTGCTTGGAACCTGATTTGCCTCCCCAGCCTGAAGACTTAAGTTTATAGTCAATTCTGGATAATTCGTATCTTTCAAATATTTCCTCTTTTCATTCTGTAATGTACCCTTCAAAAAAAAAAAATTTTAGTAAGTGTATTTTGGATCTTCTTATTTTATTCTCCAAGGCTCTTTATCTTTCTTTCGTATTTTCCATTTCTTTTTCTCAAAAGGAATTTTGGTGCATTTTCAGTGATTTCCTTAAAATCTTCATGTCATTCTTTTCTGTACTCTTATGTCATCCATTGAGTTTTCAAGTTCAATAACCATAGTACCCCGCCCCCAACCCCTGAATTTCATTTGGTTCTTTTTCAGCTCTACCTGTGTTGTGTAGCGTGCTCTTCAGTATCATGGTCTCTTTAATATTGTCCCGTCTTCTCTGCCTTTTAGAGTGGTGCAGATTCTCCCAGCTATTGTGTCTGCTGAATCTCCCTCACAGTGGTTTGTTTTCTTGGTGGTTGCTAAATGTTCACTGTGACTGTGCCTTTAGTGGGGGGTCTAGTGTACCCCAGATTGTGCACTACTGGTGTTTCTATAGGGAGGTCTTGCATTTGCTTTTGTTGGCGGGGGGGGGGGGGTCCTAAAATTAGCTTGTGGGTTAATTTTTTTTGGCTTTAAATTCCTGTATCATACGGTAAGTACAACTTCTACTAACCCTTATGTGTTTCTGGCTTAGTATTTGAGTTCCTCTCAGGAGATTTATGTCCCACATTTGAGACCTGGCTTGATGGCAAGCTTTTTTGCCAATTTTCTGGGTTAGTGTGAGGAAATTTTTCTGATCCCCATTTCACTGGTAGGGCTTGGCTTTAAACAGGATACTGTCGTAGTTTTCTAATCCCAAAAGGCTGGTAACATGGAAACTGTACTCATATGGACATTAAAATCTTAGCAGCCAAAACCTGTATCAGGACCCGACACCCTCTCCTGCTGCTTTGGTGACAGCTGGTTTACTTCTGGTTTGAATTCCCTTTTCTTTTTAGGTAGTTGGGAGATTTCTCTTTATTTTGTTATCATTTAAGCTTGGCTGTTGTGTAAAAAGGAAATTTAATTTTTACCCAGCATTTCTGTTTTGTAGAAGTGTCTTCCATGTCAACTTGGTCTGCCACATTACTAAAATGTCACTTCTCTTATCTTCACACTTTTACTTGCCTCTATATTCTTTGCCCATGTTCAAATTTCTCCCACAAAACTCTAGGCCCAGATGATTTCTCAGGAGAGCTATACCAAGTATTCAAGGAAAAATAATCACGATTTTACTGAACTTCTTCCTGGCAATAGAAGAAAAGGGAACAGTTTTTATGAGGCTAACATAATAACCCTTTTACCAAATATCTCATAAGGATAATACAAGAAAGAAAAATTATAGGTCAACTTCCCCCATAAATCTAGATACGAATATTCCAAATGAAAATTAACAAATCAATTAAGCAATATATAAAAAGGAATGTCTGTAATGACCAGATTATTTTTACCCCAAGAGAAAAAAAAAAACTAGAAAATAAATCATTATAATTTATCATATCAATAGATAAAAAGAGAATAATCATATGATCATCTCGGCAGATGTATTTGATATAATTATATATCCATTCATCATCAAAGAAACAAACAACTCTTAGAAAACTAGAACTATACAGTAACTTTAATCTAAAAAAACTTCTTCAAAAACTCTAATCATCATATTTGGTGATTAAACTAAATTTTTCCCGTTGAAATAACCGTCAAGATAAAGATGGCATAAAGAAAGTTTAACTCTGGTATATCTATATCAATGACTCATTTTTCATTTCCAATATTATTTACTTGTGCTTTCTCTTTTTCTTATGATCTGTTTAGATCAGTTTGTCTATTTCAAGGAAACAGCCCCTGGTATTTTGATCATTTCTTAATTTTGTTTCCTACTTTTATTAATTTCTGGCCCTATTTTAAATATTTCTTAGTTTCTACTCTCCTTAGTTTTGTTCGTTTGTCCTTTTTTATCTTTATTATTTATAATGTAGCTACATAAGTCTTTTAACTTTAATTTGTATATTTATTTTCATGAGCACTTTAGTTGTGTCTCAGAGATTTTGATCTGTTGTATTCATGTTGTCATTCAATTCTAAATACTTTGTAATTTCTTTTTCTTTTCTTTCTTCTCTTTTCTCTTCTCTTCTCTTCTCTTCTCTTCTCTTCTCTTCTCTTTTTTCTTTTCAGGTGAGGCAATCCTTGATTGACCTCACAGATTGCAAGAACCTTGTTATTTTATAATCCCTTATTTTTATTTTTTAAGTTTTTTATTTTTTATATCTACAGTACCTGGTTTTCCTAGGTGGTCTTCCATCCAAGTACTAACCAGGTCCGACCCTGCTTAGCTTCCGAGATCGTGATTTCTGCTTTAACCATCTGTTATTTAAGAGTGTGGTTTTTGTTTCCAAATATATTTTTTCTTTTTTTAAAAAAAAGTTGACTTTTTTGTCAACTAGTTTGTCAGTTATTATTTTCTAAATATTTTAAGTGTGTTAGAAAAACATGAATATCTCTGCTTACTGCATACATGATTCTTTACATGTATTATAGATACAGCTATTAATTCTGCTGTACAGAGAGGCACTGTAACGTAGTGGTTAAAAACATAGGTTCTGGAGTTGACTGCTTGAGCTCAGTCCTTAATAGCTCTGTGAACTGTGAACTTGGGTGTAACCTCTCTATAGTCAGTTTCTTCATTTGTAAAATGTGAATAGTACCTTGTCATAGGGTTGTTTTCAGGGTTAAATTAATAAACATCTACAGTGTTTAGAATAGTGCCTGGCACGTATTAAGAGCTACAGTATATGTCTAAAATGCTATTGTTCAGATGACATTTCTAATTATTTCTGTTTGCCTGCTCTATCCATTTGTGATAGAGGTATGTTGAAATCTCTCACTATGATCAGTCTTTACTCCATGTTGTAAAACTATAATGTTGCGAGCACATAGAATTACTATAATGCTCGCTTGGTGCATTTATCCATTTTGTTATTACATAATAGCATCCTTCTTACTCCAGGACCTCTACTTTACCTAGGTGCCTTTGTGGAGGTTTGAAAAACCTGGGTCAGACAGGTTGGCCTGTGGCCAGCTGAGGAGGTTCTTCAGGATGGCTTAGAGATGTGTAGGCCAGACAGCGTCACGCCTGGCCAAATCCCGTCTGGAAGGCTGTCTTTCACTGGTCTTCCACTGGAGGGTGCTGCTAAGCTTCAGGGGACAGTGCCAGGGTAAGGCTTTAGAACTAACTCATCCTTAGCCACTGTGAGATCGTCAGCTTGGACGTTCCTGTATGAGGCTGGGAAATCTAGAGTGAAAAGCCTCAAGTGTCACCTCATCACCTGGCTGAGATCACAGCTACTCTAAAAACCACACCTGGATTTCAGGAGTGGGCAGGCCAGAGTAGCCATGCCTGATGAAAATCAGAGGAGATGAGAACCCCATTTTTCCCTGGGCTGATGGAGTTCGAAGGACATAGGAATGGGAGTGAAGGGACTACTCGTGAATGGAGCAAAAGAGAATCAAAGTTCTTATCGCCTGCACAGCAACCTCAGAAAGGATGGGCTCTTCTAGAATATCAAATCCATGGGCTGTACAGAAAATGCTCACAAGTGAAGGTTTGGAAGTGGACATGACTAAGAGAGTGTGAATGGGTTGGGAGGTAGAGCCTGGAGAGATACTTTAAGCCAAACATTTTATAGGGTATCTGTGGTGAAATTCTGGAAGAAGAGACAGTTCCTGAAGGCTGTAGCCAGTTCAGTCTCCTGCTGTTCCCCTTTCAACATTCATCCCTCAGTCAGACGGAGAGACCAGGTCTCCTGTGCAGACCTTGTCTGCCACTGTGTCTTTACTCCCATTTTTCTCGCAGCCCAAAGGAGATACGAGGTCAAAAAGGACACAGGTTTTGAGTCAGCTGGACCTGGATTTGAAATTCTTCTTTTAGTCATGGAATCTTGGGTAATTTATGTCACATATGTCCTCCTTAATTTTACCTCAGGGAAAAAAAATGGTAGGGGGTGATGTTAATATCTACCTCTGCCATTATTGTGAAGTTAAAATGAAATAATCAGTAGAATAATCACCTAAACCTAGCAGGTGACCAAGACATTTGAATTTGTTTCCATTTTTCTCTTTCAGTTGTCCTTTTTCTCTACAGTATTCTAAATGGTCAAGTCAGACAATTTTACAAACACACACACACACACACACACACACACACACACATACATACACACACACACTCAACAAGTTTTACTCTAACTCCAAAATACAGTCTGGATCTGCCCATTTCTGTCGGTCGCAGCTACTGTCGTCCAGTTACCGTCACATCTGCTAACTCCTGCAGTAGCTTTCCTTCTGGTCCCCATGCTGTGGAGTTGCCTTTATCCACACAATTGCCACGGGAATCTTTTTAAAAATGGAAATAAATCACATCAGGAACCTTTCAATAGCTTGCCTTAGATTTTAAATAAAACAGTGAATTCCTCTCTCCTGTGAGGCCCCATGCGTTCTGGACCCTGAACACCTCTCTGTGCCCTCGTGTCCTACCCTTTCCTTCTCCAATGTCTTCCAGCTTCCTTACAGTGCTCTATTATGCTCTGCTCGGTCTCATTTCATGGCCTTTGCACTTCCTCTTCGCTGCCAAGAGTGTTTTCAGTTATCAGCTTAAATGCTAAAACTTCAGAGAAGTCTTTCTTGGATACTTTATCTGAAGTTGCCTCCTCCTGCCCCAAATTGTTCTTCATCAGATTATCCTATTTTTATTTATTCTAAAACAATAGTCATTATCTAAAATGATTATTATTTCTGTATGAATATATATGTTTGTTTATTGTTTTCTTCCTCTGGAGTGTAAGTTTCCTCTGTCTAGATCACGGATGTGTTTCTGACTCTTTAAGTAGTTTCTGGCCTATGAAAAATTGTGAAAATAAATTTGCTTAATGTATGAATGAATGAATACTATTTTTTTCATCAAGCCTTTTAGAGTACTCCCACTGATGGTACTTTTTTCTTCTTTGGAGTTCATATTGTATTTAATTTGCACTTCTAACTATTGAACACATTGTTCTTGCATTTTGGTTATTTATGAGTATTATGTAAACTAGACTGTAGAGTGCTCAAGGGCAAGAATTCAATAAATATCAGTTGAACTGATGAAACAATTAACAAACAATAAAATCATCCTTATTTAAAATACTGATAGAAGCAGCAATGCTGCAAATGGCTAGAGCCTGCCTCACAGCTACTTCTCAGCATCCCTCGACAGTGTGGCATCTAGACTATAACTAGACTTGTGGGAAGACATACATGTTCTCTAGGACTGCTCTCAACATGCCCCCGCCTTCTGCTCAGCCCTGCACGTTTGTAAAATCAATGCATTCTATATTCATTTACACACAACATCTCAAGCAAACCACCAGCTTATGGCTGGTTGCCTGGCTTGCTTGCTTGCTTTCTTCCTTCCTTTCTTTCTTTCTGTCTGTCTGTCTGTCTTTTAATTTTCATAGCTGTTCTGCTTTTGAAGCCAGAAGGTTATAATTTCCATGCTTGATGAGATTCGTGGTTTAACAAACTTTTTCATTGTCTTTCTTCCCTTCCTCATTTTTTTTCTTCTTTTTCCTTTTCCTATTCCTCCTCTTCCACTTACTTGTTTTCCTCCTTCCTTTCCTCCCTTTTCCCCTCCTCCTTTTTTAAAAATTAATTTTTTACTCAGCAGTTAGCCAAAAATTTTTAGGCATCTTATATAGTTTTTTTTTTAATACTTAGAACAAATCTGTGGAGTAACACATTTCTGCCATTGTATAGATGGATATCTGAGAGGTTAGAGACCTGTCCAGGACCTCTACAGGTGACACCAGTGAGATTCAAACCCAGGGATTCTGCATCTGACGTCCTAACTGCAGATTAACTCAACAGTGTTACTTGGAACCATATTAATGACAAAGTAGAACAGAAATATTAGTGAAAGCCATGGTTGGAGAGTTAGTAGCACAAATTAAATCTATTTCTGACAGGCTATGGCTATATTAGAAGAAATATGTAGACATATAAACATATCTTGATTAGAACCTGTTTTTTTTTCTTTTTTGTACTGTCTATGATTGTAAACGCTTGAGATTGTCATCTTTCCCCTTATTTCCTTTTCATCATATGAACACATGTTCACTGTTTTAACCAAAGCAGTAGCGTGAGTGCACTGTCCATACAGATGTGGCGGGACCAGTTCTCTGGCTGTGGAAATTTGCTTCCCTCCCTCCTTTTCTGGGATGTTTCCTGGTATAATAAGACCAGAGCATTATAATGAATTGGTTACTCTATTTAACTCTATCTTCACCTAAAAACGAAAGGTCATAAGGAGAGAAAGTCCTTTTGAATATGTTCTATGTATATATTTGGGCAGCTTCAGTAGAAATAATATAAGTCCTTCAAAAGAGATGATTTCAGTTGATACTATTCTTCAAGGCCATGATGGCACCATTTTTTCTTTTTTTTGGTGAATAGCAAAATTGGAAAACTATGCTTTTATTTAAAATGCTTAAGTATTATTTTAACCTAAATTTAAATCTGCAAACTTGTGAACTTTTAAAGGCATAGAATGTAAATTATTCATTCTTATATCTATTCTTATCTTAGTACATAACAGTATAGTAGGAATTCAAAACATGCTTTTGAATGAACAGATGAAATAACATTGTTTAGTACCCTTGATAGAACTTGTGTATTACCTATCAGTATCATCATAGATAATGGGATGTTATAGATAATGGGATGGGGTTATGGTTATGAAAGGTTTTTAAACATTACAACTAAGAAAACATAGGAGAGTAAAAAGATACTGAATGTATTGAATCAAGTCATTAATTACAATACCAATTGTCAGTGTACCATAAGAATGAGAAAGTAAAAAATAGAATTCAGAACATCTAATTCTTCTTTTCTCTAGAGTTACCTGGTTGGTGAACAAAAGCATATTTTGATGTGTTAGTGTTCGTTTCCTCAGTTACTGGTGGGGGTAGGGTACAGATCAGGTGTGGGGAAATGCCTGTCCATGTGCCAACTCAGATAGGGTACTTCTTATGCACAGCTAAAGTTAAAATTCCTGTAAGTAGTCCAGGGAACAAACCAAGTCCAAACACTTGGCAAGTCTAAGAATGGAGTAATATTTTTTAGGAACCAGATCATTAAGTTAGACAGAGTATTTTAAGAGCCAGCTCAAGTCCGAAAGACTCAAAGGTAATGCACAGTGGAACTCAGTGCACAAAAAGTTTTGGAGGAACTCTAGAGCTGTCAGATCCCTGTAGTCATGAGTGGAGGACATGGACCTGTAGGGATAGATGACAGTTCCCTAAAATGGAAGACTGAACTCATGGCTTGGAGGCAGAGTCATTGTCTGACAATAATTCACTTATTCGTTGATTCATTAAATGTGTATTGAGTGCCTCTTCTATGCCTTATACAGTACTTGGTGCTCAGAATGCAACAATTAGTGAGCCAGATAAGACCCTTTTCAATATAGAGTTATAATATTTGGAGGGTCATGTTAAGAAAGTAAGAATTATAACATAGTAATAATATAATACATCATATAATATGATGTAGGAAACCCAGATTTTGTGAAAATAATAGTAATAGTCAATGCATATTGAACAGTTACTATGCATCAGGCATTGTTCTTAGTACTTTACATTCATTAGCAGATTTAATGCTCACAACTTTACAAAATAAGTATTCATATCATTTATATTTCATATATGAGGAAATGGAGGCCCAGAAAGATAGAATTTTCCTGCTCAGGGCCTTAAAGCTGGTAAATGGTGGATCTAGTATTTGAAAGCTAAGATTCATGTCCAGAATCCAGGCTTCTAGTCTAGCCATTTCACTCTCCTACCTCCCTGTCACTTATTACTTTCTCTGACCGGTGGAAGGTGGGTGCGGGGCTGGGACAGGGAGCTGGGGAACATTTTCCCAGGCATGGACATTTCAATAAGACCTGGGTGAAGGGATGAGGTGTAGCTGGGGAGAAAGGTGGGTGGCAAGTAGGACAGCGGGGAACGAGGATAAAGCATGTTCAAGGGTCAAAGGCAAAAAGGAGGTGGTGAAGGTGAGGAGGGTCAGACAGTCAAGATGGCGTCCTAGAGCTGCTTTTGCTGGCTGACGTGTGAGCATCAACATGAAGTGAGTAGGTTCATGAGGAGAGACTTGTGACAGTTGACACATAAAAACTAAGGAAGAACATGAGCAGGAGAATGAGATGTGCCGGTGGAGTGTTGGGAGATATTTTACTCTTAATAAGATCATAAATCCTAAATAATTAATCTCCAAAAAGTGCTAAATTTAAGTGTTTTAGCACAAGAGGGAAAAAAGCCATAAATATAGAGGCATGTCCTAAAATAGTATCCACCTTTTAAATTGCCTGCGTACAAAGATAATTTCCTGGCTTGTTCCCCTGTTTAAACAGGTTCACAGCAGGCACACGGCTTTACCAGTTGTCGGGGACCAGAAGAATTTCCACTCAGAGTTCTCTGTGTGGTTTCTACTCTAGGAAAAAAAGGAGGAAAGAGTATTTGAGAACAATGATTTCCTCTGTTTCCAAGAGAAGACTTAAAAATCTGCTCTGCATTTCGGTTATGTTTGGCAAAGAATAACTGACATTATGATTATTTTTTAAAGGGGGTTTCCCTGAGACATTTGGGGTGTTTCTACAGGTTTTCTTTAAGCTGCAATCATCTGTTTTCATGGAGCTCTAGTTTCAGCAGGAAAAATTTTCCTGATGTTATGTAGGAATTTATTTACAGATGCCTTTATTTACGAGTGTACATGGTATTTTTGATTGATCTTCTACTTGTAACTTTTGTGAAGGTGCTCATAGCTGGCTTCCTCAGTGATATGGTTAAATTATGAATTAAGTTTGTGCTTGTGTTTTTTTTACGTTAATCTTAAACCTTTAGTTCCTGTAGTCATGGTTCCTAATAAGTGAGACAAGTGGGGACACCAGAGGTTGCAGTGCTATCAATAATGAATCAGGAGAGAAGGAAATTTTACTCCTCCTAGTGATGAAGTCACTCAGGGAGGCTAACAGGACAGATGGATTTCAGCAGTATTGGCCATCAGCATAAGACGTGTAATTAAGTGAATCCATTTTAACACTGGCTCTGATAAGGAAAGTGTCAACAGTATCCTAAAGGAAAAACAGACCAGGAGCCTGAATTGGAAGCTGTTAATGTAGAAGATATTTGGATGTTGGTTTTAGATCACCAGAGGCCAGATGTTTGAATAATGAGGATGTTCATGCAAAACATTTTGGACTTTTAAATCCATTTTTGTTCTTTTCTCTAGTGTTAGTAACCACCTCCTTCTTGTCTTCCTCAAATGACTGAAGTTTCTCCCTTGGTTCAGTTATTTTTCCTATCATAGCTCACAGGTTGATGAACAGGATTAAGGGCATGAGAAGAACAGAGGTCTGTCCTCTGGGTGTGAGATTATCTGGAAAAGGGCAGTACTGAGTCAGGGAGTCTCTAGGCCCCCAAACCTAGGGACACTGGTAAGTTGATCATGTCTGAATTAATTCCATTTTCTGCAGCAATACGTGAGGGAGAGCTGAGAGCTGATATGGTATTGGACACCCGAGAACTAGCATTGGGGCAGCCAGAGACAGGTTGACAACCACAGAGAGGCGTAAGGGAAAATTCCAAGGGAGAAATGTAGAGTCAAGAGCTGGCCAGAATTACAGAGAAACAAAGGCAGATTCCAAAACATGGGGATTCAGTTGCTGAAAGGATCCACTTGAAGGTGGATCAGAATAATCAGGCTGAAGGTAGAGACACAAAAAAGATTTTGTCTACAATAGTATCCTTTACAAGTGCTCCCAACTCCCTTTGCCAATAGCTAGCCTTTTATCTTAATTAACTTTTGGAGTAAGCTAATGGTAGCTGTTCCAGGGACTTCACAGTATCTCTTCCTAAACACTAAGTAAAAATAAAGAGCAACATCACGTTTTAATGCAGGTTCTGTCATCTCATATAGGTTTTAGAAGAAAAGGAAAGAAACTTATACTTCTTTAAATACATATGCTTCCAAGGGCTCACATGCATTATCTCATTTAACTCACACAATTTTGGCTTGAGGTAGGTTCTTCGTATCCCCATTTTACAGATGAGAAAGGTCGGGCTCCGAGAGATTATGGAATTCCCTTTAAGTCACTCACACCATGTTGTCTGTATTGTCTAAGCTTTATGAGCTATAATATTTGTAACACTGTTTTTTAATTAAAAAGTTCAAATGAAATGACAGTCTCACGTAATTGAGGAAAATCTGTATAAAAGGGATTATGCAAGTCATTGATTCAAGTCAAGAATTAAAAAATATATTCTAGGACCCAAATGATGGATGTTAACCCTGTAATGGGTTCCATGGGGATAAAAGTCTGACCTGTTTCCTGAATGGGGAACAAAGTATACAATTAAGAATCGTTCACAAGTCTCTTACTCAACTTCTTGAATCAGTTGATGGAATCCCATAAAATGATTTCAGGAAAGGTAAGCATATACCAACATGCTGTGTTATTGGACATTTTGAGAAGAGAAACTGACATTATTTTCTGCTTCTTTACATGGTAAAGTAGAAGGTTAGGGAGAAAAAATAATGTACGTGTAATGTTTCAACATTACAAATAGGTTCAAGTACAAGATTTTGGTAAACTTATACGTGATGGATCCATAATGGGTATTTCTGTAAGAAGTTAGGGCTGTAGTGGTTGATACTTCAAGGTGATGTTTTTAAAGCAACTACCACATTTGTATAGAATTATTATTTGGTGCCATTTTTAGAAAGAGCTAGATTATTATTTTCATCCATGTTGATATTTACTGTGTTTTTCGTGTCTTCATGTTATTTATTATGGATTTTCTTTTTAATGTAACCTCTCTCAGGCAGGCTCTATAAATTACCTCTTTTTTATCATGCTCCCTTACTGATGGATCTAATATTAATATCAAGGCAGATAACATAGAACTTTACCCCTGGAATGGGATCAGTTTCTTCCTCTGTCTTTTACCACTCCCTTATGAGGGTCCTGCTGTACTTATTGCTGACAGCCTCCAACGATCTGAACATATGTGAAGAAAGTTTCATGAGAGCCCAGATATATTTGAATATGGTCTGTATAAAAAGAGTAAGTCATTTAATATCAGGGAATTGAATCACAGTCTTTGATTTTAGTGAGAACAAATTAACAACACTTAGTATTTTTAAGCCTATAATGATACTTAGACATGTCGGTCATGGTGTCTGCCACATGCCCAGGCCTGTCTAAATGAATCTTCCCCATCCATTGTTACTTCAGCCCTATGTAGCCTCACTTTATTCTATTCATCCTCTCTCATCCTGCTGTATCACAGCAGATTGGACCAGGAATAATGATGTGGTCCAAGGGCAGTGAATTGGTGGATTGCTTAGTAATGGATGATATAACATGGCAGTAAATGATAATCTAGACTAGTAGGATTCTCTCTTGAGAATTTAAACTAAGAAAGATGGATAGGATTAAGTATGTATTTAAGTATAACTAAGAACTAAATAAGTTGATGTTAGTCATTAGTAAACTCAAAAAATTGGAAATAGAGAAGTCATAATTTTGATAGCCATGAGGGGGATGGCAAGTCTAGTCTAGAAGTGTCATGGTAAACCAAAGTTAAGGAAGCTTTGCTGGAATGTTTGAAGAGCATCAGAGAGAGAGAGTGAGGATGGAGGATAAGACAGAAAGAGGGAGAGGGAGAGTGAGAGTAAGAGAGAGGGGATGGAGGAGAGAGGAGAAAAGGCAAATTAATAATAGGAAGCAAAATCAGACATGCACAAAAAGGAGAATAAATACCAAAATATGAT
Organism: Macroglossus sobrinus; assembly: GCA_004027375.1. Lineage (NCBI taxonomy): Eukaryota > Metazoa > Chordata > Mammalia > Chiroptera > Pteropodidae > Macroglossus > Macroglossus sobrinus. Next base: position 1,043,955 of record PVKZ01000098.1, on the reverse strand, counting down.
TTATTTAAAATAGGTGAGTGATAATAATAATAGCAGCTGGTATTACCAAGTTCTTGCTAAATATTGGCACCATTCTCAGCATTTTACATCTTTTGTTTCATTCAGTCTTTTCAACAACCCTGTGAGGTAGGTGCTACCAACTTTACTCAGATGAGGAATCTGAGTCGGCGAGACAGGAAACCGAGGCATGGAGAGATAGTATAACGTCAAGGTTCACATATCTGGTAGCTGGCAAACTAGGGTTGAGATCTCAGGAGTGAAACTCCGGAGCCTTCCTTCTTCAGCAGTGCCATAGCGGACCAATGGATCTCAAAGGGAGGTCCCTGGACCAGCAGCATCAGTATCACCTGGGAATTTAGTAGAAATGCAAATTCTTGGGTCTTGGTTTAGAAACTCTGTAGATGGGACCCAGCACTCTGTATTTTAACAGCCCAGGAGATTCTGAGTCTCTCTAAAGTTTGAGAACCTCTGAAGGAGAGAGAAGGCCCACTAACTCCTACTGTCTCCACTTCTTCCTGTAGTGATGTGGCCCCTCCCCTTCTGGTGGTGTGGGCTGTTCAGTGAGTCCTGCATTCCCGTGCACCCATATCCTTATAACTACCCTCACTTCTCTGAGCTAGCTTGAGCTATGTTTGTTACTTGCAATTAAAAGATGGGCTAGGATACTCAGACTGATCCTGTCACTGAAAACAGCTAAAAAACCTGGGATGAAGATACATGGAATCTTGAAAGCATCAGAAAACTAAAAAAATAATAAGGCATCTCCTGGCCAAAATCTCAGGAAAATGAGAACCCAGAAAAGTCACTTGTGCTTGAGGACGTTGGCCCAGTGATATTCTTGTTTGCAGAACCTGGTTATTGAGCCCAGGGCCCACCAGTGGTAGGAAGTCTAAAAGACATTCTCTCTACAAAAAACTGGTTTCTCAAAGGCTGTGACCTCAGAATAAGGGTTATCCAGAAGCCAATACTTGCCCTCCACCCCAGGGAGTTGAGTAAGTGCTGAGTAGAGTAATACAAACAAACAAACAAACGAACAAACCAAACCAAAATGAAAGAGATCTTTGAGAAGTGATAGTCAAACACTGTTGTTTGCAGGATGTGTAGCTTAAATACACCTCAACCAGGCTGTTTAAAGAATGGTTGGTAGGGATTTGGTTTCAGGTGGTCCTGAGCTGGTGGTGTCCCAGAGCGTGCCTACTGGAAGCAAATGAAAACACTCAGCCCCCACAGATGTCCTGTGAGTGACATGCAGAAAGCACTATGAAATGTAACCGAGCACATGAGAGAGCCAGGCTCCAAGGACAAGAACCAGCAGAAACTACCAAATGCCAGCACAGACCACCAAAAATGTAAGGCTCTAGAGTTGTCGGACATTATAAAGCACAATCTTCTCTCTAAAGAAATAAGATAAGTGTGAAAATATTTTAAAGGAATTGAAAATGAAAATCCTGGCAGATTTGAGAAAAGTAGAATTTAGAAAAATAAAAAATAAATAAATGAAGGGACTGATAACAAAAGATTAAAATATACTGTTTATACCCTGAGTAACTTGTGTTTTTGCTCAGTAGATTCTGTGAGATATATTGTATGCAGTTAACTATTGATTTGAATTTATTTGAAATTAATGAAAATACAACATGTTTACATTAATATTTAAATTCTAAATTGTCAGTACATAAAGATAATTTAAAGTACACTAAGCTTACATTGAATCTGTGTGTGTTTCCATGTTCAGCTGAAATATGGATACAGATATTGATATAGATGCATGAGCAGGTTCTCTAGCAAATTAAGCAATGGCCTAATATTGATCCCAATTATCTGAATATAACAGGAACACTGGATTTTGAGACTAAATGTTAAATGTTGTCAGTTCTTCATTTTATTTATCAACTTTAAAGTGTTCAAAGAGTAAAAGTAACTTTGGAAGAAGTGCAAAGATATGACAGTAGGGTCAATATTATAAGGATGCAAGTGGAAAGTTCCTGGGCTCTATTAGCATGCAACTGATTAAACAGTAACACGATCTGTGTTCCCCAGAGAATAATTTCAAATTTCAAGACTGGTAAAACGCATAACCGAGGCTTAGTGTGTGGAAAGGATAGAACCACTGTTTTCTAACTGCGACTAAATGTAACTGCAAAAGCTGGATATGTAATATCCAGTTCATCCCTAGAGATGCTAATTATTCTTTAAGAATGTGGTAATGAGGCAAAACATACTGTGTGCCAGCAGGCGTAATAGATCATATTTCATATCATTCATTTAAATCAGGGCATTAATTTTCATTACAAGATAGAGCCAGTGATAGAAATGGAGGCAAACTCTAGGGAAAGCAGCACTTAGCAAGTACAGACAATGAGACACACAATAGTTGGCTCTTGAAATGCTGATCTCATTTACTTGCAGCCAGACTCGCTGAGAGATGGCTAACAAGAAAAACAAAAATCCCCTCTGTGGTGCAATATTAATGTTAATAACCCTTAGCAAGGAAAAAACATAAAGTTCAACTTAAATGCCATATGGGATAATTCTTCTGAATGCACATGGAGCCAGGGGGAGGAAGACACAGTTTCTTCTTTTGTGTTGTTATTCCTCAACATTAATTTATTGAACACCCATCAGGCCAAAATATAAAGGAAGAAGTAGAGCTTGTTCAGAAAGCTTACAATATGTGTAACCAAGAGCCAGAGATAAATCTCATAAATGAGAGTAAGTTGGCATCTTACAACTGATGAATATTTTTATGTTTGATTTGCATTCTTTCTTCTTCCTCCTCCTCCTCCTCTCTCTTCTTCAGTTGTCGATTAGAAGACAGGCTGGAAAGAGAGCTTTTAGAGGTGAGGGCCAGTTTGTTTGGCAGAAAGGCACATGTACAGACGATTAGGTGAAAGTGGCTTAGTTCATGGTCACAACCTGTGAGAGGAGAAGAGAAACAGGAAAGTGGGTAGGTGAACCCTGAGAGTCGGCGCTCAAGGGGATGGTGTGACCAAAAGGGACCATTCTCATGCCGCGTCTGCCACTTGAATGACTGAGACTTAAAGATGTTGGTTTTAGTTCTACAAGCTGATGGAAATTTTAGTATATCTAAGCCTTTAAGAAACTAAGGTATTATTCACATGCTCTCAACGTGAAAATAGCCAGTATGGTGCAATGGAGAAATCACAGACTCTAGAATCAGAAAGATAAGAAGACATGAATTAACCTATTTCCTCATAGAAGAGATGAAAGAAGATACAATTCATAAAATATCTGACACGTAGCAGCTTACAATCCTAAAATAAATAGAAAAAGATTTGTTTCTATATTATATGACAACTGTATGAATTAATATAATCTTGAATATTTGATTCTTAAGGAAAATTTTACATATTAACTTTGATATCACATGGCTAATAATTCCCTTTCCAGATACATTGGGAATGAGGACAATATTTGCATTGAGCTGTAAGAATTTCTATCATGTGCTTAGGTGAAAAGATAGTCTAAATGATGAAAATATTTAGCCCATCATGGAAGAAGAGAAGTAGCAGGGCAGAGAAGAGAGCACTGTCATTAAGGAATGTGTATAGGCAACTGTATTAGTTAGCTTTTGCTGTGTAACAAATATCTTAAAATTTAGTAGTTTAGAACAACCATTATTGAATAAAGTTCACAGTTCTATGGGCCACCAATTTCAGCTGAGTGCAGGGTAATTCTTCTGGTCTTGGCTGGCCTCACTGGTGCTTCTGAGATAAGCCGCTTAGTCAGCTATGGCCTGGCTACTCTCGAATGACCTCAGCTGGCGTGGCTTGCTCCACTTCTTGTGGTCTCCCATGATCTGGGATGCTAACGTGTGCTTCATCCAAGAGGTGTGAGGGGTTCTAAGAGAGCGAGGGAGAGAGAGCAGATGTTCTTAAAGTCTGCTCTTGGAGCTGGCGCACCATCACTTCTGCTGTATTCTGTTGGCCAAACCATACAGCGAGGCCAGTCCAGAATCTGGATGTGGGGACAGACTGTCTCCTGATGGGAGGCAAAATCAGGTGGCAGAGGGCACACATGTAGATTGGGCGTGTTTTCCAAACTGCTACAGTAGGGAAGCGAGTGCTTCCCTACTTCTTCTGTGATGAAAACAAAAGAACTTTAGAAGAAACTACAAGAGACTGATTCCACCAAACCCAACAATTTTCTCAACACAAGTGGTTAGAAAGGCCTAGAATGGTGATATGGAGCTTAATGGGAGCTCTGTTGGGGAAGAATCGGGAAGAGAGGTGCACACAGGATGAAAAAATTTTTTTTTCAGAGAGAATATATTTTTAAGTTATTCTACAGGAAGAAGAAATTTAGAGAAAAGTAGAAATTATTTTGCGTAAACCTTTAGATAAAAAGTTGAAGACAACAATTGGGTAATCGCAATATAGAGAAAATCAAGTGTACTGTTTAAATGTTAAAAGAGAAGAGAAAAGGAACATATAAAGGAAAAGAAATTTGGATTCTGTCCAGAAATGTATATATGATAATTTTTTTTCCTATAGAAATGTGGTGCTGCTGTTTTATCGGGCAGCAAGCTCTATTTTAGACGACCTAAATGCAAAGTAAAGGGAAAAAAAAGAGCAAAAAAGGACTACCTAAAAGCAAACAGGAATTTCCGAGAAATCTGACCTTTTGCACTTGTAATCAGGATGGAGGTGAGGGTGGGGAGAAGGAATAATGTCTCTGGCTGGACAAACTGCCTCTCGGTCAGCAGCGTGGGAATGTGCTTTGCTCTTTTATAATTTATAGTCGTTATATGTGCCCATCACTCACATTCAATTGCTACCACTTTGGAGCAATCTTTTAGCAGCAAGTCTTCATTCCATCTGATTAAGCAGGAAATGAAAATATAAGTAATTTATAAGTGCACAACCTTATTAAGGTGGCATCTGTGGTCCCCAGGCTGCTCCTTAAGGCAATAGGATTATGCTTCACCCAGCTCTGCCCAGGCCATCTGACAAGCTCTCGCCACTTTCTTTGTGTCTGTCATAGTTTTACGTTATTACAGATCCTGGGTTGCTCCCGGCAAACACGGTTAAATAGAAATCTAAGGGACAGAAAGGACAGGGCCATATTATAACATTATTATACAAATCTCATTTTGGATATGAGTTAGCAATGTGTTATTGGGGCACTAATTATATCTCTTTAAATGGAATGAAGAGGTTGGTTTTATGTGTGCGGAAAAAGAGGAAGCCCTTGGACTTCAGCATTCCAGAATTCTGACTCCCCTGTGCCAACAGGCTCAGTGAAAGCCCCCTACTAAGGACAGAAAGCCCCCTACTAAGGAGTCAGCAAGGTTTGGCAGATAACCATAAGCCCTTTTTCACCCTGACCAGAAAGTGAAGCTCCAGCTAATTTTGGATTTTTTTTGAGTGAAACCTCATAAACTAGTGTCAGCTAATCTGTAATCTTTGGGACAATGCTGATGAAGCTTATGACTGCAGTTCTGAGTTGAATTCCAAGCTCTTGGGACTTTCCAAGAAGTGAGATGAAACTGGACCAGTCCCTCCAACAGGCTTTCTTGGTGGTGATTCAACCGAACACTGGCTATTCCTGAAGATGGTGCTTTCTATGCCTGCGCTCAAAGGCATGTGGAAATGGATGATATTTAATTGTGACCCAACCTCTGTGATTCTCTTGCTGACTTGAAATTAAACTTTTAAAAAGTAGTATAACCACAGTATAGAAAGTTTTGAAGATAATGAAAACATAAAATGTAGAAATTGCTAACACTTTGGTATTGCCAGTATCTTTTTTGGTATATTCAGGTAGAGTCCGCAAATGATTTTTTTAAATTAATACAATTATGACTAGAACGTAAGTATCAGGTGTCATCAGCACCGCTGCATGTTTGCACACTGATGCTACACAGTCTTCAGAGCTAATTTTTTGGGTGAATGTAAAAAGATGTAGTCAGTCTCTTATGTTGGATTTCTAGGTCGTTTCCATATTCTCCCGTTTATAAAGAAGACTATAGAAACATCTTTGAGCTTACAGGTTTCCCTCTGGGTTTTTGACTATTTACCTGGCAAAGACTTCCAAAGTAGGACCTCTGACAAAGAGACACACATCTTTATGACTCAGTACATATTGTCACATTGCTTTTCCAATTTATAGGCCTTTTTGAATTCTGTTCTTGACATTTATTCTCTACCCAGCCTTCTTATATAATAAGGAAGATAATCATAGACTAACATCAGGCCTCTGTTGCTGACTCTCCCCAGAGAGTCTTCGTTTACCCTGACCCTTTGTTTCATACTCAGTCCCTCTTTGGTTAGGTTTAAAAACAAAAGAAAACTTCCTTCTTGTCTTCTAGAAATGTGGCCTTTGCTTAATTTCTCAGACCTGGTTCTTCACTAGTTTGGCACCTGTTGTGGCCACTCCTTCCCTAGCCCTTTCTCAGAGACCTGCCCTGCCCCCAGCATCTGTGGGGTGAGGTATGAGGAGGGTTGGGTGGTGTCCGGGAGTACACATGGGCAGCAGCCTCTCTGAATCGTGCAGAGAATCGGAAATTATCATCCCTCTTAACTCTTAACGATTTTATAGATGATGTGGTTATATTTTTATCTGTCACACTGTTTTCCACTTTCTTGGCTTAAGTTATTTGATTATTAAACAAGTATTTGTTAAGATTATATCTGGTATATAAACTTTTTCAGAGAATGTGTCTTATTAGAAATAAATACTTTTAACTGACTGATTCGGCTTAGTCTTGAGACTTACTGTAATCTGGGGCAAATACATTGAAATCAGTTTAATTAAACCTTTCATTTACATAACCCTGCATTTAGAGCTGTCTTATGCTCTAAGCACTATACCCAAAACTGTTGCTGTAGACAGAGATAACACTTCACCTTTGGTAGCTCACGATCTAGCTGGGTGGACTGAATAAAGTTACAGAATGTTGTATTAAGTGCTTCAATTAGAATTATATTTTTAATAAGTACTATGGAGATATAGCTGCTTGAGAAATTAATTTTCCCATGGGGAGATTAGAAGTCACCAAAAAAAAAATAATGCATAAGAAGTATGCAGAACTTGAAGAAGGATGAGGAAGTGAGTACAGAGGTCATCCCAGGCAGCAGGACTAACACAGAGAAGTCACTTATGTATCAAGTGGCATGCCTAGTTTGGGGAATAATAAATAATCTGGGGTGGTAAACAATAAGCCAACCAGAGTGTCTAGAGTTGAATCTATAGCCGTGGGCAAGAGATAAATCATTAAGGACCTTGTCTGATAGGCTGATGATTTTCAAATTTTGTAGGTAATGAGGAGTCATCAAATCGTTTTAAGTTGGGAGGTTATTAGATTAGATATACCTTTTAAAAGATAACTCTCAAAACTTTAGGAAAACCTAGGAGGCAGGACACATAGTAAGGAAGCAGTGGAAATGGAGAGAAGAAAACAGATTCACAAGATGCTTCATCATCAGTATTGACAGGGACTGCTGATGATTGGACATGGCAGTAAGGGAGGTATCATGAGGACTCCAGGGTTCTTAGTTTGGGCCACTGAGTATCTAGACTGTGATATGTTAATCAATATTTGGAATTCAGGAGGAGAAACATATTTTAAAGGTGGAAAGTAGACATCGTAGTAGTCACTACTGGTTGCCTACTCAACATTCATTTCTTGTCTTCTTAAGAGAAGATTCCCCTTATTTGTGTTCTAAGGCTATATCATGGTTGGTCTAAGCCAGCAGTTGTCCATCAGGGGTGATTTTGCCAACCAGCTAATGTCTCAAAATGTCTGGAGACCTATCTGGTTATCATAGTGGGAAATGCTACTGATATCTAGTGGTTAGAGGTCATTCAATAGTTATAGAATAGCCCCCTACAACAAAGAATTATCTGACCCTCAATATCAGTAGTCCCAAGGCTGAGAAACCCTGGTCTAAGCTAAGTGTGGTAATCTCATTGCATTTGCCAGTGCCTGGTTTAGGAATAAGCATGGATCTCATTCAGTGGACCTTCTATACAGTTTTTCACTTAAGGAAGTGAAACACTTATTTCTGTGGATGATATTGTGCCACCATCTTGCTACCGGTGTGAGGTCGAAACCCACCTGCAGAGGTGGGCAGAACCAACAAAAGTGCTGAAAAGAGGATCCATGTATGTCTGAGCAGTGTCTTTAGTCTACTCTGCCTCCTGTCACATGGTGCTGTGCATTTACTTATGGTCTAAGACAGAATGAGTAGAAGTTTTCCATTACTTGTAACCAAAATCATCCTGATGCTGCCATGCTGAATTGCTGTGGGTGATTCAGAATGGTAGTGTTAAGTGTTGAAAATGTGATACTGGATCTTAGCAGAAAGGTTAAGACAAGTTAGAGCTGTGAAGGATTTTGTACAGAGGTGATAAGTACAGTCATGAAACCCATGATCTAAACCAAACAGGAATTAGAGAGAAAGAAGAAAGGGATTGAAAGTAGAATGTATGAAGAATACAGCTCTTAAAGTGTGAGTATGAGAAAAGGAAGATTTAGTAAAGGGACTTGCTGAAAGAAGTTGGAAAAGCTAAGTGCTGAGCCCTGTGAGTGAGATGGTGTAATGGCGACAACTTGCTGTCCCCTCATAAGTTGTGCTTTTGTTCCATTTGAGGGAATTATCACCGGGAGGCAGATGCTCAGCTGGAAGCTGCATTTCCCAGATCCCTCTATCCTCAAGAAAGTCTAATGAAAATTTGTTTGTTATTTAAAGTTTGGGCAAATTCTGAGCATATATCCCAAGCAGAAAGGAAAAAAGGCACTAGAATGAAAGAAAAAAAATTAATGGAAGAAATAGAAAATGTGATCAACAGCTTTGGAAGACGTGTGAAGAGCTACATTTGAATTCACTGAAGGATGGTATAACTTTGGAAAAGGAGCATTGCTGACAGGAGGGAAAGAAGGGGAATGGATGTAATATAAATGAAGGGGAGGGCATCTGAGGGAGGGAGGAGGGCGGAAGCAGGGAGTGAGCCATAAAGATTTGGAATAACTACTTTTAGACAAGGGAAAGGGAGCAGAGGAGTGGATTACTGGATTGCAGAGCAGCTGGAGTTGATGTGCATAAATTTGTGATGGATATAATTAGTGTATTTATGTGATGCTCTCAGGTGATGCTTAGTGACCCCCAAAAGGAAATAGACAGTTGTGTTAATCTGAGTTTGGGAATTAGAAGGAGGGGTGAAGTAGAAGGTAAAAACCTGCAAAGTATTAATTGAAAACACTGGTACAAATGTTGCTGAAATTATTGTCAATAGAAGCACATTTGGATAAATTCTGAAGCTTACGGTTATTGACAAAAACATTAGGAGTTATGAATGGTTAGGATGGATCATTAACCATCAAGGATGGCTAAACCTTCAAGGATGAAGCTTTGGGAGGGTAGGTGAGGAGCTTGAACACTTATTTAAAATGAGAATGGGATACAAATTTAATTGAGGGCAACAGATCACTTCTTGGATGTCCTCTGTTTCACGATTACTAACATTTTGAGATAGAAATGGTTTACCGAATATCACCCATTTTGTAGATAAAGAATCTGAGCTTCAGAGATGCCAAAAGCAGATAGATACCCAAGGTCAGATAGCTCTCAGTGACTAAACTGAGATTATAACATGGATTTTCTTTTTTTTTGTTCTCAGCCGAATATGCTCTTCCCAGAGCAATTTTAGAGTAGATGAAAGAAAGATACTTGGCAAAGACTTCATGGAAAGTACAAGAAAGGAACGAGTGAGCTTCTTCAATTAAACACATAGTACAAAAGGCGCAAGTTGTCCTGGGGAAATATTTGGAAAGCATTTTTCTATCTACCATATTGTAGAAGTTCCAGAAGGCTGGTCACAGCTCTAGGTGCTGGCTCCCGTGGTCTGGGAGGGGCGTGCTTTGCAGGGAATCTGGAGGAGAGCCAGGGGAGGCATTTGTTTAGGAGTCAAGTAACCAGGTGGCAAAAAGTCACCGGAGGGAAACAAAGAGGGGATTTGATATAACGGATTGATGGTGAATGTAGGCTGGAGCATACGGATTGGGGGAGACCTTCACAGTCCGCTGGCTGAGCATGTGCTCTCTGATCAAGAGGTTAGTGTTCCTGCGAGTTGTTTCTCTTTTGAAAGGGGCTTATGCACTGGGGGAGTTAGTGGGAGCTTGTGTTTACCAGGTCTGGAAGCTGTGCCCTTTATCATTGATGAAAGGGGTCGGCGGTGTTCCTCAGCCCCTGTTGTACGCTGAGTACTTGATAGTGCCGCTAATAGGAGCGTGATGCATAGAGAAGTTGGCTTTTTTCTTCAGGTTTTATTGACTGTTCCTTCTTAGAGTTGTTGATGAACCATTAAATTGTCTGTTTTGTGTATTTAATAATTAAAATGTAATATCTCAGTCTGAGTTTGTTTTTTATGTGACTCAGTTGGTGGCTCAGAGCATATGGTTTACAAGGTGATAAGCCACTGATGTTTTCTGTTTATATTTATTATGAAGTCTAGTTTATTGTTTTCATATTTAAATTCTTTGTAAACTCACTCTCATTTTCTTCTTAGAGTTCTTGATGAACCATTAAATTATCTGTGTTGTGCATTTAATAATCGGAGAGCAGAGCTGTCTTTCTGCATTTGAGTTAGATTGTTTACAGAGGACATGCGCTTTCTTTTCTCTGGGTGCAATGTCAGTTGCCACTGAATTTTTCCACACGTGAGCAGCTGAGGATCGTGACCTTCAGGGGGTGATTAACTTTTGGTATCAACAATAATTGTATAGGTTTTTCTCTTTCACTTTTTTTTTCCTTCTCTTCTCTTCCCTCCCCTCCCTTCCCTTTTCTTCACTTCCTTCACTCAATGAAAATAGCCACACGGAATAAATACAAGTAGATACAAATCTCTTTTTTAGCAATTACATTCCATGACTTTCTTTTTCTGAAGTTAAAACATCTTCCCAAGGATGAAGCTCACTCCATTAAGTTTCAGCTGGGGGTTATTTGTTTTCAAAGCTCGGTAACATAAATAGGATTATTATGAGAATGGGAAAAATATATAAGCTTTTAACATCTACAGGTGCTTCACTTATTCTAGGATAATAGCGTCATTACATAAAAAAGCATAATATGAGTAGCATGCATGCTGGTTGCCTGTTTAGGATGCTTGTTTTTCTTTTATCTCCTTCCTGGCAGAATACTTACTTTTCGTAAGACTGCAGATTTTATTTCAATAATTGCTGCTTTCATTTGGTGAACTCCACTTTGTTGTATTATCGTTTATTGTAAAGAGTAGGGTCTGCACTGGGTTCGCTCATAGGCAATTAAAGATTGAGCAGAGGAGAGGGCAGTCATGCTGATTGTCTTTCTCTCCCTACTTCCTATTTAAGTGTAAACAGAAGTCAGTAGATCAATACAGGGAAATACTTACAGTCTTATTTTACACAATTTTCAGTACTCAGGAGCTGCTATAAGTTCCAGTGCCTTTTCCCATCCTCTATTTCTGCTCTTTCCCTTGGTTAGTTGTGTGATAGATGAGGACATAGGAATGTGGGGATGCAGAGAAGAGTAGATGTAGGTTTCTTGCCTCCCTCTGCCTCTGTTCAAAGGCCTCAGCACAGAGCACTTCATCTTCTGATATCTCTGTGAGGCATTTCCTGGCTGCATCCAATAAATCACTCTCCATAACCTTACAGTTGAGTTACAAAAGATTCTGCAATTCAGATTTTTGACACATTAAAGTAGGATTATTGGGATCCCAGTTTACACAGTTCTGGAGCACCATACTATTTCTTTGCATCTTATTTATTTAGGTGCAGACCGTTCTACCACCCGCAATTGACTGTGATGCAGTCTTGGTGAATTCTCTTGCTTTTACCTGTTTGAGGCCTATCTGTCATGCCCTTAACTGCTCTTCCAGCACTGGATGTACTGAGTCTGCAGTAGGCTTTTCTTTGACTGGGCAGCATGAGGATGGAGAAGAGTAGAACTTGAAAGGGACTTTGGCTGGCTATAGTGATTGGTGGGCTAATGTCTGTTTGCCCAAAGGGTATTGTGAATACATGAACTCAAGTTTCCTCTACCTACTTGGGACACTTTCTTATTCCTATGGATTTCAGACTTTTCCCCATATTAAAGGTGAATCTCCCAAAACCTTCACTGCTTTCACACGTAATTGGCCGTAGGTGTTCACTTGCTCCGATTTGTTCCAGCAGCTCTTACTCTTTTCGGTTTGGGAGGGGCCGCTCTAGGTCTTGGCCATAGCCTATTGGTTCACAGAGGTGGGGAACTTCCATTGGGACCCTCTGTGAGTTTCTCTCTGAAGCATCTCCCATTCCCTCAGAAAACTGTTTTATTTTCCCTTTTGTTTTCCTTTTGCCAAATCCCTCATTATGGCTGGACATTTCGTGGGTTGGTTTTGATAGTTCTGTTTTCTCATCTCAGCATTCTTTCTAGGCAGGAAAAAAAATGAGCTGGACACTCCGTGGAAATTTCTGAACCTGTGACACACTGTGATGGTGGGGAGGCCTTATTTGTGTGTGTGTTTTGGGGGGAGGGAGTTTGAAATCTTTTTCTGTCCACTAATCTCCTCAGTTGCATCTTTTATTCATTTATTTTAGATTAAAAAATTAATCATAGTATTATACTCAGTAAATGCACAGATCTTAAATGTATGGTTTGATGAGCTTGACAGATGGGTGTACCTTGTCACCCATTGTGAAGTCAAGACGGAGAACACTTCCACGTCCTCTGCCATTACCCCCACTGTACAGGTGACCGTTTTTCTAATTACTGGCATCATGGATTAGTTTTGCAAATAAGTAGAACCGTAGAGTTTTTACTCATTTGTCTTTGACTTCTTTCACTAAATTTAATGTTTTGCATATATCATTTCCTTTCATTATTAATTAATATTCAGTCGTATATGAATATACCATAATTTGTTTATTCATTCTTTCGAGGGACTTTGGAGTTGCTTCTGGTTTTGGCCATTATGATTAATCTTGTACAAGTCTTTTTGTGGACATATATTTTCATATCTCTTGAATAAATATATGAAAATACAATTACTGGGTCATAGAATTGGTATATTTTGTTCAGGATGCTTTTTTAAAAAAATAACTGGGGTTATTAGTGGAAAACATGGGAATGTCCATTCACCTCTCTTCCTTACTGCTCTGGTGTATGCAGGATGTAGTTTGGGGTGACTGAGCCACTTTCTAGAATCTTCACTATCTCTTTCCTCTGGACACATTTCTTTAAAAAGTGGCATAAAGATTGTGCCTCTTCATCTGATTGCTATGATATATTTCTTCATCATTTTTTTTTTCATTTGGTAGGTTTGTGGGAAGGAAGATTGTATGATCTGGCTTCCAAATGTTAATTTTCCTTGGAAGTCCAATTTATAGCAGGGAAAATTTGAAAATTACTCAACCAATTTAGAATCCATCTCCCTTTTTCATATTTTACATATATTTCTGAAAGCAGATAATACATTTTAAAACCAAAGCTGGCTTTATTCTGCCATCTTGCCTCAGAAGTCCAATAATTCAATATTTTGAAGGCCAAATCAGGACAATTTTTTCTGTAGCATGACAAATATAATACTATTCTGTTTGTGGCGGATAGCAGACTCTCTGTCTCTCAAAAAAAACCAAAACTTCATTAACATGAACAAATCCTAAGATAATTCTGAGAAAGATTCACCTTCTCTAGTGGGATGTCTTAAACACATAGGGTTCATTCTCCTCACTTGCAGAATTTTAAGCGATTCTGCTGTGAACATACCTGACTTTAAAACAGCACCGCCTACTGGGCAGAGGTCTGTTACATAAATTGGGTGACTTAGTGCCCAATCCTGTCTCCACTTCAGCTATCTTTTTTCTGTGATTGAAATCCTCAATCAGTAAAATGCTGCACGTGTATTTCAGGGAATTCCATGCAGATTAACACAAAGCTATCTGGAAAACATTTTGAGATATTTGAGAAAAGAATGCATTGTGATTTTATAACATTACGATGATGTTGTTATTTATCTGGCTCCAAGGAGGCCTCTTTTAGTTTCCAAATTGAAGGCCCAGAAATCTTTTTTTTTTTTCATTTTTTTTTTTAACATGAGGTTTTCCATGGAAATGCAGAAAACAGAGTTTGGAACTCGCATTTATGCACCACATATTCTTGTATGTTCTCTCTACCATGCCCATTACTTTGTATGTAGCTTAATTCCCCCACTCTCCCATTAGCATCGATAACACATTTCTTTTGCCATTTATTTCTTTAGTAAGGGGATCACTATTTGGCCACTAAGAGACAATCCTAATTTCATTTAGAATAAAAATGCACATAGGCAAGAGGAGGCTGGGCTTTGTATTAAAAATGGCGTCTTGGCTCTCTTTGCCCCATCTGGGGTTCTCTTGCGTCTTGGCTTTCGTTGACTTCCTTGGAAATCTGTTCTATGGCTCGGTTCGGTTCCAGCAGTCGCAATGTATCATTGTGTAAACTTTTGCTAGCTGTAAATACCCTCTTAAAAATGTATTTAACCGCATATTTCAATCTGCAAATTATTAATGTTAAAACTATTTGAAGAAGGACACAGTTCCAGATACCAAGCCAGCATGAAGCTTTTACATAAATCGACTGTGGCAGAACCAAATTAAAACTATTGAATTTTTCCCAGTCTCTAGTTTAAGGCTGTAATGATGGTCTAATTTCCTATTTGTGGTTAGCATCATCATATTCTCTACTATGTGTCACCCCAGCGCCGCATTTGCCAACATTGCATGGGGAGCCCGTTTCTCTCCAGGCTTGTTTGTTAAAAAGTTAATTGTGGGATGAAGGGACAGTGCTTTTTCGACTTGCCTCTGGCAATGTGAGATGACTTTGTTTTTTCAATGTCTTCTCTTCCTCTTCATCTATCTTAATGTAATTTCACAACTTAAAATATGTTCCTTTGTATTTGAACCTATGAAGAGAATGGGTGCATGTGTGTATGGTAGATTAGGAGAGAGAGAAGGGCATGGAGAATTATATGTACATTTCTGGATGAAGAATTGGCCTAAAAGATAAATAAAAATGCTGTCGGGGTACCCCTTGAGGAGATATGAGAGGAATAGATTGAGACTGGACCAGAAGGTGGCAGAGAATGCCCCTCTCAGAAGTTGCTTTAAATGCCAGCTTGGCTTGATCTCCTCCTGTGGGCAGGGGGGCGTGGGAATTGGCAGTCCCGTGCCACATGGAACTGAAGTCCGCAGAGACTGGCAGAAGCACACCCATGCCCAGGATGCTAGGAATGCCACAGTGTACGGTGTACTAACATTGCAGAATCATTTGCTGTGTTTTGTTAGAGCTCACAGGAAAGTGTGTTGGGGAGGGAGGTGCCAACGTGGGAACAAAGAAGACAGAAAACCATAAAAATTCTGAACATTTCCATTGCCATTTTTCAGTTCTCAGCAAGTCCTTACTTTCTCAAGTAGCACAATGCTGGAATATATTTTATCTGTGTATCTCAGAGTAGAAGGATCAGTACAGAGAGAGAAGGAAGGAAACTAATATGCATTGAGCTTACATGCATTTTCTCTTTTAATCCTATGAGGTAGTATTCGTTCGTTAGTTAATACAGTATTGCAGATAACGTAAAGCTCTAAGAGGTCAGGTAAGTTACCGAAGGCCAAACAGCAGGTAAGTGGTAGCTAGAATTCAGCCCCAAGTGTTTGGATTTAGAGTGTGTATTTGGATTAATGTATACTCACTCACTCACTCCCAAATACTGGTATCCAAAGCAGAAAGTCTAGCTGTGTTAACCGTCACCTTAGCTTGCTCTCTTTTACAGGCCAAACCCAGTGAATTCAATTAATTTTAGGCTAACAGTTTGGTGAGTTAAAATATATGATACTGTCTTCTGTTTTGATTTTTTTTAAAGACGTCAAGAATTATTGCAGTTTTGACATTTCTCTAATGCCAACACAATAGGAAGAGGACATGGCTTCATCTCTGCATTTATTAAAATGCCATTACCATACTTAACACATCTGTACACACATCTGTAAGGCATGGTGTCCAGCCTTTCCCACCCTTCCCTCTTTCTCAAACAAAGCAAAACAAAACAAAACAAAACACTAAAACAAGAGAGAGTGAAAATCAATGTTTCATTAGAATATATGATATTTTCTTTTCATTTTTGTGGAACGTGTAAAACATGTGGAACTTGAAATAGAAACGATTTACTATTGATGGGTAAATACACAGATCGACTTTTAAATAACGGACGGTTTAACCTATGCTAGAGGTTCGGTTAGAGTTTTGCCATATTGTTTAAATTAGCTCTATAACCTAGAGAGGCTTTTGCAGGAAACCATTGTAATTTTCATCCCTTACACTGGTATTTTCATGAGCTGAAGTTAGGTGTCCCAGGGGATGATGGAATATCACTAAAACATTTCCTGAGCTCTCTCTCGAGCTATACGTCGGCATGCCCAAGTCTCCTCAGAAGAACAGAGCTTTTGTTTCATTTTGTGAGGAAATAATGTTGCCCTCAAATGTAATTTTTTAAATGGAGTTCAAGAAAATTACATTCAGGAAAAAAAAAATAGTTCAAGTAATTTATTCAGTAAAAATGTGCCATACTTACTTAGTTTGAAAAAATTATAGAGATTTGATTATTTTTATTTGCATTTTAATATCTATGTAATAAAGCAACAAATTCAAATTATTTGGTTAACCCAAGAGTTCCTGATGAATGATAAAATAAAGCTAAAGGTAGGCATTTTGAGATAGAGAAATAAAAACACTTTAACTACATTTATTTTTGTTAGAGATACCCAGAGATTTGTAAGTTATTTTTATAAAATTAAAATTCACATATGGTATTTGTCACAATCTTTTTGTACCGATATCCATAAAGTAACAAAACAGTGGTACCTTTCTGGGTATTAATGCAACTTGATACACATTTATGTTTGTAGCTTTGGCAGCTGAATGAATGGGTTTTCTGTTAGTTAAGAGAAGAAACAAGGCTGTGTGAGAAAATAGTGAGTTGTTTGGGTCTTTTTAAGTTTGAGGTGGCTTGTGGGGCACTCACTAGTCATCACAGAGATGCCGGCAAGTATCTCTGGGGAGGTTTAGCAGGACCTGGTCTCCAAACATCGGTATAACTCAGGTTAATTATTTGAAATCACCATATTCTCATTAGGATGTAAGAAAGAATGCTTGATTATGTTAATTACAAAACGTGTCCTCTACATTGATTACTTTGTGATTTTGCACATCAGAAATATCGTTGTAAATTTTATTTAAATTATGCCACAGATTATGGCAACAATCTGAAGAATGACATGTGACGTGTCTATTTACCCTGTTTCTGAGTGGAAACCACTTCTGCGATTGTGGCCTCGTGATTACTCTAGTTGTATCTTGTGATGATCTTTAATTTCAGTGACTCTGCTCTGGCTACTGTCAGAGGCAATTTTATTTGTTCTTCCTGAGTTCCTTTGCCTGAGGGCATCGGCCTCAATTCCAGGGTCAGAGATAATGCCAGTTAACCACTAACCCCTGCAGTCCTTAAGTCTGCTCCCACCCCCGACCTCTGTGGAATCTGCCTGAGTCTTTCTGTTGGAAACATCCTGAGGACTTGAACATTTGTCAGATCTTTCCTTGCTAGAAAAATCTCTCTTATGGTTTCATTGCTCCAAGACAGTGTTTTTCAGGCAGTTTTAACTGGCGCTTGCAAACAGTTTCTCCTATCATTCATGAAACGTGTGTGCGTGCACACTCACACTCACACACACACACACACACACACACACACACACAGGCCCCAGATAGTCTCCTGATCAAAACAAAAACAGTAAGAACAGTTCTTGCTGCTGCAGCCTAAAAACTTCTTCAAGCTGCTGCTTTGCTATCGTGCTTCTTTAATACTCATTTTCAGATTTATTGAAAGGACGTTTTAAAGCTACCTGAAATTTCCACTTTCTAATCGCCTCTTCCTGTATCCCTCGTAATAAAGCTGCTATTCTCCAGCGGTCACCGGCAACATGCTTGTTGCCAAGAAAACAGTGATTTGGTCATTGTCATCCTCCTTCCCTTTTCTGTAGACTATGATGCTACTGGCCACTCAGCCCTTTGTAAAGCGCTGTCCTTATGCTTGGTTTGCCTACCATGGCTTCGTCCTGACTCGAGCAAGGAGCCGAGCTTCAGGAAATGATAGACTTGATGGGAACGTGGGCTCCTCACTTAAACCGTCAGGAGGCGCTGAAGGAGGAGTGGAGAGGAAGGGCGTTTGATGTCACACAGCACTGGCGTTTGAGGGGGACAGTTCTTCCTTGTGGGGGAACCTCCCACGCGGTGCAGGAGTTTGGTGTTCCTGACTTCCAGGCACTAATTGTTGGTTGCATTTCTGCCCCTCACCCATCATGACAACCAAAAAATGCCCCACACATTCTCAGGTGTCCTCTACAGAGGTGATACTGGTCTGCATTGAAGGGGAATGGGAAGTTATGGTTAACTTTCCCTCTGAGAGTCCTTCATATTGCCTGGGAGACTTTCCTCATTTATTTCTTTTGAGAGACTGGTGTGGTATGTAAGGTCCAGCATCATTAATTTATTTCTATTACCCCTGTCACAAAATGTGCACCTCCCATATTATCCTATTCATACTTTTCCAAATACTTTTTTCCCTTCACTTCCAAACCTCTATCTTTAGTGATGTGGAAACGTCGGACTTGAGGACTCCTACTCATCTTTGGCTTTCACGAAGACCTAAACTCCTTGACCCAAAGACAGAGGAGGCTTTCCGGGAGGCCGCCTTACCACCTGCAGAGCGTTCATCATGTTGAAGTCACAGCCCCTTTTCATGTCTATCTCTTTCAGTAGCTTAAGGAAGAGACTCTGTTTTGTTCTTGTCTGTTATAGTGTCTGGCACATTCTGACCTCCATAAATATTTGCTGTTAGCGCAAACTGATGGTCGCAGGAAGGGAGGGGTGGGCGGAATGGGTGATAAAAAGAGAAGGAGAGTAAGAGGTGGGAAAAAAAAGTTTTGCTGCCATGTGACTAAAACAAAAAGGAAGGGGAGTATGCTAAGATTCATACGAATTTTTTAGCAGAAAAGAAGAAAGAGCTATGTTGAGTGGCTGTGAACACGGCAGAGAGAGATGGTTATGTTAAAAACGTGAAGTGTGGAGGGAACTTTCCCCGCTCTGTCCTGACACAGAGAAGGAGTCAACAAAGAATAGGTGAGACTCTGAAGCATCACACACTCCTATCTGAGCCTGGGAAGAATGACTTTGCGGTAGGCGTAATTGGTTATTCAAGGAATTTTCAGAAATCCCTGAGAAAGACTGAAAAAAAAAAGGGTAAAATCCCCCAGAAATGTGAGAGATTGTGAATGTTCAGAAAGCTTTTAAAAGATTAGAATTAGAAAAGGAAAAAGAGTTGTGGTGCCACAAAACAAAAGTAGATTTTAAAAAAGCAGTGAGCTGAGCCTCTTTAATGCAGAGATTGAAATGAATTTTGAGAATTTCATTTTTCATAGTCTCTGAGCCTCTTTTCTTTATCATGGAGGATCTTTTAAAAATAAGCCCCTGTTTTAAAACTCAGCTTTTTCTAGTTATCAGATTATATTATCGAAAGTTTATTCCACTTACTCTTATAAGCATGTCTTCAATTCTCCATCCATTTACGTTACTCAGGCTCATAATAGTTGGCACAGCCCACCGGTTTGTATAGCAGCTTTTTCTCTCTTAGCCTATAGGAAAATGTTAGATGTGATTCAGTGGGCATAAGCACATCTGCTGGTATTTCTCTGGCTTTAAATCATCACTTTATTGGTGCTATTTAAGCTTTTATGTGGTTCAAGAGACAGGATACTGATTTGCTTTCCTAGTGGGATTCTGATTTTGTCCATAAAAATGGTTCTGTAGCTAATAAACCAAATCATTGGCCAAATCATTGGCCAAGGGTCTTTTGTAGTTTTCTCATTCTGCAGTCAAGAAGCTAGAAAAGAGATCTTTGCCTTGGGGCATCACGGTTAACCATTTAAGGGAACTTCTTGTTTGGAGATGAAGATTTAGTTAATGCTTATAACCAAATGAATTCCTTTTTTTCTTAATACTTTTTTTTTTTTTTTACTGATTTTATTCAGTAATTTGTGAACCATTAACCACCTAAAAGAATATTTATATCTTTGTAGAAGGAAAAAACAGGAACACTCAGGACTAAATAGCTATGACTAGTTCATATATTCAAATTAATGTAATTTTTAACACATCATAAGTGGGCAGGACATTTCTAAATAGTTTAAGCAAATCCTGTGTAAATCCTGAGGTGAATTTGTTGTCTTTTACTCTAGAGTATGCTACACCCACGAATAGGCCAAGATGAGATTGAAAGGTGTATGGATTGACTAGTTGAATAAGAATTTATAAAATGAAAAAAAAAAAAAGAATTTATAAAATGCTTACTATGTTCCAGGCAGTGAGGGTATAGAGATGAGTAAATAGAGATGAAAAAATAGCCATAATAAAAACTCAAAAGCCATGCAACAGAAGTGTAGAAATCATTTTAGAAGGATAACTCTGATGTGGGTATGGTCTTAAGATTGGTTAGCTCTCTTGGTAAGGGGCTGTCACCATGCTAACAAGAGCAGTTATTTGTACCTGTATGGACCACATCGCGTTCATCCATTCTATAGCTACAGACTGCATTCCCAGCCACAGTCTTGGGGTAAGCGAGGTATACAGGTAAAATTTCAGTGGACTGACATAAATCATTCTTGACCATAAGGAAAACCATTCAGTGTCCTGCTAGTTTTTGTTGGTGGCTTAGTACTATGATCTTTTTGTGCAGAAAAAATTTCCCCAGCATGTGTAAGAGAGAAGCTATTTGAATTAATGATATATTGGTATTTAAATATCTTGGTTCCTAAAGGACATGGTGTCAAAATATAAACTTGACCCATCCAGGTCCAGCATCTTCCTTGTGCTTTTGTTTTAATTTTATGGAGTAAGTAATGGTATTTATGATACGTGATTTTTTAAATGAATAAATCTCTGAAAGGGATTGTTACCTGCTAAGACATAGACATGACTGGGAATGGTTTTCACCAAGAATTTTCCAGTTAGCCCATAGTTACGTCATAATCCTACCTATGACTATACCTCGTATTTATATCTCATGGTTCAGGGTCAGTGATATCACCTACTAATCATTGGTAGGTCCATGATCATCCACAGTACTACAGCAAACTATACTGTAATTATTAAAATGAAGGGATTTAAAAAAATGGGTGATCAATATATTATAACAATTTTATAATTGTTATTAATTATTAATACATTCTTTATAACAAAGTTTTCAGTTCCTAGGTTTTAAATCATATTTGCAAAGTCCCCTTCACCGTGTAAGGTTACACAGTTTTAGGTTCTGGGGATTAGGATATGGACATCTTGATGAGGCGGAGTGTCCATTACAGGTACCAAAAAGAAAAGTGTCTTAATCATTAAGAATTAGACCATTATATCTTAACTAAACTGAATATTTTAACTAACATTTTCAATGCTGATTAATGTCAAAGGAAGATTGATAGCAACTATTAAAATGATAAAAATGGGATGGGGATGCATTTTAAGAACCATACAGGTTTTAGAGGATTATTTTTCAAATAATATGTGCTTCTAGGAAGATCCTTATATGTTCCACCTGAGGTTAAAGGTTGCGTTCCCTTTCCCGCCCCTCGGCTGAGAACCACTGTGTGCGATGAAAGTCACTACTGATTGGAGAGTCTTGTGTGGATGCACCGTGTGCAGACCTGAAAAATGCTCAGTACCAGTGAGTTACATTTTTGGTAAGAACTATCGGAAGGTTGAGCCATTAACTGTATTTGGATAATACCCAGTGCGTTCCGAACGCTAGTAATTTCTGACGTTGATGGCATTAATGTACCACCGTCATGGCTGTTATTTGATTTCTGTAAAACCCCTTGATAAGTAGACAGTTCTAGGAAGTGTTATGATTTGCCCCAGTTATCCAGGGTTTGTCGTTATTTGAGAGATTCTCTTGCCATTTCTGTTTTCTTCCTCTAAAAAGAGCAAACTTTTTAAAAACCTTGTTGAAAATAGCAGGAGCATTTAGCATGTCTGTAATGTGGCCAGATTTTCAGGCTCATATTATGTATTTAGCTATGTCTTATTGAATGTATGCAGAACATTAATTTTTAGAAAAGAGTTGTGATAATATTGCCAAAACATGACCTTTGTAAGGAAAATGAAAGTGTGCCACTGTATTTAGAGTAGGAATTCTTAGATTAGAACCTTAACTTTTGGAATATTAATATCAGTTCTGAGATTGTTTCCAATCCCCATTCAGATCCACTGTCTATTTTTTGGAAGCAGCCAGAAGTCTTGGCTTTCAGCTGAAGGAGCAATGTGTGTGTTTTGTATTAGGAAGAAGTAAGTCTGCGCTAATGTGTATACACCACATTGGGCTCTACCAAAGGGTCACACAAATGAGTATTAAATAGCAGTAGGGTTTTAAAGGTAGGAATGGTCGTAGTTGAGCTTGTGAAACTTCTTTCCCATAGTACTTGGCCACTAGCTGACAGAAACGATAGTGCCTTTGACTGACTTATAAATTCCTGTTGCCAACGCAAATATTTCAGTTTCCTTGCTGTCCAAGAAATGTACATTTTTATCTTGTTACTTCATATAGTCACTGAATCCTAAAAAAATAGTCATTTCAACATCTTTTCCCAAGAGAAACCTTTTTTCCCAAGGAGCTGCGTCTTAACTTGGTTGTGTTACAAATCATCAGTTTCCGACTGTTGAAATGACCTTGTAGTTCCATACTAAATTTGGTGCCCTTGTGCCAAAGACGTGGCTCAAGAAATCATGATTAGCATCTGGGTGCCAAATTCTGCTTTTTAGTTCCTTTGTAGGAATGTCTTCAGTGTGGAGATGTCTTAAGGTTCTCAGAAAAGGATGTGATCTCTGTTGACCTTGATAGGTCATGAAGAGGAGCATGTTCAGCATATGAAAAATAAGAATTTTCTCTTTAATCCTAGAAAACAGCTATTTAAAGAGCCAGGGTCTTAAAGTTTCCCTTTTTTATTGCAACATTGACTTCTTCCTCTTGCAGATTTTAAAAGACACACTGCATAGCTTCGGTGAGGGTCAAGGGCTGTGTGTCTTGTTTTCTGTTGTATCTGAAGATCTGGCACAGAATAGGCACTCACTAAATAGCTGTTGATTCCCTAAATGAATGTTACAGTGGTATCTGCTATAGTTATGTCACCTTATTTTTAACTACATGTTGGAAATCATACAGTCGTCTGTTTAGTCTTTAACAGTTACAACCTTCAATTTCCTCCTCTGTAAGTATATATTTATAATATATTATGTTATAAACAGGTTGTTTTAAAAATTAGTGATAAGCACCTAATACACAGTAAATACTCAGTGGTAGGAAATTTTATTGTAAGTGGAATAATTACAACTTTAATTATTTGATGTTTATATTGTTTTATAAATAAATTAGATCTTTTAGTAAAATTTTTCATGCATCAAAATATTTGAATTAACCACATTCAATTTATAAGTTGTTTTACTATGTATGAATTGTTTTATGTTAAAGAGAAAATAAGTGCCTACTATTGAAAATATATTAGGCCATCTATGAGACACAAATATCTGGTAACATCTCTTCTATTTTATTTTTGTGGAATCAAGGTTTTTTTTAAAATATAGATTTATATGGAAGTCGAGAAAATAAACTACATTGCACAAAACAAAAGATGAGCTGCTTTGGACACATTTAAAAATAAAACAAAACAACAACTGCATCAAAACAAATAAGCACAGTAGCATATGGCACATGGTTTAACACCAGGTACCCAGAAGACACTGTTTGTATTCAGTTGAATTGAGAACAACTCCTACCCGAATGTAAATTGTGTACTGCTACTATGAACGTCTTGCCTGGTTAGCGTTTAGTCATTATCGGTGGGAGACATGTTCCAAGACCCCCAGTGGCTGCCTGAAACCACATATGTGACCGAACCCTACAAATACTATGATTTTCCCTATATGTCCCAATAATAAAGTTTAATTTATAAATAAGGCAATTTCACTGATAAAAGATTAATTCTTATCATAGATCTTGGCCACCTCAGCATACAATTTTTTTTCTTTCATTATTAAGTTGACAACTTTTAACTTTTCACTTAAAGTAAGCACTTTATGGCTTATCTTTGGCATATTCAAGTTACTAGCACCACTATTCTTGCACTTTGGGGCCATTATTAAGTAAAATAAGGGTGATTTGAACACAAGCACTGGGATATCGAGAGCGTGGATGGGTAGGTAGGTGGGCAGGAAGCATATACAATGTGGAAATGCTGGACGATTCCGACAGAGCGGGGTGGTGTGAGAGTCCATCATGCTACTCAGAATGGCGCGCAATTTAAAACCTAGGAATTTTTTTTTGGCAGAAATTTTTATTTAACGTTTTAGCATGGTGGTTAACCACGGGTAACTGAAACAGTGGAACGCAAAACCATGGATGGGGGCACCGCTGTCATTCAGAAGGCTTCATGTTAGTGATGAGCACTGAAAGAAACAAACAAAAAAAGCCAGTTGGCTAAGATATTACCTCTTGTGTGCTAAGAAAAATAAATATCCTGGAAGAATAATGGCCCAAATGACTGGATATCTCCTTCCATTCCTTGAGATCGCCAACAACTGCAGGTGATTCTGACGGTTGGGTGCCCTGAGTTTCTCGTTTGATCATTTACTTTTATATTTAACAAATATTGCTTCCCCCATGTGCTAGGCATTCATTTGGCACTGGGGTGGTTGAAAAGCAAAACCAGATGTGGACTGACAAATTGATTAAATAGTCCAACAGTTGAAAATGGAAAATGCAGTCTCGAGAGTATGACGTCGTTGGGGGATTCCGGTGAGGCTTCCCCACAGTAGTGACGGCAAAAGTAAATGCCAGGGACGAATAGGAGTTAGCCAGAGAGAGGGCGGAGGGAAGGACACTTGAGGGTGGAGACACAAAGGGAAAGTCCTGTGGAATAAGAGTGCAGGGTGAGTGAGAGAAACTGAAGGTATGGGGACAATTAGAGATAACTGGAGGAATAAGTAGAAGCCACACCACCCAGGGTGTTTTAGTCCATGTTCGGAATTTTAACTTCATCCTGAGAGCAGTATGAAGCCACTGGAAAGTTTTTTTTTTTACCTATTTTTTATTTTTTTCTTGTTATTGTTATAATTATTTTTAAAGCCTACGGCACCCAGTATTTCTAGGTGATCTCCCATCCAAGTACTAACCAGGCTCGACCCTGCTTAGCTTTCGAGATCAGACAAGATTGGGTGTGTTTAGAGTGGCGTGGCCATAGATGGAAAGGTTTAATTGGTAGGTGGTGTGATTATGTCTCACTTTGGTTCCCTGTGGGGAATGGGTTAGAGAGGAGATTATAGCAAATGATGGACAAAGTGTTAGGCACTCTCTTCATAGTCCAGGTCCCCTAAGAGATAAAAATAGTAGAGCTGGGACTAAGATCATGGTTGGGGAGATAGGGAAAAGTGGAAATGTTCCAGAACTATTTAATGGGCAAAATGGTTTGGGTTTGGTGACGTTTAGGTAATGATAATGGAGGAGTGAGGCTGAGGGATAAATAATGATAACGATAATAAATAATGATAACTCCTAAGTTTTTTATTGTGTAGGTGGATGAATGCAGGTACTTTCACGAGATGGGAGGCAGTGGAAGAGAACCAGATTGGAGGGTAGATATAACACCATAAGTTGTTCTTTTAATATATTGAGCTAAAGTCTCTAGTATTTTAATATATTAGAGACATGTTAGTACAAATGTAGACTAGAGATGTTCATTTGTGAGCCACCGTTGCATGGGTTTTAACTGAAGTTATTGGCAAGGATGGGATCAGCCAGGGAGAGTGTAGAGAAGATGGCTCAGGAATGGGCCTTTAGGAATTGCAGAATCTTTACTGGCCAGGTAAGGAAGAATGCACATGCAACTCAGAGACCCAGAATCAGTGATAAAAGAGGAGGAAGAAAAACAGGGCGGTATTATGTCAAGGTCACCAAGGAAAGACAATGTTTCAAAAAAGAAGGAGTAGTGCCAAATGCTGTTGAGAGATCTTGCAAGATGTAGGCTGAAAAGTGCTTATTTGATTGAGTGTGATGAAGGTCACTTGTGACTTCACCCGGAGCTGTTTTGGCGAAGTGTTGGAGGACGAAGCCAGATTTGACTGAAATTGAGGCTTCAGAGGCGATGGGGAGACAGTGAGCACAGACAAATATTTTGAAAAATTTGTCTGTAGAGGGGAAGAGAAATATAGGGTGGCAGTGGAGGAGAATAAGGGGAACAGGGAGGTGGTTCTTTTGTTTTTGTTTAAATTGGAGAAATTTGAAAGGTTTAAAAGTTGATAGATGGTCACGGGGATGGGAGCCCGGCGTAGGGAACGCAGTCAGCGGTATTGTAACAACTGTGTGTACAGCCAGGGGGAAGATAGAGGAATCAGGGGGACTGTTTCATAAACTATATAAATGTCTAACCAATATACTTGCAATTAATAATAATATAAAGTAAAATGCTTAAAAAGAAGCTGATGGGTAAAAGGAAGGGCTTAGATATATACAGTAGAGAGAGAGAATAATCCTGAAAATACAGCTCTTGCTGCACATTTAGAATTAAATTTTCCGTTTTGGTTCCTAGAATCTGATTGCTGATTTGTACCAGCCTGTAGGAAGAGGACTATCAGAATTTTCTGTGAACTTCTTGCCCCACTCAAAGTTCCCTTTACACAAGAAAGATTGTCCTTTTTATTAAATGCCACCACTAAGCCTAGCAGCACCAAGAACAAGAGAAAGAAATGACTTTGGGGAGTAAAAATGGTAAGATAAGAAAGAAAAGGAAAAATAAACCCCTCTAAACTTATTTTAACCTTTATAAGCACCTTTAAATATATGTATATTTTGACATTTTTATAACTATAAAAGTAGTCTCGTTATAAACACCATAGTAACTTAAGTCTGTAGAAGCAAAGATGAATATTTATCTCTGGAATTCAGGCAACATCTGGTCAATTAAGCTGCAAGAGCCATTAATTTTTTTCAATAGCCATTTTTCCAGTCGAATTACCTTCCAAAAGAATTTGTAGCCGGCGGGGGCGGCGGGGGGTTGAGAAAGCAAATCTCTTAGTAGTACAGGTTCTCCCAACATTTAAAGAATAAACAGAAAAAGGATGAGGCAAATAAGGTTCTTTTGAATTGTTGGTACCTGCTTGGAAAGAAGGAAGAAGAATTAAGTTCAATTCTAGTTGTTTTACTATTTCCTGAAACTTCAGATACCGCTTTTTATGCCATTTTCCCCATTTATGTTAAAACCTTCTTATCCTCCCCTAAAATACTCACTAACTAGTTGTATAAAACTGGAGTTAGTCCTCCCATCAGTTTTGTTATCTATAAAACAAAGGGACTAGAGGAGAGGACACCTACGTTTCCTTCCTCATCAGAGACGCAAAGACTCAGCAAATTTGGGTCTGCCTCTCGGCCATCACTTCACTGTCCTCACGATGAGGCTTCTTGGGTCCTTTAATTACCTGTTAACAAAAATGAGTTGTCTTTATTTCGGAAATATCCCTCTTATGGCCCCAGACATGTGAATTAATACAGGAAAGAGATAATTTTTGTCCATCTCTCCCCACACCTCCTAAATCAGCTGGGTCACAAAGAGTTTGTAAGTCAGTGTGTTTTTTAATGCTTATTTGAAAATTAAGAGAAATGGCTAAAGACTGCACACTGTATAAGCTTTTAAAGTAAATTCTTAGTGATCAAAGTATGGTTGTGTTAATTCCAAAGTGTGTAACACTAATAATTATACATAGAGTATCACAAAAATAGCTCCAACAAACTTTTATTTGGTATAACGTCTGCGTACTGAGACATTGACTGCTTTGCATGTTACACCTGCAGTCAGTGTGATCATGATTTTGTGTTTACTGGGTTGTGTCTGACAGTCTTCTGGAATACTTATTATCTAATTTCTGATATCTAGATCTTTCTTATAAATGTCTCGAGTGCTTCACTGACTGATTAAAGAAAAAGAAAGCTCGATATACCTCATACTCATAGTAGAGTGTGAGATCCTGCGGGATCTCAGCAGTGACCACGGAACCCACATCCCAAAGACCTGGTGAAATTTTGTTATATTTGTGGATTGTTAAAAAAACTGTTACGACTTTCAGCTCAGAGCTTTCCTGTGCTTGAAGATGGGTTCCTTTAGCGCTAAACAGGTCTCCCACCTCTAATTCCACTTATTGCATCATTATTCAGCTGTTATTCCCACCTTTATGACATTTCCTAAATGTGTCCTTATCTTGACCTGATTCTGCGTAAATTCTTTTTTATGTCTTGAGTTATTTCCTGTCCTTACTGTACCAGTTTCTCTTTTAGAGTACTCCTAACTCCTTGCTCTCTAAACTTCAGAGGGATCTTAGAATGTAATGGTGAAACTACAGATTCCTGCTCTTGGAAAGATTGTGCATTTTGTTGAAGTAATGTCTACTTTTTTTTTTTTTTTTTAACCTACACTGTTTCCCTATTGACTTATTATGGTTGTTTGGTTAGAAAGCAGATGAGACCAGCGTTTGGAAGGAATAGTGTATCTGACAGATTCTATTGGAAACTGAATCCTGAATCATTTCAATTAGATTTTCAGTGGGAAAATTATTATGATGGTAGATTTTTCTTAAATTTATGGTAGACTTTCATTTAGGTTTCATTTACCTAGCCCTAGACTGGAAGGATGAGAAAAGTTTGGGAAATAAGAGAGATCATGTTTCTCTTATTTTAAAGACATTAAAATGATTTTCACCATTTTAATTATAGTAGAATACATAGCGTTTTGTATTATATTTCTGAAGTTTTTTTAAACTAGTGATCCCCGCAAATATGCTTATGACGTGGACAACTGGCAGTTTGCATCCCCTCCCCCATTCCACAGTATCAAGTATAGAGGCCAAAGTTCAACTATTTTACCTCTGGAAATGGTAAAATTTTTATTGTTATGTAATAACATTTAGGGAGATATCTCAATTTTTCTGGGAAAGAAAATAACTACCAAATAAAATTTGATTCACACTTCATTATTAATCAAGAACAAAAAAGGAATATGTATATTTTATCTTCCTCAAAACATCTTTAGGAAAACTTCTCATTTTTCTGAATGAAATATTTTAACTGTTTGATCTTTTTGTGAATTTATTCACAACGGGATTTTGCTCTAGCATATTTGCTATTCCTGCCCTCTACTCCCCTCACCCTGCCCTTTTCTCTGTCTCTGTCTCTTTAATACATCTGTCTAACCCTCATCCGTGGAGTACAGAGGATACTTCTGAGGATCGTGTGGGCAGCACAGCACGTCAGCTCTACGTTCTTCCAGTGTCTGTAGAGCCAATACATCGTAGATCCCAGTGCAGGCAAAACACGTGCTCTAATCATGGCCATTTGGTGCCACGTTCATTTGTGATTGTGGCACGGCTCATTTTCCGTTCAAAAAAGATGGGGTAACATCAGAGAACTCTGTTGTTTTTATTCCTAGGGAAAACATTCCTCATTGCAGATGAGTCACTCTAGCTGAAGAAATTAAGAGCTGATTGTTAGAGTGAATCTAAGCACACACAAACTTGACTTAACGGTGATGACAGTAATAGGTAACTTTTTTTGAGACCCTGACACATACTAATTATCACTGGTTCTAAGTGCTTTCATTTATTAAGTCATTAAAATGTATAATAATGCTACAAAGTGGTTCTATTATTTAGTAGATGAGAAAGCTGCATTAAGAGATTAAATGCTCTCACAGTTAAAGAGAGGCTGAAATGAGATTTGAACTCGGTCTGACTCTAGAGCCCACATTCTCAAACCAGTAGACTTTCCTGGCTCCGATAGCTTGGGAGTGCTTTTCTCAGGCTTACACTATATATTATTTTGAGGTCTAACAGGAGAAGTTTCATTCAGCAGTATTTACTAAGTATATCTCATGGATGTTGGCATCGCTTCTTGCTTCATTTACGTTTACGAACTGTCTTGCTTCTTGGAGAGAGCTTTTTTTATTTTTTAGAGTTTGAAAATTAAATGTAACTCGTAAAGATTTGTATTGATGTAATATGGATACATATGTAAAATGGCCACTGTGTTTTGGTTTTATTTAACTTTATTTGTTGTGGTTTAATGCAGGCACTATGTTAAAAAGGTTTAATGCAGGCACTATATTAAGAAGTTTTGTTTTGAGAAGCTTCCCATTCTCATTTCCTGTCTTGTAAATTTTTTTCTTAACATTTCATCAGTGAAACAGTTTGGATTTTCCCTCACTGAATGAAAATATTTAATATTATATATTTGACTTTGAAATAACTTTAATTTCACTAGATTTTATGATTATAACAGTAATTAGTCAAAGGATAGATATTTAAGGTTTGAGCTACTTGTATGTTGAAGATTGTAAAATCAATAAAACTTGTTTTCTGTTAAAATAAAGTCCTTACCCAACTATCTAAAAAAATTCACAAACCTTGAATGATAGGAAAAATTTTTACACTTCAATGTGATTGTTTCCTGAGAATATTACATAGTTCTTGTCAAGTAAAGTTATATTTTGGTATCATAAAGTCAGTATTCAGACTTATTCCATTCTGCCAGTCCTCTACCCAAAATTGCATGTAGTATTTTGGTTCTATTCAGCTGCTATACATTCTACATAATTCACAAACAAGAAGATTACTTCTCAGAACATGAAGATTAAATCTGATTTAAAAAACAGACTAGCACATTACCATATCTACTCACATGCAAACATGTACGAACACATTCACACATATGCACACATGGTCATGTACACTCACGTACATACTCACACTCACAGATTTACACACATGCTCAGTATACTCACAGACACACACTAACCTACAAATATAAACATTTGATTTTTGAAATAACTTCAATGCATTTGACTTTGAAATAACTTTAATTTCACATACACATACAAACTCACAAATTCACGTGCATAGAGATACTCGCATACACATCTGTGCACACGTGCTCACACACACATATTTTAAAGTAAGACTAGTTTTGGCCAAAGGCTGATCTTGAATGACTTTTTTTGGTCTTAGGAATTCAAGTACTCCTTTAAAATAAGCTTTCCAACATTATTTATAATTTGTGAGAATGAACCTTGCATTCCTATCTTTAGTATCACTTCCTTCGTGTTTATGAATTTTATATCTTTACATTGGATTCTTTCTCCAAAAATTCTTTAATGACAAGACAACCTCTTTTTTCCCTTGTGGTCTGGAAGATAAGAGGTGAATTAAGTGATATAACTCCACTAATTTTCTAAAAAGTAAATATCTTAGAAACACTATTATGTTCAGAAAAAAAGTGACAGAAATTTTCTTCATTAGAAACATTCAAGGCATGAAAGTTTCTGGTCTAATTTCTGGGTATAGAAAGACAGTTCTGGTCTATATTAAAATTTCCAAATAACTATAAAAATAACTACTTGAAAAATCACTTAAAACCCAGCAAATTCTCTCTCTTTTGTCTTTGTTATTGCTTTTGCTGTGAACCATTTATTAAATTTTTGAATGGATCGTGATGCTTCCTCTAAGATTTTCTTTTTATGGGAATAAACCTACCCATGCATTTTACATTTTATTTCACTCTTTGCAACTTGATAAACTGTGAAATAAGGGGAACCTTCAGAGTGTGTTTAGCTTCCTCTACTCCTGAATGACATGAGAGGTTAATTGTTCATTTTTCTTGGAAAGTCAGTATTTCTTCCTTCGAATGTTAATGATGTGTATGGCATCCAACATAGATCTCTGGGCAGTTCTTATAAGAGTCAAAAGTATTCAGAAGGGAAATAGCAATGGGCAGTACGTAATGGACTTGGTCTTTGGAATGGATAGCTATTAATTTATACCAGATCACTCCTTCAAGGTTACTTTATCCACCCTCCTCTTCTGTGATCCAGAGCCAAAGGATTCAAATGGGTAATTACCTTTCGTCACATTATATTTCGACCTACCTTACAATAGCACTTGGTATAGAATTTTTCTCCCAAAGGACATATAACTACTTTATTAACATCTCTTTCATTCCTAACATATGTTTAAGAATAAAATAGAGGCCAAATATTTTTTTTTTACCATAGTAATAATCCCATTTTACAGACAGGGCTGGACACTAAGGCCGTTTTCTGGAAAACAGACTTTGGCAGTTTCCCCAAGAATTCTGATTTGTGATACTCTCTTTTAATAAGGTTTATTAATAAGAATCTTTGAGATACTCATGATTAACAAAATTATTTCCTTCTTCTGTATTCTGTTAATCATTATATGTAATATTGTATACATACATATACACATGTGAATATATATACACATATATATGTGTGTGTGTGTGTATGTGTGTGTGTATCACTAGACATTCCTAAGCACTATATATAAAATAATTTCAGGTATTCCTTAAATGCCAACTATGCATCTTATATTCAGTTGGGTGATGAAGATCATGTTGATAAAAAGGTGATCCTTGTCTTTGGACATTTGGCATTTCTAGAAATTATATTAAGTAGAATCTTAACATACTTTCCAATATGTGTATGTTGGATCAGCCAGGTATGAACCATTCCAAAGTATTTAGATCTTGTCTACACTTATCAGATTCAGTTATTAGTCACCACTTTGAAAAGTTTAAGATATGTTCTGAAGCTCTTCAAACTCCTACCACCACCTGCTGGAAACTTCAAAATGTTTGTTGCAGAAGTTAGTCAATCCTTGATAATCTTTATTTTTCTCTCTGGTATCAATTTTTATTCTGTATTCTGGAATTCCTTTTGGCCCTACTTCTTTTAAGTCTTATCTAGTGAGGAGATTAAAGGTTAGGTAGTAAACTCTTGAAGGTGCAAGCTCAACATTGAAGCTCTTTCGGGGATTATTGGCAATTGCAGAGTAATCTTTTGACACTGTTGTACTGCAAGGCACGAGAGAGTCAGACTCCTTTGAGCCTTCATCACACTATTAAATGCCACGAGGGATAAGGCATTCTGCAGTTAAAGTATTCAACCTGGTCTCCTTTCATCTGTTGATTTTTTCATTGATCAGTGAGCTCATGGTATTTCAGTAGGGCAACTACATTGTAATTGAATTTAGAAAATTTTCCTTAATGGTTGGGAAATTTTTCCTTAATGGTTGGTGTGTACTTGCACAGAGAGTTTGGGAAAAGATGGAAATAAAATTTATCAAATTAGACTCAGTGAACATTTTAAGTCTAAAAGAAAAGAAATGATTTGACTCAATATAAAGATTCAGAGGCATCACAGTAATGACTGAAAAGTAAAACCCCAAAGTAAGAAAAACTTGTTTCAGTGTTCTACTTGTGGAATATTTTTTTATGATTTGATGGTGAGTTCTTAAATATAGGTGGTTTTGCACATTACATAAAGATGGATCCAAACTGTTGCATGTAGTAAAATGAAATATTTCATCCTCTGTTTATAGACAACTTTAAATATATTCCTAAAGAGTGACAGTTGCATCCATGCCAGCTCTGTGTGTGTATGTGTGTGCACAACATGGGATTCTTCTCACAATTACTAAAATGTATAAAGTACACGGAAAATAAAGGTTGTACAAGAAATATGGTTTGGAAAATATCAAATATATAAGCTCATTAACACTAAATTGGTAAATTCTATTTTCAAAGTAGAGCTGAGTGGTGGTTTAAGAAAAAAATATTGAGACATTTCAACATTGTTTGCTTATGGAAAACATTTGTAATTCTTTGAGCGAAGACAGTGTCAAAAATCTAAACGTTTTTCCCTTAACATCTGTATTTGCTTATTAAAAAACACCCCACACCCCCAATCTCTCAAACCAGTTAAGTTTGTCACGGAATGTTTTTCAAGTGTAATGAGATGCAATCTCAAATATTTTGTGCTTCTATGAGTTTTAGTCTGATTTGTTTATTTCTTTTTCACATGGCCTTACATTTAAGACTCAAGATAGGAGTGGCCTAGTGCAATTTTGAAAAAATGCTTAAAGAAAAAAGTTGTTTTGAAATGTCAATCTGAAGGTCAGAATACATTAGCTTCTCTTGTACAGGCTTCCAAAGAACTGTGTGTACCCCATTCTCTATAGGTGTTCTTTCAAAGGAACCTCATGTACTTGGAGCCATGATATCTGCCATTCTCCACATACCAGGCTACTTGAAACAGGGAAATGTGATTTCGATAGAAGTGTGTGAGGGTCTCTTCGTATAACTATTTTTCTTATAAATCTGATTTTTAAGCTAGGAGACTGACAAGAAAAGAGCAATATGATCTCTTTCTGTCCTTCTCTGAAAAAAGTAAATGCATATATAAATACATATGCATATGCCTTCTCTGAATTACTTTAATTAAAATGTTGAAAAAATATACCAAACTAACCCAAGATTTTCCTTCTTGACATTATTTTTGCATTATTTTTGCATTATTTTAAGATTGCCTCAGCTAATGAGATGAACTAGTTTCTAGGGCATTTCCCTGAAATTTTTGATGTTATAGAAAACTGGAGACAGATTTAATAATATTACAAAGGTCATTTATTTTGAATTTAAGGCAGGTCCTGTGAACTAAAGCTCTAGAAGGCTCAGCTTTTAGTAACCCCATCAGCTAACCTCTAGGTAGTATATGATTGTTTCAGATGGTCAGCTTTAAAAAGATTTCCATCTGCTTAGTAATATATTGTTATTTTTAGAGCAAGATGTAAGTGATGATAACGAAGAAAGAAACAGCATGAATGATTGATTGGTGGATGGGGAGATTACTGCTGTGCCTTGTCTATATTATTTGGCTGATTTTCTCTCAATCAGTATCTTTCTACTGAAATAGTAATTTTAGTATTATATTTGATATGTTTGAAAAACATAATACACATATACATACCCACATGCACATGTAAGCATTCAGATCAGTGGAAAACACATACAGAAAAGATTGGATCATCTTAAGAGCCAGTTGTCATGGAAAAATGAATATAAATTTGGCTTACTAGAACTATTTCTTAAAAAAAAAAAAGGTGTGTTGCTATATGCAGCTCCAATAAAAATTAAAGTGATTTCTTATTTGCAAAACTTTTCAGTTTTTCACATTTTCTGGCTATCTATTGCTTATACAACACGTGATATTTGAGTTTTAAGAAGTGAAAATTATATTTATCATCTGCTGCTTTCCATTACAGTGCCCACTTTGTGCATATTTAAAGGCAAATATTTAACGTCGATATTAAGTTTTTAAAAGTTTGTGTATTTGTACCTAAAATATGAATAATTGAATAATTGAAGGAAAGTATTGAAAATGACTCTGGCAATTTAGTTATTCACTAAACTTGCTTTCTAGTTCTTAATTATCTCAATATTGACACTTTCTTACTCTCTATATACCCACAACCTCCCCACACACATATTTTTCATTGATATGCATCATATTCCCTGAGATGGAAATGAATCCTAAATCCTCTTTAATGTAAGAGAGAAAAAAATATTTGTAAATTTCCAAATTTACAATACTATAGTTTTACAGAAATAACCATAGTGAGTTTTCTCTCTACACATGGGTAATTTTTCACATGCTTTTCTCATGAGAGCATTTCTTGATGTCCTCACTGTATCTGATTGAAATGGTAGCAACCACCCAAATTAGAATTTGTTTAATTTTTGTTCCCTAACTGCTGTTAAAGTCCACGTCTGTCTTGCTCACTTCTGCTTCCCAGGGCCCAACATGGCACTTGGCCCAGAATATGTAGGTGCTCAATTAATATTTCTGAATGAATGAATGAATGAATGGCATATACTTAATTTTATAACTTTTGTTCATTTATTAAAATTGAAACATGAGTACATGGGAACAGGGTACATTTAGTTTAATTACTGGGGTTTTGACTACCTGGTTTAAATGTGAAAATTTAATCTAGGATAGAAACTTATAGAATAGCAGAATAAATTTTTTTAATTTTACTCTTGGACACATTTCAAGCAAAATGAAATCTTAATTTTTCTTGTAAAACATACTGCTGTAGGAGGCTTTAGGTCAGTTTTGAAAAAACAAGTTTTGTTAAAACTAGCCTGCAAAAGGCTAGTCTTAGAAGTACCAATAGGTGGCGCTGTACCCCAGCGCTGAATAACAAATGAACTCAGGAGGGTTGACTCTTGTGGTAGAACAG
This sequence comes from Macroglossus sobrinus, assembly GCA_004027375.1. Taxonomy (NCBI): domain Eukaryota; kingdom Metazoa; phylum Chordata; class Mammalia; order Chiroptera; family Pteropodidae; genus Macroglossus; species Macroglossus sobrinus. The sequence goes on along the minus strand of PVKZ01000098.1, from coordinate 1,007,707 downwards.
AAATCCTGGTCAATCATTTTATAAGGCATTTTATATATTGTGGTATGAAGCAGACATCTTAAGTTCTGTATATGCATGTTACGACCATAAATTAGAGTTAAATAGGAAACATTTTTTACTCTCTTACATTATTCTTGGATTTGAACCAATTGTAATATTGCTATATTACATTTGATTTACCTTAAATGTATACTAACAAAATACACTCACCAAGAACTGAAACAAAAGTAACTGCAAAACCAAGTTGAGACTCATCATAAAGAAAGAATGAAGAAGTGATGAGTGGATGAGTAAGATAAGGAGTTTAATCAAAAATGACAGAGAAACTATAGCTAATTTGGATATGGTTAGTTCACGTAAGCATGTTTGGCTTATGTGTCACTTTTATATTTATAACATTTTGTTATTCACTATTGAAGATACTGCATATTTTGTTCTGAGTTATAAGATGAAATTCCAAGAAGTGATATGGCAGTTTTAGGTGTGAATAGTCAAGTTTAACCTGTCATTGGGACAGAAGTAAAGCTAGAACTTGACATCTTGAGAATCGAAGAAGCCTTCATGTTTGAATTATCTTCATCCCTTAAACTGATAATTGTATAAGCTTCTCTTCTGAAGCAATTCTTGATAAACCTCTGACTTAAATGTTTAATCCTCTTATTTTTAAATAGATGATGTTTTTCTGGAACATCTGTGTACTATAACATTGACATTCAGTGCTAGAAATGGGTGGGGAAAAACTTTCCCGCGTATACTGGTTTTGACAACACAATACAATAAATTTTAATAGACAAATAATTAGAGTTGTGTTCTTCTGAGAAATCACTCCTGGTCCTACCTGGATATAGTTGAAGATGAACATGTTTTCATGCTTCTTTTCTTATGAAAACAATAATTTAATTGAGCTATGTTATATAGTTCCTTGATCTATCACCATAGAAGCCATTTTTTTTAAAAAAAGAACTACTGCTAGCTAGCTTGATATATTTTTTTTATTCACATGCAACTTTATCTTTATAAATATTTATGATAATTTTAGATATTTTCTGGAGTTTAAAATTAAGTTTACTAGTCTATATATACTTTCCAATATTTGTCACTCTTTTGAAAATAACATTTTTTTCTATTTGCTATTTTCTGTTACTTTTTCTCATTGTCCATGAATTCTCAGATATTACATAAATCTGAATCCTTATGTATGTTGTTTCAGGCGCTAAAACATAGATATTAGAGAGAAATACCTCATTAAAATTGATTATTTTCTTCCTGTCCTTTCAATAATTTTGCATCTATTTCTCTGATTATAATTTTCAAAATAACTTCCTATAGTCTTGTTAAATATATTACTGTAAAAAACATTCTTCTTTCCTTGTTTGGAAAGATTTGGCGAAAGAAGCAATCTTTTAAAGAAATTGCCCCCAATATTTAAAAAACAAGAGAAATCCAAAACAAATCAAGGAATTATATTCAACCACTGCTATTTTCACAGTGGAATAGTCAATTAAGGATTCAGTATTATGAAGCCCAACCAAGATTCTGAAATATAATTTTATTTTCCTTTTATTAACCCTGTATCATGACATATAACCTTTTAAGGTGACCTCTTAAAGGTGCAGTAAGACACTCAGAGAAGGAGCAGGAAGTAGACAAAGGAAGTAGCAGAAAGGAAAGAAAGCACAATGAAGGATGATAAAGGGGGCAGAGGGGACCAGGAACCATGGCAGGGGGCCGACGCATATGTACATGCTGTTCATCTTTGATTGGAAACTGTCAGCAGGGGCCAGATGTAATCTCGAGGTTACCTAGTTCTTATCCTCTGAGAAACAAAATTGGCTTGTGGCAAGGATCCCAAATGACATGAGCCTTTTCTTTCCTTCACCCAGATCACCTCAGCAGTAGCTTTATTTTTGCTACACAAGAGTGATTAAAGTAAGTGGGCCATACAAGTTGGGACTGAATTTTGCTGTATTCATTTTCCAACCCAAGGCATTCTTCATGTCCCTTAAGCTGGGATTTAAAACGATAAAGCTGGGATGGCCCTAATGATGTATATTCTTAGTTGGTAGAACAGATCGCCAACAGACCTAGATCAAAGTAGTCAGATTTGTTTCCCAGTGACTTCGGTTTTCAAGGTAATCTCTCTCTTTCTCAAAAATTAAAATTGTTTTTTTTTTTTTTGATTCAAAGAAGGCTGTAAATAGTAAATGTTATAAAATATAGTCGGAAAATGTATTTAAGCTTGTGGTACACGTTGCTCTTTGCAGCTTTGGAATTTAGGGGATTAATGTGATTAAAATCAAGCTGAAGGCAATTAGCCACTTGCATTTGAGTCATCAGAGAATACTTTGTGGGAAACAATATTGGTGGAATATATAATATTTTAATGCCATTTAGCACTACTTTCTGGTTCTGAAGTACTTGAAACAAACTACAAGTGAAATGGACCATCTACTGCTTTGAGCTGGATAAAGATCCTTGCCCAGGCAGATATTAGCACACTGATTTTTTCATATAGACTTTTCATATAGACATTTCCTTTGCCAGTTCTGATGATCACATTTCAGACTTTTAAAATCAAACACTTTTCTTGATAAAAAAAAATTGAGTATGAAACTGTAATAATATGTATATTAACTCAATCACATGCATGTACTAGTCTAATAAATTATATTAACTTGAAACAGAAAATGTGAACGTGGTCGAGATAAATTAATAACAGCAGATATTTTTTGTAGACACATATACTTAGCACACTTTTGGGATGTGTGTTTCTCTAGAGACCATCGATATGAAGAACTGCATTTTCTGGCATAATGTAACTAGAGGTACATACACTGAGAAGAATTCTGAAGTTAGCTACAAATTTTGTTTTTTTCTGTTTTAAATTCATAGTAACTGTATGTCATTGGGTATTTCCCATATGTTTCATCTGAGGGAAATAAATTTTTATATGGGTAGAAGAGTTAGGAAACCCATATTCAGTCACATAATAATAAAAGCTAATAGATAATAACCAAGTTTAAGGCTAGCTTACTGTCATCCCTACTGAGTTGCAAACAACAGCAGACAATTCCACCCCCACCTCCCCGAACTGATACATGTAACTCTTGCAACCAAGCCAGCTTTCTAGAATGTCATTCGCTGAGATATGTGAGTCTGGAGTATACTCTGTGTGTGTGTGTGTGTGTGTGTGTGTGTGTGTGTGTGTGTGTGTGTGAGAGAGGGAGAGGGAGAGGGAGAAGGAGAGGGAGAGGGAGAGAACACGAACTATGGTCTGGCTCAGCTTTTTCAGCCTTTCTCAGAGTTAAGGAGCTAATCTGATAGTATCTTAACTTTTTGAGCTGAGAAAGAGGTTTAGCATCCCATGGGAGGTTTAGGACCCCCCGCCCCCATGGTCCCTTTTGGCTTGGCCAACTTGGAGAGGGCTCAGGGAAGCCAAGAATAAGGCTAAGCATTGGGGAAGCAGCTGGGCAGCAGAGTTGATTCTGTAGGGATGAGAGAGAGTGGGCACTGTTCTGGTATGTGAAATATCATCTGTTGATCGCTTTGTAATAAATTAAGCTTTGTGTCCTCCCCTGTCGCCAGGAAAGTAGGAGTCCCAAACATGTCAGAAACGGGTGTTGTAGCTCCTGCCTGCCTGGTCGCACTCTTTTATGAACCTAAAGGACTCTATATGTTCACTGAAAATTAAATCAAACCTTTCCTCCCATAATTACATTACTGTACTTGATTGAGTCCATTAGAATATCAAGGAGTCCTTTCCTGCAGCCAATAAGGGTTTTTAACTAAAGGATCAGTTTTAAAAAACATGTTTGGCTAGTGTTAGAAATTCGTCTCTTGTTGAATCTGTTTCAGTGAGATTCAGTGGCATATTGGTTGCCCAACAGGACTTAATGCATCCAAAATAAATAAAATTTTAGCTGAAGATATGGACTTTCTCATTTATGATTTCATAATTTTAAAAAAGGTTAGTGTTTTTGTTTTTTGCTTTTTGTTTTTTATTTTGACAGAAAACACCCGTGTAATGGGCAGGAAATATCTTGTTTGACAGAATACTTCAGATTTTGGGATTTTTTTGTTTGTTTGCTTATGAAAGCAACTTATGTTCAGTGCTAGCAAACTTGCAAACCATATAAAAGTATATATAAAGAACAATAAAATCAGCAAAATTCTAACCACCTCATTTTTAAAATTTGGTATGTTTCTTTCGTCTCCTTTACTTCTCTCTCCCTCTTTCACTATTCTTTCTTTTCTTGTGTTTCAAATGCAGGTTATACGGGATATTTTATTTTATATTTCACTTTCTCCTCCACACATACATCTTGAGTATTTCCACAAGAAATTAACATTATTCCAAAACAGTATTTAAACTTCTATATATAAGCCATTATTTATTTGATTATCTTTTATTGAACATTAAAGAATGTTTCCCATTAAAAGAGAATATTTGATTACATGTAATAATTTCTGGGGATCAATATATTCTTGTCTTGAGACATACTGTTTTATAGAAAAAGGTAGTTCAATTTCCCCCTACAATCAACAGCATATATCTAAGGAAAACATGAATGAAAGACTAGGCAAGGTATTTTTTAAATGTTCTTAGAAATTGAAGGTAAAGTGTAAATGATGTTTAATGTGAATTTTATACCTGGACACATTCATAAGTATTTTGTTGTTGTCGTTCTTATCACCTCGATTGACTACAAGTCTGATATTGCCTCAGTTTACTACCGATTTCTGGCAATGGTGCTTATTTTATGACCGAAGTTAGTCATGAGCTTCCCAGGCGCCATCTCTTGACTTTGTGGTTTCTGTGAGAGCCAAGTCAGGTCCACTGAGCGGTTCACATGACCAAATGCCAGAAGATAGAACCGAAGTGAAATATCCTGTTCTGGAAACATAAACCACCCGAAGGACCCGAATGTCTCTCCTTATTTCTTTTTATTTCTAAATTAAGAACTAAAATTGAAACAAGAAGCAGCGTTTTCAATTTAGAATTAAAACAATCCAGACGTCTAGAAAGAAGTAATTAAATTACTTAGGTTCATAGTGCAGTCAAGTGTGTTATTATGTTTTTATTGCTTTACTAATATGCTACTATTTCTGTGTTTTTTTTCCTTTCTTTTCTTTCTTTCTTTCTTTCTTTCTTTCTTTCTTTCTTTCTTTCTTTCTTTCTTTCTTTCTTTCTTTCTTTCTTTCTTTCTTTCTTTCTTTCTTTCTTTCTTTCTTTCTTTCTTTCTTTCTTTCGCTTTCATATGTATCTGAACACTTTGGAGCTAACAGCAAGTGGGCTGTTTGTTCATCCATTTGTTTGTTTGTTTAAATCATTGTCAGCAGCATTTTATGGTGAACTGACAACATATCTTTGATAGAAATGGGATTAGGTACAAAAATATTCTGTCCTTACCGTGAGGCTTAGATGATAGCAATGTCATTAACTCCTGTATCTCGAGTGCTGGGTTTTATGTTTCTGTTCATTAACTCCCCTAAACGTGGGGAAGGTCTGTTCTAAAGATGAGGAATCCGAAGCCAGAAGAGTTTAAGGAAGTGGCCCGGGGTCCTGCAGCCAGCGAGTGGTGGAGCCGGATCCGAGCACCGTGCGTCTGCTTCAAGCTCCACGTGCAACCACCAGGCTCCGCGCCCCTGTTGAAAGAGTCTTTCACTAAAGCTCTGTGGCTTCGTTTGCACCATACTTACTTCATGCAGACTGGTTGGTACTTATTTGGTTTCTTTTTGTCCTGCTAAGTTGTAGGCTTTTTAGGCTCCAGGGTTGGAAAACTAAGAATGCTCAATAAAATGCACCCTCTCTGCAAGCCACACCGTGCCTTCCTGTAGAAACTGTCGGTGATGGGCTGGGCTCTGGCAGCACCTCAGGGTGGATGGGCACGTGTGCCCAGAGGAAGCACAGTGAGGCTGTAAAGACTTTGGTGTTTCCGTGGGGAAGGAGCTTACCTTTATTTAACATCTGCTCTGTACACTGGTGCGCATACCTTGTCCCATTCAGTTCAAACCCATCTGTCAGAATCTTCCATATAAGGAAACTGAAGCTGAGAGATGTTCAATAAGTTGTTATAGCTAATAGGCAGCAAAGCCAGAATTGGTATTCATGTTTGTTTTACTACACAGCTTATGTTTTTTCAAAATTTTTTTATTTCATCAGAGCAATAGATCTGTTTTCTAAAAAAACAAAAACAAAAACAAAAAACCACTACAGAAAACTTTCTGAGTCGGATAACTCTTACTTGTATATGTGGCCAAAGACAGAGGAGGAAATAAGTAGAACATTAATATAACCGTAGGTTAACGAATCCTCAAGAAAAACTGGGAGCAGAATTTTATTATCATTATTCTGTTAGATCTTAACACAACAGAAAAGAGAAGCAAGAAATAGTTCACGTTATTCAGATTTAGTAGATACTGAGCATCTAATATGTATTAGCAACTATGCTAGCTGTTTACTCAGACACACAGAAACTCTTAGGAGAGGTATTTCCAAGTCAGTTTTATACATAGAGGCACTGAAGCTTTGAGAGCTAAGTAACCTGCCCAATTTCATACCACTGATGCAGAACTGCTGTAAAAACACAGGTCTTGACTTGAAATACAGTGCTCATCTACTGGGTCTTTCTTCCTTTAATGCCAGCTTTAGAGGACACCCATTAAGAATTGTTAATAAAACTTTATTTTGAAATAGGGAAGATTTGTGCAGTGCTTTCTTTGTTTCGAATGGCAAGAAAAGTGTGATACGATGGCTCATTTCTATCTTTAACTGTGTTCGAAATACGAGATGTTTAGCGTTTTCTTACATGTAGCAAGTTTAGAATGTTCATGAAATAATTGTATTGGTTCTGCCCAAGCATTTGTAATCTTATGCTCAAATTTTTTGTCACTTGAATTCTCGCCTGTTTGTTATTTATGTTAGACTTATTCAGTGTTTATATTTTAGGTAGGGGTGTGTCAGCAGTCTTAATCTTCGTCAAATCCATTGGCAGGCACATTTACAGTGGTGTTTGGTCAGTTGCTTAGGGGACAAAACCAAACAGCATATTGGTTGTGTTATGTTGGGCTTTGTGGTTTTACAGTTTAGGAAGTCCAGTCCTTGTTCAATAACATGCAACCATTTCTTTTCTAAATTTTTTCTACTATATGTAACCAGTGGTTTAAAAAAGTATTTGGAGGAGACTAAAGAAATTTAGATTCCAAAACAAAGCGATGATGCCAGAATCTAATCAATCAGGAATTCTTTTGTTTCTATAACAATTAAACATTTAAAAATTACCTTTGGAGAATAAGAACTTATTTGAGTGTAATTTGGAGTAAAGAATGTGGGTTTTAGAGTCAGATAGATCCAGGTTGAAATCTGGGCTCTGCTATTTCTTTGTAAAGTGAAGATAATAATACCTAACTTGCAGGGCTGTTTTGATGAGTACACAATAAATGTATGTATATGTACAGTGCCAGACGGAAAGCAGATGGCTATGATTATTTCCTAGTACTTCCAACTCAATTCCTAAACATATAAAACATGTGGATTTTGAGACTGTTCAATTGTTGTTAAGACTAAAAATTAGAGAAGTTAGGATAGGACCTCTGATTTGAATGCGGTAATGTCACATTATCCCACCCTTTTCCCAGAAACTATCCAAAACAACAGGTAATGAGAAACAAAAATGTAAACATCCATTTTTAGTGAAACTAAGAGACTGCTGAAAGCCCAGATCCCCCCTCCCCAAATTCTGCAAAGAGCTGTGGAGATTGTACAGTAGGATGCAGAAATGGACGAGAGTGGAGACAGAATACAGCCACTGCTCTACAAGAAGGCTATTTTTGAAGACAGAGGGATGCACACTGAGTGCAATGTCTGAACTCCCTTTTATCACAGGACAAGTTGGTTGTACCAGTAGAGGGACGGCAGGCTCTCTCAGACCCAGTATGGTTCTCAGTGAAAGAACACAAAACACAGGCCATACTGTCAGCAAACGGCCCGTCTCTGTTGCAGTGGAGAAAAGATTATTTGAGTGAAGAAAAGTACTGCAGCTGCTATGTCCATTGGCTGAAGGAATGTAAATGGAAAACAAACATACAAACAAAATACTTGATCATGAGAAAAAGTGCTATTATCCAGGGTCATGACCCTGAACATTTCCTCACGTGAACCTCCAGCAAACAGCCAGTACAAGAAAAAACATCAGTTTCAATACTGTGATACAAAGAAGAACCAGCCCAGGATTTTTCAAAAAGAAAAAATCAAGGAAAAAATGAGGAAATGAAGAGAAAACCCAAAAGCTAGGTAAGGAGGCTTATGGAAAAAAAATATGGCCACGAAAGAGACAAAAATGATTATTGGAGATCATGGCATAAATTTCAAAAGAAAGCAGAACAAAATTTTAAATAAATTTCTCCATGAAGGTTTATAGTAAATCAAAAATACAAGAACTCAGAAATGGTAGGTGAACAGTGGAAAGGCTCAAGAAAGAAATAGAAGAGGAAAATAAAACCATCACAGAAATAAAAGTAAAGTTGGCAGGAAAATAAGAAAGAATAAACATTGCCAAAAACACAGTGAAGATCTAGAGGAAGGATGTGAAAAAAGTGAACAAGATGAAACAGAAATTTTAAAGGTGTTTAAAAGGATTAGAGAGAAAATGTTACCTGTAGGAAGACAGGCAAAGGAAATCAAGCATGTACATTAATGCTAATAAATAAAATGGAAACTATGTGACAGAATATTTAAATATATAAATTAAGTGAACTCCCATCAATTAAAGAGAACTTGAGTTTACATGTTGAAAACCCAATGGAAATTGCCTCAGAGCCATCAGCATAAAAACCTACCCAACTTAAATTGCTTAACATCAGAGAGGATGAAAGACTCCTTTGGATGGCCAACAGAGAAGTCACTAGTAGAAGAAAAAGATTAACGTGACCTTAAACTACTCTATAACACATTCAGTGATAGAAGATAATAGAGTGTGACCCAAGAATATTATAACCAGCAAAAATGTTGTTAAAGTACACAAGCAATTGCAAACAATTTTGAACACGCACAACTCAGAGATTATTGTTCCCAATATGAACTATGGTCATTCAAGAGATGTCTTTGAAAATGACAGCATAAATACCAGTTATGAGCACTGGATCCATGTAACTCATTGACTAAGAGTAAAACAAATATGTGGATTAGGACAACAGATCAGACTATAACATTAGTTGTGCTGACAGTAGAAATAATTAACCTTGCAAAAGTGGGACAATAGAGGGAAAGAAAATGGCAGGTGAAATAAGTACATTGATTTCCTATGTATATTAAAAGCAAGCTAGGGTCATGATCTTGATGATACAAAGCTAGGTTTACTTTAAGTCAAGCTATCCTGAAATGAGTCAAAAAGAACACTTTATAATGTTAAAGCAAAATAACACTCTGTAAGTATTGAAACATTCACAGTGAAAACATAACAGTGAAATATGTCTATATACTATTCGTAAAACAAAGCAATATAAACTGAAGAAACAGAGTGAGGAGCCTTAATTTTCTTTCAAAGTTGATGACAGATCAAGTCGACAAATATATATAAATCTATAAAACCCAGTTAACATAATAAGATGGATCTAATGAATATATAAAAATGATGTTTCCAAAAAACAGAGAATGCATCTTCTTCTCAGATTACCATGGAATATGAACAGAAACCAAGCATCTACAGTACCACACGGAAAATCGCACTAATCACAATGCAGTAAAACTAGAAAGTAATAATAAAAAAATTTAAAAAAATAATTAATCAAGTTAAAAAAAATCTTTCTCTCAGGGTCATGTCAAAGAGGAAATCAAAACTAAAGTTGTTAAATTCTGGAAAACGATAGCAACACAGTATATCAGAACTTGTAGTCTACAGATAACTTCTAGAAGAAAATTTATATATTTACTATTTTGAGTAGTAAATTAGGAAGCTAGAGAACAAAATCAATCTATGCAAAGCAAAATGAGATAAATAAAAAAACATAAAAGCAGAAAAAAATGAATTAGATAAGAGATAAATAGAAGTGTTTCTTTCTGGTAAGTCAATGATATTTAAACTGTTCCAGAGGACAAGAAAAGTAAATTTAACATTTTCAATTTAAATTGACATCAAAATTTAATAAAGATTGCACTTAAATGAAAACTTTAGGTCATTCATATTCATGTTCATTCAAATAACTATGCAAAAATCCTAAATAAAATGTTGACAAACAGAATGTAGCAGACATCTTGATTAAGGGGATTTATTTCAGAGACATAATGATTCAATAAAAGGCAATCTATTAACATTACATTTAGGAGAAAAGTACATGACTTTAATACATGGGAGATAGGCAACACAATTTAATGTTTATACTTAACCACAAACAGAAAACCCTCTAATATAATTGGGAGTAGACAGATGTTTTCTTAACCTGATAAATATATTTATTTCAGTCCCAAATTCGGTATCATACTTACTTGGGGAACATTAGAAGCATTCTTGCTAATTTCAGAAACAAATAGTGAAGCTCATTACCACCAATATTATTACTTAACATTGTTCTGGAGTACTAACCAATTCACTTAGACAAGAGAAAGGAATTAGAGATACAAAAAAATCAGAAAATACTGGCATCTTATATAATTGTATACTCAGAAAATCAAAAGAATCAGCTGAAAATTTTTACAAAGAGAAAAAAACTGTGTGTGTGTGTGTGTGTGTGTGTGTGTGTGTGTGTGTGTGTATGCATGCCTTACTGCTAAATTGTACACCTGAAACTTACTGGATTTTGTTAACCAATGTCACATAATAAAAAAAGAAAAGAAAAAGAAAATTCCAGATAGCTGTGAAAGAAAATATTATTATTATATAAAATCAATAACTTCTGTATAGAGAGTTATAGCCATTTAGAAGATATAATGGGAGGGGGAAAAACAATTTTCAACATCAAAAAAATATATGTAAAATAGCAATAGGCTTAACAAGAAATGTGTGGACTTCTACATGGAAATAAAACTTTAAAAGGCTTCAAATATTACCAAAAGAATACTGTAATAATTGGAATAATACACCATGGAAAGTCTCAGCATCTTGTCAGTTTCTTGTAATTCACGCTATAAATTTATGTGACATCCACAGAAATACCTATAGGATATATATTTTTGGACCTAGATGGGCTAATCTAAAGTTGATATGGAAAAATACACTAGCTCAAAGAGCCAGGAAAATTCCGCAAAAAGAAGGTAATGATGTGGAATTAGCCCCACCGGAGGTTAAAACATATTAAGCCTGGATTATTAAGACAATTTGGTTCTAAGGCATGAAGGGAAAGATTAATGGAAAAGAATATAGAATACATATGTGAGTTATAGTGGCATGTAATATCAATGGGGAAAAATGGATTTTTCAATAAGTAATGATGAGCCAACAGGGTAGCCATCTGGAAAAAATGGATTCATACCTCATGGTTTACACCAGCAGAAACTTCCAGTGGTTCATAGATGTAAAATATAAACTATAAAGGTACTGAAGACATCATGAGACACTTATGTATAACTTTAGCATTAAGAAAGATTTTTCAACCATGATAAAATACCAGGAACCATAAGGAAAAGAGTAATAAATTTACTTACTGTATAGGAGGCATGGTGTAATAAGACTGCACCTTACTAATACCTTTTTGAGATGGAAATTTAAATTCATTAAATCATCTTGAGTAGGGACAAGCAATAGAAAAGTTTGTGGGTTTTTTGTTTTTTTTAACTCGCAGAGAGAAGTTGTTCTTTGCATTATAGGAGATACTTATTTCACCCAGCATAATGTCTTTGACATTGTCATGAAAGTTAATGGCAGTAGCAACATGTTCTCCTCATTCAGCTCCCCGGTTGACTGTGGTGTGGGTATGATTACTATCCTTATTTTATAGATGAGGAAACTAAAAGTCATTGAGATTAAGAAATGTGACAAAAATTTAAAACAAAGGAAAACAAAAAACATATGTGGCAGAGCCTTGATTCTGACTCAAGTAGTTTTGATTCCAGTGTCCAAGCTCTTGACTAAAACCATAGACTGCCACTTCGGTCAAACATTTAGTAAACGTGGGTCGTGTTAGTGAACAGTTCCACATCACATGCCACCTTTCATCTGTGCTCTGTAGGTTTTCTGGTGAGGTCTGGACCAGCACCAACCTAAGCTATTAATCAGTTTGGTTGAGAACTTCACTTGGACATATCTCCCTTTCAGTGTCTGTGCTAATTGTTATTAATGCATGCCTGTAAAACACATGTTAATTATTGCATTTTGGTTTGAGTACAGACTGTACAACAAAGAAAGAACCCCCCTGCCTTTTGGAGTTCAGGTTTTAAAGGGAAAGCTTGATATTATCAGTTAACAGGAATGTTCTTCAGGGTGAAGTAGAGAAGCTGGGGAATTTAGAACAGGCTTTGAAACCCTGTGGTGTTAAGAGAGGACTGATCACTGTGATACCAGAGAGGGGCCTGAAATGTCTCTTGTTCCTCTGCTGCAGGTTAGAGAAAGCTTTGGGCATGTGCCACAGCCCTTTGGTGACTGTGGGGACACATGTGCCTCTCCTTGCAAGTGCAGCAGTGCTTTGGTGACATGGGAAGAGAGGGTACAGGGTGGCTTCTGTGTGGATGCTTTTCCATTACCAGTATGGGCTTGAGGTGTGGGTTTGTCTTGGGTTGAAAATGCCTTTGGAGAAGATTGACAATGGAGCAAAGTAATTAACTCCATTGACCGTAAAGAGCCCATAGTAACTTCCAAATCTGGGATGCTTTTAATGACCGAGTAAGGTGAATACTCCGAACTTCTTCATGTTAGGAGAGGCATTTAAATTTAACATGAACTTCTTCATGTTAGGAGAGGCATTTAAATTTAACATGAATACTCATTTAAATGATGATTCAGTTTTATGTGCAACATTTACAGTTATACTGGATGTTTTAGATTTCCAGTGTTTCTTCAGTGAACAGAAGAAAAGCGAGACAGATCCACATGTGTATATGAACAGACACACAGCATTGCAAGAGTATGTAGAGAAAATAAAAATGAGTAATAAGCAGAAGGGAATCCAAATGTGACTGTGATTGAATTTCAGTGTTACAAGTCTGAAGAGTGTTTTATTTTATTCAAAAGATTCTTTGGTGTATTCAATATAGACTAACAGTAGGAAGATGGCATTGCCAAGAATTGTGCACTTAAAAGAAAGATGAAAACTTGAAGTGAGAAGATTGAAAACGAACGCCATATCCAGATAATGACGGTCTTGATTAGATTCTAAATACTTAAAATATTTCACCTCACACCATTAACAGATAATGTGTCAGATCAATGCTTTTCTTGTTATCCTATCTTAATGCTGAGGAATATTTCTGTGTTTTTTCCCCCAGTGGCCATTATAAGTCAGTTAAGAGCCACACTCGGCCAAAATTCATGAGTGCAACCTCAAGCGTGTATGTGATCAAGTGAAATTCTTCCTTTTTTTCTTAAAGTAAAAGTATAATAATTTGAAAATGTTGAAGAAAGAAAAAATACTTTTTGTTCTACCTTCTAAATATCAATTTTTACTCTGGCGTGACCTTTTAGAATGTCCTTATGCATATCTGTCTTCGTAGGTAGCTGCAATCAAAGCGTATACGCAGTTCTGCTCTGACTTTTTATTTACTATTATACGATAAACATTTACTTGGGTTTCTACATGGAACAATAGTTTAATTGCCTGATATTTAGATAATTATGTTTCTTACTATCTATTTATTTTGACATTATTTATTGCTATCTTAGTAACATCAATGTCTTTATTTTCAGTGAATCATAACAAACAAGAAAAGGACTTTGTCACAACATACTTTTAAGACTTATACCTATAATACACATTACTATGGTAAACTCACAAAAGTGGCAGCCACTTAAAGTCTTACCGAGGGTACAGATATTCCAGGTTTGTTATGACATTGGTTTGAGTAATAATCTTAACAAAATTGTGTTCTTTCTTATAAAATTCTTCAAATTTGCTGTAGTCTACACCTCTTTCATTATAACTAAATATGAACATTTGCTCCTGGTCCTATTTCTTTACTGTTCTTTTGATGATTTTTTCCTTTCATATACTGATTGGTCATTTTTTTTTTTGTATAAATTGAATGATCTCTTCAGATAGAGATTTTAATCTATTTTAATTGGTGGCATAAATATTGACAAATTTGTGTACATATATATATATTTTTAATTGTAGTTTTCATTTGATTTTTATTTATGCTTGTCAGTTTTTTCCCTTGTGATGTCTTCTGTTTCTTTGAAAGAAGGATATTATTCCTCAGTATATCTGATATATATTATAATTTCGATTCAGTTAAAGTAATGGTAATGGTTATATTGAATCATTCAATCCTTTATGAGCCTATTTTACTGTATACTGTAAAATATGAATTGAAGTTAAATATTTTAAATAATCCTGTTTTATGTACCTTTGTCTTCAGATACTACTAAATAGATTATTAATTCTTCAGATACTTTATATATAGATCATTAATTCTTTTCTAGTTATTACTAGTTAATATATATATCAGTGTATCGGTACTTCTGTACTCTTAGATATTGGCGCTTATAAAGTCCTTTTGCTCATGTGCTGTTCAAAATAAATTTAAGAATATTGTTGCTAAGTATTCTAAAACACACATAAGCAAAAAGTTTTTTTTTGAGAATTTTAATTTATTAAATCTAAAATTAACTTGCTAGAATATACATATTTTAATATTTAGCTTTCTTTTTTTATATCTATGGTCTCTTTTCATTAAAAAAATCTTTCATGTTTTTCAATAAGGAGTACTCCTTATTTCAGCATCATGATAAACCTTGAACATTGATGCTGTTGCTGGGGTTATAAGTGAGAGGTTCCTTCTTCAGCCTTTCTAAATCTGCTTTGCGTGTTTTTTCTGGCCAGCTGGAGGCATCATCTGGCATCAGCCATGAAATAGGAATTGTATAATTTGTGTGAACTTTCATATGAGTCAAATGCTCTGATATTTGCATTTAAAACTGGCATCGCACCAAAGATAGATGATAAAATTCATGCTGATACTTTAAGCCACGGGGTTGCAAGGAGGGAACGATCTCTTGGGCGTGGTGCCTGTGAGGGAGCGCCCATGGGCTCCAGAATACCCGTGGGCCAAGTCAGACCCCTGGTGGCCCTGAGGTACCTCTTCAGGATGCGGCTACGCTGGGCCTCTGTCCAGATGGCTGCTGGATTACCCGAGCTGCCAGGCACGGGACCAAAGCGGGCTCTGGTGAAGTTGAGCCCGACGTTTCCTCTTCCCATGGCCCTGCTGCCTTAACCTTTGGCAGATAGGCAAACCCTGGGGACCTTTAAATTTCAGTTCTGGTGCTTGGTCTCTGGATTGGGAGTGCAGGAAAGGCTTGCCCCGGCTGAGGGCTGAGACTGAGCCTGTGGCCTTGGCCAGCGGTCGAGCTTTCTCATCCCAGCACTCCCCACGCTCCCATCCAGGTCCCTGCTGGGGCAGATGGTGGATGGTGAGAACCGGAAGAAGCAGAAATGGGTCTGCTGGGTAGGACTTGGGTGTTGGCGTGGGAAAGCAGGTGGCAGAGAACCTGTCCCCAGAAGGTGGTGAGAGGCAGGACCACGCATGCGCCAAGGCGCCAAGCTTGGGGTGCATGTCTCACCATGTCGTGGAATTTCACTTACAAAACACAAGTACAAAGATAAAATTATTTCAAGACAGTGGCTGAAAAGCATTAAGTCTCAGGGTGAGGGACGCTTTTGAGAGAGAGCAGGGCCTTGTACAACTGCATTGGTCGTTAAATCCAGGCAGCCAGCCCTTTAATTGGAAGACACACCCAGATAGTTCTGACCCTTATACTCAGAGATGCCTCCCCTTAAATGTATTTGCTTGGCTTGTGCTTTCTTCTTCCAACTTGAACTGACCTTAAGGATATAGTGCCTGTTTGTTGAATGAACAAATGTTTGTTGAATGAAGGATTTAGGGAAAAGCATACGCATGTTAATACGTGTGTAGAGGCATGTAAAAGCATCTGTCATATTTTTAGCAATGTGTCTGATTCCTGTAGTTTTGCAAATAAAGTGTTTTCTTCGTAAATATGATTTTAGATCACTGAATTATATGTTCCCTGAAAACAGGATCAAAGGACTGCATACATTTGTTTAGCTGTGGAAATAATCAGAGCTGAAGTCTAGTTTGTTATAACGTGTGGACTTTTCCACAACGTTGATAATTCTGTTCTAAGGACTTGCAGACATATTTTTTTCTTCTTCAACAGCATTTTAGCTCTCCTTTTATAATTTTCTCTCCTTTAAACCTCACTGATGCCTAGATTTATTTAGGATCATTAAGATCACTAATACTAAAGAATTGTCTATGAGAACAATTAAAACTTTGAAATAAATGCTAATATTTTAAATTTAAAATTTAAAACACATTTTTATAAGACTATCATTATTTAAGTTTTAAAATGTTCTCATACATCATATTAATTTTCTTGTTATTTACTTTCAGAGTACAAGAGTACTTTGATCACATCAGATAAATTGTCAACTAAGTTTTGTTAAATAGCACGACTTAAAATATCATATTTTCTTATCTCTCTGAGTCAGCCTTACCAATGCGCGGATATATTTTGATGTTAAAATGCCATTTTGTATTTAAGATTACAGGTAAAATGGCGAGTCTGAACTTTGTTGGCCATTGAAAATCCCACGGCTGTTTTTGCAAGAGCGTTCGCTGCAGCCCTGGCCAAGGTCCAGTCTAAGCAATAACATCCTACTCGATCTACCTCAGATCCTGTGGCAGTTGTTAAGGCATTCTTCTTTGCTTCCTGTTCTAAACAGCTGTGTAACATTGCTCAATTCATGTTCATGATTTTTCTGTATCCTGTTCAGCAGTCCAACTGGAATGACTTGCATTATACATATATTATCTGTAATTCTGTTAAATGCACATGTTTACGGTTATCATACAACTCGTTGTTAAGTGAATAATCTCTTTGGATAGTGGCGCAGAATGCTTTTTAATCAATATTAGCTAACATTGCTATGCATGAATTCATCACTGACCTGGATTTTATAAAACACACCAAATTCATCACTTCATGTCAAAACAATCATTGAGGGCCTTTAAGTGGTCTTGAAAATTACCTGTTTAATGTGAGCAGGAATGTACTCAATTAAATGAGTCCTGAAATGTATTTGGCATCAGCTCAGCTCAAAATCAGGAAACAGTTCTGTTTTTGTGATTTAGATGCAGATCATTTAAAAATGGTGCTGGACAGCAACATTATAATTGAATGAGGATAGAGAAATCTGGAAAGAGTATATTGTAGATTAAATTAAAAACAGTAAAAGTAAATATAGTTATTAACCTGATTTTCTGTAGCATCCCAAAGCAGGAAATACAATTTACTAATTTTTATTTTGATAACTTTAATGTTTTGAACATGTATATTTATACTAGCAACTTCATATATAGAAGACATTACAATTCGTGTCTAATTGAGAGTAGGATTTTTAGAAAGCAGAACATATTATGTTGAACTTTAGCTCACTGAATGGATTTTGAGCAGACGGTGTCCCAGTGCCTGGAATTTCTTTGCTCTAATGTCACCCTCTGTCAACCTGCTGTTCATTTCAGGTCCCAGCCATAGGTCATCTCACTGACACCTTCACTGTGTGTTTTCCTAGAGCTCAGGGGTGTCTCTGTCCTCTCTTGACACTGAGAAAATTTGCTGTCCCTCTGTATCTTCTCTGGCTCTCTCAGATACTAGATTAAACTTTTTAAGCTTCTCATAGCTTGGTATTTTTAAAGTTTTCCACTATATTTAAATTTTAATTATGGCAGGCCTTGTTATTTTTATATGCCTTTGATTCTTCTATAATGTTTTGCTAATATTGTTTACTTAATAGTGTGGCATTTAACTTTTCACATATGTATGTGTAACTATAAATATAAGGCCAAGAACACATATTTAAAAAAAAAAAAAAAAGAAACTCTGAGCACTGTTATCAAATCATGCACGAGCAGCGCTTAGACCCCAGCAAGTAGCAGTAAATATTTTTCTTATTATCAAGGAACCACTCTGAGTGAAGAAAAACTACAAGGAGCAGAAATCTGTTAGTGGAAAGGAAAAAGGAAGTGAAGAACTGGATATCGATCTTGCCAAGTGAAGCAGTGAAAGAAACTACTACATTGTGAATTTCTTTCCATTATATTCTCAGATACAATCCAGCAGCTCAGATTAAGAGAACAATGGCTGAGATGCTGGCAATAAATTCAAGCCATCTGATAAATCACTAGGAAACGGACAATAACAAAATGAATGAAAAGAGGAAAGACTTCCTTAGAGTTTCAGATAATGCTATTTTGTTAAAATCAAAAGTGATCTTTCAATGCATGACATATTTCTTACTTTTGTAATAATACATGTTACCTTAATGTTTCTTTTGCTTTTTAAGATATTAAGATATGCTATATGTGGAAAATTGTATCTATTGATTATCTGCATCAATAACTTGACTACTAAAGTAGAAATACCTGCAGATATGGTTATTGGTAATAACAATAGTTTGATAGAGTACGAGAATGCCTGGTAAACTTGATATACAGAATTTAAAAATAAATTAGCATTAATAAATAACATTTGATTTCTCTAATTTGAAATCCTAAATTTTCATCTCCTTTTTGAAATCTCAATTCTTTCTGAAAAAAAAAATATGAATTAGTGCTCCCACACTAGCTTTTCCTTTCTTCTATTTCTGCACTTACTGCATTGTATCGTAATTACATATTTACAGTTTTATCTTCTCCACCAGACCATCAGGGCTTTGAGGGCAGGGTCCATGTTTTGTTCAACCTTATGTTACCAGTGGCAACCACATTATACTAGATGCTCAATATATGTTTGTTAAATAGATTTGAGAAGGAATTTTCCAGTGAGGTTTCTTAGTGTGTTTAATTATAATATCTACTAGGCAAGAAGGATTTTTTTTTTTTTGGTATATTAGAGAGAATATCCAGGCATGTGACAATAAAGAATTTTGGATGTTCTTTTAAATTAGGCACTCTGAACATGCCCAAGGTCCAGGGGAAAGGAGGAGAAAGTTAGTAGGGATATAATCATTGACAGGATGGAGATCTTGGAAAGCAAGAGGTGTTAGCTGCGTAGCTTACTTGGTGTAGAAATGTTTTCAGATATCTTAACCTCTTTCTTCACCGCTAGAGTTTTTCAATCTCATCTTCTCTGGACCTCACATTTTTTTGACAGTAGAAAAGAGGGATGAATGAAATGATCTTTCATGCTTCTTCTGGCTTGATGATTCTGTTTGGATCTTGCTCTTTTGTGTGTGTGTGTGTGTGTGTGTGTGTTCATATAAAAACTAGGTAAAATTAATTGAATAAAGTAGAGATGATCTCTGAATTCTGTTATGCACCGTCATTCTTCCCATGGTTTTGTTACACAAATACTATCAAAACAACATTAAAGCAAATTGGAGAAAAGGCAAACCATTCAAGGAGACAGGATTTAAATCAGGCTCTATAGACTGAGACGTGTAGGGGCCAGTGAAAGCCAGTGGGAATGCCACGGGGGTGGTGAGGAAGCGCAGTAGCTTCATGCTACATAAGGGGTGTTGATGAAGTTTGAAGATTGGATTAATAGAAGAGAAGGCCTGGGATGCCTTGGCGAATTCTCATTTAATTCTATAACCAACAGAGGACCATGTTCAGGCAGGAAGAGAGGACAAAGTTGTACCTGCTGAATGTCATCAAAGGCTTGGCAGGGGATGAAACCAACACCAGCCACAAGGAAGAGAAGAGGAAATTGCTCATAACACAACTGGCACAGGGCTCTGTTAAGTGAAGAGGGAGACTGGGATGGAAGCAAGCTGTGAAAGGAGGGGCTTGATTTTGCCAAATAGTCCTATCGTTAAATTCCAAGGAGCTGGAAAGGATACTTCCAGCTGGGGGGATATGGCAGCTCGGCAAGCCCTCACCTCTCCGAAGCGTTCCTCATAACTGATAAAAGATTTATCTCAGCTGTCCAGTGTGGTCTGCAAAAATGTTTATTAATGAGCTGCAGGAGAGATTTCCTATCTTTGTTGAAAACAGGTGGATATTCGAGTCTCTGCAAAACTAAACGAAGGCTCGTTGATTCTCTTACTTTAATAGCATTCCTTGGTCTCTACTCTTCAAGAACAGGCACATACCCAAAGCTATTTTTAAAAATTATTACTAAAGGGAATATTCTTCCATGTATGCATTTTTGATTCTTATGTAATTATTTTTTTTCTTGCATTTTTTCTGTAGTCTTTTCTACTGCTTGAGTTTTAAATTCTAGAATTATTTCAGGATCATGTTATGTAGGAACATAGAAGCTTGGCTGGACCATAGTGCTGACAATTTATATGTCAGTGTAACGGCCTGGCATGTTCTTTGCTGTTTTGCATTCCTTTGCAAAGTATGCCTTTGTTTAGTCTTGAGGGAGTAGCCTTCGCCGATTTTCCATATACTTGGGGCTCAGGACTGTTCCACTTTGTATGGAATGTAGACGTTTGCATTTTCACAGTTTCTCTGATTGCCGCTCCATTCCTTTTGCATGGTGCAAGGTGTCTAATCTGTGGTGAAGGTTGGAGACATTTTTTCAAGTAATTTCTGAGAAACATTGCATGGGCAATGGCAGACAGATTGTGCTGCTTTTATTTCTAAAATCCTGTGGTCTGTTTTTTGTATCATATTTAGCACATTATACAAGGCCTGGCTAATTAATTATTATCCTCTGAAATCATAAAGTCCTTTTCTCGCAGTCTTCCTTTGAAGCTAGAAAATGTCTTGTAAAAACTAAACGTTGTCTTTTTATAATTTTGTACTGCAGTTGCACATTATAGTTTTGAATGCAGCCTGTATCTTCATTAGCTAGAACAGAAAACTTTTCATCCATCCTGGGACTTTAAGATGATGTGTCTGTGCACGTGACACTCAGACGAATTAATACTCTTATTTAAATATATGGATGTTTCCTGGGGAAAGTAGTTGATACCTGTAAAGGCCACTTGTTTACTTAAAAGGTTAATTTTTAAAAAAAGAGAGATGATTGTGGATTAACATGTTTACTATAGACATGCTAAATTCTACAAAAAATGTATTGCCAACTTAACCCACCCTGGACTCTGGGCTCCTTGTCTCCACCTGACCTCTGCTATTCCAGTGAACGCTGTGGCCCCAGCCTATTCCCATTGGACGCAGTGGTTTGCACAGTGCTTCAGGGCAGTTATGAGGGCAGAAGCAACGCCAGAGGTAATCATAGTGGTGAAAGCCAGCTCAGGAGAGTGGTGACAGCGGTGGACAGTAGCCCCGGCCATGGGGCAGGAAGTGATAGGGGCTAGTGTCCTCATATCTGTGCTTCTGCCCGTTCTTAAAAACCTGGTGGGACAGGCAGTGAAAGTGATTTGTTTTCTCTTTGTTTAGCATCAAACTTTTTTTTTTTAAATTGTGTGCAGACACACAATTTAGAGTTGAGAAAACAGAATCAGAGGATGAACAAGTGATTCATTTAGAGCCCAGCAACAGAGCGGATGTTCAGTAAATATATACTGACCAGTGACAGTAAAAAGGGCCTGAAACTGGCGTCTCCTGACCCTTTTTCTTTTGACATTTTTGATTGCTCCGTTGCACTTCGCAAGGCTGAAAGTCCTCTTTTACGTATGCATAATTTACAGCAAACTGTAAGTTATTCTTTGCTGTTTTGCAGACTGTTATTAATAAACAACCATGTAGCACACAGCAGGAAGGTATTTGTAAACACAGCACATTTAATGCCCTTGGTTAGCGTTTATTTACCTATGTCATTTTTTCTTCTTCACAGAAATTGGTCCAGTGACAATTACTACAGATCCCAAGAAATTTCAGTATGAACTCAGAGAACTATATGTTCAGGTGAGTGCTTGCCTTCAATTTTATTTCTTTTAAGGGAAAGAAAAATGGCTGTTTTTTCTTATCCTTACATCTAAAAGAAGTAATTGTTGATTTTTCAACCCAGTGCCACTTCATTCTCTCACTTGAGTCCTGAATGTATTGAGCAATGGATATAGGAGTGGGACAGATCAGGTTCAAAACATCGCACCTTCATTTATGCATTGTCAATGGCTGCTTTCACGGGACACTTGAGTTGTTGTGACACAATGTTTGGCCCATCTGTTAAGGATCATATAGTAAACATCTAGATGAGTTCCTTCACTGAGAATCATAAGCAACAGTGAATTCTTCCCCTACAACAGGAATTAAGGTAATTTTGATATTCGGAGCTATAAGTCAACTATATAAAATTTTTTACTACAAGCATAATTTGATGGTTGGAGAAGAATAACATTGGTTTAAGTGTTATTTTGGAAACAGGACTTGGGGATATGGTCAATATATACCTTCTCGGTGCTGCTTTGCGATCATTATTCCCAAATCCATTCATTTAAAAAAATCTGCTGCTTTGAGGCTGTTTTCACTATACTGTCTTACATGCATGGTCTCTGTTGTAGTCATCGACAGACCTTTAGGCCACTCCCCATCACTTATCTAAACTGCCGGTACCTGGATCTTTGGCTTCCTTTCCCCCTCAGGGCAGCTATCATTCTGGGGGACTGCAGCATTTATGGGAATTATCTGTCAGAACCTTCTCCCCTCAGTTCCTTGACCTGTTAGTCGTCTTCAGAGACCTTTTCTTCACTCTGTCTCGGTCTTTTATTCCCACACACGCCTTCTGGATCTCGTCAGCACCCCAGTCCATTCTGTCTCTCAGATCACTAAAGCAAGCACCAAGCCCTGTACCATTGGTACAGTTCCTTACATGACAGCAGCCTCTCCACCCTCCTCGAGTGCTCCATTTCGCCGACAGCTGTCCTGTACCCCAGGCCATCACATCTCTCTTTGTATCACTTTCCCTCAATCCAATTCAGAGTTCTGTTATTTCAAACACACCCCTTTTCTTGTCCATTGCTTTTCTGTTCAAAAGGCAAAACCTCATTTCTGCAAGACCCCAGTGATGTGCATTATTCATGCCTGTCAGTGGTGCCGAAGTCTCAGAATATGGCAGGTTGATCCCACTATAAATACGTATCCACCTGTCTCTACTGGACTCTTGATGCTCCCATGATCCTCCTGTGTTTCTTTGGTTAATAAAATCTCCCATTACTCTCAATACAATTGCAACTCTTATTTACTCTCCCTTTACCTTTCTATTACTGGCTATTTCAGCAAATGATCTGCTCTGAACAGGTGACCTCACTCACTGTTTTACACATAGGCATGTACAAATGGAAGCCCTCTGCTTCTGCATGCCTAGCATATAATCCACCTGTACCCAGTACTCATCCTATTCTCATTCTTTTTTTTCTTTAATTTCATTTTATTAGTAGTTTCAAGTACACAGTACATTGGTTAGATATTTATATAGTTTATGAAACGATCTTCTTGCTTTACTTGATCTCAACCCTTGGGCTTTATCAGAATCTTAACACTGTCAAACTGCTTCTTTCAATTGCTTGAAAGTTCCCAGTTACTTTTAAATATGTTCAGTTATTGCCAAGAAAACAAATCCCAAACAAGCCAAACCATAAAAAGCAACCCAAAATAGTCAACAAATCTCTACTTTTCTCAAATTCTCTTACAAATAACAACTTCTATT
The DNA here is from genome assembly GCA_004027375.1 of Macroglossus sobrinus. Taxonomy (NCBI): domain Eukaryota; kingdom Metazoa; phylum Chordata; class Mammalia; order Chiroptera; family Pteropodidae; genus Macroglossus; species Macroglossus sobrinus. Next base: position 983,984 of record PVKZ01000098.1, on the reverse strand, counting down.
TTTCCCAGTTCCTTCAGTGCCAAGGACATGGTCTGTATTCACCGCCATCGTGTCCTCATGGCCCTCCCCCCATTCACTACTCAGTCTGTTTCAGAAAGTCTTGCTCCCACACCCCACTCGTTAATGTGGCTCCAGTGAGTAACACGTGACCTCTGTTTTGCTAAAGGCAGTGGAAACGTTTCAGTCGTCAGCGTAGGAAGTGGACATCCACGTAGTCTTTGAGAATACTGACCTCTCCCTCCTTCCCGGCACATTCTCTTCCCTTCCCTGTTCTCTCCTTTTTCTTTCCACTTTTGCTCAGCTTCCTAGGTAGCTCGGTTCCTTCTTCTTGGACATTAAATGTTGAGGTTTCTGAAATTTTGGGAACTAGCCTTAGTTTTTCTCTTATATCCTCTCTTCAGGCAAAACCATTCATACTCACAGAAATATGTTTCCAGCCTAGACCTCTTTTCTGAGACACAGGCCCTTACGTTAGTCTCTTGGATGTCATGGTGGCCCTCTAGAGTGAAACTCGCAAGCATTTCCTTTCCACAGCCCCAAACTTGGCCCTAGACTTTTGCTTTGTCTTCTTTGTGAACAATGGCTACAATATTCTAGTTGTACTATCAAAAGTCTGTTTGATAGACCCCTTTCTTTCCCCCAATTGTCTTAGTTTTTAACTTTCTAAATATTTTTATTTCAATTGAATTCTCTCCATTTCTGTTGGCACCATCATAGCCCCAATAGCTTTAGTCTAAACTGATGCAAAAAAATAAAAGCTTCTAAGTGATTTTTCTGCATTTACTCTCGTTTTTATTTTTCAGTCCTTGCTCTACTCTCCAAAGTTATCTTAAAATACATCTCTGAACATTTTTTCCCTAATACCCTGTCCACTCATCTCCAACTCTCAACTCATCATCAGGACCCAAGGTCCTGAGTGACCTGAGACCTAACTACCTTTCAGCTCTACCTGGTGCCACTGTCGCCCTTGGACTCTGTGCTCTGCTTTGGGGCCTTGCATAGAGCCTCCCTGTGTTTGTATCCTCCCCGCCTTCCTGTACGGCTTTTGCACATGCTTTTCTCCTTGCATGGGAACTTCCTGTCCATCATCCTGCCCTGACTCCCTTAACCTAGTTTAAAATTCTGTATTCTAAGTCTCCTGCCAAGTATCACTTCCTCAGATAACCCTGTCTTATCCTCCAGGCTTGATCATGTCTTATTGCTTCTCTTCATCACAAAGTAGTTGGGATTTCACATTGAAGGATCATGTTTGATTTAGCTCATCACTGAATGTCCTGGTAAAATGTCTGGCATATGGAACATGCTCACTTTTTGATGAATGAAAGAGTGAATGAAGGAACATACCACTATGTATAAATTAACAGTCCGCATTAGATGTTGAAGTTTAAGACTTTGGTTTCACTGTTGGGTGAATGACTTGCTTTAGAACTGTATATGGTATGAGCATAATTAGGGTATATAGTGAAAACCCAGCATTTGGTATTCCAAATATGTATTCAGTTATGATTCTTTTAGTATGCATGACTTTACTTTTAAATTATATATGAAATTGAATTATATTTCATAAGTATCTAAATACATTTTATATAATCATCCTTTGGCTTATTTTCTCTTTTACTAAATTTTTTCTGATAATCATATTCACTAATAATCTTTTATTTTCTTTCTCTTATACTATGTTATTCTTTTTCAGTCATTATCTTGATTCTTATTAAAACTTACTTTTCTATCGCCCAATATAATGATTGTCTTTTTTGCCACTTTGGTTGTCCAGAGTCTCCGAAAAAATCCTTATATAAAATTTTTCTGTACATGGATTACAGGAATTAGAAATTGTATTGCTTTGGTTGTTTACATTTGTATGTTCCCCTGTCCTACTGTGAGCTCCTGAGGCAAGAGCCTTATAACTCTCACTGAGTGTCCGATCTGCCTGTGGGATGAATCAGTGTCTGCCGTAGAGTGGACTTAAACAAATGTTGAATAAATGAAAGCCACATGAGAGGGGCTTTACTTGATGGTACAACAGATAAGTTATCAACCTAATCATCAGTTTTTATTACAAATTCGGAAGGGGCAAGTATGGAGATTTCTAGCCGATAGAATATTGGGAAGAGACTTACTTCTTTCCTTTTTTTTCTCTCTGCAAGAATACAGCTGGGTTTCATTCTTAGATATCTGGCCAGAAAGAAAATAGCTATGTTCTCAATGAGACCTGGCACTGACACTTCCTGATTTTCTGCCTCTCCCTTTCTTTTGTTCTGAAGGATTTTCGGGGAGTGCCCTTATCCCCCTCGCTTTATTTGTCCACAGAGTGAAGGCCTGTGATTCCTGACTCACGCTCCATTGATAACCTCCCCAGAGTGCCCCGCCCCCGCCCAGCTTCTGAAATTGAACCTAATACAGTCTACAGAGTCATGTAATATCTCTGTTCGTTCAAGTAAATAATCTCACTTTCTGTCTCCCCTGGAACGAAAGCTTGTATCCATTTCTCTGGAGGTTTCCTCTGGACTGGCCGCATCTTATGGATTCATTTTTACATTGCCTTGGGAACCGAGAGAATGCTTAATTAGAACAAGTAGCCAGAGAAGCAACCAGTAATTACTTCTCCCTTCATTCAACATTGGGCACTGTTATAGGCATTGAGGAAACCATAGAAGTATTTTTTAAATTAATGGCAAAAAATTTTAAGTAAAGGTTAAATATGAAAAGACTCTAGGCTCTATCATCACTTAACACCTATCCTAAAAATATATTTTGTTTACTCTTCTGTGTCTGCCTTAGAGAATATTTTATTATTTCATAAATAAACCTTAGAAACTAAACTTTACAAATCGCATAAAATTTTAGAAGGGAATACTACATTTTATGTCATGTGTAATTTCTAGACCCTTTTTCAGTTCCACTTCTACCATTTTCAATAATTCCCCTCAAATCAGTGATAATGGAAAGAAAAAGAATTGTTGTCTTATTAAAAATAACTTAATTGTACACTTGAAACTTATTGGATTTTGTGAATCAGTGTCACCCCCTAAAAGAATTAATTAATTAATTTAAAAAATAACTTGGATTTTTAAAAAAGGAATACTTTAAAAATATTTCTTTTACCTTCATAATAGTTTTGAAAACCAGAAAAGTGAATTCAGTGTGAAGTAAATTAAATAATTGACCATTAACATTTCATTAGGCTCAGCTGTTTTTCTTATAGAGCTAAAGAATTAACTTGAGGAAAAGCAACTGAAAAATTTCTAAGAAAAACTTAGCAAAAAACATCAGTAAATTTAAATCATTAAATTTATCCTTTTTCTTTTGGGATACAGATAAGTAATTTGAAAAGCAACTGAGCTTTCTCTCTGGGGAAAAGAAGGGAAGAAAAATGACAGCAAATGGTATTCAGATCACACAGAGCTTTGGGAATTAATATCCTTGTAAAAATATGCAATGCAAAGTCCTGCTTTGGGTCACAGTCTTTATGAGAAACTATAAAGCTTGTTGGTTTTTAGAAGATGATGTTGGCAGTGGTATGTTTTCAGGCCTTTTATTCAAATGTTTTAAAGAACAGAAAGCATATTAGTCAAACATTTGAAATGTAAAAAAAGATGGTCCTACAATAATTGAATTATAATTATTTTATATAGATAGTTGATCCCCCAAACTGAAAAGCTTTACATATAACTTAGTTTTCACTTATGAAGTCTCTTAATAAAATTGACCTAAAAAAGCATGAATAAGAGGAAAAATATGTAGACCAGTATTTGTCAAATAGCAATAAGATAGAGATATAAAGAAGAAAAGGGTAAGGTCCAATTATTATCTTTCTTTAACAGAAACAGAAGAATAAATATACAGACTGCAGCAGGATGAGGTTAAGGTAAAAAATGTTTTGCTGTGATTTTGTTTTGCTGTAGATATTAGAATGAACTGCCAAAGAAGAATATGAAAAACCATGACCAGTTTGATAAAGACTGTTAAAAAGAAGAGGGCAAGATAATGCTAATTTTAGAAAAACAATTTCTGGTGTCAATTTAGTATATACTTTAATTTTTAGTATTCTAAATCATGCTACTATGTGAATGTATGCTTTTTATTTTTAGATATATAGAGAAGTCTTATATATGAATTTTAAAAAAATCAAACTGATGTATAACCAAAAAAGATTAAGAAAGCAAAAAGAAAAATAAATTGACTAGAATCAGAAAAAGGAAAATATTATGTCTTAGCATAAATACATATAGTATTTAGTTCTATAAAAGATATTTTCACATTCATTATTGGACATGATTCAACTTAAGAAAGCAGTTTTATTTTGATTGAGGTTTTCTTAATATGCATTTGACTTACAAATGCGTATTTATATATATGTATAAGTATTCACTTTTCAGGAGGAAATTTATATATTTAATTTAGGGAAGAAAGGAGATAAAGAGTCCAGTACATATAACTCATAATGCACGTATTAGCTTCAAGGACAGTAGAACCAGTGTGTGGCCCAAAGTAGGGCTCAGTCACTGTTAGCTATAATACTACTATTCATTCCTATGACTACCTCTAGCATTCCTAAGTTCTCTTAAGGAAAATAATCACCAAATAGTTATAACATAAATGAGCAACATGTAAGGAACAAGTGCCTTGTGAAAGATTTTACAAGTATTTTAAAGTCATTCTCTCAATTCAGACCCACACAAATATTAATATTCCATTTTACAAATGCGGATCCTCTAACTTTGAAACGTTAAGTAATATGTCTTGCTTAGGTCCCCAAACTAGCAAGTAGCAGTGCTACAAAACTGGTGGTATTTAATGCCAAAGCCAGTGGCCTTTATCACTCTGCCACTTGCCTTCTAAATATTGGTTTGAGCAACATTATTAATCTCATCAAATTAACATTTATTTACATAATTTCTCTTTGTATTTTGCTTAAAGATTTTGACTTTCACTTTTTTCTCCAATCACTTTCAGTAGTGGCTCACCTAAAATTACTGAGCAACAAGTGACAAAGTTAGTTATAAATCAGAAATCACTCCCTTTGCTCGGTACACAGTCTCACTCCTTGGTGTGATAAGCTTAGTTAAGTGTGACCTCTCAAACACCTTGGAGAGACACAAGAACAGGTGTTTTCTAAGAGATCGGAAGGTAGTATGCACACTCTAGTTGTATATGTTTGTGGTGTTTTGATGATTTTCATTTTTAGAATGAAAACTTCACTTTCCTGCTAGACTTTTCTGCTAGAGTAATGAATTCTGAGGGCCAAACAACCCAGTACCCCAGGGAAGGAAGGATGGGTCTGAGAGAGTGAATGGAGGGTTCCTAGTGGAGACGCTTGGTTCTTTCTGGCCATCTGTCCTGGTCCCTTATTCAGAAGCTGGTTGATTTTTTAATGACTTTTCATGTGCACTGCAAAGGACAGAGAAGAGTATTATGACTGTTGGATTACTCTTTCAAAGCAGGATATACAGACAGAATGAGGCGGGTATGAATTATGATGAAAAACCTTTTGATTTTCTTTTCAAAGTGTGAGAATGAGTCATTGCAGAGTAAATATTGCAGTTATATGTGACAAAGTAATGTTTAAGAAAAGGAATCCATTGACCTATAATGCCTGGATTCACCTTGTACTTAACCAACCCAGGTGCTACTTTATTCTCTACAATAAGTACTGTATCTGATTTTGTCAGTTTTTAGGTAATGGTGGCAATGGAGGTCAAAATATTTTCCTTGGAAGAGTGTTCCTTGAACTGAAGCCAGGACCCCTAGAGAAAAGCTGTAAACGTCATTTTCAACAAAATGGATGTAAAGGAAATTAGTTTCTTTCCAATCCAAATTGACCAGAAGCGGTTCTCATGAAGCTATTTTTTTTTTATTGTTACACTTTGAAAATGTCTCAAGGAGAATTATGGAGTCTTGATATGGCTATTGACTTTGCATATTATTTGTTGAATGACCCCATCAGATGTTTGAATTCCTTTGAGAAACCTATCAACACCCAAGACGTGGGCTAACACCAGTTAGAGATTTGATCGCACTGACCTTTATTGCCAGATGGCTGATATGGGCTTTATTTGGCAGGCATGTCACATTATTGATTATTGGTGCAGTCACTGGCTAAGTCCCTCAGGCTTCCTCATATAAACTTTAAATCAGGTCTTCATCCTTCTATAGTCATGTTGATTTTTTCAAATCCTCATTTTTCTATTCGTATCCATATATATGTAATCTCCTATAAGATGTTCTGGATCTTAGTTCAACAATTCTGTTTAATGACTACAAGCTCTAAAGAGAACCCATAACATTTGTCTATCCATAACTTCCCTATAGTAATATTTATAAATTATAATGATTTTGTTAGTAAAAAAAAAATGCATCGTATTGATCATTTTTTTTGTCAACACCTAAAATAACATGAACACTGTAAATATATTTTTTATCACAGTAAATAAAAAGAATTACAACATTACAATCTCCTTCAGCTACCCAGTAACAAAGGCAATACCAAATGTGCTGGAAAGCATATAAAAACCAAATGTGAGTGTCGGGACAGAAAGGGAGAGAGAGAGTTTAATGCGCAGGATGAGTGTGAGGAGTAAAGAGGAAAGACAGAGAAGTGTCGTAGCAGAGGGAAGAGAGGAGAAAGAAAGCCTGTCTGGAGGGAGCACGAGCAGGTGCATGCCTAGTCTGTGAGAAAGCAAATGATGACTGGCTACCAGGCCCTCCTCAGACTCTACCTCTCCCCGCTTTTGGCTCATTCTCTCTGAGCAAACAAGGAAGCCATCTGTAAGGAGAGACGAGGGATCCATCCCAACCAGAGACCAGGGCAATGTCTTAAGTTGATGGCAGAAGAGAAGGTCACAATAAGGTGCAGAATCCTTGAAGGAGAGAGGAAGGACTTCTCTAAGAAGTGGAGAAGGGAAGAATTCCTGAGGGGGAGATTGAGAAGACCAAGATATCATTTTGCAGTTTTTCACCTGAGGTTAACCCTGCAAACTTCCACATGTCTTCTGATCATTAAAAGCTACACAGCAGTGTTTTTGTTCTACTTGGTTGTCTCCATGCCATTTCCCTCTTCAAAGGATCATGGTCCATTGTAATTCCTGTGAATTATGAAGCTTTTGAAATGTTTTGAAGGATGAAGGCACATAATTTTCTGATTTATTAATCAAGATATCGAGTGCCCGGAACATATTGTATCTTTATGATTATTTGAAGTGAACTGAATCTCCTCTTAAGACCCAACATGAAAGAAGTTCCATCAGATTGAAAGATCAATTGTTGAAGAGTTAGACCCTTTACCCGGACAGGTGATATCCTGAAACCGCGGAAATGATTGTAATTGTTAACCTTTAATGCATCTGGATACGAGGTCAGCAGTTCTTTGATGCTTTGGTTTGGATTCCACCTTCTTCAAACTAGTGAACTAGGGCAGCATGGTGAACTGCCTAGGGGATAACATGTTCTTTTGTTTTGATGATGGAGTTTTGAAGTTTGGGCTTCTTAGTATATCCCAGCTATATTTTCTACAGGTGATGTAGCCCAGCACGTGTCACTGACTATAGAATTCTACAGTCATTCTGATTTTGATTTATTTTATACTTGCTTGGACCCAACTTTAGATTAGATTCAATGTAATTTAATGGTTTCCACATGTACCTTCTGTTCCCTTGGTCACAGAGTTGCACAGCTGTATTTTAAGAATGAGAACTGAGAGTTGTAAACTCTTCTTTGGTTTTCAACTGAGTTTCATTTCTAAATTTTATAAGCGAAAGGCAAATTACGCAAATAAGACATTTCAAGCAATGTGTGTTCCATGTGAGAGGAATACAGCCTGACATTGAAACGAAGCTAAGTATTTGTATTTATGGTAGAAGGAGGGTAAATATTGTAATGCCAGGGAGAATTCTTTTGTCTTGGCTGTGAGTCTACCAAAAGCATTTTTTGATTGCTCAGAGGTAGGCAACGGGTATAAACACTAGTATTTCAATGAAAATAGGTGATGAAAACAGAATTGAAATGGGTTGACCAGAAGACAAATAACAAGGCGTAGGCAAGGGCCTGCTCTAAGATTAGCTTTCTTGGTTCTCTGATCTCTTGTTCGATAAGCGTTTTCCCATTAGGTTTTGGACAGAGACCTCATTTTTCTTTAACTCCTCTCAGGGTTTAAAGGTTCACTTTATTCTGGTGCCACTGCCACTGTCACACTGTCTTATTTAGAAAAGACAGTTTGCTAATCTGTATTTTATTACTCCTGTGACTGATAGGATTTCTCTTTATTCTTATTTAATCTTGCTTTCCAGGAATTCATTTCTTGAACATAATTAGCACTATAACTCTGAGGTTACAGTTTTTTTCTTTCTCTTTAATTCCAGGAGCAACATTTACTGTGAAAGGTCACATGCTTCTGCTTTTTCAATATAGATTTTTTCCGATCTGAAATGTCTTTGGCAACTTAGCAAATTGTAGCCATTAATAGAATTATAAACATAATTAGTCATATTTCAGAGTTCAAATAAAAACACAAAGTTAACAAAGTCAGGCCCTTCTTATGTACTTTAGGGAATTATGCAATTGAATGCATTATGCCTTCATCTCTTTCGAGCCTTTCATTTTTATAGGTGGGTGCAGGTTTATGTGGGTTTAAGGGATACACTTCCATAGCCATATTGTTTTCTTTTGTTAAATATTAAACTTCTTTTCATACTACGAGAGAGAGAGGGAGAGAAAGAGATGGGAAATGAGGGTAGTTATATACCACTAAGAATAAGTGTGTGTGTGTGTGTGTGTGTGTGCGCGCGCACGCATTGTTGGTTAAAGAGCAACTTTTGGAACTTGTACTTTTATGGGGCTTAACTCTGGAATTAAATTACTTGAAATGAATAGGCTAGGCTTGAATAAAACTCAGGCTGAATACAGCACATGTACCTAGATTGTGGCAAGATTGCTTTGCACAATTTCATTCACCCATTTACTCACTGTTCATTCATTTATCCATTTTGTTGATCAAACAGTAAATGGAACACTAAGTTCCTTAAGGAACAAAGATCTTGTGGGAGGAAACAGATAAATTATGATACAACTCGGCAAATGCCACAGTAGAAGAATGAACACTATTCTGTGAACATCCGGAAGAATGAGAATCTTTCTCTGCCTCTGACAAGCTAAATTTATAATTTATAAACACATATGAACTTTGTTTATAATCTTTGTGTATATACATTTAAACAAAGTCAATAATTTATAGATTTTTGGAGTAGGTTGTACCTTGATTCTTGACCCTTAGTAAATTAAAGCAACATGAATTTTGTTTCTAATAACTTCTGCCAAGAAACAAAGTTCATGGAAGACTTTTAGATCAAAGCAACAACCTTACAAATAACAGTCTACAGTGAAGCCTACATAACTAAACCAAATGGATCATTCTAAAGCAGTGCTGTCCAACAAAAATATAATATGACCCACATATGTAATTTTAAAAAAACAGTTGAAATTAATTTTAGTATTCTATTTATTAACCCAGCATATCCAACATATCATAATTTCAACATGTCATTAACATAAAACATTAGTACTTCTTTAGTTTTTAAATTTAAATTTTAATTAATGAAAATACTCAGATCCTCAGTTTCAACAGCCATATATCAAGTGCTCAATAGCCACATGAGGCTAGTGAGTCACTGCTGTATTAAATAGCACAGATCTGAAGTATTCCCTTTATAGATCATTTTAATGATTATTTATGATTTTAAATGATAGGAAAATCAAACTTAAATATCATATAGGAAGCTTTTAAAAGAATGTAATATTACATATTAACTTCTTTTAGAAAAAGAAACTTTTTTTTTTTATTCAGGAACCTACATCCACAATGAGATGGACAAATAGTTTTACTAAGATCTAAATTACTGGTTAACATTTATTTTTCATTCTTAGATAACCACTAACTATCATAAGCAGAAAAGGTAACTATATGAGGATACTGTACTATTTGGGGAAGAGATGAGTTTTGTTTCTGAGAACAACTTATAGTCAGTGTATAATCAGTATAATGACAATCTAATCTATGTCTGCAAATGTGAAATTCAGAGCAGAATGATCATTTTTCTTGTAAAGATCACACTGATGTCCACAACAGGGAAAAATTAAACTATACGAATCACTCCTAAGGGATGTATAAGCACATCCAGTATATGGATTTCTCACATATGAAGATCAGAATATTTCCTTTTGACCTGACAGTCCTCAATATTCTGGCTGCTTTGAAACTTTATGTTAGTTTCTCCATAAAAGTGAGTGAGTTTTCAAGAGTAAGATATAAAAAAGTTCAAGAAATAAAAGGAATGCCTTTCATTTGCAATTATATTTGTGAAATTATCTGTGGAGTCATAGCTGTGTCTGCTCATCATTCTTTTTCCCTTGGGTATTAACCGATATTAAGCATCATATTTATGAGGTTCAGTGTTTCACATAGGTGGGTTTTTTTTTTTTCCAGGAGGATAAGGTGGTTCTAGTACTTAAAGCAAATATTGACTATATCAGTTGTATTAATATATGGTTTTAAACTGTTTTATGCAGATATATAGGGTGAAAAAATAATTAAAGGCTTAGAGATTCCATTTCAGCATGTGTTTTGTTTCAGGGCTACGTTCAAGTTTTATGATGACATGACGTTATGAAGGGGTTTCAGTGGGATGCATTCGTTTGGAGTCACTTCTAAGGATTCTAGTTGGTCTCTAGAGTCTATTCTGGGTTAATGTTTAGGGATAAACTAAGGCATCCATCCCTAGGTCCTCTTACAGTACACTTGAGCACAAGTCACTTGGCTCAGAGACTGTCCCTTGCTCAGTAACTGGACAAGGTTTATCATTCCTGCCCTTCCTAGCATGTATCTCTGGAGATTTCTTAGCTGTTCTGATTTTTGGCCCATAGACAGAAGGTTTCTCCTAGCCCCTTGATCCTAGGTGACAATTAGCAAGAGAGAATTAATCTCTCCTTAGAGCTGTACCACCAGGGACCTGTATTGTACTGTTGGCCATTCAACAAATGTTTGTGGAATGGATAAATTACATTGTGACTCATACTCAGGTACACAATGTCAAGTACAGCTGAGGAATGTGGTTTTTTTGTTGTTGTTTAAGCTTTTGAAGATACAATAGAAGCCTATAAATTTTTTGAGCTTAGCATTCCAAAGTATCTATAACAGGTATGCCAAGTTGGCTGCAAGCAAAAATTATCTCTACCTACCACACACCAGAATTAACTCAAACTGGATTAAGGACCTGAATATAAGACCTGAAATTTTAAAATGCGTAGAAGAAAATGTAGGAACAAAACCAAGGACCTTGAACTTAAAGAGAATTTATGAACTTGACCTCAAAGACAGGGTAATAAAAGCTAAAATAAATGAATGGGACTACATCAAACTAAAAAGCTTCTGCTCAGCAAAAGAAACCATCAACAAGGTAAAAAGACAACCATCCAAATGGAAAATATATTTGCAAGCAAAGCCTCCGATAAGGGCATAATATTCAAAATATAGCTATTAGGGAAATGCAGATCAAAACCACAATGAGATACCATCTCACACCTGTTAGAATAGCTAACAGAATAACTAACAACAAATGTTGGAAAGGATGCAGAGAAAAAGGAACCTTCATACATGGCTGGTGGGACTGCAAATTGGTACAGCCACTATGGAAAATAGTATGGAGGTTCCTCAAAAAACTAAGAATTGATTTACTGTAGGATCCAGCAATCTCTCTACTGGGTATTTACCCCAAAGACTTGAAAACTCATTCCAAAAAGATATTTGCACACCGATGTTCATAGCAGTATTATTCACAGCATTATTCACAGTGGCCAGGACATGGAAGCAACCAAAGATGATTAGCTAAAGAAGCTGTGGTACATATATACAATGGAATATTACTCAGCCATAAGAAGAGAAGAAATACTGCCATTTGCAACAACATGGATGGACCTCAAGATAATCATGCTAAGTGAAATAAGCCAGACAGAATAAGTTGAAGATCACATGATACCACTTGTATGTGGGATGTAAACCTAAAAGCAACAAATGAACAGGACAAACAGAGATTCATGGACATGGACAATGGACTAGTGGTTACCAGAAGGGGGATAGATGAAGTAAAGGGGTTCAAATATAAGGGATGTAGGGGCAAGGTGAAATGGGTTAAGGGGATCAAATATATGGTAGCTGAAGGAAACTGGACTTTGGGTGGTAAACACACAATAGAATATATAAATGTCAAATTATAATGTACACCTGAAAATTATATAATTGTATTAACCAATGTTACCCCAATAAACTTAATTAAAACAATAAAAATAAAAATAAAGGTCGAATTGTAAAAAAAAAATTATTCCTATTTAACATACTGAAGTTAGTAATGTTCCCAGTAGCTGTTTCCCACTTTCCTAGCACACGAATGCTCATTCAAGGGCATTTGTTTCACCTGATAATCCCTTCAAATAACTATTAGGCAAAGGAAAATATGTTACATCATTAAAGAGGAAAGCATATTCAAAAACATCTGAAAAGTAAGGAAGTACATATGACTGGAAGAAAAGGCAAAGTTTTTAAAGGGGGAAGGCATATTATCTCAACTTTGGAAGGGAAATAGTTCAATTTGACAAATATTTACTCAGCGATTACTATATGCCAGAAATGCAGTGAATTGAATACTGAAGAACTCAGCAAAGCACAGTTTCTGCTATCAAAGAACTTATGGAAAAGGGGAGCATTTAGACGTGCACATACAGGTGAGAGTGTTGGATGGTAGAGGTGGAGCAGTAGAAAGATCACTTGAATGAAAGTCCTACACTTGTTGAGGTGTGAAGCAAGGGACATATTAAAAGAACAGGAATTAGTCTCAGCTTAAAGGAAGCAACCTGTGAAGAGGGAGCAGCAGGATATAGAGAGAAAACTAGAAGGATAATTTGATTCAACACAAATAATTCGTGAAAGATTTTAAGTAGGAATGTGATACAGACAGCTCTTTACATAAAGTTAGGTGGTAGGAAGGGCAGATTAGATAGGAGGCTATCCCAGTAATACAATTAATGATAAGAGGAGTGAATTACAGGAAATAAAGAGGAAGGGAGGGGGCAGATTCACACAGGAAGTGGAAGGAATATGGTTTGTCCACTGATTAGGTGAAGGAAGAGGGAGGAGTCAAAGATGACCAGATTTTGAACCTGAATATATAGGCAGATAGTACCATGAACAAAAATAAGGAAGGCACGGTTGAGGAAAAATATAATGAGTTCTAGTTTAGATCCACTGAATTGCAGAGATTCATAAAACACCTAAGAGTAGATGTTTAACAAGCAGTTTAAAATGTAAAATTGGAATGTGAGAGATATATAATCTGAGGATATAAGTGCATAAGTTTTTGAGGACAGTGTTATCTGTTACACTATATACCATGAAAATGCACATGATCGAGAATAGGAAATGAGCCCTGAAAAAATAGAAGGGACTTCTCAATCAGTAAAATTTCTGAAAGTCTGATATTGTGTCAAAAGTGAAGATCAGGTTACTACAGCATCTTTACCATTAAGAAAGTGACAATATTTAATGAGTGTCTCAATTTTAGAAGCATTTTATACCAGTTGGTACTCTATTCCAACTTACCTAACAAATAATACTCGAAGGCTACAAGTTTTGTGTGGGATCCAATGCAGGAAAAGAGTCTCCAGTTTATCTAGGCCACAGTATAAACAATTCTAATGCTTGGTTCTTATGACCCCAATGAGATCTATGGGCTTAAGATATCTATAACAGAATCTGAGGCTTTTTGGAGCCGGGAGAAAGCCCGTAGTTTAAAGGTAGAATAGAATAGAATCCCCAAAGATTAAAGATAAAACCTTATCCCTTTCATGGAGTAATTCTTTTCTTTTTGAGAAAGAGCTCTTACTTACTGAATTCTGGTGGACGATGGGACCATGAGACCCCCATTATTCCAAGCTGCCTTGCTTTTTATTTGATTGTCTTTTCTAGAGTATAAGTTCCTTAAAGACGAGGTGGCTTAGCTTACTCATTTTCGTATGTCTGAACCCTAACAAAGACAGTTATTAATGGCTCAGAACAGATTGGTTGAAAGTCCATTCCCTTGGCCCTAGTTATTAGCTTATATGCTAAGGAAATACTCAGACATGATATGAATGTGTATATTTAATGAATATATATAAATGTATATAATATATGTGAAATACATATAATAGGTTTGTATTTATGTATTTATAATAGAGGAGAATTTGTAAAAGCACTAAAATTCAGCGGTAGAGAAATGGTTGACTGAATTATGGGATGTAGATGTAATGGAATATTATGCAATAACTAAGACCTGTGATTTTGAAGAACACTGATGGACATGGAACCATAAGCAAGATATCTGAAATTCAAAATATAATACATAAAACTGTAAATACATCTTACAGTTCCATCTATAAATCCATCTTTTTGAAAGCAATAAATGTGACAAGAATTCCTCGTAGAGTGATTATTTTTGTTTAGGAAAATAGATTGAGCCTATTCAAGTAAAAAATAAAACTCAGAGATCGTGTGTTAGTAGGAAAAATGAAGCAGAGTGAGAAGAGTGACACAGAAGGTATATTTTTATCTAAGATGATTATCAAGGCTTCTTCGATAGGTAACATTTGAGCAAAAACTAGGGGTATGGAGATATATCGGTATGTTTTTCTGCTGATGGGCATGATCCAGTAGAGAGGGAAGGCTGAGTGATGGAATAGAGAGAAGGGACAGCTACAGGAGCTGTGTTCTTAACTAGGCACAGGTGAGTAGTTAGCCTGAGCTATGAGCACAAATGAGTCCTTCACTCTGAAGGCAGGGCATGTGGCTGCTATTGCAGGCAGGTCATATGTACTATGAAAGTTCTCTTCCAATCGCTTCCATTTTCTTAGCACAACAGAAGCAAGGCCATCAGATAAGAGGAAGAAGAGGTAAGAAAAGAGGAGATGTGTGAGATAGGCATGTAAGAAGATGGGAAACTAAATCAACATTTAATTAACTGAAATGTATATAACAATTTCTATTTAGTGTGTTTTGGGTGAATTTATAATTTATTCCTAAATACTGATTTTTCCATCTTCACATCACTTTATATCTTTTCAATCTCCTCAGTGACAAACTGACAGAACGTAAAAATGAAGAGCATTTGTTCACTTCTAGAACTCCTAAAGCAACCTGTCATAACTAAAATATCCCTTTCTTTTCTGCTGATGAAATAATTACATTCATCCCCCTCTGCTTCTCAACAGGGTGGTGGTGATTGTCCAGAAATGAGTATTGGAGCTATCAAAATTGCCTTGGAAATTTCTCTTCCTGGTTCTTTCATTTATGTGTTCACTGATGCACGGTCCAAGGATTATCGGCTAACTCATGAGGTGCTGCAGCTTATCCAGCAGAAACAGTCACAAGTGAGTAGGAATCGACCCCCCAAATTCTGCCTCTGGATACAGCTGTAAGGAATACAGTCTGTGAGAGGATGCCTCTCCTCTTTGACTATAGTATGCGTGGCAAATGTCAATAATTACAACTTTATTCATGTATGTGTAGCAATATGTATGTGTCATTTGATTTAAACATATTAAATGGGTATGTGATATTTGCACACAGAATATGAATGCCTTGTTTTTTAATGCAGAGAAGAAACGACTGGGGCTTAATTAAGGTGCTTGTTACCATTATGTCCTTATAACTGACCAAAACATAGACCTAATACGAAGGGCCTGTATTTAAGATATCACCCGCTATGTGGAATTTTGTCAGAGTTACTCATTGTATCAGTTCGCTATTGCTATATATCGAGCTTTCTTAAATCCCAATAGCTTAAAACCACAGCGTTTACTTCTCGCATGTTTGCAGGGCTCCTCTGTGCCAGGCGAGGCCGGCTCCCTTGCATGTCTGGGCACAGTTTGTGTTTGTCTTATGCAGGCCCGTCTCTGGGGTGACATGGCTCTGCCTCACCAGTAGGCTAGTTTAGGCGTGCTCTTCTCACGGACAAGGCAGAAATACTAGAGATCCAGTGGAAACACACAAGGCGTTGAGTATAGTCTCAGAACTGATAGGATGTCCCTTTTGCCTATGCTACTAACCTAAGCAAGTCACATGCCCAAGCTTGGATTCAAAGATGACAAAAAAGCCTCCACCTGTTAAGAGGATATAGGGAGGCATACATATATGATACGTAGCTATCATATATATATATATATATATATATATATATATATATATGTATATATATATGTATGTATATATATATGTATGTATATATATATGTATGTATACATATATATACATACATATATATGTATGTGTGTATGTGTGTGTGTATATATCTATATCTATATCTATATCTATATCTATATCTATATCTATATGTTCCACTTGCCTAGTAGTATGGTAACACATAATAGATGCTCAATAAATGTATATTGATTTCTGAAAACCCTTTACACGGTCTTCTTTTTGAAAAATCACAGGTGGTATTTGTGCTCACCGGAGATTGTGATGACAGGAACCATATTGGCTATAAAGTCTATGAAGAAATCGCCTCTACCAGTTCCGGTCAGGTGTTCCACCTGGACAAAAAGCAAGTTAATGAGGTCAGTTTAATAAAGTGGGTCTACTTTATTACCAGCTGTTTTACGAAAATCGGTCAGGCCAATATAATTGTGACAGATTTGATATCAAAAACAATTTGAACAAAAAAAGTTTTTTCCCTTAGGCCATAGGTCAATAAAGGCATTAAACTAATGTGGAGAAGCATAGATTTACCTAATATTAATTTTTAGATTGTGTTATGCTATATTGACAAATTATTTAGATTTAAGCATAAAAGTATTTATATTTATTTAGTGGGACTTGAACAATTTTGGGGATCTTGTTTAGTAAGATCAATATATATTTCTGACGCATAGCTTCTGGAACTGGTGAAAGGAGTCTTGATTGTCAACTAAATTAGAACGTGAGAAACTTATTGAGTAAAATTCTAAAGTTTGAGCTCCAAAGTCAATAGTAAAAAACTGTAAATAACTGCATAGTTAACTAAAACTTTTAAGATGATAAAATATTTAACTCGTATACTCCAAAAATCTTGGTATTTTCTAAAAGTGTTAGAGGTATGTCTAATTGTCATGATTCTTTTTTTCTCTTTTTGTTACCTTGCCTTAGCCTCACTTGTGATAATAAAATTGTATTTTTATTTTAATCTATTTACTTGGTTCCCACTTTAGTTTCTAGAAACATACCAGTACAAACATACAATTTTAAGTCGGCATAATTCCCATTTCATTGATGTGGTCACCGCATCTATACACGCCTTGTCAATTTAATGACAGACTCCTTTGTGTCCTGAACGAAATGGTTCAGGAGTCCTCATAGCTCACGAGTTCTTATTGCATCATGGTGCAACCAAGAGGATGTTGCAAATTCTAGAATAAACAATCGAGCAAAAGTATTTTTTATCAAGAAGATGTATCAATCTGGAAGGTTACTTTAGTCTAATTTTTTTTCTTCTTAGAGGAAACAGCTGTAGAGAGGGTTATGGCTTGAGTCCCTATTGTGTCCATTGCAGCCATTGAGAAATGCCTGAGCAGGATGTGACAACTACAGGGAGAAGCCCTGAGCAGTTATTTGTATAAACATTTGCATGAGAATTTGGGAGCCTGGGAAGAAAAGAGTTGGGGAAGAGCACAGGGCTCTCTCAGGAACTGGGTTTCCTGTCTCATCCCACAGACTGTGCTTGACCCTAACGAGGGAGGCTGCTGGTTGACGTTTTTAATCTGGAGTTGTGTAAGGCCTTGAGTCACAGTCAATATTATCAGTACAGAGCAGGGCATACGTGAGGAAGCGTGTCATTCTCTCTTGCACGAGTGAGGACGCCACCCACTTAACGTGTTGTGAGCCTCTTTAGTTGGCAGTGGCAGTGGTGTTCAGCACAGCCAGATAGGGCGTTGGTGCCAGCAGAGGATGCCATGCCCAGTGGACTCCTTGGTTCCCAGCAGAAAGTACTAGAAAAGAGAAGAGGTGACAAGAGACATGGCCAGCACCCAGAGCATTTGAAAGAACAGTTGTCTGAATCTGTTTGTGAGCAGTCAACCACAACCTGGAGATTCCCAATACAAATTGGGTGAAACTTTTAAGGAGAACCAGAAACTTTAATAAGAGTTAGGTCCCAGAGCTAGAAAATAGCACAGTATGTCCTGTGAGTTTAACTCCATTTATATCCGTGTACCCAGGGACATTGGCTTACACAAAATTGAAAACACTATTGTCTTAGACAAGATGAGCCCTACAGAGTTACACACTTTATTAAAGACGTGGCCATGACATGTAGTTTTTGCATACCTAATAATTTTAACAGTTCTGAAAGTTACCAAATAATTTTTAAGAACAACAATTAACAAAAATATGGTATATGTCACAGAAAATTTTATTATAAATATAGAACAGATTTAAATCACTAGTTTGTTAATAGTGTTTCTCTCCCAGATCATCAACTGATGTTCTAATCTTTAAATTTAAGCTTAGGCAGAATAGGACTAGAGGGAAGTATTGCTAACATTGTCCATTTTTATAAACTGGAGTTTAAGGCGAACAGGGATAGGCCTTAATTCATCTGTCAATCACAGCAATCTTAACCCTTTTGTCAGTTGGTTCTAAAAAGGTCAGTGTCATCTCCTTTGGGCCACTTAGACCCAAGAGAGATTAACTGAGAGTAAGTACTCTTGTTCTAGCTATTGTCCTGCATGGACATGAACCCCAGACTGATGCAGGCCTCTTTATACGAGTCTGAGATGAAATGAATGCAAGTGGGGATGAAGAAAATCCAGAACCTTTGGATTAAGTCAACACTCCGACCTTTCCTACTAATCAGCCTCCAGAGCTAAGGACCTGATCTCTTTGCTTAAGCCGGTTAGAGTTGATTATTCAGCTACCTAAAGATAAATGCATCCTAACTGATAGCAATTCTCTCTCTCCCTCTCTCTCTCTCTCTCTCTCTCTCTCTCTCTCTCTCTCTCTCTCTCTCTATATATATATATATATATATATATATATATATATATTTATTTATTTATTTATTTATTTATTTATTTATTTAGTGATATGGTCTCTATAAGCCCTAGTTTTCTCGTTTGTAAATAGTGATAATAGAGTTATCCATTTCAGGAAGTTTTTATGAGACAAAATGAGATAATGTGTGTAAAATGTTCCACAGAAAGTCTTGTGCAGGGTAAGTGCCAAATAAGTGTTAACTGGTATTATGAGAATCCTTGTAATGTTGTTATTTTGCTTTCAAAATGGGGAAATGGGGCTCCCTGTGTTTGTCAGACACCAGACGGCTAGTCGTTGCTGAGAAATGAACTTGAGAAGGGAGAGTCTCAGAAGAGGTCGGAGTGTCCCTTTTCTTGTGCTTAAGTGAGACAAAGATATAGTGAAGGGGCTACTGCAGCTGTGTAAGCCAGTACGTCACGCAAAGAAAGTGACCGTGGTGGAAGATCCTGCTAACAAAAAGCAAAGTTACGGTGTTAAAGTTGGAGTCGTAAATTTTTTTGCATATAACTTGGCCGTGTTTCCTTTCTCATTGTTCCGAATTCTCCTCTTATTTCAATGCTATAAGCTCTGGGGACACTGGGTGCTACAGTGACATCTGTACATGTAAGAGACACAAGACCTGCAGGGAAGCCACACACAAATGAGTCTTTTCATTTTACTCAAGAGTAATTTTTCTTCTGTCGTTTCTAAAGTTTCTGGAGAGTATTATGCTTAGTTAACTTAGTTCGCCAGTTTTGTCTCAACGGGGTATGTTTTATCTCACCTCTCTCTCGAACTAACTTGAAGGTTATTTTTTCCTTTCTTCCTGTTCTTTTTAAAAGTAACAGTGAAGTAGAAAATCTAGGTAGCTTTCATCTTTATTTAACATAAAAAGGAAACCAAAGTGAAGAAATTAGTTGGCCATGCATCAGTAGTCTGTAAATCACTGTATAGTGTTACATTTTGGAGACACAAGTTAAGACATATCTCAAAGGTGTGCTCAAACAATTCACCTTTGAAGATGAAAATGGAATTAAATAGTCTTACTCCTCCCTTTCTTTATAAACTGGGTGATTGTCAATGGATCTAATTAATGCTTCTTTTGGTCTAAGAAAAGTCCAAGTTTGAAATCTCAAAGTTGCTATGCTTTTGTGTCAAAGAAGCTAACACAGAGATCCATTATTAGTTGCATAATTCTTCGTCTCTTCTTATTTTGTGGTGCCTCCGATTTCCCCCAATCTAAAGAGAAGGTAGGAGACCAAGGAGCCCCATTGAGGCATCCCATAAAGGTCCACATCGCAGGGCTGAGTCTGATGGAGAAGGACAGAGAACAGACCTGGGGAGACAAAATGAAAATATCCAACACAGGTGGTATTGTGTAGTAGTTAAGACCCCAGACTCTGGGACTGTGGCTCATTCCTCAGCAACGTGATCTCAGACAAGTTACATAGCTTTCTGTCTCAGTTTTCTCATCTGTAAAATGAGGAGAATAAGAATGATGGTATGTACCCTCCTCATAGGTGATTGTGTTTTGAACATCAGTAATTTCTAACTGCTTGTTTCTTTAGTGATACAGGCTAGTCTATATATTCTGGCAACATTTTTAGAATTCTCTCCAAGACAAAGAAATATGTATGTGTTTAGTGTTCTGTGATAAGATGGCCCAAGATAGCATGCTATCGTGGGAAACACTGGGGCTTTAGGGTCAGGGAGACCTGGGTTTGAATGATCCCTTTGTCGTTAGCTAGTGGAACAACTTTATGTAACTTTATATAACTTCTTGGAGACTGTTTCCTCATGTGAAAACAGGCATATTAATGAACTCATGGGACTGTTGTGAAGATTGAATAGAATAAGAAATACATATAGTAAGTAGAATGGAGTCCCAGGAGACTGGAAATTACCCCACCTGGAGGTTCTTAAGACAGGAATGGCTCATTTGCCAAAGGAGGCACCTATGGCTTTGCTGTGACTGCAGGTCCTGGAGGTGCCCTGTCCTACAGAGAGCTCAGGAGGAGAGTGGTATTTTGGTACACGCCCCCCGCCCCACGTTAGAAATAAATATCTAAGGGAAAATGGACTCAGAACTACAAAGACTTCTGTATGATTCTCAAGCTTTTACGTTTACCTGTATCTGTCATCTTTTCTTATTTTCACAACACAATAAAACCATTTAAAAAGTAAAAGGTTTAATCACTTATTTTGAGAATAATAATAACATCAACAATAATCATAATACTAGAGGTACCCCTTATACAGTAGTTATTATATTCCAGGCACTCTGCTGAATTCATTCCTTTATACTTACAGGCCAGTGGGCAATAAATATTTTTTAAATGATAAATTAAGTATGTTATTTTTTTCTAAACAAATGGAAACAGTGTATACATGGCTTCATTTAACCATATTAATGACCATTAAAACACTAAAACTAATAAGAACATAATCACCTATAATAGGGAGTCTATAGGAAGCACCGAAGAAGATAATCCTTACTCCCTTGCAAGGCGCCCTGGAGTCAGCAGGTGTAGTCGCAGTTCCTGACAGGAAAGGGAAGCGAGCAGAGCCCCGGGCGCCCCCTGTGTGAAAGAGAGGAGAGGTGATTGGCCTGAGAAGCATCCTGGGTTCTTCCGGAGGAAGACACGACAGATGCTCCTCTCTTCTGTCCGTAGGTAACAGGAGTGGAGACTCTAAGATTAAGAAAACAACTTTATTTTTTTCCATTAAAGAATTTCCAGTGGGAAAGGGAGATCTGAATTCACTAGATATTTCAGAGGAAGTGGCTAAAACTCAGGAAAATGAATTGACGGTCTTGCTGCCAATTTATGAAAAATACCATCAGCCTGGCAATGAAAAGCCTCACAGGTTAGAGATTACTGGGTGTATTTCTCGTGCTAGTTTTGTATTCATTTTCATTGGGTTTTATACTGATTTTAGAGAAACTATAAATTTTGCTGGAGAGTGAATTCAGCATTGCCTCTCCCTTCTGTTTCAGTTAATGGCCACTTGTGACTAGGATTTGGACCAAGAGTTTTCTGCATATGGGCTTAATGATGAGACTCTGAAACCCAGGGTTTTCAACAATTAATACTCAATTAATTGAAATGAGATGTCTGCCATTTTGTTTTCCTCTATTATAAGTTTCACTCCAGACATCATTTTAAAACATAACCTGATTACTGACCTTGAAAATAAGTAGAAACGGGTGTTTCCTCTGAAATTTGAAAATGTATCAGAGACAATTATAACATTGTAGAATGCTACGGGTAATGTGCGAAAATAATGCGTCAATGTTTCCACTTATCCCTTCTCTGAATTCACCTAATTAAATGTTGAAAAGGAAGTGGAAAGCTCAGAGCTCATACTTTAAAATATTACGGCTGTCTCTGTATCCACAAACACTCCAGAAAGGAACACTTACCTTAGTTCCAGTGGAATGCATTCTTTCTCTATTATTATGCTAAGAATGACATGCTGTCCTCATGAATGTCTGATGGGAACGCTAATGCTCCAGTCACATAGTCGCCTTATCACTTCAGGGCACCTGGAAGTGCTTTATAGGTCACTAATATGGTTAAAATGAAGCCATGTGTGCTTTATGTTTCTGTTTACTTAGAAAAAACAAAACATAACATAATTTATTGTTGAAAAAATTGTTGACTGCTTATTGGTTTCTGAGAATGTGAAGTTTTTCAAACTGACATTTAAAGTTTACAAACTGTATAATATTCCTTACAAGTGGAGAGAGAGAGAAAAAAAAAACATGCCTCTTCTCAATAGAACCTCATTCAGGCAAAAAATACCAAGTCAAGCAGAGCCCTCTGCAGTGTGAAACTTGAGGAGTGGGGAGTGCATTGTTTAAAAGGTAAACCCTGTAAAAGGAGAATGTCCATCTCTTAGTTCATAGTTTCATGCATTGGCTCTGGAAAGTGTTAGAAGCACTAGTTACAAACTGTGGCAGTACATTCTACGAGGATGGTAGAATGTACAAAACATCTACAAAATAAAACTCACTGCTCATGAAATAGAAGTTTCAATATGAAAGTACTGTCCACATCCTTCATAAGACAATCATAATATGTGACCTTTATAACACCCATAAAATTCAGAGATTGAATACCACTAACTAAAGCTTCCTCCTAAAATATAAGAAATACGGAAAAAGCTTATATATAAATAACTAAAATAATATGTCTGAAAAAAAAAGAAAGAGATGTTATTTCAGGGCAAATGTTAGCTAATAGGTTGTATGCATACAACAGGGAAAAAACTTGTTTACTTAGCTGACTCTATTTTGATTAGAAGCTGAAATGAAATACTGACTTGGACTATGAGATGTCAGCTTTAACTAAATCAACCAATTACTTGCATAGCCAACTCTGGGTTTGCAATTATCTTAACAATCAAAAAATTATAGTGTCAACCTCAAAGTCTTTAAAAATTCATTCAGACTGGAACTGGCTTGAAAGAGATGATCTGTTCTCCCCATTTATTTTTACTGGAGTTGTAGAAACTAAAGATTTAAATTGAGAGAAAAATAATTAAAATAATTTAATTAAAATACATAAAATGGAAACAAATGGCCTATCACTGAGGTCACTGACCGTGACCTCTTGGAGAGTTAACCCACTGGGAACCACAAAGGAATGCAAGAAAACCTAAAGAAAACCTGCAGTGTTGAAGCAAAGAAAATTCCACTGAGCCATTTTCACAGAGCATCAACAATTTAGATGTTTCCTTTCATATTTTATCTCTTCAATGTTACAGGTTCCCTTTAAAGTTTTTTGTTTAGAGAAAGCATATATCTGTGGTCAAATAACAGTTCTCTCTCTGTCTCTGTCTCTGTCTCTGTGTCTGTCTGTGTCTGTCTATCTGTCTGTCTGTCTGCCTCTCTTCACACACACACCCCACACATACCTATGGGATATCTGACCATATAAGAATTCAGAAAGAACAAGAGAACTAACACATTTAAAAGGTTATTTACCTGTTTCAAAAAATATCATATTTGTATTTTGTAAAGATTTTAAACTATTGTTAAGGAAGCAATTGCATTTCATTAATCTAATCTAGGAATTATATGAATATTTGTGTGTGTGAAGATCAACTGAGATCATATATCTAACGAATGTTTAAAAGGACCTAATTTTGACACTTGAGAAGAAACATTTTGGAATCTTAGTCTCTTCTTTCCCAGATTCTTGAATATCTAGGCCACTTGGTCAGTCTACCCGAGAGACTGTATGCTCAGGACACCAAAGAGCAGTCTGTTGACTGTCACAAAAGGGGGAAAAATAAAGAGATCTGGTTACTACTCTCTTATCTCCAAATCAAGAGGTGCCTTCTGCTAGTATTTTTCTTTAATAATGATAATGTGATAATCTGGCCCAAGGTAATTGGCAGCTATTAATCTCTAGACATAGCAGAGTTTATATAATTTTCTCATTTTCTTTTCTTAATTACCAACCCAGGAGTCCTATTATATAATTACTAGTCAAATGAAAGAAAAAGTCATAACTTTTGTACTATACACGGTAGATAAATATTCATTTGAAGTTAGAAGAAAAGACTTGATTAGTACCTTTGGCAGAAATAATCATGTCCATTAAAAGGAGCCCAGTACCTTTAAGAAAATGAATTGTTTTTTGAAAAGCAATTTAAGGGATTTCATATATAAAGAAAGAAGAAATCTCAAGGCCTTCGTTTCACTGTTTCTATATGATACAAACCAACAGTCAACTTTGAAAACAAGTAGGCTTATCTAATGAAGGAGCAACCAATTCCACAAAAATACTAGGTTGCCTGGCCTACGTCAAAGCCAAATACATATCATGATTTATTCTTATTTTCACTTAGTTCAACATAAATAAAAAGATCCATCAGGGACATTCTAATTTTTCTCTTTATTCTGCATAGCAAAGAGGAGATGTAAGAGTTAAGAGTCAAAGTAAGGGAAGTTTTATTTAAAAAATTTCCTTATGGCCAAGGGTAAATAAATGGAAACAGAATCCATGCTTCATATAATTTCCAGGCTTCCTTAAGCTTCCCTAGAATGAACCAACTGTAACAAGGTTATAAATGCAAAATCTTTTGCGAGATGATATGAGCTACTCTTGAGAGCTGCCCTGTAACGTTTTGGTTATGATTTGGCTTTGTGACAAAAATTACAAATGGCTTTTCTCTTTCTTAGTACAGGCCCCAGAAGAGAAATGTACTTAAAGGTTATTTGCTATATAATATAAACAGGAATTAGTGAACTTGTTTGTAAAAATTTGGCCATTGTATATTAAATTAACAAATTACTTCAATAATGTAATAATGAATAAAATCAATTTAAATGACAAAGTAGTAAAAACAAGTAAAATTATTACTTTAGATGATTGTTTATTAAAATTTTCTGGTAAGATTGCAGTTTTTTAAAATACATTAATTTATTTACTTCTGTGTATATAGTTCTAGAGAAAATGGAATGGTCATACTGAAATATGTTGAAGGTACTCACTAAATAACATAATTATAGATCATTTTAATATTTTTATGTTTTTTGATTTTTAAAATCAAGAGTATTATTTTTTAAATCATGACTATTATTAAGAATATTATAAAGAAAACAATGAAGGCATTTTCACCAAAAATCAAAATGTCAAACACATTTCACATACTTACGGAATGGGTTTATAAGCATGGCTGTCTGCTGTAAGCTATGGGGATGCAAGGATGAAACTCACATGGACCACAGAATGTCAGATTTTGGAATATAGGGGAGAGATCAAGTCTCCCCTATCCAAATCAAGTATGGGGCTTCTAAGTTCTCAGCTGGGAGCTCTGTAACAGAAAATAGATGAACAAGAGAACAACAAGCAGATGTTTGTTAACATGTATAACTTGTGTATATAAGCTGGGAGGTACCCAAGGAAAAATGAGTAACTCTCAGTGATGGCTTCAAGCTCAGGCTTAAATAATGCCACCTGCAGCTAAAGACGAAAGAAAGACAGATGATGGGAGGCCAGTTTTGTGATGACCAGAAAAAAAGGTAACATTTATTATGCAGATTTGTCAAAGCCTACTCCTATATCTGTTGTTTCTTAAAATAATCAGCTCAAATTAATCCTTATGCCCAAAAGGCATATTTTGGGGGTGGCATATTCAGTGATTTCTCTGAAATAGCCTGTCCATTCATTAGCTGACGTCTTTCTTGTACATCACGCATTCAGTTGTCAGGTTTTTTTTTTGCCACTAAGTATACTTTTTCCTCTTCATAGGAGATTTTTTTAATAGGATAACCAAAACTAAAGATTGTAGTTTTAGAAAAATAAATATGCAGAGATATGAGACTGCTATTAGAAATTTGTCACACAGATTTACTTTATATAAGCCAGTTGACATGTGACGATAAAGGATTTTTTGTAGTGGTATCTAAATTGGCACAGTCTGTTGGAGTGGAGGAAGTCAGTGGATCAATGAGGAATGTATAACACTTTACTCCTTTTAAATGAAATAATACAGTTTTATGTCATGCATTTAAGTAATAAAATCATGATTAGAGAAAGATCAGACAAAAGGACCGATTTGATTTGCTCATAAATTTAATTCACTTTTTAAATCTTTTTTTAGGAAATGAATAACTTTTCTTGAATTTCAATTATTCTGTAGTAAATAGAAATGTCATAAGAATAAGTAACCTCATTCCAGCTTTCTGGATTCTTATTTTTTTATTTTTTATTTTTTTTACATTTCTACATTATATTTTTATTAGAAATGTAGAATAAGACATAGTGCTGAATATGTAATTTTAGATAAATATCGTTCATGAATTCAGCCTGCAATATCAAATAGGAAAAAGGTTGTTTTCATATGAGGTTTCCACAGCAAATGCAATGAGAATAACCAATTAAAAAAAGAATTTGTACTTTTCCCCAAAACTTATCCTGAATATTTTTGCAGCTTCAAAAATATTCGGATAAGTCTGTTAGTATTTTTTTCATTTTGTTCACTTCTTATACTTTCTCTTTTAGATGGAAATTGAAATTAAGAATTTCACAAGAGAACTGTTCTTTCAGAAATTTCTAGCTTCAACAGATGTAGAAAGACTAGGAGCCTAATGGAAAACCATTCATTAAAATAGATGAAGGTGTGTCAGACTCAATAACGTTTTTTTTTTTTTTGAGAAGTTTAAACTTATTTTTGTTTTAGGTTAGTGCTTAAGTGTTATTTTAACAGGCACATAAACTTACTTGGCCAGCTGTATTGGCCATGAAGACTTTCCAAATATGTGTTGATTTATGTGACTGTGGAATGAAGCAAAGCTTACTCCCACCTGGAGAGACTCTATGAGCCAAACTTCACTGAATAAACTCTAATAGATCATTCACAGTTATTATTACCTACCTGAAAAAAGTTACGCAAATTAATGCATTGTCCTTATGCCGGTATCAAAGAGATAAATCAGCTGTTTTTTTAGTTATGTTTTTATTGTTAGATTGTGCAGCTAAGTGGTTTTAAGCTGTGCTTCAAGAAACAACTTAAGTGTCCATCAGTGTATCAGTGGATGAATGGATAAAGAAGATGTGATATCTATATCTATATTTATATCTATATTTAACAGACATGCATTGGATTATTTTTTAGCCATAAAAAAATGAAATCTTGCTATTTGCAACAGCATGTATGGACCTTAAGGGCATTATGCTAAGTTATATGTCAGACAGAGAGACAAATAATTATATAATCTCACTTATATGTGGAATCTAAAACCAGAACAAAACAAAAATCAAACTCATAGACACAGAGAACAGATGGGTGGTTGCTAGAGGTGCAGAGTTGGGGGTGGGCAGAATGGGTGATGGGAAAGGTACAAACTTCCAGTTATGAAATAAAGTCCTGATGATGAAATGTACAGCATGGTTACTGTAGTTAATATTACTGTATTGTATATTTGAAAGTTGCTAAGAGAGAAGATCTTAAAGTGTTTGATCTGAAGGGAAAAAGAATTTGTAACTACGTATGGCAGTGGATGTTAACTGGAGTTATTATGGGGATCATTTCACAATGTATACAATTGCCAAATCATTATGTTGTATATTTGAAACTAATATAATATTAAAGGTGATTATATCTTGACTGAAAAAAAATGCTCTATGGAGCTCATTTGGGTAGGTCTTAGGGACTTTGAAAATCAGCTCCATTTCAATTTCTACTGGAACAGTTATGCTTTTACCTGTATTCTTTGTTTATTCCTGTGTAAGATTTGATTTGACAAGGGTCTTGTTAAAAAACT
The DNA here is from genome assembly GCA_004027375.1 of Macroglossus sobrinus. NCBI lineage: Eukaryota > Metazoa > Chordata > Mammalia > Chiroptera > Pteropodidae > Macroglossus > Macroglossus sobrinus. The sequence goes on along the minus strand of PVKZ01000098.1, from coordinate 955,641 downwards.
AAATTTGAAGACCATTGTTATGAGTCATTAATTGCCACTGAAAAATGAAATTGTTTGGGACTCATTTATGTAAAACTGTATTTGTGAAAGTCACCATGTTATCATCTAACAAATTGAAATATAAAGAGTGATAAAAGTAACATTTACTTTTAGGGATCAAAATATCAACTGAAGTTTATTTTATGAATTTTTCCCCTTATGATGCTAATGCTAGCTGGCATTGGCTTTAGTCTTCAGCCATAAGAAATGATTATTCATAATGTATTTAATTTTTCAACTGTTATCAGAAGAAAATCTATGCTTCTATTTGGCAAAAATCAAGGGCTAAACAAATGTCTGTGCCATGCTTAGCTGGTGAGGGAGAACATTTACAAAGCTGTCAAAAGGTAGAGCTCTTCGTCTTTATAGTTGCTGCTTGAATCCTTGTGTCCACTTGAATTAATATTTCCCTTCTTCATATGAGCTCTTCTGTTTCTGTGATACCTGTGATCTGGTTACTGGTGCCAGACTGTGAGCTCCTGAGGGCAAGGGTTTTGTCTTAAACACTTTTATCATCTTATCCTACTGTGATGGTCAATTACTATTATTTTTGAATAACGAATGAGTAGATAAATCACACTGCACACACACATGCACGTACAATCCCTTTACTCCACATGAACAAAAAGAAAGCATGCTTACGAAATATTTATTTTTGTATTCTTACTGATACTAATCATATTTCTGTATATTCCATATACTCACAAAATACTTTAAGCCAGTATTACTGAGGTAGAGTTTACAGAGACTAAAACGTATCCATATTAAGTGTACATTTTGACAGATTTTGACAAATTTAAAAACCTGTGTAAACACCACCACAGTCATGACATAGAACATTTCCGTCACCCATGCAACTTCCCTTAGGCCCCATCTCAGCCTTATTTTGTCCCCCGCCTTTCAGTCTGTCAACCACTGATTTGCTTCCATCACCTGATTAGCTTAGTCTTTTCTAAAATTTCATATAAATGGAAATTATTATGCCTACCTTTTTTTTATTTAATGTTTTTTGAGGTTTATCCATAAATGATTATATCTAGCTTTTTTCACTTAATGTTTTTAGTTACTCACCTAATGTGTGCATCTTTAGTTCATTTCTTTTTATTTAGTGCATTCGATATTATGGATGTGCCACAGTTTACCCCTTTCCCTGTTGTTGGACATAGGGAGGTAGTTTCCAGTGTTTTTACTTTGGTTAAAGCTGCTTTGGATATTGCTGTATGGTTCTTTGTTTGGATATATGTTTTCTTTTCTCTTGAATAAGTAACTAAGAGTAAATTTGCGAAGTTATGTGTAAGTATATGTTTAATTTTATTTAAAAAAACTTCTAAGCTATTTTCCAAAACAATTGTACCATTTCATATTTCTACCAGTAATGTATGAGTTCCAATTGATCTACATTCTTGTTAACACTTGGTATTGTTAATCTCTTTAATTTTAGCCATTCTACTAGGTGTATTTTTATCATCTGATTTTAATTTGCATTTTGCATATAACTAATTATGTTGAACATTTTTTTATGAGATTATGGGCCATTTGTATATCCTCTTTCATGAAGTGTCTTTTCACACCTGTTGTCCAGAATTTATTGGTCTGTCTTCCTTATTGATTTTCTAAAATTTGTTAAATATCTTTTTTATTCCATGAAGGATTTTGGTCTGCAGTTGTTTTTTTTTCTTGTAACATTTTTGCTGATGTTGAAATCAAAGTAACGCTTATTTCAAAAAAATGAGTTAGGAAGTGTTTCCACTGTTTTATTTTCTAAAGAATTTGTATAAAATTTATATATAGTTTTTTCTTTAAATATTTAATAATTGTTACAACTAAAGCCATCTAGGCTAGGAAATTTTATGGGGGATGAGTGTTAATTATGAATTCTGTTTCTCTAACAGGTATAGGCTTATTTCGTCTATTTCTTCTTAACCTTTAATCTGAGTTATTGAATTTTTTGACAAAAAGGTTTTTTGTTTTGGTTTTGGTTTTGGTGATATTGACTTATTATCCTTTTAATGTCTGGAGAACCAGTAGAGATGTCACTCCTTTTATTTCTGATATTGGTTACTTACACATTCTCTCTCTTTTGCCTGATCAATCTGGTCAAAGGCTATCAAATTTTAAAATTGATTTTAAGGAAACAGATTTGGTTTCATGGATTTCTTCCTGTCTTTATTTCTTTTTATCTGTGTCATTGTTTTCTATCCTTTATCTTTATTATTTTCTTTCTTTTAACTTTGCATTTAATTTACTCCTCAGATTCCTGAAGGTGGAAGATTAGGTCATCATCTTGTTTTGAGGTCTTTTTTACTTTTTGATACATGCATTTAACACTATAAATTTTCTGTAAGCATAGCTTTAGTTACACGTAAGGAACGATGATCTGTTGTGTTTTAATTTTTATTCAGTTTTATACATTTTCTGATTCTTTTGTGCTGTTCTCTCTGATTCATTAGTTATTTAGTAGTATGTTGTTTCATTTCCACCTATTTAGAAATTTTCCAGGAAACTTTTTATTATGGATATGATTCCTTGTCATGCATATGATACCAATTTAATTAAAAGTAGTCTCTTTACAGCAATATAGTCATTCTATATGGATTTACCAATTCAAAACTTAACTTTTTTAAGTTAAGAGAGTTCCTAACTGCTTATTGTGTACCTGCGATTCTGTCTAAAGACAGATAATCATCATTTTCATAACTTAGTAATGAAAACCACTCAGATTTTTTCCATTTTATTGAACAAAGCACTTTACTAAACATTCTAAGCCTTAATATTAGTATAAAGATTAGAAGCACTTGAGGCTCTGTGGTCTGCAGTTTCTTTTGTAAGAAAACTAGCTAGAGGAGAAAAAGGGATAGTGATAGAGCTAGAGAGAGATAGATAGGGAACCAATTATGTGCATGCTCAATGGCTTATATTTGATCATGATCTAAGTGAAGTAAATATTCAGTATACATAGTTAAGTAGGTAAATACCCAAGAGATTCTTTAGTTAGGTGTTTAGAAACTTTAGTTTAAGAAACTTGAAGATAAAGCTTGAATAAATCTTTGTTGAAAAGTTTGAGGAAATTAATCTCTCATTATAACTCTCTTTTATTCATTTCTTTTACTTGCATGAAACGTATTCTATTTATAGGTCAAGCACATGTTCAGATTTTCCATCTTAAATATTTCATAAAAAAAAAGCATGTACATAGTTTCTTTTTAGGAGGTTGTACTTACTATAACATCAAGTTTTGTTTTACATATGGAATGCATCGTAAAGATAAATTGTGGTAATTTTTATTTAATGTACTTTCTGATGTCAGCACTCTAGCCCAGGTCTTCATCACTTCACACCTGTATTACTGCAATAATTTCTTCTTTCTCTACTTCTAGTTTTCCAGTCCAATCTATTAAGATAAGTTTCCTCAAACATCGCTTCAATCATGTCTGGTTCCTGTTCTAAAAACCAACCCTTACTGCCAGTTGAAGTGTATCCAAATTGTTTTGGTTGGAATTCCAACCCCTCTATCTTCTGGCCTCACCTTGTCATCCAAATATATCTCCAGCTATTTCCTAATACTTTATTCCCTACTCTAATTAGGCTCTCTCCTCTCTGCCTTCACGCTGTTTCAGTACTTTGCTGCCTCTGCACTTAACGCTTCTAAAGCTTCCTTAACCTGGAATGACCTCACGTTCCAGCTTTTAATTCTTTACTTTCTACCTTTCAAAGACCATCTTTTGTCCCACGAATACATGCCTCTTTCCTGGAGTATACCTGCCATGTGGACCCTTTCCTAACCTGACCCTCCACAGTACTTACTTTCTATTATGGCATATTTCTCATCCATTCTAAGAGGCATATAAAAAAGTAAAAAACAAACAAACAAACAAACAAAAAAACCAATATATTTTAAATGAAATTTATTTTACAATCAGTGGCATGTCATAGATCGATTAGAAGGGTTTTCATTTCTAATCAGCACATAAAATAATAGTGCATCTTAGAATTTATGGTATCTTAAGAGTTGAAAAATTAGTGTATATATTTTTATTTACTGTTTTCCACTGGTTTCCTGTGTGTCTGGGATGTTGCTCAGCATTATTAAAAATTTTACTACCATGGAAATCTTTTCATTTTGTTCATCTTCTTTTGAATACTCTATAGTCCTAGGTATATAGTTGGGCTTCTTGAATTTAATTAGTGAGATTTTATTTCAATTGAATTAAACTTAATGAATATAATGAGTATGCTTTGTTAGAAAAATATTTACATGAATTATTGTTATTTTTTTCTTTTACTATAAAGTTTTCATTGAAGTATTATATACATGCAGAAAAGTGCACATAAATATGCAGCTTAATGCATTTCATGAACTCAGTACACTCTGGGTAACCAATACCAAAACCAAGATACAAGACATTACCAGGACCAGAGAAACCCTGGTGTAGGCCAACTTACCTTCCAGTCACAGGGTTGCTATACTGGCCTTGAAAAGTATATATTAGTATGACAAGTTCTTTCCTTAATTCCAGGACATGTCATTTGTGGTACATATGTATTAATTTCTCTTGATTAAATATCTAGGAGCAAGAATGCTGGGTCACAGAGCATGGCAAGTTCACTTTCAGCAGATGCCATTAACTGTTTTCCAGATTTGCTTCAATGTTCACACTTTCACCAGCGGCGTGTAAGAATCCTGGCTGTTCCACACCTTCACCAACACTTGGTGTTCTCTCTTTCATTTTAGCTATTATGGTGGATGTGTATGGTATCGTCATTATTTATATACAGATAAAAATGCCTTCTGAAAATCTTTGCATTTTTCTTCCAAAACATGACAGTTTTTGAATATAAGACCTATAGGTTGAGCTATAGGGATTCTCATTTTAAAAAAAAAAAAGATGGCTTTCTGGTGACACTTAACTATAATCATTTTTGTCCTCATGGATATTTACTGACCATTTCATTTAGTCTCCAGAGTCATCTATTTGGTTCTTCTAACTTCTGAATTAAGAATTAGTTATGCCAGTTCCTGGGAGATGGGGACAATTTAATTAACACTTTGTTGATTATCTGTTTGAATTAATGTCATTTGTTATTTTTGTCTCTGATTAATGCCAACATTATTTACTGGATAGATAAAGTTAGAAATAAAACATTTGAGGATGCTACAAGTATTATCTATTATGAATAAATATTGCAAGTGAAAGCCATGGTATATTTAATCTCTAAAGAATTAATATTTCTCATTGATTTTTTATGTGTTCTGTGATATTTTATATGCTTAAAATATTAAATAATTAGCCTATAATTCCATTTCTCTGCCCTGTGATTACTGAGAGAAACACTGTGGTCATTTTTCTTGCCAAGGTTCTTTCCTACCCATGTTCAAGCCAAGACATTTGGTTTCTTACTGAATCGTACAGCTATATTTTTTTAATTGCTCTAAAATGAAAGATGCTGACTTCAGTATATTTAATCCAGAAGTTTGTATAAATTGTGTAGCTAATTATCATAAAAGTTAATTATGGCTCAGAAATGAGAACGATATGTTCCCTCTTTTTATCACAATGTTCCATTTATAAACCAGGGCCTTAGAAAGTAACCAGGGGATCAATGCAATAATTGTATGAAACCATGATCAATTTCCAACTATCTTTTGTGGTCTGGAAACTCAAAGTACTAAATTAAACCAGTCTGTGATGGATTGTATGTTAAAAGACTCTTACTGAATGAATATATATAAAACCTTGTTTACATAATCACTGGGTAAAGCATATCTAGTCTTGATTTGATTTTTCTCCTAACTCCAACCTTAAATGTCTTCATAATTTAAAATTTAAAAAATTTGCTTCAGGACATGAACTTATCTAATTTCTTTTAGATTCCCCAATGCCTGCTAGGCGGATGAGTACATAGTAATTCTTCATCTATATGTAATGAAATAAGAAACTTATAAAACTATATGTACAGTATAATCCTAATTATGTAAAGAAGTCTGCGTGTAAGTGTGCTCACACGCACACATACACACATACATGCACAAATACGGAAAGAAAGACCAAAATATTGAAGAGTGACTATTTGCAGGTAGTGCAATAGTGGGTGTTATTTATTTTCTTCTTTTCCACTTTTTTTACATATGCTGTTATGATTAGAAAAAATTTTAATATAAAATTTGAAAATAAAAATGTAGTATGAAGTAGTTTATCTAATTTATGTTAAATATAGAAATAGCAGGACACTTAGAACTGATCCTTCAAGACTTTTGGTTAAACTGAACCTCTGTGTTATATATAATTGCTACAGAAACCAGGATTCTTCTAATCGTTCCAATATATAAATAAGCTTAATAATCAGGAACAGACCAGTTTCATAGTCATTCTGTTGTAGTGTAGGAATCCAAAACTAATGAAATTACTTACTGTTTAATTTATAGGTGCAATATAACAAGAGTTTTTCCTTATTCTTTATAAAAGTTTAGTCATTTATAATTGATAAGATTTTGTCTTTGTAGCAGATTTCAAACACACTTTCGTGTTCTTTTAGTTTTACCTTTTCCGCTTAGGAATTGAAGTGCTCGTTTTTTAATGAGTTGACTCTTGAACCTTACTTTCCTTTGATATTTCTGGTCATAGTTAAAACAGCATCATCATTCTTCTTGTTTCTCAAGCTAGAGATCTGAAAGTCATTTCAGACTTTCCTTCTTTTCTTTCCATGGTTCACGTTAAATTGCTACCTAGGGAACACTAACCTCAGCTGTGGCATCCATTTCCTCTTCTTCCTTCTCATTATCGTTGCTGCTTCATTTTTTTTTTTTTTTTTTTGCTTTGTCTGTTTGAACTGCCACATTGCTGACCCCTCGGCTTTCAGTCTTTCCCTGACACCCGCAGTTAATCCTCCATATTCTTCCGGTATGATCCATCCTGAATTTAAACCCAGTCTTGAGACTCTGTTTCTAACCTCTGTCCACGAGTCGCACAGATCGTCAGGTCAGGCTGGGCATCTAGCATGGCGTCTGAGGACTGTCATGCTTCTCCAAGTCCTTCCCGCCCTTACCTCTTACCACTTTACGTGCACACCAGCCATGAAACAGTTTTGTATCTTTCAGGTGTGTCATGTTATATCTTATATTCATGCTTTTGAACTTGTTATTCCTTCTGTCCTGAGGGCTCTCCCTCTTCTTGCCTACTGACTCCCGCTCATTCTCTAAAACCTATCTCAAGTATGGATGCCATCTTTCCAGATAAACTCTCTGTCAGCCTTTCTTCTGTGCCATCGTACCTGACATACATTTTTATTATTGCACTTCTTAGAGTCCTATTATTGTTTGTTTTCTACACTAGACCATGAATCCCCCAAATAGTATCCATTCTTTACCCTGTAATGACTCTTTATAGTATGGGATCACTCTCCTCTTAGCTGCCTTACTTTTAAGAGATAAGCTCCTCCATTTCATATTTAACCCATTTCTTCCCCTACAGAGACTATGCATTCACTTTTCCTCTTTATAGGTATTGAATATTACAGGAGAATACTCATTCACCCACCATATCTACTCCTCCAGTTAATTCTAGAAAGTGGGGAAAATAAGCAGAAGTTGTTCAACAGGAATCATAATAGAACTATTAATGGCAAAACTGAATGGGCATCAGGGAAGAGCCTTCTGTCTTTCACCTTATTTTGTACTGATCTCACACCCGGTCATAAGCAGTGAAGCTTGAGAGTGATGGCCCTCCCCACAGATAGGGGACTTCTAGCAATGGCTGTAATAATACGAGGATCAGGACATGGAGGAAGCTGGTCTGCTAAAACTTAGTCAGATCCAAAAGGGAGATGAAAGCAAAACCAATTGTGAACAGTGATATTGCTCTTGCATAACCTGGGACGATGGGTTCACTAAGGTGAGGCATTTACCTTTCACAAGGAGGAGCAAGTCAGGGAGGGAGAGGCCTGAATTTTCCACTCCATTACTCCCAGAGTCAGGAGGTCAGATCTTGTCTGGGGTCTGAAGAGGAATGAATGCTGGGAAGTTTGCTGACAGCAAAAGTAACAACGCCAATTAAAATTTAAGATCTGTTCTTTTAACGAAAATGACAGATGTTTCAACGGGAACACACATCAGGAGAGATGAGTCCTAGCTTGGGAGGGCCTTGGCAGATGGTCAGGGTGTGCGTGGGCCCTGCTCTTGATGTTGCTGCATGCTTTTGTAGGTCCTGTATCCAGGCAGCAAACCGCAGGCCTCAGCCTGGAAAGGGAACTTGGACGCAGATATTCCAATGGTGAGGCTCCACAGCCCGACCCTGTTTAGCTTCTGAGATAAGATGGGATCGGGCTTGTTCAGGGTGGCATGGCCGTAGACTCCACATTTTTTATTTTTTTGTCATGGGAATAGATGTTAAAAGAGTATGCAGCCAAAAACACAAAGAAAAAGTATTATAGACTTTTGTCAGTTGACAATAACAAAATTATTATTAATTTCTAGATTTTGTAGGATTTGCAGTATTTGTCAGTTTTTAACAAGAAATATGTGAATTATTTTTTTTTATTGCAGGTAACTATTTTTATACCTACTTTTATAGTTGTAATTTTGCATTTTTTTCTTAAACAGGTTCCCCAAATTGTATAAGCTTTAGGCCCACACAACCTGGGTCTGTCCTTGACAAGGAATTATTCAGGGTAAAATTTATGTTCTGTTATCTTTTGCTGAGGCTTCTCTCCATTGCTCTTTAGTCAGAGACCCTGCTCAAAAAGCATGCACTTGCTAAAGACATGTTATCTTAGCTTATGATAGCAAACGCCAAATGCATACGTGCTCTAGTTGTTTGAATCTGGCCTTGTAAACTATTACAGGCAGGAAACATACCTTTTACTTATGTGTATCTGGCAGTGAACCCACTATTTGATAGAATGACTGTACTTTTCTGTTTATCGACTTAATACAAAATTCCCTTTCAGGCCATAAATCACTTTCATTCTTTCTTCAGTTAATAAACTGTGATGATGAGTTTAGAAATAAATATAAACAGTATTTATTCCTAAGACCTTAATAGGCTATGAGTTGGATGCTTTTTCTTCTTTTTATTCTTCTTCCTGCCTGATGACACCCCCCACCCTTTCTCAGTATTGAAAATGCCTTCCTCCTGCCTCTGAAGTAAGTACCTTCACTTTGCAACCTCATTTTTTTCAGATCCCTAGCTTTACCTGCTGGTATGTGATGGGTCTGACTTTCTCTGATTTAATCCATCGCTTTCATGTATTTCCCAAATTTGGATCCTTGCTTTACTTTTCTCTTTTCCCCTTAGAACCTCCTAAGATTTATATTGTTGTTTCCAATGATCATCTCTGCTGTGATGATTTAGTTGTAGGACCTAATAAAATTTCTCTGTAATTTAAAAGGCTGACCGAAGATGTTTGGCAGTGCTGAATAGTCACCTATATTATCGTTAATGTTACTAGTAAAATCTAGGCTGTTATCAATCGAAGGGTCCTTTCTAAAGACTAGAGGGAATCTGGAAAGAGTTACTAAGGTTTTTGTACATGGAGCCAGATTTTAAAAGCCGTGTAATGTTGACGTTTTACCACCTCAATAAAGCATTCCTCAATTCCCCACCCCGATGGCTCCTCTTCTTGACTGCCTGAAACACACATTGTTACTAACATTTGTGCCTCGCAGAAACCTCTGAAATAATTGGACCTTTAAAATCCTCCAGTTTATCTTCTCAATGAATGCTCTTAAAGCTCTATTATATGACATTTGAATGTATGCTTTCAAAGCCTGTTGTTTTTGAGTATGCTATTAGTTCTTAGGAGGCTATTTGGAAATATGGAAAACATGATGAGATCTGGAAAACTTCACTTTAAAATCAGCACATAATCAGAGCAGAGATATACAAAAGACTCCTTTAAGTAGATGAATGGCCTGGGGGTGGGTGAAACTTGCTTGTAACTTGACTACATTTTAAAATATTTAAGTAATGTGTCAATCAGAATGGATGCACATCAACGTGAAAGCAAAAAGATAGTTGTCATTCGGGAAATGTTTGTGGTACCCAACCAAGTTCTATCTAAAAGTTGGGGAGCCTCAGCCAGCTGAGTTATGGTCTGTTTGCTCCTATATGTTTCTGATTAGCGAAGAAAAGAGTTGCCTATAGCCCGTGAGATTTTCCCATCTCATTGATAACAGCAATTCTTTGTGAGATTAATCAACCAAATACTACTGAGTATTTAATGTATCTAAATCATTTCCGCTGTCTTGTTCCTATCCTCAACAAGCACATGGCAGTGTGGTGGACATACATTTTAAGTGTGTGTGTGTGTGTGTGTGTGTGTGTGAGGGGATAATCTTAAACCAGTACATAATTTGAAAATTACATGTAGTCAAAATTATGCTTGAAATCTATTCAATCACTAGGACCTAGGTAAGCCCTTAAAAGTTCGAAATCTAATATATTTATTTTCTTTTTTCTTCCTCCTTCTCTTCCTTCTCTCCCCACCACCTTCCCCTTCTCTCTTTCCCTTTCTCTCTCTCTCTTTTTTCTTTTCGTGGGCCAGTTGGAGTCTAAGATTTCTTTCAAAGGTAGGAATTAGTGATAATGGGCACCCAAAGAACTTCACCATATACATAATCTTACATTCTTTAAGAGCATAACTTTTAGAATCTTATACCTTTTTTTTTTCTTGAGATTATGCTCACTATAAGGTGTTACTTTAAAGTATAAATACAGGATATGGAAAAAATTAAATGAGGTAAATTTTGTAAAGTTCCTAGTATGAGGCTTAGCATGTAAGTGGTATTTATATGACAGCCATCAAAACAACCAAACAATTATGATTTGGATTCTAGAATAAATCCGCTTCCAGAGGCCAACAGAGAAGTCACGTGGTGAAAAGTGTTCTGATTCTTCCTCTTTGTGAATGTATGACTTGCCGTTATCAGTCAGGGGGCTTTGCGGTATGTGTGTCTGCCCCAAATAAATGAGTTTTCTATCCCAAAGGGATCTGATCTCAGCTGAGATAAGGTTCTTGAATTTAAGAATCAAATCTTAGAGCTTAGGACATTTTTCTTGAGACTGAAGTCTATATTTGGAGGTTTTGGAGAGATCTTGCTAATTTTCATCAGGTATATGCTGGAAGGAACTAATGGGATTTTTATATGTCAAGGATAAACCAGAAAGAGTGTATTTTAGCCTCCTTTCAGTAAAATGGAGATGAAGGAAGATCAGGTCACATAAATACCTAACTTTTCTTAGCCATTATAAATTAAAATTTGTTTTAGTACTGGGAATACTTTAGCTTCTTCATCTCTTATCTTCATTACTTATTTCATAACTATAAACAAACACTTGAAAAGAACTTGTAGCCCATTTATAAAATGCAGAATTCCTTTGCATGAATTATTTCATGCTGTAATTTATCTATTTTAAGTAAGATGCTCAGATACTTTTTAAAAAATTAATAATGTAAAAGATTTTTCTATAGAAGTGACAGTACCTCTGTAAAGTTGTTTTTTAAAACTCCCCTCTAGTGTCCTTTCGAAAATCTGGCCAAACTCTCCTGTGAATTCTCTGTGTGCTGTACATATATAAAAAATTCTGCATAGTACACAGTTGGCCCTCTGTATCTGCAGGTTCTGCATCTGCAGATTCAACCAACTGTGGATCAAAAATATTCTAAAAATAAGTTATGTTGTTGCTGATGATGTAGTTAGGCCTACTGTGGTTGTGTCTGTACTGTACAGATCTTTTTCCTGTCATTATTCCCTAAGCAATACAGTCTAGCAACCATTTACATAGCAATTACATTGTATTAGATATTATAAGTAATCGATAAATGATTTATAGTATACAGGGGATATGCATAGGTTATATAGAAGAGACTTGAACATTCATGGATTTTGGTATTTGTAGGGCGGCGAGACGTGGGGATGGGTCCCAGAACCAATTTCCCGTGGGTCCTGAGAGAGACTGTATTCAATTGAAAGAGCTGTGATGGTGCTCAAGGGCCTCCTTAACGAGGGCTTGTTTCTGTTACTCATAAAGAGCCTTGAGTAAGGTTTGGACTTTTTCCTGCTTTCAGTGCAGCCAGGAATGAGATCATAACTCATCTGCGTATGTAGGCATACATAGTATGTGCATATGTATGTATGTGGATGAATGTACATGCTTATGTACTTACGTATTTTTAAAAATTCCTTTGCCTTTCATAACTTGGATGAGTTTTAATGGGACAATTGGATTCATTGAAATGTTTCCATTCTAAAATAGACAGATATTTAGTAGAAGAAAAGGAAAACATGAAATAACGACAAAAGTCTCAAGCAAACAAAAAGGGATTCAATTAAAGCCATGAAGAAAAGAACCAATCTTTTATTTTTATTTTTGTGTTTTTTTCATCTTTATTGGGGTATAGTTGACAAATAAAATTGTAGGATATTTAAAGTTTACATCATGATGATTTGATATATGTATATGTTGTGAAAAGGTTCCCCTATCTAGTTAATTATTGCAACCATCACCTCGCATATTTTAAAAATTATTATTTAAAAATGATAATCCTTTTAAAAATTGTTATTATTTTTAGTGAAAACATTTAAGTTCTGCTCTCTTAGCAAATTTCAGTTTTACAATGGTATTATCAGCATGGTGACTTATATGTAGAATCTAAAAAAATGTCAAACTCATTGACATAGAGTAAATGGTAGTTGCCAGGGGCTGGGGGATGAGGAAAAGAGGGAGAGGTAGATAAAAGGGTACAAACTTTCTGCAATATGATGAATAAGGTCAATCTTTTATATTTTTATTATTTTAAATAATTATTTAAATAATGAGTCTTTTTTGGCAATTTGGCAATTTCCTCAATCATGTGTAACACATTTCTTTTGTGACACAGAAATTTAGAAGACAAATTAATAATATACACTTTGACACTTTAAAGTAGCTAGCATGAATGGTTTCACCCTTCAAAAATGTCCGAAGTATGCTTTTATTTATTCAGCTGTTGCACATTCGAGAACTTTTGTCACGTTGAAGGTGTGGCGGTTTTACATACGTTTTAGGTGTTCAGAGAGTTGAGGTCAAGGGTCACTTTTGTGGTCAGTCCTCTGTAGTGTCCCCACTGAATCAAATTTTCTAATGCCCTTCCAATTTCTAATCCCTCCCGCAACCCATTCTTTCTGTATGAACTGGAAAAATTTTAGTTCCAGCCAAAATCTTTTTTTTGAAAATAAACCTTGTAAGATAAATTATTTCTTATTTTATATACCATCGGCACAAGCACAACCACACTTGTCTGTGAGGACTTAGGATTGAGAAAGCTCACTCAGAAATTTTCCAAACTAAGTAGGCACGAGGTACACAAAGAATGATACAAATGAATATTCTCAGTGGAAGAGCTTCCCAAGAGACCTCAGAGTGTGACAGTCTTGGATGGATTTGCTAACGTGTGCAAACTGTGAAGCTGGGTTTGTCAGCACTCTGAGAGCGGACTTATCCTCAAGAATAGACTTGTACTAACCATGCCCAGGGCAGCATTGAATAAAATCTGAACGCCAGTTCATCCCTCTGTGAACACTTACATCCACATGACTAGTGCATTCACTCCCTACAGGCGCACATACGAGGGAGGCAGATCGTCACCTGACGGTTGTCTGGAATCAGAACAAGGCGAGACTGGTTCTGATTCTCTATTCTGAGCCATTGTGGGTTGATACCTAAGTTTATTTTTGCAGGATGATGTGTTTATCCCTTCGTGTAAATTCTTGGTGGGGAGAGACTGCCAGGGGGCTTCATGACTTAAGTTTCGTCGTATCTCCAATCTGGACCTCTCAGCGGAACTCCAGACCCATGTACCTGGCTGCTTTTCTCATACTTCCTCTTGGATGTCTAATAGATGTCTCAAATCGAGCATGCCTATGCTGTGAGTCTACCTTCTCATCCTCACTCCCCTTTAAATCAGCTCTTTCTCATTCTCAGTTAATGGTGACTGAGGTATCATTTTCAGACCCCCACAACTGGTGGTCTTCAGTGCTCCCTGTCAAGTCTGACTTCAGTAATTGTCTGGAACTGGCCACTTCTCACTGCCCCACTGCCACAACCCAGGTCCAGGTCACCAGTCACCACCGTCTCCTATCTGGGCTATCACAGTGCTTTCATATCTGATCTTGCTTTTGACCTTGCACCCTCTACACTTCAATTTCAACACTGATGTTAGAGTGATCCTTTAAACACATGTCATATCATGTAATTTCTGGGCTCTAGAGGTTTAGCTTGAATCCACTGTCTAAGCACAAGGATACGTAGAATGAAGGTACTTCATACTTATTCTAGAAATGAAAGTGATTCCAGAGTTTGCATGTCCAGGTACCTGATGTAGAACTAGGAGTTCTCTGAATTCATGTTTATGGAAAATATGATGTTTCCTAAAGGGAAAGTAATACCATTGTTCTAATTTGAAGCCTACATGTATTATTAAAACAACATTAATAAGCAATTGTTTAGACTTTAGACCAACAAGGTCTCTGACTGACATGGTTTCAGATTATTAGGACATGATGATATTAAAAAGCAGACCAATCAGTTTTACTATTGTTTTTAAATTCTCCACAGACAATGCACCCCATTATTAACCCGTGTCCAAGTTTTGTCACCTTCAAAAATTTACTTCACTTTAATTGCTATTTCATATCTGTTTCATAATAAAATGGGTTGCGTCTGTTTTCAATTTGATTTTTTTCTTATAAGTGGATAAAAAAGTGATTGGAGACTCTTGACAGACGTCTGTTCTGTATCTTTCCCAACGAGTAATATTATGATACATGGTAATCCCTTTGTGAAAGCTTTATAAATGTTGATGAATTAGAAATGGTACTAAGAGCAAATCAAAACCTGCTTATGTTTCGTACCATTTGAACACATTTGTTTTATGAAAATGCAACTAAATTGGAAAGTCTTCCATTTTTGTAAGAATGCCTAGAAATCGCTTAGTGATTTCCATACGTAACTAATAGAGAACAGGGTAGACCTCCAGTGACAGAACTGTTCTACCTTCAGTCTGAAGGAAGATGAAGGAAGGCTATATTAGAGGAGCTGCCCCGAGATATATTACACTTTTAAAGAAGGATGTCTAGATATGTGATTTCAGGTGCATCTCTACTTAATACTGTTGAATTTCATTGTTAAACTTGAGATGCTATACAACTCTTGTTTTTAATTAGTTTTCTCCTTTTCAATTGAGAATTATTTCTGGCCACAGTATGTGTCTTGCCCTTAAAACGAATGTTCTGCCCATTTATCCAATTTCTCTTGTCCTTTTCCCTCCTTAGTTTCTACATCAGACATTATCCTCGAAGTTATTTATTATCAAATTTATCAAATGCCTTCTTAGTCAATAAGTCAGTCCTTTTCATTTCCTTCAGTTAGGCAGCCATGTTCTATGTGTAAGACATAAAAATGTCAACAGTCTGATTATTAAAATACATATTCTATTTATGGGCAAATATTAGTTACCATCAATCTGATTTCTGTAGCCATATGGACAGATTTGATGAGCAGTATGAGCCATATGTTTTAGTTCAAGCGTGATATATCCACTCAGAATTCCTCTTTCAAAATAAGACATCTGCTTCTTAGATAATTATGTTGATATATGCTTTATTTCATATGTAAAATTACGGGTTCTTTATAAGGTTAAAATTTGAGGAAATATATCATTTGATTTATGGGATAATTAACTGTGATATATAGATTTGGTTTTTCCATTCAATTTGTCCATGATACCACTACACATTTTTCTTTATAGAATACCACTTTTGTTGTATTACTCCTCTGCCTTAAGCCCTTCAGTAATTTTTCAGTGGGTCTTTAGAATAAAGTTCAAATGTCGTAGCCTGGCCATATGGTTTGTGACCATATACAGTTTGTCCTTGCCGAAGCTTCCAGTTTCATTTTCTGCTTCTCTTTTTTCTGAACACTTAACTGTAGTCAGTTGGATTCACTCATGTTCTCAACATATTTGAAGAAGTGTTTTCTCAAGTTCTCTCCCCTAGCTGGAATGACTTTGCCTGTTTTTTTGTTTTGTTTTGTTTTTGTTTTGTTTTGTTTTTGTTTTGTTTTTTCATTTACAGAAATCTTATCTGACTTTCATAGGTGATTTTTTTTTTCACTCTGCCTATAAAGCTGTTGTTGAAATATTCAGTTAGGGGGAGAGGAGGAAAATTAGTTGGAAAGAAAGGAAATCATTTAAATATCTACTATATGTCCAGAACTGTGTTGGGCACTTTACATAAATAATTTTGACAAAGACTCCTTGTTTCATGACTTCGCATACCATTCTTTTATTTAAGAAGACATCTTTGATTAATTGATTTTTGATTACCACTATTGAAATTTAAAAAAATGTTTTTTTTTTGTTTTGAATAGCTTGGGTATTCAACCTCCAGCTCTGTTCAGTGTTTTGTGCATGATTCCAAGGAAAATTATTCATGATAGGATATTGTCTTGAAGGATATATGAACCAGAGAAAGGTCTGAGGTAGATTAAAGATGATCACGATTAAGAATTAGCTGTAATAGGTTCATCTGCTCAGTACCTGTTCAGACAGGCACTGTTTACTGAACGAGGAATTGTATTTGTTGCAAAACACTTTTGTGAACTGGAAGTTTTCCCTGTTCACTATGAGGCATCAACACCCTTTTTAACCTAATTTCTTAATATTTTCTGAAAGACTGCTTTTCAAGAATGCACTGTTTAAATTGGTTCTGAAGTATTGTTCTATTTTTTTTTTTAACAATACAGTGATTACTTTTCTATTATTTTTGGTACCTATGTATTTTATCACAAAAATGAATATTTTGCTGACATTGCAATGTTTTTCAATAATATACTATAATATATATTATAATATCCAAAATACAATTATAATATGCCATATTATAATAATTTATATACCCAATATATTGGAATTGTGTTTGCTAATTTGCTAATTATTTTTGAGAAATTGGATGGTGAAAGAAACCCAGAAAGAATGGAGGTAAAAGGGATCTCTAATTGTATTGACAATACCACATGTTTTTATAGGTTGTTTTAATTTCTTTTGAAAAATATAATATTGTCATATCTCTGCATGTTTTGTTTAATTGGTTTTTTGGACACTGTAATCTCATTTTGAATATATATTCCAAGGTGGAAAACTTGAAATTTGAGCATGAGTTAAACTAACATTTTATTCTGAATCGAAGATTTATTCTGAACCTATAGTAACTGGATATAGGAAATAGTTTGTCTTCAGTCTTACGAAAATAAACCTCACACCAGTATAGGAAGTACCTGAATCATGTGATTAACCAAAGCCACCTACTATACCTGGAAGTCTCAGTGATTTACAACTAAAGGTTTCTGATATCGCTCACATTTCACTTTTTCTCTTGTAGGTGTTAAAATGGGTAGAAGAAGCAGTACAGGCCTCCAAAGTTCACCTGCTATCGACAGATCATTTGGAGCAGGCTGTAAACACGTGGAAAATTCCTTTTGATCCAAGCCTAAAAGAGGTGACTGTATCTCTGAGTGGCCCTTCTCCAATGATTGAAATTCGCAATCCTTTAGGTAAGATATAGTGAACATTATAGAATAAAATACCAAAATATATGAAAGGTAAAAGTTTTTTCCAAACTTATTTATGTCAAGTTAATGCTAACTTTATAAATAAATTAAAAAATGATTGGGGAATATGTTTAAAAAATAAAACTAGTTTTTTTTTAGTCATAAGTATCATTGAATAAACATGATATTCAAAAAGTTAAAACTCTTAATAATTTAAACAAATCAGATTTAATAAATTAATTTTACTTAACTATCCCCCAAAATATTTAAATTGAACCTGAAATTATATTTTCCTAATGTATTTGTTAAGAAATATTTCATAGTAACTTGTTTTATAAGATTCAGTAATTTGTTATTTTTAAATGAATGACATGAAAATATTTGTTTTAAAACAACTTTTTACCATATCATCTCCTTGATAAGGTTTGATTTTACAGAAGACAGTTGCTAACAAACAAATTTGTATTCTTATTAGAATAATGTTTTTAACTTACTTTTCTTCCTTAATTAAAACACTAATATTTGGCCTAATTCTATTTCTGGTTGAATATTACAATAAGACTTACATTGAAAAGTAATCTAGTGAAAACAGAAACCTTATTTTTTCTAATATTTGCATTTGTAAATTTTTTACCTATTGATATTTGTTAAAAAAAATTTATTTTCACTGTGGCTTTAGTATATGATACTTTTTTTAACCTATTTGTGAATATTTATAAAAGTGGAGGGTCTATCTTTCTTACTTCGAGTGTTAGAAAATAACTGATACCTACAAGAAAATAGCGTATGAAATTGTCCTCAAAGGCCACATCTACACTAGGTTTGGCCTTATAAATCAATTTATCTGTAACATTTATGCTACCCAGGAAAGGTCTGTGTTTTTCACTGTCTGGATACTTAAAAGTACCTCTACTCAATGTATTTTGTTTCTACTACTTTCAAAAGTCATTAATGTTGATATTTAAAAAGTCATTTGTAGTCTGTGGCCATGCCACCGTGAACAAGTCTGATTCTGTCTGATCTCGGAAGCTAAGCAGGGTCAGTCCTGGTTAGTACTTGGATGGGAGACAACCTAGGAAGACCAGATGCTGTAGGCTTAAAAAATAAAAAATAAGAGATTGCAAATTGACAAGGTCCTTGGCAATCTGTGAAGTTAACCAAGGAGTGCCTGGCCTAAAAAAAAAGTAGATAAATAAATAAATAAATAAATAAATAAATAAATAAATAAATAAACAAACAAACAGTCATTTTTAGTGATAATAAAACTTTTGATGCAAACATAGGATTCCTATAGTTGCTTTGTTTATGTGACTGCTAAAGTAGTTCATAAGAGAGCCAGGAGTGCCATGAATAACTAAACTATGGCTGAATTCCAGATTTGCTTTTCTTCCTCTCTAAATTCCAACTATTAAGCACTTTCGGTAAACCTCAGGTCAGTAGGAGGTGTCGTGCTGCTTCCTTACACCACCCCTCCTTGTTACTCCTGTGACAATGAAAGCTTTCTCCTGTATTTCATGGAAAACTGGTTAAGGTTTCACACTTTGTGCAAAGATATGTCCAGGGCTCTCAGGTTCTAAAGCCTTGAGTGGTCTCCGAAAAGACATTTGTTCTGGTTTACTGTTTTGTCATCTTTTAAATCTAAATGTCTCGAATGACTGCACCTAATTTCCCAGTAGCCATAATAGTTGTTATCTAGGATGGCTTTGAAATTATGACTGTAGTCTGCCAGCTGTTATCCTCATTTTATGATCAAATCAGCACAGCAAATAGAAATCTGTGACTTCAGTTTCAATGTCCAGCAATCCTGAAATTAAGTACTTTTTAGACATAAATAAAATAGTGTTTTGAGCCATAGAAACAATATCTATCAGGTAACTTATACTAGAAATGTATACAGCTAGTATACATAGCTGAAACAAAGATTATGCTTGTTACCTTTATGTCTGCCTTTCAGGGAAGCTGATAAAAAAAGGATTTGGCCTGAACGAGCTATTAAATATCCAAAACTCTGCCAAGGTGGTGAACGTGAAAGAGCCAGAGGCTGGAATGTGGTCAGTGAAGGTACTGTTATTCTACAAAGTCTGTTTATTATTTTATTTTGATGTTGGCATGTTCAACAAAGTACATACTTTATTGATTTAAATCTTTTCTTGCAATCATGGAGAGTAATTTTACCAGGAAGCACTTGTTGGTCTCTCGATCACATGAATTCGGTAGTGCCGTCTTGATGACCATGAAGGGCATGGCCACACAAAAGGTGCCACGCAAAATACACTTAAAATTCTCAGATACTTTCCCTGTCATCAAATCTGTAGATGGATTGTGTAACCCACCTCCTGCCTCTAAAGCAGGCAGAGATGGAGCCAGTAGAGAACAATGAATGAGTAGGGCCCTGGAGTGGAAGGCCTCGGTTTGAATCTCAGCACCATCACTTAAAAGCCGTATTGCCCTGGGACTGGAAATTCTCTGTGCCTGCATCCTCCTCTGTAATATAGGTCAAGAATAGTCCTTCGCTTTACAGAACTGTGTGAGGAATTACATTAAGATGATATGAATGAAATGCTTGAATAGTTCCCGTTTCAAAGTAAGCACTCAAGTACTGTTGGCTATAATTATTTGGTGGCACTATATTCATTTTTCACTTTAACACAAAACATTATTTGTATCCTAGAATTACATTAAGTAGTATCTATTCACTCTAAGAAAGTATTGTATTTTGGCAATATGGAGGAAAGGAAAGAGGATAACACCCAAAGTTCAAGATACCATAAATCTCAGATCTAGCTACAATTTGTTCTGTTACAAATTGTATGTGTGGCCCACTGTAGTAGATGTTCTGAGTGACTTGCCCATATTTCTCAGACTTTTCAGTGGGCTCTGGCCTACTTCCAACTCCACTATCTGCATTTCTGTGTCTGAGAGATTGTTTTTTCTTTCAGAACAAGAGAAGGCTGTTCTGCCCAAGACTTAAACCCTGGGGAACAGCTTTTATCCCCTGTAGATTTGAATAAGCTCAGGTTGTCTACAATGGGAGCCGGATTAAAAGCACACTCTTAATTAGCTGCATTTCTTTCCCTCTGTCACTTCCTCTTTTTAATTAGCATCTTTTGCACCTCCTTAATAAATACCTTGTTCTATAATCCTTCTAGGACAACTCAGGTGAAGATACCCCTTGCGTCATTTACTTTTTTGCTGTCTCAGCTTTCCTACATGACACATGGGATTAATGAGCACATGATTTAAATAACAGAGCTGTTGTGAAAACAGATGGAGGTGTTATGCTGTAGAAAATGGAAGCACTATTTTTGCATGCCAATTTTTGTTTTTTTGTTTTTTTTTTTCAAGACTAACTGTATAAACTCGCCCAGTTTAAAGGATGAAAGTTTCCACTGTAACTTCAGTCGGATCATACAATATTAGTTTTTTATTCTCAGAACTCTCAGCCTTTGTTGGGACAGTAGAAACTGTAATGTGGATCTGGATAATATGGAAGAAGTCATTGTGAAATAATAAAATCCTGTAATTTCTTATTGAATGGACCGGGAACAGTTCCATTTTCCCCATCTCACTGTTTTATTCACCCAGTTCTTCGCACGTGATAGTTCTTCGATATTTATTGAGTGTATTGGCAATAATGTAGTGTTTGCTGCTATATTTTAAATAAATTTGACCAGATTTAATGTGATAATCATTTTGGCCAACTTGCCCAAAATATGACTAGTATTTAGTGTGATTTTCTGTGATCGCAGTAGGAAGGATTATAAGAAGTGTTGAGTCTCCTTTTTTTTTTTTTTTTCATTTTAAATCTGGTCTAAGCCTGGAATGTCCTGGACTAGCAGCTCTGCTAAGGCAATTTGGTGTTGCTTCCTGAATAGAACATTTAAGTTATTGTGAAATATGTACAAATGATTCCATTTTAGCAATTTATTGTGAAGTATTTGAATCCATTTTAAAGATGATTTGATTGTTCCCAGTGGTATTTCCTCTGTTAAAACTCTTGCCTAGATGAGGGATATGGCCTATCTGTTGCTTTATCTTGTGACTGCCACACCTACTCTTTCAGTCATCCATTCATTCGACATTTACTGAGTGTCTGCTCTTGGCCTTGTTCCCTGATACTTAATGGGAACTAAGCACGTTTTAATTGATAATTAGAACAGAGAAGCACTGAGGATTAGTCTGTGAGTGAGGAGACAATGAGGTGCTGAAGTGAAGAGAACTGTTTAGACAAGTCTCTAAGTTCAGTCTCCTATAATTAAGAAAAAAATACAGTCTCTATTATATTATCTTAAATTTATATCTAGCCCTCACCACAAAAGCCTCTGGTTCTGACGTTATACCATTACTGGAGAACAATAGTGGTAACTAAACAGAGCCACAGGCGTTACAGTGCAACTTAAAGAAAATAAACATATTTGCTCCTATATGAAATACCAAAATAATGTGTCAGTGTGAGGCAAAGGAAATTGAGCTGAACCTCCTGATATAAATATTGCAGCTGACTTTGGATCTCTCTTTTGGATGGATAATGAATGATAATGTTTTACACGTGCGTTTTCTCAAGAAGAGACATGTCTGCGATTAGATAGCACATCCTTGGTGCTATCTCCCATGCACTCTGCTATCTGGAAAATGTCTGCTCTATCAGGAGGATTAATAACGGCTTTTCGAATGTTTCGCATAACAGTTTTTATCCCTAGTCCGGAGAACAGTCTATTATTTGACCGGAGCATGGTATTCAAGGACCACCCAGTTGAGCCCCAACTGATCTTTCTAGTTCTCTTCCGTCACTTGCCTTCCCACTCTAGCAAATGTAAATCTGTACTGTCTCATATGTACCCTCTGTCCTCCTCCACCTTCTCGTGACCTGTGCTTTCCGTTAAGCTGTCCCTCCACAGTTCCCTTCCTTGCAGTCTGACTTATAACCAGCCCCGAAAGCTCAAGTAGCAACACTCTTATCAGACCTTTTCTGACTCTGTCTAAAATGCTCTCTTTTCTCTCTACCTTTTTACTGCATTTTTTGCACCTCCTTTTTGCATTATTTCTCCCCTTATTTATTTCTGTATAGATTTTCTCTTCCTATTTTATTGTAGACCAAGATTTTGTTGCTAGTGTGCTAGTATATGCCACCTGCCTGAGAAAGAACTATAAATGTTCATGAATAAAAGTTAATATGTTCGTTCTGATGATATCCGAGGACACAGGTAAAAGTTGATTTAGTTAGCTGATAGTTGAGGTACCAGCACAAAACTCTAATTTTTCTATGATTTAAAATGCTTTGAGAGTGACAGTATTTTTTTCCTTCTTTGGTGTCTCTTAGAAGCTCTGATCATTACTTTTCTGTAACTTATTAGGACAGTTTTATAAAACCAAGGCAAGGAGTCAGCTTATCTGTATAATTTCTATGAATGACTCAGATATTTTTGGTTGTGTCTGATGCAGGTAAAAGCATGTTAAAAAGCAGTAACTGAAAAGAATGTTGTTTTCTTACAAACAAGAGTGAAGATTGTTTTATGTCCCTGAGCTCCCATTTGTATGGAAGTTACAAATCCTGGATCTTATTTCTGAGAAGCAATATAAAATTTCCATTCAGGGAGCTGTATCTATATAGAGAACATTTAAACATAACCTCTCAACTCTCAGGCCAAATCTTGTCTCCAGCTCTTTAAGAGAAACTGCTGCAAAGACATTAAACACTTGTCAGCGCCCATGAGGTTTAGGTGGTACAAACTGTTTCTATTAGTCTAGGATTATCAATGTGGTCATGTAATTTAACTCATCCCCTGGGGTAGCTTTCAATGAAGTAAATTTGGATAAACTGTCCTTAGATAATCTCCCAAGGAGAGAAGGGAGGGTACCCAACCACATGATTATATTGAGATTCTGAGACTAGCAGAAATATTTTGGTTTTAGATAGTTATGTTGGTTGCCAAAGCCTACTAATGCATTTTCTAAGGATAAGGACATTTTAGAAACCATACTCGTGGCATTAGACTTGTTTAGGAATCATGATTAAATAAACCTCAAGTTTACAAAGGACCACACAGGAAGAATATTGTGTGGCCTCCAATTATTTCTCACCTGGTGACTCTTCTGAATAAGCTCGGAGACTCCCCCAGGTGTGTTATTTAAATGGATTAGGTGCAACATTATTTCAATGTCTTGGGTCAATGGAATGCTTTATAGATTTTTTTTTCCTGGAAAATTTCCAGTTACTTTGCCAATATCAGAGTGCCAACCAAATGGGATGTTTCTCTTTTTATTAAAAAAAAAAAAGATGTGTATACTTACATATGTATAAATGTACATGTGTGTGTACATATATTTAAATAGAATTTATCTAGCTGGCATTATTATATCTTTGTGGCCAGTACAATGCCTAACCCACAGTACATTCTGAGTAAGTATTTGATTGAAATCATCATTATTCTCTAATTTGTAAAGAATAGTTATGTCATTTAAGAGCAAATACTTTGAAAAGAGTTGGGCATCTATTTTAATTCAAGATCCACTACTTAATATCTTTTTAACCTCGAAGAAATTACCTAACCTCCCTAAATCTGAGAAAAATGGAGGAAAATAATACCTATTTAATATTGTCATGATTAAATTAATGTTGGTAAAGTGCTTAAATGGTTTCTGACACATGAATGCTAAAATTAATTAAATTAGTTATTTTTCTTGAATGTGTATAAACTATATCTATACTTTCCATTAATGCAGTTAACACACGAAGTTTTTTTTTTTTTAATTTGGGCTCATTTATTATTTTATGAAACACTGAAAGTCTTTAGGAGAGAGAAATGAAAGCCAGCTCTATCAATCACATTTTAATTCGATTTGTAACAGGGCAGGCTTCTCATTTAGTACCTGGAGGAATTCTCACTGGCTTAATACAATAGAGTTAATTCCTTGATTATGTTCCAGGTCCTGTGGGGGTTTGATATGATGTTCTTCACACAGTCACTCGGGAACCCAAGCTGATGGAGGCACCACCATACTTTAGAATGTACAGCCTCTTCAGTTACTTTAGTGGGGGAAAAGAGAATGTACATTGAGTTTTAAAAAAGAAGGAATTTGTGTCATTTGAGGATGTCGCAGACATCTCTGTGAGTGACAGACACATCTCACTGCCTTATGTCACATTGGCCAGAGCTATTATCCTGGCCTAATGACATGTGGAAGCTGGCTCATATTGTCTCATGGAGAGTCAATTCTGCACTTTCTCTTCCTAGCTTTGTATTCATCAGTGTCATGTTGGGAGCTTGAAATCAGCCATGGAAGTAGTATTTACACCACAGAAATGGGAAAATGCCAAAAATTGGGCTTTCTTTTTTCAAAGAGCAGTTTAGCAATACTCTGCTAACCCGACCCCCCCTAAATGAAAATATATTTAGAAATGTAGAATGGTAAATGAATACTTGGAGGGTATTATTGTCTTTTCGGCCATAGAATCCAAATAAACTGAGAGATTATGTTATTCTTAAATGCTGTATATAGATTTAGGTACCATAGGAAGAGTATTGAACTTGGAATAATTGCAATTTAACATGCTTTTTAAACCTAGGCAAGTAATTATTTCTTTGAGCCTTAGTTCCTTTATGGTGCTATAAAATAATCTTTGGGTGTCATAGTATTTTATGAGTAATGTGTGAACATGCTTAGCATAATGCTTCTAGGAAAATTAAAAAAATTCTTGATGAATCAACGTTTGCTGGTCCTAGGGGAGTCTACACTTACTAAGTGCCTATTGAGTAATATTTTGTATGTGATGAATATGACATAGTTATTGTTTGAAGGAATTTTCAATATAGAGAAGTATTTAATAGCCCTTTATCTTTAAATTTAAAAGTAGTTCCATCTGTAATGGAATTGACCAAGATACCAGAGAACTAACTTTCCTGGAGCTCTCCATGGTGCTTGCTGCAAGGGCCTTCAGCCTGTCCTAATCCTTTATTCCTCAAAGACTCACCCCCATTCAGAAACCTAGACTCTGGTCCAGTCTGCTCCTTCTTTTCTCCTACTGCCTTTTGAATCACGGTCACCTATTTACAACTTCAGGTTGCAGTAGGTACCTAGTATAAGCTCATCTTTGCCTCGGTTTTACTCACATTGCACAAGCCTGTTTATTCCTGAATCAGACCCTTATACAACTTGACCAATATGACATTCTAACTCAGAGTAGTAACATAGTTCATTATAGTTTCTAAAGTTTTATAAATAAATACGCTATTTGAAATATAACTCTCAGAATTTCTAGCTCACACAAACCCTGCCCAGTGTCTAGTGTCTAGAAAACTTCCTTTTAAGCTTGGCGCCATTATGCTGCTCCTAGATTCTCTTTTCTTAAAAGTACAGAAGCAACGAGGTTAGGCTCGCTCTGTCCAGGAGTGATACTTCAAGAAATTCAGTGGTGGAGAGATGCCTTTTGGAGCCAAATTCTAATTTTAATATAGCCTTCAGGTTAAATATACATGATATAAAAAGCAAATAGAAAACCATTAAATCGGGAATTTTGGCCCTACTAATTTTATTGCATATATAGAAGAATGATACTAAGATATGGCTAAAATCACTTAGAAGGGAAAAGAGGGGGAAGAATTATGCAGCTGCACTTCTCTGCTTGACTCAGTTACAGAATTAGCTGAATTCTCTTGGCCCCGCCAAGACCTGCTTATGATTTAGTTCTCCTCCTACCCCTCTCTGTCCATAACATGTGGAATCCGAAGCCTCCTCATGACATTTCTGGAGTTCCCGAGAGCTTCCTTTCTTGTGGTGTCCTTGCCTCCTAATCATTCGTGTGTTGATTCTAACCTTTTGTACTTTGATGCAGTACAAAGCTCAGTCCCTTCGAAAAGCTCACAGGAACGAAATCCACTAACAGCTGTCTTTTTGTGAGTTTAGTAGATTTTCCTGTAGGTATGGGGACACGTCTCGAAGTACCTTGTGCTCTTCTATTCTCTCTTTGTCTCCATTTCATTTCTGCTTCTCTCCGATGATTGTCTCAGGAATTTCATATTACTTTTCTGTTATGTAGAGCACATCAGCATATTTCAACCTTCACAGAAACAAATATAACCGAATCCATTGAGATGATCATAAGAAAAGCATGGGTAGTTATAGAAGTCAGTTTCATTGGGTTCACATTTAGGCTCTGCCACCTGTTGTATCTGTGACCTTGAGCAAAGGACAACCTCTCTGATCTGTGAAATGAGGAAACTAATAGTACTGTCTCAAGGGGCTTTTGTGAAAATTAAAGGTGGTAATTTACATAAAAGTTTTAGACTGTTGTACAATTTTGTATATGTTAAAACTCCTTTCACCTTTTCTCATTTACTGGTTTGTTTTACCATCATTATACCTAAAACCTTTCTGTTCCTATTGCACTAATATTTGAAAAGGAGAACTTAGCTAAGAAACAGACTAAAATAAACTATTGGCACTTTCTCATGAAGAAATTTAATGTGATGTTTTGTGTTCCTAAAATATTGTCCAAATGTCATTGCAATTTTTTAAAGAGAATGATTAAAGAATGATAAATGCATGTGTGAATACAAAGGTAATTTAAACTAAATTATTTTAATGTTTTTTATTATATTTTAAACTATAATTTTGGTTTATTTGTCACATACTTTGCTTCTATTACCCTGATTAATCTGGAATTGGATATAATTGTGCATAAAAACTGACTCCCTTGGAACTATCTTTTCAACCTTTTTAAATTACATGCAGACATTCCTACTGTTTATAGTGTAATAGAGAAACATAAAATTAAAATATTTTTAAATTTATTTTCCTTCATGTTTCAAAGAACAGTCAACCTGTGTTCTTATTTCCACATACTTTTTCAGTGTAGTTTTAAGGATTAAAATTAATTTATTTTATAATAATTTTATAGAAATCATAAGGGGCTCCATCTCCATTAACTCAGTTTTATTTTAATGTACTATTTAGCAACAAAGGATACCATATTTTCAAACCCTTCAGTAATTTATAATTTCCTCGCTCACATATTAAACATCACTCATTTCACATGGGCTCTGTCAGTTGGTTTGTACACAGAACACTTGGCAGACAGTTAGCACTTCATAGCTGTCATTTGGTAAATTGTTTCGTATTTTCCCTTGTAGCCTCAATAGCTCTTTTATTATAGGGACTTTCTGAGCAACAAGACAACTAACAATGGTATCTGATGTCAGTGAATGAATCTAACTCCACTCATTGTAATATGGACCATTTTGTTTGTCCACACATGAAATTAGAAGGAAATAGCATCTTCAGTCAAGCCCTACATTATCCAAAGCAGAAATTAGACTTAGCAAGGTTTTTTTTTTTTACAACTCTAGGAAATCCTCGATTTAAAAATTGGACCATGACTCAGTTTCCTTTTTTGTGCCTATTATATAAAATTTGTTACATATTTTTCTTTAGAAATAATGGAACAGGTGGCACTCTTGAGACCCCTGCCTTTACACCTGTAATCCTTTATAACCTTTATGAAAATGAGCTGTAGTAATTAGCAGCGTCATTTATGCAAAGAATACAGTGGCACTGTTTTAATGAAGATATGTTGTTTCTTTTCTTCACTTTCATTTGTCTTCTCTTTGAGTTCTTGCACGTTCTGCTCAATGAGGAATAAATTTGGTAGCAACAGGGACATATCTCCTTACCTTCCCTCCTCTCATAATAAGAAGAAGCCGCGTGATGTAGGGAATGCTGTGATTTAGCTTACATTTGGTCATTCCTGTGATACCTAAATATTTGTTGAAATTGAGATATATGTTTGGTGTCCTGGTGTTCTCATGT
This sequence comes from Macroglossus sobrinus, assembly GCA_004027375.1. NCBI lineage: Eukaryota > Metazoa > Chordata > Mammalia > Chiroptera > Pteropodidae > Macroglossus > Macroglossus sobrinus. The sequence continues at coordinate 927,214 of PVKZ01000098.1, read as the reverse complement.
GCATGTTTTTCTCTTACTCCCATCTCCTTCTTCTCCTTAAATCCTGCTATCATGTAGTTATTTTGAGACAGAATCTCTGTGGCCTTATCTGTGTAGTGGTGATAATGATAATCTAGCTGATAGCATTGTTAATGAGGATTAAATAAGCCAATTTACTTAAAGAGTCTGGGCATAGAGAATAGGACCAATAAATGTCAGTGCTATTATTTTATCCTATGGCCCTAATCCAAATTATTTATTATTTATGCACACATGAGTCACTTTAGTACTCACATGTTGTCATTCAATGTTTAGTGCAACCATCATCCCCTTTAGGGTGTTTGAGTTGAACTACAGGCTGGTCTGTGCTCCTTTTATGTATTTCTGTCACTGCATCATAGTAAAGATTTCTGTTTCTCCGTCCACTCCCCTCACTAACCATGAGCTCTTGGGGGTTGAGGACTGTGTTTTAATTGCCTTTGTGTCTCAGGCACTGCGTGCCCTGGCCAGACACTGCAGAGGCGAGCAGGCTAGGCAGCTGAAATCTGGATGATTTCTGATCTCATGCTTGTCTGGGCTATCCTCTCAGAGGCAGAGAGAAAAGAATTCTCTTTCATAACCATACCTGGACTGTACACGGGAGAAGATTTAGTCATTCATTCATTTCCTCAGCATTTGCTGAACTTTTACCATGTGAAACGCAGTGAACAAATCAAAGGTTCATATCCTAAGGAGCTTTTACAAGTCCTTTCAGGTTCCTTCACTAGGGACTAAGCTCCTATGTCTTTTACCATTGGGCATGCAGCATATTGCTGAACTGTAGGGTGGTCCCTGCATGTGTATTGTAGAACATGTATTTAAGATATAGGATCGTAGGTAAGTTCAGAACACTCAGACTACAGCCTTGATTATTGGACATCGATCTTCATTAAACACTTTATAGTTCCTGTATTGGTGTTTAGTGTGACCGACGTTCTGGACCAGCTGCTGATGGAGTTTGTTGTTCAATACTTTTCAGACGTCTAGCAGTGGAAGGCACTCTGTTCGCATCACCGGCCTCAGCACTATCGATTTCCAAGCTGGTTTTTCCCAAAAGCCTACCTTGGACTTCAAAAAAACAGTCAGCAGACCAGTGCAAGGTTCGTATGTGCATATCACTTGAATTGGCATAATATCCAAGTAAAAATATTTCTCAGAATTTCTGTGATTTTTAAATTCTGTGGTATTCGATAAAATTGGGAAGCATAGCATCTTTACACATGATTGCTATCTTAGCCTAGTCTCTGTTTTTCAAAGTTGAGTTCCAAGACTAGTGATATTGAAATCACTCAGGGTGATGGTCAAAAATTCAGATTCCTGGGCCATGCCCCAGATCTCTTGCATTGGACCCCAGAGAGGTAGGGTCTGGGAATATGTACTTCAAGGAACACCCCAGTTGCTCCCCATACTTATTAAACTTTGAAAACTACTGACCTGGATCTTGAGACTTTCTCTTAATGAACATCTATAAATTGCCTTACTGTCAAGGTGAAAATGTGGATTGTGAAAATATGGCTTAAAAATTAAAGACATTGTGTATTATTACATGATAAAGGTGAAATTACTGCTGATCTTTTAAGCTTGTTCTTCCTTTTGTTTTATTCATGCATAATTATTTATAGTTTTATAGCTACAAAAAAAGCTCAATCTTAATATGACTCTTTAAATTTCTTTTTCTTGCTCTTGTTCATTTATGTTTATTGTTGCAGTTTCTGGAAGGATATAGATAGTGAATATTTAAAAATACTCATGAAATAAAACATCATATAACACAATATTCACAATTCAAATTTTTCTACATATATGTAGTTAAAATACCACAAAAATAATCACTTACGAGTGCCTTTAGTCATGAATTCTTTAGTCATGAATAAATTGTCTTTTAGGTAGAAAAGTTATTTTGGGTAGTCTGTATTACTCATACTTGTATACTCATCTGTTATTGTAATTCAAAAACTTACTTGATGTCAAACTTTAATTGTGTATTACTTATAAGTAATAACGAAGCCTTTCTCTTCTTGTAGGAATACCTACCTATGTGCTGCTGAATACTTCTGGAATTTCAGACCCAGCCAGAGTTGATCGTCTTGAACTTCTGAATATCTCGGGCAGTTCTCTTAAGACCATTCCTGTTAAATATTACCCAGATCGAAAACCTTATGGCATATGGAATATTTCTGACTTTATACCACCAAATGAAGCTTTCTTTCTCAAAGTAGCAGGCTATGATAAGGACGATTACCTCTTCCAGAGAATATCAAGCGTTTCCTTCTCCAATATTATCCCAGGTGAGACATCATTTTATTCAACATTGGGGTATCGATAACTTCAAAGAGTTCTAGCAGGTAAAGAATGAACTATAATGTCAAAAACAATGATCTCACGTTGGTACTGGTCACTGGAGTAATGAGCACTTGCCTTTAGGTAACACACCTTTTCCTAACCATAAAATGGCACATCTGAAGTTTAATGTAAGTCTCACTGATTTTATATCTGAAAATTTTAATCACTTAGCTCAGTGTAAGAACATAAACTGGCAAGTTCTCTCACTTCTCCTAAAAAACTTGGCATATGTGTTTAATGTGGGATTAAGCTATCTAAATTGCTAAATGGGCTAAATGTTTATGTACAATTGTCAGAAACCTTCTACTTTGTGGTCAGTAGTTCATTGTGCACAACTGATGACTCTGTTTTTATTTGCTAACTTGGTTAGTTAGGTAATTAGTAAACTGGTTACTTATATGTTTGCTTTCTATAGAGATGAGATACAGATTCGAGATTATTTGGAACCATCAGGTAGCATTTGAGTTTGTCTATATTTGAGCTCTTTCTTGAAGCTGATGACTGAACTCTGAAACGTTAGAACTGTAGACAAATATATAGAAGGATTGTTTCTAATATTGTACTATTGAACAGGGGGACAGCAATTTGTCATTTGTACATAAGGCTGTGATTTGAGAAATTCTGGAACAACTCTACAGCTATTGTTTAATAGTTGTAGAATGGTGAGAATAGATCCAACCTCATTATTCCTCATATACAGTATTCCAACTTATTTGTGAAAGCCCTTAATTGAATACTTTAAAATCTACTGGATTCTTAAAAATCAGTTTTTTAATTCTTTTTAGGAAAATAGTCACCCTGTAAATTCAAAGATGTGGATTCTTTACGTACATTTACACTTTTGAAATCAAAATGTATTCTACAATTGGTGATGTATTGTAACTAATTCTGTTTTGTGGTAAAAAAAATAATGTCACATGTTTAAATCACTGGAGTCTTAAATTCAATGAATACCTTTGTAAGAGATTCATAGAGATATTGACATTAATAAGCTTTAAGCAAAGATATGATTAAAGTGATTTTTAGTAATTTAGATTAACTGGAATGCAGAGGATTTACTGGAGTGATTTTAAAATGATGCTTTTGAATGGTTCAACAGGAAGTACTAATATTGTTGTGAGCTTCTCGCCCATATATATATTTTTTTCTAGATGCCCCTAAAGTCACAATGCCTAAGACGACCCCAGGGTACTACCTGCAGCCCGGCCAGATCCCCTGCTCTGTTGAGAGCCTTTTGCCCTTTACCCTGAGCTTCGTCAGAAATGGAATCACACTCGGAGTAGACCAGTATTTAAAGTGGGTAAATGTTTTCATTAGTAGTAATTTATAGCATTAAACGTCTAAATACAAATAATACTTGTTTATAAGAAATACTTATTTTAATCTACATTTTTTTACTGGAAATGCTCATTTATTTGCTCCATAGTCTTGGAATATAACAGTGAACAAAACAGACAGAGGTCTGAGCCCTGCGGAGCTTATATTCTAATGGACGAAGACAGAAAACAGATGATACACATAATGTCAATATAATATGTGTTAGAATACATTTAAGAGTTGATTTGATTTTATAGAATCTGGATTTTATACAAATCGAGGGCCCCTTGTTAAGACAAAGGATACAGAGTTAGGAATAGAAAGTTAGGTACCGGACCTTGGGAGAGTCCTTACAAGTACAAGGCCCTGCGGCTGAGCCTTGTTAGCTCCCGGGCAAATGTGTGTCTGAAGCTGATTTTAAGTGTTTTGATAAATAAATGTGATCAACATTATGGCAAAATATGGAGCAGGTTAATTGGAGCGAGTAACCCTAGCAGGTGGGGTGCATGTGATTTGGGCCAAGTTGCAATTTTAAAATTCAGATTAAGGGACATGTGTTCAAAGACCTAAACATGGTGAGAGAAATGGCCATGCAGAAATCCAGAGAAAGGTGTGCACGTACCAGGAGCAGCAAGCGCAAAGGCACGAAGGCCGGAGTGACAGGGCGTGTGGGAAAGACAGACAGGAAGGACGTTAGTGTTGCCGGAGCCAGGAGAGCCAGGAGGAGAAAGGTAGGAGATGAGATCATGAGATCAGGGAAAAGTGGTGTGTGCTGGGGGTGGGGCAACAGGTGACCACTGCATGTGACAATGGGAGTGGGCTATAGAGCACCAACTGTCCTTGTTAAGAAGGGTAATGTTTTTTAGATAAAGCCAAGTAAGCTAATCATAAAAATTAAGTAGACCTTGACAATAAGAGGATAATTTCTAGAAAAAAATATATATATTATTTTTAACTTACTGTGAAACACTAAATTTGGGGGGAAACTGTAGAAATTATTTATAAAACTTCTACACTGTTAATTAAATATTAACATAAATAACTTCCATAAGATATTAAATATTTAACTGTCTTAGTTGAGACAGTCTCATTATGGGAGAGACATTTTAAGTCAAAAGTATGGCATAAATATTCATTAGAACTTTAGAAAATTTTCCATTATTTAAAGACTGAACTATATTATTTCCTGCTACTTCTTTCTCACATAGTGTATCTTGATGATTTACTTAGCGGCATATTTAATAACTATAAATTAAACATAACTGACCAGGATATCAAGTGATGAAGCTGCATAACTGAATGATGAAATCAAATAATCTGCTTCATGTTTAAATAGTAACATTTTTCAAAGACACGAGATTCTTTATAAATATTAATTCACTAATTCCATGCGGTTTCTGGGAGGTAAGCCACAAGAATTCTTTCTCTCATTTTTCCAGCTCTGTGATCCAGAGATGTAACATGCCTTGCTGACATATATTAAAGCTTTTTGGATGTCAGGGGCTAAAGATAGAATTAAGCATGGGTGATGATGGATTGATACTCTATCTTTTGATTTACTCACACATCTCTGCCCTGAATTTCCTAAGAACTTGAGACGTATGACTGAACCTTTGCTGTGTGAACTGCTGGGGCTGTAAGGGAGCGTCAGTTTGCATTCACTGCAGAACACATTTTGTGTGACATATTCTTCTCCCTATTGCAAGGGTCAGCTCTTCCAAACTTTTTATTGTCTTACTATAAAGGCTACCTGAAAGAGAAACTTATTTTCATGTAATATTTCAGTAATAGGGAGGAACGAGAATAACTGTAAAGAATATTCCTCAAGCAGTTTGTACACTGATTGTGTGCCTTTGAACAAATTGTCTTTCTTTCTGGAGCTCAGCTTTCTCTTTTTTGAAATGAGGGACTTGGAACTAGAAAAAATTGTCACTTTCTATTCTAAATTTCAACATGTAAAGTTTTTGATGAATCCTAAAATATTTTCTGATGCTACAAAGGTCACAAAAGACATGTGTTTCAAATTCCTACCTTCCTGGAACTTAGCGGTACCCACTAGACCACGATGGTTGTAAACCTGGGCTTAGCATACTGCTACTAAGCATTCAAGATAGAGCCTATGTGATCAGTACAGCACAGGGTTAAGTCATATTTTGTTTTCTTCTGAATGTGACGATAAGGACCACTGATACCTAGTGTAGACACAATTGAAAGGAAATGACATTAAGTGAAGTGAATATTCTCAGTTACTAAAATATATGGAACAATGATCTTGCTTAGTTTCTGACTTTGCTGGTGACAAGGAACGTGTCCTAACTTTTTCTTACAAACCCTTGGTTAGTGCTAAATGTGTACTAAGTGCCCAGTTAGTTAGTCCTTTGTGGTCATTTAATGATGGGTATGTTTTGTTTGGATGTCAAGAGATCTGGAGTTATTACCATGAGGTAGTATATCTTACACAACTTTGTGACATCAGTGGAAGGTGTCTTGACTCTGTAATGGGTTTTCATCTCATCTACATCTTGAATATTTAAAAAGGTAATAAATAGCTATAGATGATTATAAGAAAAAGTTATGAAAATATTTATGACATTTCAATCATATTTTAAAACAAAATAATGCCTGTTTTGTAGACCATTGGAATCTTTTAAGTAAGGATTAAATATCTGTTACTCTATTACTAAGATATTTCTAGATAATGAGAAATAATTTGAACAGTGTTAGAAAACAAAGTATGTATTTATTAAATGGATGAATACACAATACAGCAAAGGGATTTTGTTTTAACCTAAATGACAAGGTTGACAATAAAACAATTTTATTTTTCTTTTCTCATTGTATACATAGATTGAACCAGAAATGGTATATAGCCGTATGTGGAGCTTATATATAAAGAAGTCAAAGAGAATTTATCTTTTTGGAATCAAAAAGTCTGTTTTCTATCTTCAAACCAGTTGAATTGCTTTGTCTAAGAAGCTTACTGAACATGACCCCAAACTGGAAATGACAGAGGAAGGAAGAGAGGATTTAAGGAGTATTTCTCTAACAGCTCTTAATTTTATATTTAGATATAGCCAGAAAATATTTCCCTAAAGAAATTTATAATCTCTATAACTTATTGTCTTTGTGTGTCTTTGCTCAGAAAAGAGAAGCTCAACTTTCTAATTAGAATGTAAAAATTGTGCAATGTTAAGCTATAAAGGATTCTGCAGTTCAATCTATTTATTTTCTTTACATCACTGTTTTGAATGGATGCTTCAAAATAAATAGTGGAATCACTGCTTTCAGCTGGGTCTTATTTTTACAGTAACTAAACATGTTCCTGTTTCTTTACCCCAGAGAATCTGCCAGTGTGAACTGGGATATTGAAAAGGTCACTTTGTCTGACGAAGGCTCCTATGAGTGCATCGCCGTCAGCAGTGCAGGGACTGGACGGGCACAGACCTTTTTTGATGTGTCAGGTAATTATCACTCAGTGCTCTGCAGTTGCCTGAGTATTAAGGCAGCTACGAAAATGAGATATCACTCCCTATTAGTTGTGTGACCTTCCTGGGACCAATTACTTTAAGAGTGAGTGCCTTGGTTTCTCTAACTATAAAATAAGGATAATAATAGTAATTTTAGCTGTGAGGATTCAATGAGGTAATCTATGTAGAGCACTTAGAAGAGAGCTTGACACATAGAAACACTTAATAGACATTAGCTATTATTGTTTTGTTGTTGTTATTATTATTATTATTATTATTATTACTTATGGTGGCATTAGTGAACTAAATCCAATAAGTTTCAGGTGTTCACTCTAACAGTAAGGCATATATATATTTACACTGTGTGTTCACCTCCTATAGATTTCATTCTGTCTACCTCCTCCTTCCCCACTCCCCTCTACCATCTGGTAACATCTAGTCTATAATTTATATCTATGAGTCTCTGTTTGTTTGTCCTGTTTATTTGTTCCTTTTAGGTTTATATCCCGCATATAAGTGATATCGTGTGATATTTAACTTTTTCTCTCTGCTTATTTTGCTTAGCATGATTATCTTGAGGTCCATCCATGTTTTCTCACAAATGACAGTATTTCATCTCTTCTTATAACATTATTATTATTATAGGGGCTAGTTAATTATTTTTTTGAAATGGTCATATAGCATTTTCCTTTGAGAAAATGAAATTAAGAAAAGGAACGGATCTCTTCTGACAATAATAAGGTTAAACTTTCTATTTCCCTCCCCCATATTCACAATGAGCAGGGAGCTCTTATGAATAGATTCTGACATCTAAATTGAAGACGGTAATGAAAGTGAACACCGAAGATAGTAATGAAAGTGATCACCTTAAAGAACCTCAGTATTGGTATTCAGAAGGGCAGGAGACATGCTCATTCTTTTACATGTAAATGATATGTTTCTGATGAATAAAAAGGGAGGGCAAGACTCAGATCATCTTATAAAGTAAAATATCTTTTCGTGAAAAAAAAATATTTTCTCCTCCAATCTCCCAGAATTCATAGGAAAACAAAAAAATTATCATAAATTATTAATGATCAAAATTTAAGCCACTTAACTCAGTACAAATTTGGAATTTATTTCAAACTGTTTTGACTGCATTATTTTCTGTCTTGTAGATTAGTGTTGCTGTGTGTTTAATAGGAAGCTTATTCTGGCCTAAGCTTATTCTGACAGCTGAGTTTATAACAATGTCTCTGCATACTTTCAGTATTGATCTGCATTTTCTTGAGACAATTTAAGACAAAAGAAGCTTTATAATTGTAGGATTGCTCAGAAGCCTAAGATTTATATCGGTTATCAATGAGTCTAAACTAACTTTAAAATGGAGGCATGCAAGCATGTTCTTTTTGCAGTAAATTATTTGTATTCTCTTATTCTTAGAAAAACAAAGTTTGTCCTCTGGAACAATTTAGCAAGTTGACATACATCATAAAGTATTCACTTTTTTTCATCTCCAGTAATTATGAAAAGCATTGGAATTGTATCAACATTCCTCAGCTTCTAAGAAAACAAACACTTGAGCACTCCATTTGGTTTCCCAGCAATATTAATTAATGGAAGGACAACAGGGAAAGAGGTCTGAGTGAGTTGATACGACATGCGTAGAAACTGGGAAGCGCCAGCAAGAACTTGTGAACTGACTGTGAAGCATTTATCAGCAACTTCTGTGTGTGTTCCATACATGCTCTTCTAGCATTAGTCTCTGCCAGCCAAGCAGTGGTATCACTAGGAAATTGTACTATGTCTCAGCCAGTTTTCAGGAATTGTGTCCCACTCAGTCATGAAAGGTAGAGGCAGAAGTATTGGTGGGAATGACAATGAGTGTAAACAGCAGAAGGAACAGGCAACTACCCCTTTGCAGAAGAAGTGGATCTTACTTTCTGGGCTACCTTTGGCTTAACTTTCGAGCCTCAAACCCCCAGCCCACTTCTGAATCTCCCTTAGGCTAGGCTGAGGTCCCAGCTCAGCCACCCACTTTACCTACTTAGCACACACTGGAATCAGGTGCAAAGTCGCAGGATGATTAGATCTTATATCTTGGACAGGAGTGTTTGGAAACAAGGCATTATGGGATAGTGATATTTTTGTATCACTGTGGACATTATTTTATAAAGTAAAGATCACCTATGAGTGGTTTAAAGAAAAGCTATTGTTCTGCCAATATGGTACCTTATTTTTTTCAGAATTTTCTTTTAGCTGACATGTGAAGGATTTTTGGTTCATTGGAAACCCTGGTTATTGATTGTTTTAAATGCAAAGTGGGTGTAAAAAGCATTATACATTTATTTGCTTGCATACATAGACATAGAAATTAATGAATAAAACTGCAGAAGGAAAAGTTCTTTTCAAATGATATTTGATAGGTTAGTAATTTTAATGCAAAATTATATTAATTTTTTTCTACTGAATTTCTTTATTAACACAATGCCCCTTCCCCAACACATACACACGTGCACACACAGTACTAAAACTCTTGGTTTAAGTGAGTAAAATACTAGAGGAAACTTGTCAAGAGCATATCAGTGACAGGCAATCTTAACTTAAAATTACATGATACTGTTTTAGAACAAGATAAGATTTGGAAGTAATACTACACCACCTCATCATTTTATAGCTAAAGAAACTGAAGCGCAGAACAGGCGAATGACCCGTTCATGATCAGATGCATAGGTAGTGAGAAGTAGCTTCCTGGCCTCCTGACTCTCAGCCCAGTGCTCTTTACGAAATGTCACAAGGCCTGTGCTTGTCATTCTTTCTCTTTCAGTTTTGAGGTTCTGCCTCTGGTCCCCTAATTCTACCTTAGTCATTTTTTCACTTAGGGGTGACTGTCCCTCCGATTCCCTGAACCAGGCTATTTCTAGTCGTTTGTTATCTTGGCCTCTTTTGTGACTGCTGTAATCCTCCTTCATCGTGTCCCCCATCGCCACCAAATTTTGTTTATATAGACATAAATATTTTATTGTATTTATTATCTCTAGACATTTATGCATTGGTGGTATCATCTGTCCCTGTATGTTATTAGAAAATTGATATTTTATTTGAATTTATGTATTTAAATTTATATTTATGTATTTGAATTTATAGACCCTGAGGCAGATTTTGCATGCAAGAAGGGTATCGGGAAGTTTTCTAGGGAGAAGCACTTGTAAGGGAGTGAGGGACATGGAAGAAGTTAGATTGTGACATATTCATAACCAGAGCCTCAGCTGGTCCTTCAGGGAGCTGCGGAGCTGGGATGACTCTGAGTTGAGTCCTTGGTTCCCTTATTATGTGGCCGCTGGAAGTGGACTCCTCTAGGAAGAGGGCCTAACCCCAGGCATGTTAACTCCCTTGGCTATGAGCTGTCAGTATTCAACAAGTATAGCAGCTGGAGAAATGGGTGTCTTGGTTCTTAAGAGGAACCTAGCCATGCACCCAGCACCTCCTACGTGCCCACCATGTGGATCTTACATTTTCTAAAAATCTATAAAATCTCTAGTCTAGTTAAAGAAGTTTGTTTAAAAGAACAAAAAAGAAAACTACACAAAATATCATGCGGTCTTCAGAAAGATTTTGGTAGAGTGTGAACATATGCACACAAATAGTCAGTTGCCGGTCTTTGGTGGTCTGTCCTATCTTGTATGTTAGAATCATAGACCCTTAGCACAGGAAGGGGTCTTTAAGATAACCAAATTCAATCTTCTCATTTTTCAGATGAGGAAACAAACACTGTGAGTAAATTGGCTTGTCTCACAACTAGTTAGGGGTGGAAGTACGCAGCCTGTGATTGCCAGATGTAGCAAATAAAAACAGGGTGCACAGTTAAATTTGAATTTCACATAAGTCTGTTCCAAATATTTCATGAGACTTACTTATACTAAAATATCTATCATTGGACGTTTCTTCAAAGTTCAAGTTCAACAAAGCATCCTTTATTTCATTTGTCAAACCTAGCCAGACTCCAATCAAAGCTTCCTAACATTGCCATGTACTCTTTCCACTCGATTCACTAGCTATTTTCAGAAAAGATTTAAAAAACATAACAGAATGATACAAAATATATTTATTTTTGTAATTTAAATTAGCATGTACTCCTTTGCGAAGATTTGGGGTACACAGATAACTAAAGGAAAACCTGGAATATATATGCATTTCTTTCCCTCAGAGATAACCACCATGGTTTTGCGTATTGATTCCAGGCTTTGTTCTAGGCTTATGATATTCATTTGCATTTATATACCATTTTAAATATAGAAGGATAATTTGAATATGTGATACTCTTTAGTTAAACTAAACAGACATATGGATTTCCAGCTAGCATAGCTCACCACAGATTTGATTGCTCTATTATCATTCAGTAATGGCTTGCTACAGCAGATTATTTTAAAGCATTTGGGCAGAATGAGCATTACAGGAGCATTTAGATTTATTCTTATGTCTTAACTAGAGTAATAAGTGATTCTCTAGAAATATTAGTCAAATATTTTATTAGTAAGTGGCTTATGACCACATCTGAAATGTGAATATATTAGTCAATGCCTTTTGTGTATATGGCTGTATGTGTACAATTTTATTAACGGTCTATCCATACTGTTAACTTGAACTTCTTAAATCGAAATGTTACCCATCCCTGTCGGGAACACTAGTCTTACTCTATTATAGTATGTGTCTTCTTAATGAGATTGTAATAACCCCCCTTAAAGCTGATACTATCATATTTTTGCCATATTTATCATACTTTATGTGCTATTTTCTTTAAAATACTAAAAAAGTTAAATTAAAAAAATCATAAATTCTACTTTTTGCAAAATTCAAATCAAGATTTGACTTATTCCACAATCCTAAATGGGTCTAGTCATATTCTTTTGCCATGCCTTTGCTTCTCACAACTGTAATTTATAGATTTAGGTTTGAATATACTTTGGTATGTAAATATGCACTACTTTTTAAAGCATCTTTTAACTAGACGACAACTTTCTAGAGGTGTAGACATGGTGTATTAACGAATAAGTTCTTTTGAACTGCATCTTTTCTGCTACATATCCAATACACACACATTAAAATTTTAAATCATATCTATAAGTGAGCAATATGGTTTTTTGGATCTCTTGATTTGAATCTTTTTATTCACACAGAGCCCCCTCCAGTCATCCAAGTGCCTTATAATGTTACAGTCACTCCTGGAGAAAGAGCAGTTTTGACATGTCTCGTCATCAGTGCAGTGGATTACAACCTAACCTGGCAGAGGAACGGCAAAGACGTGAGACTGGCAGACCCAGCAAGAATGCGGATCTCAGCCAACCTCTCCCTGGAGCTGAGGACTGTGAAATCCACTGATGCTGGAGAGTATCAGTGTCTGGTGTCCAGTGAAGGGGGATCATCAGCTGCTTCCGTTTTCCTCACAGTGCAAGGTACTGTGCTTATGGTATCTTCTGAGTTGTATAGCATCTTTCTGTCTCTCTCCTTTGATCTCTATTCTCCTAAATTGGCTGAGAGTGACAGTATCCAGCTAAACAATTAAAGGTTGAATGACAGAATGCTTGTGGATATTGAATGGTTTGAAGTTGACTAAACTGGAAACTAAAAGATCATTAATATATGGGTGACTTTAAAGCTAACACAACTAATCCTAGTATTTGAAGACTTACTTTGAGAGAATAGAAATAGGAAGTGTCTCTGCATGATTTAATATTTTTAAATTTTCTAGTCTATCCTGTGGATTTTTTAAAAATCTAATTGTTTTAATAATTGGTTTAAAAATGTCTTCCCATTTGAGTATTATATTCTTGTCATATCTAACAAATTTATCTGTATTGTTTTAATTTAGGTTTAAGATATTTCTCAACTTGGTGAAATTTTATTGAAACTTTACCAGAGTTGTTTTTCCCTTATTTATCTTACACACACATACACAGTGCTTATTGAAAATAAACTAATGGTTAGCCAAACTTGAATTATGTCTACATGGGCTAAATGTTCAGATAGCTGAAAACAGTATATTAACAATGGTTTAATGGCTACCAAAAATTTAATGGCTACCAATTATTCAGGAACATCAAATTAAGATCAGAAACTTTCCAAAGTAGCCCTTTTGGTAGACTCATATTTGGCTTCTAAATGTCTATAGACCAACTGGGAGTCTTAATATACTGAGCAAATTAATGTTGGCAGTTTTTCACTGTTAAGCTGAAAGTTTCGGTTGCTGCCTCAGCAGAATATTTCATTTCAGATCTTTGATGTGGGAAACGGATTACATCAGCAGTGGGTCTGACTATTTGGCTATGGTATTAGAAACAATTTTATATCATGTCTGAAGTGACACCGTCAGATGATTTTTTAACAAGGTCTTACCTAAGAGACTGACCACTGAGTTTCAAGGCTAGCTCTTAAAATGTTATTAGCGGAAGAAAAGGGAAACTACCTGGAGAAGTAATACAGTGATTGACATCTGACTCTGGTTTTCTCCCTGGTAGCTGAGATATAGTCTACAGTCTGAATGTGTGTCTTTTATTAGTTGAGTGGGTGAGACATCTAGTTGCCTTTGCAAATGGTCGCTACATTTCCACATGGTAAACTGCCTAGATAATTTGAGTCGATCCACTTGAGATACTAGAATTTTGAAACTGTTTTTACCAGGCTGATTGTTTCAGATAAAATAAATACTTAATGGACTTAAGAAATGTGATCTTAGTTCTTTACTCTTTCTAAGTCCCTTAGAATGGGATTGTACAAGTAAATCACAGCCTTCCTTGTTTACCCAGGTTAACATTTTAGTGATTCTTAAACTTTCATAGTTAATTAATTCCCCAAGGAACTTCATTTTTTAAAAGCAGATTTCTAGCTCTACATCCAGAGATTCTAATTCCACAGGCTCAGTGTGGAGCCTGGGAACCTGCATTTACAACAGACCTCTCAGGTGGTTTCATGGACATGCTCTGAAGACAGCATTTGAATGTATTCTTCAGAATGAACCCTATAAATCTAAAAATGTGTATCTTTAAAGAAAGCCCTTGACTCTTTTTCTGGGTAAAATGTAGTCATTATTATCCAATGATTTAAATAAGTCTTGAAGTAAGATGTTTTCTAATATATAAAATATAAATACAAAAACATATGCCATTACAGTGATTACTGGCTAGTCTGTATAATCTCTACTGGTGTGAATTTGTGTAGAGGAATTATCGTATGGCCTGTAGGGTTGGACTTGACTTTGAGAGACTAATTTGGAGGAAAAGAATCTTTTGAAAATCTAACAAAAATATATTGCAGACTTGTTGACACTATTTAGTAAAAAATAAGAGACTGTAGCTCATTGTAGCCATCTGAATGTGTTATATATCGTTGAATGCACTATTGAAAAGCTATGGATATGTGATGACATAAACCTTTGTACCTAGGATTATAATGCAGAGAATGGAACTCTAAGATTTACAAGTATGTAGCACTTATGAGACTATATCAAGACAACAGAAAGTAAAGAAATAGTCAAAGATATAATTAAAGAAAATTATCCTAGGGAGGAAAAAAATTGTCCTGAGTGAGCAAATCCACAAAGGTCAATGAAGGGAAAACTTCATATAGACATATCCTGGCTGAAATTTCAAATTCCTAACATGAAGAAAAAACTCCATAAGCATACATACTGAACCAACATGTTGTAAAAAGAGGGATAAAATCAGACTGGTGTCGGACTTCTCAGATATGCTAAAGCCTAAAAGATAATTACAGTGGATATTTGTCACTTTTTGGTCTTAGGGTCTGAACACTTTCCTAATTTTGCTAAGAATTCATGATTATCTTGGTGGGAAGCAGAAAACCAGTGAGGTTAGAGAATTTCCTTTTCCCATCCCATTGCGGGTCACATGAGGGAGTCAGCCAGTTGAATGCTCCCAGTGGGACTTTGACTCTTGCTACGACCATTGACACTAAAAAGACTTCAGTTTTGGAAGCATCTTGGAATTTTGATTCCAGTAGCAGCAGAAACAAATGTCCCAGTGGCCCTTTTCTGTCATTCTAACACACTGTTTCTTTAGCATGACATTGGTTGGGTTCTCAGCTGCCTTTCTTCCTTTGGTTTCTACCTGATAGCCAGTCTTCTTTTGATTCTGTAGTTCAAAAAATGTGTTTCCTGTGAATTTCTAATCTGCTTAAGTTAGCCAGGACTGGTTTCTGTTGTTTACAACTGAAGACCTTAACTGGCACAGTAATGGAAAAGATACATGTAGTTTTGAAAGAAAAGATTGGGATCCAAGAATTTAAGATCTATTTAAATTGTCTTTTCCATTTGAAAAGCCATCAAAAGAATATTCTCAAGTTTTCAAGGATTTAGGAAAAATGCGAAACACATAACCTTCTTAAAATGATTTATTGAAAATGCCAGTTAACTGCCTTAGATTTTTTAAAAAGAAAAGATATAAAAAATGGAGAGGCTATGGTATAAAGAACTGGTGGATTTCCCTGAGTAACTATTTAGACGCATTATCAGTTTATCAGAAGCACCTCGAGAAGAAATGCTGATTTCAGAAGTGATGGCTGATTGAATCAGTCATTTTAATGAGCATTGAGAATGTGGCTGATTGAATTAGTCATGTTAATGAGCATGTGAGAATGTGAATGGGTTGATATGCTTATTTCATCATGAGATTTCTTGCTATGGAGATAATGTTATAATTAGACACAGGAAATTTCTCAGAAAAGGATTTCCTTAAGCAGGGTTTACCACAAGACTTGGAAGTCGATCTATGCAAGCAAATACATAAACAAATAAAAGCTATGCTAGGAGACAAAAAAAATAGATTAATATATAAAAATCTGATTATGATTGTTTAGAAGCAATGGGACTCTTAGTGACTTTTTTACTATTGCATTTTTATACTTGAAAAAATATTTAATAGGAATGGATTTTTTAAAGCTTTTTGTAAATAGTATTTAAACTTTTCTGAAAATGCTCACATTAATTTATTTTAGAGGTTGAATTATGTATGGCTAATATATTTTTATTTCTTTTTAAATATATTTTAAAAAATTTTTCAATTATAGTTGGCATGAAATATTGTATTAGTTTCAGGTGTAAAACATAGTGATTAAACATCTATATAACTTCTGATGTGTTTACCCAATAAATCTAGTACCCATCTGACACCAAGCATAGTTATTACAATATTATTGACTATATTTCTTATGCTATAGTTTACATCCCTATGACCATTTCGTAACTACTAATTTGTACCTATTAATCCCTTCCCTCTTTCACCCAGCCACCTGCTTGGGAGGTTTATCTTATATCTATAAAATTTTAGGAGTTATTCTACATATTTTTAAATTTTTGGTATTTAACAAGTATCCACTTCAGGGACATTTTGTAAATTAAAAAGTCTCATAAAACAATAGAACTTCGGGTGTCAAGTTAGAACTTTTGACAGTACAAAAATTTATATTTGACAGTTCAGGGATCTGGAATTGTATAGGATTATATTACAGAGTAAGCTGTTTTAAATTATTTCTTAGCTAAAGTGAGGTTGATAAAAATGAATAAATAAATGAAGAATTTCGATTGATAATTAAATTAGGTTTTCTTATGTGGCACAACCCTGTGTGAGAGCCATGAAAGTCCCTTCAGTATCTCCCTCTATTTCCTTCTCGCATGATTTTCATAGGAATAAGTTCTGATTTGCAGAAATCTGTATTCATGATTGAATAATAAAATTGTTTTCATTAGCTCATTTCTTTTTCTAGACGTTTTAATACATTGAATTCTTGATAGTTAAGCTTTTTTTTTTTTTTTTGGAAGTTGACCTGAGACACATGTATGTCTGTTTTGAATACTAGTGCCATCTTTGTGGATTTCATTTAGATAGAATAAAATTATATAATTAAAAGGAAAACCCTCAAATTGTTACTTGCTATCAAAAGTTAATTCTATTTACTGCCTTGTTTGTTTGATGTCTCAGTATGAATCAGCACAAATGAATAAGAAACTTTGTTAAAATACTAGCTTTCTTTTTTTTTTTTGCCTTCTGTACTAAGAATCTAATAAGGAGTGAACTGGAGACCTTTGGATTTGAAAGAAAATATTCTAGTGAAGTTTTGCATCAAGTATTCATAATGATATCCAAGGAATATGTAGTTTGACTACAGAAATATTTGCATTCCTAATTCTTTCTATGGTGACTGTAACTTTATGAAGAAAGTTTAATTTTTCACTTTCTTTATCTGATCAATGTGTTCTATTGACTCCACAGTGAGGGGCAAGCTTCTCTTATAATACAGTCTAATTCCATGCAATAAAATGTGCAAATAATTATAATACATTTTATTTTCTTTTGTCTTTCATCCAGGGCTTCTAGGTGCTATATAATTTGTTAGATGTAAGAAATTGTTATTGAAAAAGCTGCACACCAAGGACATTTTCATTTCCAGCAAAAATGGGCCATGAGAAAAATGTATATTAAGCCAAGCCTGCTGGATTTAAGTGAGCTAGAAAGAAAGATGTCCAGATATAGGAAAGCTTAAATGCTGGTGTCTGATAGTGGGAGAAAGATACTCATGCTTTCACAGTGCTGGGAAGAGATAGAACAGATGAGGAACCAGCAAACACTTCAACCCTCTAAATTATTCAGATAAAGCTACAAACATTTAAACATTTTTGAGACTTCATGGCATACATTTTGCCATCTAATCCTTACAAATTCTGTTATTTGTAACTGTATTTTGCTCATAAAGAACTGGAGTCTCTGAGGGGTTAGTGGCTTGCCCTAGGGTATGAAGCCAGCGAGTGGCAAAGCCCAGATCTGAACTAGGTCTCTCTGCTGTTCTTCACTGTATACAGAAATATCTATATATGCTATTAGCAGGCCTAAGCTACAGGAAGGTAGGGAAAAGTACAAAAAATGAAAAATAAATAAAGGGTTCTTGAGTATAGATAGAAAAATGAGAGTGCTGTTTGTTGTTGTTGTTTTTTTTTAACAAAATAGAAAGGAACAGACTACAAGTCTTTGTCACATGGGCAGAGAATCTCGTGAAGTCTCAGCATTGTGCGTGATGATCGCTGCTCGATTTAATTCCCAGCCACTCCCCCTATTCCTTCCTGTTCTGGTACCTTACAAACAGCAGCCTGGTTAGATTCCAGCAGTTTGGTGAATCCTTTGACATAAATTCTGGTAAAGTAGCTGCAAAGGAGCAGTCTAGAAGACAGAGAGAAATGTAAATATGCTACGAAAATAATCACACAAGATAATGTAAGATAACTGGACTCTAAGCTCCACTAAGCAGGGCCCAATGTTTTTTTTAGTGCCCGATACAGTATTTAGTGCACAGTATTGCATGCATGTGTGCATGTCTGTGAGGAGAATGAGAAGCAGAGCATTCAGGCAAGAAAACTTTTGCCAAGTATAAAAATATACTTACGGCATAGCATGTGCTAAAAAATTATTTGCTACAGCCATGCCACCCTGAACAAGCCTGATCTCATCTGATCTCAGAAGGTATGCAGGGTCGGGTCTGGTTAGTACTTGGATGGGAGAGCACCTAGGAAGACCAGGAGCTGAAGGCGTTAAAAAAATTTTTGATTCAAATCACCCCTAAACATTGATTAATGTTTATTTGAGTTATTATGTTATAAATTAATTATCCAGTCAAAAAATAATTCTGTTTCTAAAGATTAGATATTTGTAATACATGAAACAACATACTTTGGTATTTTTATATATGAGAGAAGATGTGTGATATTTGACTATTATGAATAAAAATTGTGTTAGAGCTAATACTAAACAGTAGAAGTACTTAGTGCTGCACCTGCAGAAAAGTATGATATGTTAGGAGCGTTCAGTTACTGAGACTGCAAAACTGATCATAATCATTACCGTGATGGAATCTTCCTTTATGCTATTTCCCACAGTGCTATCTAAATAATATGTCATAGTTATACTTTTTTTTTCCTAAAAATGAAACAAATACTAAAAGATATGAAGTGAATGACTAGAAAATACATTACTAGAAAGAGTCAGAGCTGGTGTCTTATTTGTTAATTTGTTTACACATTTATTCACTCATGCATGTAACCACCAAAAATTTAAGTGTGAGGCATTATGCTCCTTGCTGAGGATATAAATGAGAGGAAAACAGCATCCTTCCTCACCATAAACACATGGTATAAGAAAGGCAACAACTAAATAAAATGAGTAAATATTTATAACACATGATAAGAACTACACCACGGTACTGCCACAGGAGCCTTTGACTCTGTCTCAGTGATGAGTAGAGACAGAGAAGGGCTTCACACAGAAGGTGGTGCCTGAGGCGTCCACTGGAGTATGAGTCAGCATTTGTCTGGTAGAAGTCAGGAAAAAAGCCTTTGTAGGTGGAGAAAAATGCCCGTGAAAAGCCGTGAAAGAATGAGGACAGAGGTGGGGGCTTACTGAGAGCAGAGGGTCAGCAAACATGGAGACCTGTCTCCACGAGGGTGTGATTATCTTCTTCCTGCTATCGCCATTAGCTTTTTCATATACAAGTAGGAGAATCATTTAGGTTTGTGGTTGGGGGAGGTTGGTTCAGTAAAAAGACCTGGTACCTGGAGAAAAAGCGCTTACAGTGATGCTCTGTGTAGGCTGGGTAAAGAAAGAAGCAAAGGTTAAAGGTGTGATCTGAGAAACTGGAATAAAAAAGAAGGTTCCAAGGAGTTGTGGCTGTGATGAGGTTGGAAAGTAAGGGTCAGGGAGTGACAGCTGGAAGGATGGGAGGCTGCAAACCTTGTGTCGGACTCCCAAGATGAGTAAGTCTTTCCAGTGAGTCGTGGGTTGCTTCCCTGAGAAGATAACTAAGGTAGCAAATTAATTTGTCCAGCAATATAGATTAATTTTCATATTAACTCTTTCCATCAAAAAATGCTATGAAGATCTGCTTTCATATGTTTTGATTTTGTGTTGCGTATTTTGCAAAATTCATCCCTTTCTTGAGTACCATAACCAGTTTTTAAAGACTTGGTTTTTTAGAGCAGTTAAGGTACAGAGCTTTCCCGTATCCCCTGCTCCCACACATGCACAGCCTCTCCCATTATCATCATCCCCCACCGAGTGGTATACTTGTTACAGCCAATGAGTGCATCATTATCACCCAAAGTCCATGGTTTACATTAGAGTTCATTCTTGGTAATATATATTCCATGGGTTTGGACAGATGTATAATGACCTGTATGCATCATTACAGTACCATGCGGAGTAGTTTCACTGCCCTAAAAATCCTCTGTGCTCTGTCTGTTCATCTCTCTCTCCTGCCCTTCCAACCCCTGGAAACCACTTACCTTTTTCCTGCCTTTTCCAAAATATTATATAATTGGAATTATATAGTAAGAAGCCTTTTCAGATGGGCTTCTTTCACTTAGCCAAGTGCATTTAAGGTTACCCTATGTCTTTTATAGCTTGATAGCCCTGAATAACATTCTGTTTTCTGATATATAATTCACATTTGATAGTCAAAATATATCCTTGTCTTAATTGAGTAGATCAGGAGATATATATAAAGCTTTAATAGTATCCTAATATGCCATAGAATAATAATGCTAATTATGATTTGCCATCTTTTTTCCACATCAAATGAGAATGTAAATCTAAACTTTGGCTTTTCTTTTTGGAAATTATGTAATTTTGGAAAATTATTATAAAGAGGCCTAGTAAAGACATTTTCAAAGTCAATGCTAATCATCATTTGAAGAATTTCTAAGTAAGAATTATTTCTAAGTAATAATTCTATTCTCATCAATTATATTTATGGCCTTGATCTGTTTTGGTTAGTCACCCAAAGACGCTTCTGAATTCAAGATTTTTTTTTTGTTATTATTGTTTAGGAAATAACAAATATAGCATTAAATAGAAGCACTTTTAATGTAGAAATAATTTTATACTAGGAATTACTTAAAATGAATAGCAAGGCAGCAAACATTTGTTACATATTCTTATGTTGAGGAAATAAAAATGATAAATTTTTAAGACACCTTGATGCATATTTGCCATTAAGATTTTGTCATTAAAATGGAAGCTGGCCTGAATTTATCATTATATATCTCTGAAATTATTGTCCTTTTCTCATTAACTGAATTTCATAACCACCTTGGTATTTGGGTGTGGATTTTTTACAAATCCTTTATATAAGGGTCAAGATATAGTCCTTGCCTGTGTGTTTTATTGCCAGTGCACCACCTATTGATAAATCAGTGAATTAGAGACCTACTCTCTTGAGATTTAACACACCTTTCTAGCCCAGCACTGTCCAATAGAACTGTCTGTAGTGATGGAAGTGTATATCTGTGCTGTCCCATGTGGTAGCTGCTACCTCCATGTGGCAGTTCAGCACTGAAATATGGCTAATGCACATAAGGAACTTGTTTTGAAATTTGATTTAGTTTTAGATCATTTAAATTTGAATTTTAAATTTGTACGACCAGTGGCTGCTTATATTGGCCAGCACAACTCTTATTTTTTTTTTTTTCTGGAGAAAGAAGAAAAGCAGAAATAGCAATTGCAGAAGTCTTAGGAAACTTATTACAAACACCATGATTAACCACCGTCATAATTCATTTGAATTATTGCTATATAGGAATAATTATACCATTTTGGAAAGGATGTAGCCAGGCCTTGATAGTTCCACCAGTGAGATCATTTGGAAGTGATGCGTTTAATTCCACATCTTTGGGATTTCAGTGGCCCTTGCCTCTTTTCCCAGGCAATCGATCTCTGTTTTTGCTTTGGTTTGTTAGTCTGATTGACTGGTTTTTAGTTTTCATCCTATGCTCTTTGGAAGGAATCCTTGGCCACTTGTGTAAACTCTTTAGTAGGCATGGGAAAACTTAAAAAATGATAAAGTATATTTCATTGACATTTCTGCTCACTGAAAATTAAGGAGAAGTTAAGTGAGCAAGCACCCATTCATTGTAAATCATTTTTAATGAAATTTTGTTACTCTCCTTGTGTAAGCTTCATGCTTAAACGTTAGCCCCAGAACTAGCTAGGGTTACCTCCCTAATCAGAAATGGAAGTAATGCATTTGCGAACAATGTGTATTTTAAAAACAGCTTGAGCTAAATCAGTAGGTTTGCATCTGTTAAGGTAAGACATACTACTAATTACAATTTTTAGCAGACTCAATGATAATGATGTAACTTTCTAAAAATAGCTTTTTCTACTGAAAATACAGATATTTAAAAAGAGAACCAGAGATCTTGTAAAATACATTTTACAAGCTGTACAGTTAAACAGAAATTAGGTTCAGTAATTAAATACTAATTTTTTCTTCCATTTCTCATGGAACATTGCTTGGTATTAGATCATTGAACATTTTAGGGGAATATATTAATTATCCACAATGAAAAACATATTTAGGAACAGTTGTAAACCAGTTCTATTATGTTTTCAGAACTATAAATCAATGAGGTGGTTGGGCTGAATGTAGATTTTAACTCCCTCCAAAATGAGAGTGTTTACTTAGGAAATATTATGAGAACTCAAGTAAGGAAAGAGACCTAATACTAAAAAGTAATGAATGGAATATCTTTCTTCTCATCAGAATCTCAATTCCTTATCACATAAAATTATCACGAGCAATATTTAACTTGGGAATCTTCCATCACAGAGACCCACTGACAGCCTCGAAATACTTCTTTCCAAAATGTAATTTAATGCCTTTTAAAACAACAGTTGACAGTTAGTTGTTCCAGTGAAACAAGATCCTTTTGTGGGGAGGGGAATAAAATCTTCTGAAACTTTATAATCCTACTTCTTTTGAACATGGAAAATTACTGGGATAAAAATCCTTTCGTGGCCAATTCTGTTAATCTAATTGCTTTTTGGGGTAATGAAAGGGCTCTAGACCAGGAGTTGGGGTACATGATTTTTCAGGAATCGTGCTTTACTCCTGTTTCCTTCTGTGCTATGTTCCCCTGACCACGTGAACACAGTATTATTGATTTTTGAAACTGAATCTCCAATGTCATTTTTATTTATGCACATTTTGGGGGACACACATTCTATGGGCAGGTGCTGAACTCAGTGGATGTGAGTCTGTGCTGATAGAAATCAGTGTGAATGAACTAATGTAAAATTTACAGCTCGAGCGGCATCTCAGGTGCAATGATATTTTTCGGCTAGAAGTCTCCCATCTTCCCTACACATGGTTAGTTCCATTTTGCACTGTCTCTCACTTCACTCTCTTCCTTCTTATTTCTACTGGCTCCACCCTCATTCCTCCCAATGCTACATGCCTACACTACTAAAATCCTCTTTTTAAGGACTTCCTTTTTTTCAGTTTTGTTCCCCCACTCTAAGCCATAGTACAGCTAGGTGAATTTTCTCTAAATATTGCTTTAAATGTCCATTCACTCAAACCCTTTGTCATTTCTTAATTACCCTAGAATAAAATATATGTTCCTCAGTCCACCCCAAACTGACTTCTCCTAATTCTTTTGACATTAAATTTCAGTATTTATCCTCACAAAACAATGTATGGAGAAGAAAAAAGTAAATACGTTTCTTTTCAATACATGAATAATATTTACCTTAAAAGACTCAAATATTGATATGTATTTTGCTTTTATTTATTTCTCCTAAATATGGGTAACTGAATATTTGAACTTACTGTTGAGGCTTCCCTTCTAATTATTAATTAACAGTAAAGAAACTATCAGATTAATTCTTTTGTGCCATAAAATATTACTGATGCTGCTAAACTTCACAGGTCAGAGTAATATCAGCCAGATAATTTTTGGTGTCCTTTTAGGAGTTTTGAATTTTCTTAGTATCAAATTCCTCAGAATGATGAATACGTACTACTCTTGTCCTGTCCCTAACTAAGTTGTCGATGGCCCCTGAGTGTTTTCTCTGCCAGGCTCCATGTCTGTCACACCTTCACTGGATTCCTGTTTCCCACTGCTTCGGTTCTAGCCCCTTCTTAGTCACTTTAGGTCCTCCATGATTGGCCCCAACTCCACTTGCCATTGCTTGTGTCGTGGAGGGCATCCTGACTGCCTCCAAAATACATTCCTCTCATGCTAGTTCTACGACGGAGCTCTCAGAGCTGTTTCAACTTTTAAATCCCCACCCCAATTCTACCTATAATGTGAACCCCTCTCATTGTGGTCGATTTCATCTGCTTCTGTTGCCCCAATTATATTATATATACTGTGAAATACTTACTGACAACCCCAACTTTTTTTTTTTAATTGTAGTGCCTTGCACAGAGGGGAAAAAAAATCACACACCACAATTTCACTCAATAGATGTATGTTCCTTAACTGCTGAATGTACCTCAAAGTAACAATCATGAAGTAGAGGCAAAGATCTGGGTCATCTTTCCTGTTTCCATGTTAACGTCAGTGGCTTATTTGAGTCACATTAATAACTAGTTTATTATGTATTTTCTCCTCCACTTGTAGCACATGCCAGCATATGATTGCTTACATCTGATACCACATTTTATAACAAAATCTGATAATTATCTCATAAAAAATGTATAGAGAAATCATTTTAAAGTATTATTTAAATTAATTCTCCATAATTTAAAAATTCTGTCATGTGAGTGAGTTTTGCAAAATTTTATGAAATAATCCAAAGTGGGTTATTACTTTTAAGGTGACACAGTGATTGTTAAATTTTCAAAGGAGTAGAAGATTAAACGGGGTGGTATTTATTTATAGAGTATAAATTTAAGGTTCTGTTTTAAAAAGACTATTTTCCCATTTATCTGGAAACCAAAAAAAAATCCTATTGATTTTTTTTTCGCTGTTATTTTGAGGAGGATTTTTAAAGCCAAAGAGGAACACAAGTTAAGTTTGAGCATAGTCCGTGTATAGATGACATTTCCAGTCACATGCTGCCACATGGGAATCCAAGGGCCGGACACAGCCTCTTTTCTCCCTCATGTTATGTCTGTATAAACATTAGAAGTATTCATTTGTTTTCTGTGGTGTCAGGAAAGGGTGGGTGTCTGTCACTAATTAGTTCATGTCACCAGAGAGAATATTGCGATGAAAGAGGAAACATTTTTCACGGTGATTGATGAGGTCAGTTCCTAATGACCAGAATTACTTCACTGAGTCTGAAATTGATATTATCATTACCATACGCTCATTATAGCATCATAACTCCTTTTTAACATGTGCCAGGTGACTAGACATTAGCATGTTTTTTCTTCCCATTAGTAAAATATGGGGAAACTAAATTTATCTATTTATATAGAAATTTCTAATAAATTTTGAGTATCTAGAAACATTTCAAGTTTCAGAAGAATCAAATAAGGTATTATAGATATTATTTATTAGCAGGATGTATAATCTAACTAGAACATGCAGGTGTGAGAGCTATGATCAAGTTTCATTTCTGAATATCTAGGTAATATATATGTAAATGAATATTTTAAATACTGAGTACTTATTTTATTTTTTTGTCATACTTTGCCATATAATTGAATATTAGTAAAGGCAAAAATTACATAGTGCCTACTATGTGCCAGAAATTGTTCTAATCGTTTCGTGTTTATTAATTTAGCTAATCCACAAGTTAGGTACTGTGATTATTCCCATTAAGATCTGGTTCAGATTCATGGATTATTTAACTATTTGGGGTTATAGTTCTTTATCTGTAAAATAGCAATAAAACTTCATAGGGTCGTTGTGGAAAATAAATGATAGGACTAGAGATGGATACCTAGTGGATAATGGGCACACAATAACTTTTGACCACTCTCCTATATCAGTGAACTGACCACTAGAAAGAGATTTAGTCTCTAGCAGTACATAACATGCTTCTGTATACAGTATTCTATGAGATCTTTACATCCAAAAAGTGTGAAACTTAATAGGTAATAAATGTCAGTTGTGTGCAAGAATGAAAAAGAAATACGTCCAAGTTGTTGCTTAAATAATCCAAAGCATTGCCATTATCTTAATAATTTGTAGATGACAATTAAATCACCTTAAAAAGACAATCCTTAGGTCTTTTCTTTGAGAATTTTCTACTAGAGGTGCATAACACTGACAAATCAGACCCCGCTGACCACTAACAGAAAATATACCTCTGGCACGTGAATGTGATATTGGAGATTTCCAAAAGTTAGGCAAGACTTTCATCTTCCCTAGTCTTCGTAGGCAGAGCAATGGCTGATTTCATGGGCAGTTATAATCCATTTTTTCAACCTTACCATTATTATTTGTTAAGACATCTAAGTCTTAAAGTAATATTTACTTTTTATTCTTAGTATCATCATCTTTGTTTAACTTTTTAAATCAATGATGAGAAATTATAAAAACTTAATGTATTTTGCTTTTGTTATGGTTAAACTATAAAGAATGAATTAATGCCTTAATACCTTGTAGTGTGCCATCGCTTTAGCTAATGAAAAGCAAGTCATTTATGATGATGGTGTTGATAATTGATAGTTGTGGCGGTGATAATAATGATATTGGTGGTGATGACTGTGGTGATGAAAAGAGACTGAAAACCAATTAAGAATGGATTACTTCTTCTCATAGCCACAAATTGGACTCTGGAGTTTGATGGCCTTGGACTGTAGTTCTTTAATTCCTCGTTCTTGCTCTATTAAAACTAATTCATTAAAACAAGAGGAGCTTTTTGTAGAAATTAAAAAATTTAGGCATTGAAATAATTATAGTGTTCTGTTACATCCTTATTTAAACGAATCAAGTGAAAGCTGAATTATTCTGACCAACTGTTATTTGGTGGAAATCCAATTTTGCTTCCCTGTGTTTGTTTGTTCATCTCCTTTCTGATTTTCTTATCATCAGCAGGAATATTCTTTCCAGGGCAATGGTAAGTTTCTCACCTTCCGTAGGATGATGTCATCCCATCTGTATGTTACACACAGACTTATTTCGTGACCCCGAGCAACACCCTATATCCAGGCTTTATTTGAAAAATGACCTCTTAGCTCTGTGCATCCTGGTTTGGGTAACTGACATTTATTTTTACTTTGATATCTGAACTACAGAGCATTCCAGTGGGATTCTTGCTGGGAGAAATGCCAGGTTAATTCTGGCAGACTTCATTGGAAGGTACCATGTTTAGATAGAGATCTTGAGAGCTGCCGAATCTTCGCATCAGTCCCCTGTCTAAATGAACCAGACATGAGAAACATTTTAGTTTAGAAAGGTGGGACCGAGTGTGGATATTCAATACATTCCAAAGAAAAAGAAGTGTTCATTTTTTTCTCCTTCATCCTCTGAAGATTGTCTGCAACTCCCCCACAGCATGTGTAGTCCTCCAGCATTTCAGAATTGATAGACTCCAGATGGAATCACAATTTGGACTTACTGGCCATGGGGCCAGTCTGCCCTTGACCTCACACATTTCTCTAGCCTTAAGTTCAGCGAGAAGAATCCATGGAATAATGAGACTATCAACCAAGTCCACAGGCCGGAAAAACCCTTCCAACATTAACTTCAGAGACAATCGTAATTTGAAAAACACATGTAAACAGGAGAAAAAGGAGGATGATTGTAAACTGCTAGCATTTAGGCAATAATGCTTGTTTAGTTGTATAGCTTTCCAGCCTAGCAATATCATGTGTATCTCTTTCAAATTTGTGGGGAATCCATGAGCTAAATTTTTCTTAGTGAAACTAAGCCACAATTTGCAGACTAATTTATAGTAAAGATATGTCATAAATATATCAGATATAACTGACTAACCAAATTTCTCAAATTCCTTTATAGTAAAAACCCAATTAAATGGAAAGCTGACACCATCCATATCTGTTTGGCTTATCAGGGTATCTGTATAAGTTAGCACAGAGCTTGGAATGTAATAATTGTACAAAAACCCCCATATCTTATTGAATTAATTTATTTATTCTGACATCTACTTCAAACACTGTCGAAATGAATTTATTTTAATTTATCTTATTGAGTAGAGGATATTTACACTAAGAAAATTATTTAATATTTTTGATGGTCCTGATTTCTGCCTGCTTTGTTCAAACTGCCCTTTCTCTTTTTATTTATTAGATTATAAATACATTGAGGTCGAGACCATGTCTCTCACATTATTCCATATTCCATTATGTTCTGTGATATTTAACGTCCCTTGCATGTTATGTAGTGACTTGTAAATAACAGACACCTAAAATTGTTGATGGAATATGGGGCCATTCCTAAACAGTAACTCGCTTCTAAGAACTTTGTGTCTCCAGCCTCTCAATATCCTGCTATATTAATCATTTGCCTTATGCCCATGGATTCAGAGGACCTCAACTTAACAGAAAATACCAATTATTCAATGTTCCAATTGCATTCCACTTTTATGGCAGAAAAACTTTTGAAAATGAAATATTTGGTCAGAAATTTATTGTCCAAAAGGATAAACAAATCCTCTGGGGTACCAGAGATATTGATATATCTGGTTTAATCAATTCCACATCTACATTTATATTACTACCAGGTAAGACCTCGTCTTCAATGAAGGGACCTCTATAACTCAAGACAAAGCTCTTTATCTCAGGAAGAGTCAAAGTAGAGGTTCTGGATGTCATTCCCATCAGTGGCCTCCCCATGGACACCTGCTATGAGAACCACCTTCTCCCCCAAGAGAAAAGAGCCACTGCAGGGCCCGATGCCCAGCCTACCCAGTGACCAAGGCCAGGAAGTGGATCAGGACTTGGCTAGAGAATGGACAGAGGGACCGCCCAACATCCAGTATTCATATTACTGTATCTCACTCTAGCAGCTTCCTTGGCTTTTATTTAGGCCCCTCCTGTCACTAGCCTTGGATCCAGGCCCCTGATGTCTCCTCAAAGAAAGGTCAGCCAGCCAGTCCCTCCGCAAGCTCTGAGGGAAAGGCTTCGCCATCCTCAGGCCTTCAAGACACAGGAGGAAGAGCAGGTCTGGGGCTCCAGATGGGCCAACAGGGCTGGGCTGAACTGCAAGGCCTCTGAGTAAATGGTCATTGGTAAAACTCTCCACCTTCTTGCCCTGGGCCTGTGGGGCCAGAAGCAGGCTCTGGTTCTTAACCACAACCTGCAGCAGGCTGTCAGGGAAAGGAAGGGCTCTGGGGAGGGAGAGGGCCAGGACCCCGTGCAACCTGGGCCATAGGGAGCCAATAAACAAGGTGTGCTGCTCCTGTCAGCCTTGGGGAACAGGTCTGCTGAATTGGTACTTCAAATCATTTAGCTCTTTTTATAAACAAACTCTGAAAAGTACAAAAAGAAAAAACGAGTGTGATCATGAGAAGCCTACAATCTGTCAACAGGAAGTTCGTAACATCACAATAAGTTGTCATTTCACTGTATATGTTTCTTTGTATTTTCAGAACCGCCCAAGGTCACTGTGATGCCCAAGAATCAGTCTTTCACGGGAGGGTCTGAGGTCTCCATCATGTGTTCTGCAGCTGGTTACCCCAAGCCAAAGATCTCCTGGACCGTTAATGATATGTTTATCATGGGGTCACACAGGTACTGGATTTGTATCTTGTTCTTTGTTTTTTATTGAGTGAGAAAAGTAGATGAAATTTCTGGGCAAAACTAATTTGACCAAGTCCCTAAGGTTAAGGGAAGTTTGACCAAAATCCACAGCTTTCAATTTCCTAATTTGGCCAAGAAATGTCAATAAAATAATAAATGATGAATTTATAGAGTATGAGGCTCTTAAGTCTTAAATTCAATAACTAGGACTAAGTGCTTTCCAGTACTTTGCATTGTAAACATAACACCATGACACTTGATTTACCTTGCATATTTGAAATGAGGATAATAAACTTTCTGTGGGGTAAAGTAATGTGTAGTTTTAATGAGTCTATTTAAAGACAGGTTGTGGGATTTAGCAGGAGAGAGAGGGGTAGGCAAAGGAGTAGCTCTAACAGAAGTGTGTGCAGATATTCTGAGTAGCCCCTGTTGATTTTTGCCATACTGCACTGAGATGCATTTTATTCTACTGGATGCTTTTCAAAGTAACTGAGTCCTTTCATGCTCAAAGAGTGTAATGAACATGTGGAACATGAACAATGAAGTTTCAGCTATTGGGCTTCCATTGCTCTGGGTCTGGCGTGAGGAGGAGGGCTTAGGTCTGAGTCAGATTCTCTGCTTGGACTTATCACTGAGTCCTTTGTGACATGAGTCCTTGCATCTCTCAGGTTTTCATTTTGCAGAACCGTGTAGCATAGCAGTTCATCCAGAGCAAGACTGCCCGGGTACAAAGTCTGTTTCTTTCATTTACGTCTGACTTTGAGCAAGTTATAGAACCTCTTTGCTCACCTGTGAAATGAAGATAATAATAATATCAAACTCACTGGGTTGTTTTGAAGATTTAAAATGTTAATAAACATAAAGCTCTTGGAGCACATAGCAAATACTGGATACATGGGATCTATAATAATAACAACAATAACAATATAATAAAATGATGTTAAATCATTTCTGCCATCAGAACTAAATATATCTCTAAAATATTTTAAGATATTTGAAAGGAAGGTTCTATAGTTCCTTGATACTATTATTAGGGTATTTTTCAATTTTATTTTCTTTCTGTCCATAGGTATAGGATGACCTCAGAAGGTACCTTATTTATCAAAAATGCAGTCCCCAAAGATGCAGGGATCTATGGTTGCGTGGCAAGTAATTCGGCTGGAACAGATAAGCAGACTTCTACCCTCACATACATTGGCAAGTATAATCAGTTTAAAAGGCAGTTAAGACAGGATGAATGTCGTATTAGGCAATGTAAAAACACTTTTCTGAAAATTAATATTAGGAATGAGTTATACCTAGCCCTATAATTTGTTATGCATTTCATACATTGATGAAAGCAAATATTGTAATACATTTAAATTAACAGTTCAGGAAGTGAATAGCTTCATTAGCCAACAGAAATCAAGGGAGCTTTCAGAATAAGAGAGTGCCAGATTGTCCCCATCCTGCCAATGATTCATCTGTTCTCTGCAATATTTCACTTACTAATGAATAAATTCAGTATATTTTCTAGTTTACCTCAACTTCCATTTTATATTTTCCACTTATAGTCAAAGCTGTCTCTAACATTTCTGTCATTTATCTTGTCTAGATAGTATTTTCACTTTTCATCTTCAGTTTTTTCTATAGACTCAAATGTTTATTGAAAATGTACTTTATGACAATTACTCTATAATATTCCATAATGTAATAGAATATTATATATACTAATATACAATTATGTAATCTAAGATGTTCTAATGTATAATTTTATATATTCTAATAATATAGAATATAGTAGAATATTTTCTTTAATTTGATTTTTCTTAAACAAATAAAGGACAATTTGACATTACATGCTCAATCTTATTTGTAAATTGTGACTAATTAATGGCTAGCAACTCACCTTTCATTCACTCTTATATGCCATTCATCATAAGGTAGTGAAATTGGCAGTGGTGAGGAAAGGGTATAGAAGAGCCACAGTAAAGATTCAGATTTATAGTTTGTATGTATAGATGAGGGAGGTAACAGAAGTCATAAATATTGAACTTGAAAACCTGAGAAGACATAATCTCTTGTATAGAATGAGGAAAGCACATGGCAAATTTAAAAGAGAAGAGGGCTCAGATTTAGAGATAATGATTTAAAGTGTTTACAGAACACCCAGGTGGAGAGGGAACAGGTAGATGGGAATGCATTGCAGAAATGAATTTTGGTTCATTCTCAAAGAAGCAAAAACATGGGACCTATTTATTTAACTGATTTGTCATCCGGAGTATGTAAAATACTGTGCTAGAGATTGTGGAGTATAAGATTTTAAAATGTACGTTATCAAGTCCTTACCTTTCAGGAGCTCGCAAAATGTGAGTGGATGGATATACATAAAAAATTATAAGAAGGCAGACGAATGAGTCCTATAGCAGAAGGTTGACAGAGGGGAAGATTAATTCTGACTGGGGAATTTGCAAAGATTTCTCAAGTGAGACAGGGTTTAAGCTCAGTTCATAGAATGAGTGGGATTTAAGGAGCTGTGGCCAAGGGCATTTCAGGCAGCGGAAACAGCTGTAGCAAAGGTGGGAAGGCAGAGAGAGTAGAGAGTGTTTTGGGTCACCAGTGCGGCTCCATACCAAGTGATAGTGAGGAAGTATGATGGAGGATAAGGTTGAAAAGAAAGCTATGACCGTTTATGATTTTTGAAAGCCAAATTAGAGAATTACAAAATGGAATCACTAAAGGTTTTCCAGAAGAGGAGTAAAATGATCTTTGAGAAGTTAAATCTTGACCTTGTTTCAAACTACCTTCATTGAAGTTAGGATGTCCTAAGATGTCCAGTTAAGAGAAAAATGTGTGAGTCAAGTAAATATTAGGCAAGGGGGCAAAGCAGACGGAGCTAAGGAAAGAAACTTAGAGAATGTCTATAGTTAGAGTCAAAGGGAAGAAGAGACTCAAACCTGGGAGATTCTGCTTTTGATAGATACAGACTTAAACCTTTGGCTGTAACCGTCTCTTTGTAGTTAGACAAGAATATCTTCAAAATCACATTAAAAATGTTATAATAAATTCACCTGTGGTTGTATTATCCTCATGTCCTATTGTAGACAAGTGAGTCTTATCCTCACAGCTCTTTTGATGTTTTTATTAATATTATCTTTCTTTCTTCTCCTTTAGTATTATTTCTATAAGATATGTTCAGCTTTCCAAGGTTTTTCTTTTTTTATATACCTCTCTTTTTTTTTTCATAAAGACTATTCAATTAATTTCCTAAAAATTTTGGACTCTCATTTTATCAGAATTATTTTTGTCTCATATCCTTTTTTGACCTTAATAAATGATCTTTGCATCACAAACATCTAGGTGCCTATGCATTAGGAGAGTTTCTGTCTGTTCATAAACACTGAAATAGCCACAGGTACATAAATAATGTTAGTTTTTTTTTTTATTGGTTTATTTAGTCAACGTAAACCAGGTTTGTGTGGCATTGTGCTAAATACTACCTATGTGCGTGTTTGTTGTCTCCAGAAGCCCCGAAGTTGGTCGTCGTTCAGAGTGAGCTCTTGGTGGCCCTCGGGGACACGACAGTCATGGGTTGTAAGATCTCTGGCGTTCCTCCACCTCAAGTCAGATGGTTCAAAGGTACATTTCTTAAGTATGTTCGGGTCTGGACTTAGTTTTGTTTTCTCTGTATAAAAAATGATTTGTTAAAAGTTTGTTTTGGTGTGTGACTTAGCAGTCCCGTAAAACGTGTTTATGATCCCACTAGAGACAATAGTTTAAAATCCTGAACTCTGCATTTCAGGATTTGACATCTGGTACAGATTATAGGACCGTGAAAATCAAAGCAGGAAAAGTTCGCCTTCGCTAATCCAGCTGAACGTTCTCTTTGTTGGTTTAGGATTGTTTCCTGTAGAGAATGGTCCAAGAATACTCAGTTAACATTTAAAATAGGTTCACTGATTTTACTTCGCTTTTCTTAAAGATAATGGCTCTCACTGTTGGAAAGTTTTCTAGATTCTCAAGGACACTTTCTATCAAGTACTCAAATAAAGACACATGTTGGAGCTTAAATTTAAATGACATTTTTAACTGAAAGACAAACGTATTTGATAGACAGCTTCCTAATGCTTGGTAGGTGCATATATTGGGCATTGGAATTCTACCCACCTATATTTGTAACATAAAGATTGCGCCTCTGTGATTCTGTAATAAAATAACCAAAATGTGCTGTTTGTCCTTAAGGAAATCACATTTGGGTCATGGTCCTGGCTCAGATGCTGACAGCACATATCTGTGTAAAACATCCTGCTTCTGTTTCTGTCTCAGTTTTAATTCATGAGAAAGAAAAATTCCCACAAACACACTCACAGGAAGGTTGCTAGGATTATTGAGATACTGTTTGCAAAATACTTTTTAATCTTCAGATGAAAAATGCTAAATAGTACAAAGCACTATTGTTATGATTCTGTTTGTTAAATTACAGACATTTCCATGGCAACGGGTTGATGTCATAATCACAAAATTATGAATTCACCTCGGGTTCAAATGCTTGGGGAACATGAGGTGAAAAAGAAAGGCTTTATGTAGAAAACAAACACTTTTAAATAACACAGATCAAAAACGGGGGAAACTAGGAGATAATGCCATTTTCATGGTTTTCCATGTTAAATGATTTTTAGTCTTCATGTTTTCTCATTTTCTCTGATATGATAAGAAAGCATTTCTTCTTAATTAGGTTTATTTCCGTATACACACTCATTTTACTTAAAATACTTAAATATGTGAATTACAAAAAAATATATATCAATTGCAAGCTCATACCATTATTAAATAAATCCAGAAAAAATGTGTTATAGAGACAGTATTTTTTTCTTTATGTCAGTCAGTGTATGTTCAAAATAAAGATTTTTAAAAGTAATGGAACTTGCTGATTTCTCTGCCTGTCTATAGCAGTCTCACAAAAAGTCTCTTATTCTCTCAAATCGAGGCTTCTTTTCTGAATATCTTAGTGTCCATGTCAGCCTTGGTCCCACAAATAGCTTGGAAGCTAAAGGAGGAGTTAGGGAGTCACGCAGTCAACACCCAGAGAGTCTAGAGTTGACTAACCATTATTTTGCAATCTCAGCCATGGACTTTAGAGTTCAATGGGCCTAGTAAATAACATCCCATTTTTCTGTCTGAGTTATGAACCAGCAGAGCTACAGCGTGGGTATTAAATACTGACAGACCATATCAGAGGTCATGCTCCACTGTTCATCAGCAGCCTCCAAAGTGGCCCTGAAGCCCTGGACAAGGGCAGCTTAATCTCCCAGTCACAGCAGGCTGACTGTAAGTAGAGTCTGGACCTTCAAGTGAAAAACTAGAGAACAGACCCTTCCACCGGCAGCCTGGTTCCAGGAGAGAAAGGGGGAGGAGGCAACTGGCCTTCTGCTCCCACTTCTGCAGGGGCTGAGACACCAGGAAGGTTAGGACAGTCCTGACTTGTGGAAATCACAGGGGCAAAGAAGTGTTCTTAGCCTGACCTTAAGAAGAATTTTTTCTTCATAACTTTTTCCCGCAGGCAATTAATGATTAAGTAGGTGATTATTTATTTATATTTATTTGTTTGTTTGTTTGTTTAGTGAGTTAGTGAGTTAGTGAGTGAGTTAGCTAGTTAGTTATTGTCAAGAACACTTAACATGAGATCTACCCGTTAATAAGTTTTTAAGCACATATACGGTAGGGTTATCTAGAGGCACAGCATTATACAGCAGATCTCTTGCACTTACTCATCTCATATAATTGACACTTTATACCTGCTGAACAGGTATAAAGTTACTCTCCATTTCTTCTGCTCTCCAGCCCCCAGCAGCCATCATTCTTTGATAAATTATGTTTCACTCAGACCCTCAGAGAAATGGCATTCCATAGTACAAAACCCACCAGATCTTTAGATTGTTTCATTTTTTAGAAATGAGTGACATAAAGCAGATTCAAAGAAGAATCAGAAACACTATTAAGATGTTACATGAAGGTTATTTCTGGTTAAATGTTAAAGAAATTGGATTGATCAGTGGTTCTGAAAGTGTATTTAGTTAGGAATCCCTGGGGGTTCCCCACAATTTTTTTTCAGGGAATTCACGAGATCAAAGTTATTTTTCTATTAATACTCAGATGTTTTTGTCTTTACACTCACTGTCTCATGAGTGTATAGTGTAGTTTGGGGAGGCTCCGTGACACGTGATATCCGATAAAGTGAATGCAGAAGCAAATTGGAACACTCAGCTGTCTTTTATTAAGAGAGACATTATTCCAGAGATTTGCAAAAATGTGAAACAATGCCACTCTTCTTACTGAGTTTCTCTTGTTTGGGGAATTATAATGATATTTTTTTCATAAAATGTGTTTATTATGTTAAAATGTCGTGAGTTTGTTATTATAAAGTAAATTCATTTTCAAAATTTTTTTTCATTGCTAAAATGATAAATACAAATAAATACAATCCACTTAACAAGGACATTTTAAAGTCCTCAATAATTTTTAGAAATGTAAAAGGTTCTTGAGACAAACATTTTTGAGAACCATTTAACTTCTATCAAATATTTGGAAAGATCTTATGCCAGGAATAATGATCTCTGTTAGTGTTTACATCCACAGAGGCCAGAACTGAATTTAAATTACAGCAGAAAGAGAACCCTCTTCAATGGTAATGATTATTAAATCCTAGAATAGAAAGTTTATATATTTTACTATGCACACCATTCTTCTAATCTGATATTAAAACTAAACCCTATTTAATGTCCATTTTGAGGTTTTATATTTCTCTTTATGGCTTCTCAATCATTTGATGACTAATTTTTTTTGTAGAAATTGAGAAAGAGGTTATTTAAATGTGATCAAAATGCAAACTTGATTAAGCCCGTGTTTTCCAGTTCATATTTTGGTTTATTAGTGCTATTCTTTTAAACATGTTTCATGTGAAAAAAAGCTGCTAGCAAAAAGGTCTTTATTTTATCCTATTATGTTCTCTGACATACACAGAAGAAATAAGGGAGAAATAAATTCCAAAAATCTAAATGCAGTCCAAATATTTTAATTCTTGATGCACAGCTAGGTCACATCGCATCCTCCCTTAGTGGGAGGAAAATTTATGTCAACATCATCTGCTTTTATTTATGAAAATTTCCCAGAGGCGTGTAGACATGCCTTTAGTTGCTTCTCTTTCTCGTGTGGTATGTAGTAGCCAGCTTAAAAGGATGATTGGGGTTTTAAATATTGGAATGCCGAAAAATACTTTATTTTCGGCATTGGCGGTTGCTATTATTTTTGTGTGTTTTTTAATTTATGGCTCCTTGGACCTCTTCTCCCCAGATTACAAAACAAAAAGAGAATTGTCTGTTTGTTGCCCTGAATCTGTTGGTTGGTGTTTTTTGTAGTGTCCTAGAGAATTACAATTACTAGCTCTGGCGATTTCTTTGCTTGTTAAATGCTAAGGGAGCTAGTTCCTTCTGTGGTTCTCAGGCCCAGAGCACATGGCTAGGCTGGTATGTGACATTTTAGAGAGAGCATTTTCAGACTTGACATCTGGGCATGCTATTAAACCTCCTAGAAATTTCAGGACCTCCACAAAGATTTCGATATAACCTTTTACATAAAAAAAATTTTAAAAAATATGGACATTAAGCTGGTATTAAACTTTCAGTGCGAGGTATTTTTTACGATACTGGTCATCCTGGTTAGTTACAATTTTAGGAGAGGAGACAGCTTGGAGGAGGGGAGGTGTAAGGTGAAGCTAACCTAACTTACAGATCTGTTGAGACATTGCTTGCTCTCTCGTAGAAATTGTTCTCAGGGTCTTGTGCTATGGGGACACGCAGCATATAGAGGTAACTCAGACCTAACTAAGCTTTCTTGGGGCATCCATCCTACCCTCACACTGAGGTCAAACTCAATACGGTCCTATCCTGCACATATTTATCCCCTACCTTCTTCTTCCCAAAAAACTCATAACTCCAATTTAAAGAACTTTGATGAATAATATGAATTTCGTAGAGGCGTCCTGGGCGGCGAATATAACAACACCTCTCTCTGGCCATTGTCAGAAGTTTCTCATCCATTCTTTCTCTTTACTGACAAGCACTCCCTACCCTCTCCACTAGCTGTGGTTCCTTCTCCACCAGCCATCCTCAGAATCTTCTCAGGCTGCTTGTACCTCCCACAAGCCAAAATCTGATAGTATTCAGCAATCCCCAAACCCGATCACTAACCAAACTAAGGACACCCATAGTCTCCTAAGCATTTCTTAGGTAATTGAAATTCATCCTGCAACAAAGATACTAGAAATTTCTTGCCAACTTTTATCTTCCCTAATACAGCACAGTGACAGCTGCCACCCTTTCCCGGTGCCCCAACATAGCTTCAAAGAGTTCATTCTTATTTAGGTACATAGAAATGTTTGTACGTAATTCACGTAAGGCCCGATTTTTGGCCATAGATTATCTCATAGAATTATTCAGACTAATAAATTAGCTCAGTGCCCAGAAACACTTCATTCTTTCATTGCAGAAACAGTTTAAGTGTCTATGCTGTATCAGACTCTAGTATTTAAAACTTTTACAATCAGTTTTCTTCAGAAGTTTTGAAATCAAACCAATAGCAAACTATGTAAATGCTTTTGGGTTTAATGTTCTCTCCTTTGTTTCGACCTAGGGGATCTTGAACTGAGGCCCTCAACTTTCCTCATGATTGATCCTCTCTTGGGACATTTGAAGATTCAAGAAACTCAAGATCTGGATGCTGGTGATTATACATGTGTAGCTGTCAATGATGCTGGAAGAGCAACTGGCAAGATAACTCTGGATGTTGGCTGTAAGCATCCCAACTCTGATAGGCAAATTTGGTTTGAAATTTATCTGCTATTTTTTTTTCTATACTAATAACTTTGAAACAATTGGGTGGAAATATTTGTCAGAAAGGCAAAATTAGGGTTAGGGTTCAAGATTATTAACTTAATAATGGTAGTTAATATTTACCAGGTGCTTTCTATGGACCGTACACTGTGCTAAGAACTTCCGCATGAATTATCTCATTATAACAATCCTCAGGGGAAGACGCTGTAGTTATCTCCATAAACAAATGAGGAAAAGGAGACTAAAATAAGCTAAGCAATGTGACCAGGGTCACAGAGCTGTGGAGGGGCACAGCGTGGATATGTGAACCCCGTTTGTCTTTTCTGACACCAAATTCCTAAGGATTAACATCTGGAGGCCATGAATTCCACTTTGGCCCTAGACCATAATTTGGAGATGTTGATGACAGCAAAGGTAGCAGACTGTGCTTTTACTTTTATTTTTTGTGATCCACTAACAATGACTTCTCAGTGTATAAAATAAAGGGCTAACTACAAGTAAGTGTCAGTCACAGTGTGAGACAGCATGTGCATGACAACTGTAGTTGGATTACTCAAGAAGTTTGATTCTCTCTCCTTTGCCTCTCCATCTCATGTTTCTTGAAAGAAAAATTCTACAAGGTATGGTAACACTTGAAATAAAGCAGAGCTTGCTTTATATGAAAAAGAACCTGGAAGCTACATTTTCACAGATAATTCAAACATACATCAGTTCAACTTATAAAATGTGACATTTTGTTAAATTGTGTTTTCATGTATGATGATTTTCATGCTAAAGCTGTTTTTTCTTTTAAACAAAAGTTAAGAATTATAAATAAAAAACACTTTTAGAATACAATAACACAAAACATTTTTGTTCTACTATCTTAATTCTTTAAATGAAAACCACGGCCCTCTACAATTAATATTTTGTTTCATATAAACTAAGTATTTTCCTCCTGAGATCTTTTATGATCCGCTTAACCACGGGATGTCTGGGGAACACTCTGCCTTCTTGTGATTATCAACAAAGCTGGAAATGGCCACAGAGACCACTGCAGAATCTGCGTAGGGGACAACAAGATATGTTTGAACCACGACTAAACTGTGGTTATGAGGAGAACAGCCTCGGAAATAAGAGCGGACTCTCTGAGTGGAGGCTCTTGAATCTGACAGCAAAATGTAAAACACAATTCGTGTTCGTAGAAATGTAAGGCCCAAATCATACAGAACTCTTGTTTTCAGGAAATATACCAAGTACAATATTTTAATTCTCAACATTTTCTAATTCTGCTTCTCCCTTCTTCCGGCACGAATGTTTTATATTGACCCCACATTCTTTTAGAGATATCTCTCCAGAGGAAGAAAGAAAGAGCCTTTGTAATTGCTCCTGACAAAAAGGGAATAACACCTTTGCCGCCCCCCCCTCCCCCGAGATAAGAAATCTAAATATCTAATATGTGTTATTTTGCTTTCTTACCACCTTCTTGATCATCTTTTTAGCTTCTGGACTATACAGGTTCTCTCTTCTGACTAATGGTAAACAACGATAGTTGGACGGCCCTAATCTTTATATTAATCATTCAGCATTTAGTAATCACCCTTTTGTTATATTCAATTGTTATAAATGAATTATTTATCCAATGCTGAATGATTAATATAAAGATTAGGGCCGTCTGTACTGGAGTGACTTGTGTTGCCTTAGAAAATATCTTAAGAAATGTTTTGTATTTCTCCTTGAACTGAATTTTGTTTTATCTTCACTCATATTCAAGATCTTCATTCTTTGACCCTTTATAAAACTATGGCTTTCTCAACTTTTACTCCAGTAATTGTCCTGATGGAACTATGAACTTTAACTCAGTTTTTTGCTACTGTAAGTAACCTTGATAGTTCTTAACAATTGCCAAATAACTTGGTGTTAAAGTCAGCGCCCTTCATGTTTCTGTTATGCCTTAGCTCGTTCCTCTTCCCCGTCAGAATTCTGATCATTGTAACTTACAAAGTTTGATTAGACTATTGTCTATCCACATAAAACTCTTGTTACATAGTCTACTAAATATAGAATTTAACTAAGAACTACACAAATCACAGTTGTGGTGATGGTGTGCTTGTCACTATTAGGTTTAAAAGCAAACAGATAAAAACAATTTTCTCAGAATGTTATATAATGATTAAGAGAATGGGCTCTGGAGAGAGACTGGGTTTTCTGCCAGACATTTCCTAGTACCTACCTGAGAGATCGGTTGTGAAGAAGAAATGAGATGTCATTACCTGCGTTCGTTTAGTGTGTCACTGGTTACTGCTGTCCTTCTGAAACTACCTAATGGGACGTGTATCAGTAACTTCACAAACTGAGTAGTCACTTGGCTTCTTTAAGTCTTGGCATATAATATAGAAATGCGTGTATAATAGTGGCATAGAATTTTAAATTAAACATTGGACTTTTAATGTGAAAATTATTGTTTCAACTTCATTTTTTCAAGGGGCTTGAGACAAGGAGTACTATTAGTAGTACATAAAATTATTCATTTGAATCCCAAAATTATTGGGCATAAATTTAAATAGCTTATGACTTAAAAAGAAAAACATGCTTTTCTCCATATCATGTAACTATTTGGGTTTTCGGATTGTTTTTGTGGGCTTGTCACTTCATATTAATAATAGTAGATCAGAAATTTTTATATTATATTATTATAAAAAGATTGTTTAATATTATTCTTGATTCTAGCTTCTTGTAGTGGGTCTTTCTTTTTTTTTCTATGTCTCATTATTATGGCTTGAAGTTATGGACATTTCAGGTCAACAGGGAAAGTTACCAATGCTTTTCATCCGTTTTGAAAAGAGGTAGTCAATTGTGAAGTCATTTGGAAAAAAAGGAGATCAGTCACATCAAACAAAAAGTCGGCCTGGCAGCGGTTTTATTTGCAGTGTTCCACACCACACAGGGTTTGTCCTAGACTGTGGTTTCGTGTTTTGTGGTTTGCTAAGAACAAAACAGTGTGTTCAGCCACGTAAGGAGAGAAAATCTCTGTTTGACTAATATAACGCAAGAGTTGCCATAGCGGAGATATATCTAATTATCACTGAAGGAACTAGAATAATTTTATGGAATAAGTTTTAGAGCAAGATGATGAATCTGTTTGTAACTTTTATGTTTTCACAATAAGGTGTGCACACAGACATAGCTTTCAGTAAGTGACAACAAAGCTGTGCCATGCATGAACCCCATGCAGTTCTCGAGGTGCTTGTACACAGATATTTAGATCACAGAGGATTCAGCATAATCCTGACAGACCATACACAGAAGCCAAAATTAAAATTAACAATAGATATATTAAACTCCAGAACTAAAATTTAACTCTACCGTACTTAGGATGAATGATAATTAATATTTAGGTGATTACTAAATGCTGAATGATTAATAAACATTCTCTCTTTTAACAACATGTTCATGGTGAAATTCAGACTAGAGGGGAAAAATAATTTTCCAAGTTTATAGATTAAAAACTAGTGGAACTGCCATTTGAGACCACCTCGTGGGTTGTAACTTCTCTAAGCAACACCGCCTCCTCCGTATAAGTCCTGTGTTTTGTACTACAGTCACTTCTGCTCCTTGCCCCCAGTCTCGTTAATCTGTTTACCATTCACCCAGCGTAATTCATTTGGGGTTCAAATTGGCCACACTAAGCTGTAGGAATTATTTAGAAGACTTCTTGGCCTGAGTTAGGAGTGCTTCATTTTTGAGGTTTGCTTGCCATTGATGCTGCCTTGGCTGCTTACCTAGTTAGTGCCTGGGTCTGCCATGGTTTTTGGTACCGGGACCTATATTCCCTGACTTAGTGCTTGTCTCGTACCTGACACTGTTCCCAAAGCTGCTTCTCCCCAGATGACTCCTTTCTGTCTTAATGAGTTTTATGGGCACGAATTGAGCTCTGCTTATTGCTGTGTATTCCAGTTTGTTCTTGACTTCTCTAGTTCTGAAAATTCGAATTCGTCTCCATTGTCCCTGATGGCTGTGTCCTGTTGTGTCAATATGCTTGCTTTCTTGCCAGAAACGTGGTTGATGGCTGGCTTCTGCATATCTTTTTGCTCTTCTGGGATTTATTTTCTGTCCCATTTCCACATTCACCTGCCCACACTCTGAGCCCAACACGTCCTAAAACTTTTACATTTAACCTCTATTTTTGGGGGAAAGCTACCGGCTCTAGAAGAAAGGACTGTTACTGCTCCAGAGAAAAGTAACTAGGCAGACCTAAGATAAGCTTACGATGAGTTACTTTATAAACTATTTTTAATACATTTATTTTGCCTATTATTTTATAAGCCAAATTCTCATATAGATGAATTAAGAAAAATAAAAATCTGAGCACAGATGCACCACTTCTTTTTAAAAATACATTGCTCAATTGTGGTATTTAACTTAATTGTTTTTTTAGGTTTGATAAACAAGCAATAGAGTTTCCAAAATTGCCACGTTTTTGAAAGTACAAGTTCTAATACAGCAGATCAGAGTTATCATCACATACACTTACTCAAACACACACATGATTATTGTTGAAGTGTTTTAATGTTGATTGAATCATTCACAAAGATCTAGCATACATGTATAGTGCACAGAATAAAATGTTAGTTGCTATAAGAGATAAAAAAAATATATACGATTGCAACTACAATCTCTCCAGGGAAAATCGAAGATAATAAGAAAAGGCTAAATGTAGCCATTGCCAGTGGGTGTGGGGCAGAGTGAGTTCTCTGAATCATCAGAGACAGAAGAGATCATAGTCATTTGGGACAACACAATAGAGATAACATCATGGAGGGGCCTTTGGAACTGGGTGAAAGAATCGTCAATATTTCAATAGCCAGAGATCAGTTGCATTTGAAAGGGATGGTAGTAACGCAGGTACCAATATGAGGAAGGTCAGTTCTTGTTTAGAGAAGAGTGAAGATCATCCAGAGAATAGGATTTGTGGTGAGAAATAGTGGGAAGTTAGAGATTCTTGAGCTCAGGCTGGCAAAGCACTGATACTGCTCAGAAGATAGTTGTTCATCTGAGTCCCAGACTCCCACTGAGAAGGAAAGGTGTGATCTCTGTAACCCATTTGTACTAACCTGCTAAAACAGCTCGCCTGTGGGCAGCTGTCAGAACCTGTAGAAAAGGGGAGACTGGTAAAGTAACAAAGAATTGTTACCCCGAAGTCAGATAGACCTGATATTCAATCCCAGCTTCACTGTGCAACTCTGTGTGACACTTAGCAATTTAACTATTTGTGTCTCGGTGTTTTCATGTATAAATTGGAATAATATAATATCTATCTCATAGGAATAATGCGAGAATTACATGAGATAATCAATAGAAATCACTTACACAGTGTCCGTCTCTGTAAGTGAGAGTTGTAATTCCTAACCGATATTTAACCTTGACGTTATCAAAGAGACCTCCCTTGGGTACCTCCTCTTACAGTCCTACTTGAGCAGGTTTCCTGAATTACCTCTAACAATATTCTGTACATTTCTCCTTGCCTGGTACCTCAAACATCATTACAAGTTCTGGAGGACATACTGAGAGCCTCGTCTACTTGGGCTTGCTGCCAGCATCCTCCCTTTATCACACTCTGTTGTTTTACAAGGTGTGCCTCTGACATATTTCTAATTCTTCCTCCCAGCTTCT
This sequence comes from Macroglossus sobrinus, assembly GCA_004027375.1. Taxonomy (NCBI): domain Eukaryota; kingdom Metazoa; phylum Chordata; class Mammalia; order Chiroptera; family Pteropodidae; genus Macroglossus; species Macroglossus sobrinus. The sequence goes on along the minus strand of PVKZ01000098.1, from coordinate 883,074 downwards.
GTGGTTACCTGAATTATGTGAATAATTGTAGCTTTATTATCTGTATTTTTATTATTTCTGAACCATCTCTTAACTCTAAGATTTTAAGCACTCATTATTCTCCCTTTGTCAAATACTATAATCTGTTCCTTTAATATATATTATTAATTCTCAAACTTTAATGTCTTTAACTCAAAAATGTGAAAAAAAATACGATTTTGAGAGGCAAAAATGAGGTACAGAACAGATAGCTTGTTATATAGTGATCTGTTAAAGGATGAACTCTGGTATAAAGTTCTTTTAAAAATTTTGATTAAATGGAGTAAGTTTCAGAAAGTGTCAGCAATATTTTCATTACAAGACCAACTTACAAGAAAGCTTAAAGATTTAGGCAATACTACATAAACTAAAATTGAAAACAAATTTCTAAAATGAAAGATTCTTTTTATTTAAATTAATCTTGATTTAAATTTCCACTTTATCCTTTATACCTTTAAATAAATAGTTGAGCTTCTTTTGCCTCTATTCATATAAAGCAAAAAGGAAATACCTGCTCTGTCAGTCGCAGACAAGAGTAGTTAAGGGGTAGATTTATAATATTATATGAACAGTGATTTCATTGACAGTTGACAGTTTAACAAAGTTTATACTCAATATGCCTGTAGACTGTCCTGGTGACCTTTTTGTTGTTGTTTTCAATATCTTTCAGCACCTCCAGTTTTCATACAAGAACCTGCTGATGTGTCTATGGAAATCGGCTCAAATGTGACATTACCTTGCTATGTCCAGGGCTATCCAGAACCAAAGATTAAATGGCGAAGATTAGACAACATGCCGATCTTCTCAAGACCATTTTCAGTGAGTTCCATCAGCCAACTAAGAACAGGAGCTCTCTTTATTTCAAGTAGGTTAAAGGAAATATATTTTATACAAGTATGTACATATATATTATATATTCATATTTTATGCATGGGTATTGCTGTGTTTGAGATAGTGACTAAATCTTGCCAACACATTTTGTGTTTGTTGCATTGTACTTTCAAATAGTACCAAACTCTTATATTTGGGGATTGTTATAAATGAATTACTGATTCAAGTGTATGTTCTATCATAAAGGCTTATGAAGCAATATGACTTCTTCATATCTCACTATTTGTTATTGCAAATAGAGTCACCTGTGCATCCAGATGGATATGGGATCACATTTTATTGACTCTTGTATAGAAGAGTGAAATATTACTAGTAATGAATGTTAATTAATTACTATTATTATTATTATTATTATTATTATTATTATTTTGCCAAAAACACATAATCACATGCATGGGGACTCTATACCCTATGGAAACTTCTTGACTAATATCTGTGTCTACCTGGAGCAACGGTTTTTTTGAAAAAAAGTCAAATTTCTCCCATCAAAAATCTCCCCGTAAGGTATTAAAGCATTCAGTTTTAAATATTTAAACTTAAACACTTTGCACTTTTTCAGATATTGTTAAGAATATTTACATAGCAGCACCAGAGGAGTAAAAACATTTAGATGATGAACTAGATTTTAAAAAGTAATTGTGTCTTTGGGTTATTTTGTAGAAGGCCTCCAATAAGTGTTTTCATGTTTATGAACAATAGTAAATGTAAATTAGCCACTTAAACTTTCAAATACAAATTAAACTGTCTAATTACAAGTGTTTAAGTACTCAGTGCTGTGCCAGGCTCTGTGGTGAAGACGGAAGTCAGATACTGGGTTTTACTCAGGCGTTTTACAATCCACACAAATGTACCTACTGGAAATACTCGTTAAGTTGGGTCACACTGTGCGGGACCTAAAATGCACAGGTGAAGAAATGCATTTAATGAGATTGAAAATAGAGACTCTCCTTCCCCCACAACCCCTACAAGCTTCTCTGGCAGGAAAAGGCATGTGAAAATAGTGCTGCAGAGGAACTGCTTTACAAGGCAGGAGGGGAGGCGAGAGAGGGAAGAATGGGGAGGCAGGGTGATGGTCAGAATGAGAAACAGCCCAGAGAGAAACAAATCAGACCTGAAAACAAAAGCAATTAGAGGAGATGGAAAAAAAATGAGAATAAAAGAGGGCCGTGTATTGACCAGTGGTGGCCCAGTTGTCCAAATTAAATCATCTAGAAGGAAACTCGTGATTACAAGCTTAGTTCTCAGTAATATCTTGTATTTCTACACAAGTTAGTCTAAGAGTTGATAATATTAAACAATGTCATGGTTAGGAGCAATGTGTGACTTAGAAACCAGGTGATTTGTTGAACTGTGCTTTGCGAATGCGTGTTTGCTATTGTTGAGTGTGGGTGCTGTCAGTTTCCCAGATGCAATTCTGCAGTTACGTGCATGTGGTTAACAGAGTAGAAATTGTAACTGCTTTTTTGTCTCAGAGGCTGTGGAACTATCTATAATGGAAAGTTACATTTTCCATCAAAACCTTATCAGTTGATTAAACTGTGCTTATTTTAGTAACTATATTTGCAAAGATGACAATCATTCCCCTATTTAAAATCTTCTCTTGCCTCCTCTGTTGTTCCCAAGACAAAGCCACGCTCTGTATAAGACACCAGGCTGCCTTTTCAGCTACAGTCCCCTGACTGTATGAATGCAGCCTCATCCAGATCACCCTAACACCCTCTTTAATATAGTAATATTTATATTATTTATATTACTATATTATATAATAATATAGTAATATATAGTTACCTCCTATGTGAAGCTGTCCCCGACCCCTCCACATGCTGTCACTCACACAGGCCTTGCTCCCACAGCTCATTGTGCGAGACTCATCTTACGGCATTTATCACACTGTGGTGGCATTGGTTGTCATGTACCAATGGTTTTCGTCTCCTCCCCTAGAATGGGAGCTACCAGAAGGCAGTAGCTCCACCCACAGATCTCAGCTCTGTGTCTAGCAAATAATGAATGTTCCATAGATAGTACTGAGTGAATCAATGATCCTTCTTTTTAGACTTATGGGCAAGTGATAAAGGAACCTATATTTGTGAAGCTGAAAACCAGTTTGGAAAGATTCAGTCCCAGACAACAGTGATGGTCACAGGACTCGGTAAGATCAATTAAGTGTTTAGACACCACGCTTTTCAGAATTGTCAGACTTCTTTTGTTACATCATCTCTTGCCTGTATTACTTTAATGCTTTAAAAACTGGATAAATATCTGATTACTAGATTAGCCTCCCCTCCCACACCCTATTTTTTATTTCATGGGAGGTTAGAACTGAAAATAACTTCAGAGATCATTTGCTCTAGGCTCCTTATCTTGCATTTGAGGAAATGAAGGTCAATTTGAATCAATCACATTAAACCTAAATATGAATACACAGATGTAATGGAGTGCTGCTCTTTTCTGTTTACCTTTTTCGCATTTACCATTTTAGTTCATATGGAATTATTTTTGTGTATGATATGATGTAAGAATATGTTATATTTTATTTCCAAATAGTAAGACATTCGTTTTAATATTTTTTATTGAATATTCTCTTTCCACTGATTAAAAGACCCATTTGGTCTCATGCTAAGTTTGTATTCCTACATTTATTTGTTCCTTGGAATTCTATGTATGCACCAGCCCTACATTGTTTGAATTATTACAGCATTTAGTGTGATTTTTAAATCTGTCAGTGCATGTTTCTCTTTAACGCACTTCCATAAAATTTTCTTTTTGTATCTTCTGTTATTCATCTGCATATACTTAAAATTTCCAGATAGAATCTCTCATGGATTTTGCTTTGGTTTATGTTAAATTTATTCATCAATTTCTGGAAAAGAGCATCCTCACAGTGCTCCTTTACCATTCCAGCTGACGTAGTCCACTGCATTTTAGTTGCTTAAATGACAGCCTCCTCACTGATCTCAGCCCTTCCGGCTTTTCCCTCTCCAGTAAATCCTGTTCACAGTTTCCAGATTAAAAATTTCCTGAAAATATTCTGATGTTTCCACTTTTCTGTTTATCAATGCTTTCAGTCACTCTCCATCTGTCCATTGACTACGTTGCAAATTTCTTGGCTTAACATTTCTGGCCTTCCTTGCCATAGACATATTCGTGGTTCGTTCCTCTGCTTCTGTGCTATTACCTCTTGCCATTCTCTCTGTTTAGAAGGGTCCTTTATCTCTATCTTCCAATTCATACCCATCTACATTTTAAAATCTTGTTCCTGAAAACCGATTTCTTCTAAACAGCAGAAATATTGGTCATATTGGTCTTCTCTTTGGGTGAAAGAGAGTTGATAGTGCCTGTGCTCTCTCTGACTTAGTTGCTCCTCTCCTTGGGATCAGCCCCTCAGTGACGAGTGTCATTGAAGGACAGCAGCTTACTCTGCCTTGTGCTTTGTTGGCTGGAAATCCCTTTCCGGAACGTCGGTGGATGAAGAACTCAGCCATGGTAAGAACAGTTCAGATCATGCATTCACATTCCTGATTTTCTTGAGTAAGAGACTGTAGTCCCACTATTGAAATTTCAGTTTGATAAATATACAAACATATATTTTTTGAGTGTATCAAAACTTCTCTTCAGTATTAACATGATTATGCAAGTCATATTATTTTGGAATTAATAAGATGGAGAAATCGTCAGTGGTGTAATTATTATAATTTTGCATTAAATTCAATGTAATGAGCTCTTTTCAGAATATGTAAAAAACTGAAGCAAGTTCTTTTCAGAGCATTTACATATTTTAAATTCTTTTTTGTAGGACATAATAAAATATCACTGTTCTTATAAAATTATTCCATTTTATATATTAATCTTTATTAACTTCAAAAATTATATTTTTTATTGTAAACTACTCAGAAACATGGATCTATTTTATGTCATTGTTTTTTAGTGTATAACTTTTAATTATGAAAGTATGTGAAAGATTCAGTTATATGGAATTTTTCTGTAAACGTGCTATCTATGGCAATAAATTTTCATCTAGTTCACAGTATTTTTTTTTCCATTTTTCAGAACAATTAGACTCACTCTTTCCTTGAAGTATCAAGTAGAAGTGAATTAACTCTATGGACTAATATGTAAAAGTGTTCATGTTTACATAAAAACCTGAGAAAAGTAGAATACATCAATCAATAATAAATGCCCTTAATACATAAGATTTGATACTCCTTGAACACTAAGGTGCCTGTGATTGAACAAAATGCAAGAAGGGTGTGGAGTTGGAGGTGACAATTCTTATCATAAAATGTTGCCAGCCTTCTCTGACACAGTTCCTATATCATACATTGTTCTCTAATATTTGCATTTGTCACTGAAAAGGTTGGGTGTTGAGATTAAGTCACCTTCTGTAACTTGAATAAATGCCTGTTTGCCAAATAAAAGTATCAAATGGCTTGCAAGTGATAATAAGGCCTTCTTGCAAAAGAATGAATTAAGCCAAGAGTTTAAAATTACCAGTGAAATTTGGGTCCCGAGTGGTAACAAAAATTACAGAAACATGAAACAAGTTGGCGTCTCTGTTTCTTTCCCTTTTCCAGCATGTGCATAACTACAGATGGTAATCGGTTTCATTTTTGGTAGTACAGCAGGATGACATTCAACTGAGGCTACCCTTGGTAACATTTTCTGCTCATCATTTTTCACTTAAGGATGTTAAAATATTTTGTTATTTTATAAGACATTTAATAACTCAGTTGAAAAAAAGCAGATTCAGTTTTGGCTTAGGCAACATTGCATTTTTAATTAAAAATGACATTTTTTTTCTCTTTAAGTTGGTCCAGAACCCTTACATCACTGTACGCAGCGATGGGAGTCTTCACATTGAAAGAGTTCGCCTTCAGGATGGAGGCGAATATACTTGTGTGGCCAGTAATGTTGCTGGAACCATTAACAAAACTACCGCTGTGGATGTGCATGGTAAGACACACTCACTGTAATTCTTCCCAAACTGTGTTTAAAGCTGGGTTCATATCTTTAAATCAAATAACTCTGTCCCTCTAGTTATAAGTAGTAGATATCTTTCCTTATTTTTTTTTTTCTTAACAAAAAGCCTTGTTTCTTGAACAATATTTACATTGTGAAGGCTGTTTCCAGATTTCCCTTTTCTGTATACACAAAAGGACATTACTGGCAGTCACCAGCTGAGTTGGACCTGGGGTTTTTTGTAAGTGGTTTATTAATTGATAGAAGTGCACTCAGCTCTCATAGAGTTAGGTTTAAAAATAAATTTTAATTTCCGGCAAACTGAACTTATTATACCATCCAAAGTGCCTTTTCTTTCTGGATTGTGCAACAGGCATGTCCTTGCTAATGACCCCTTTGTGTATTAGCTAGAAATGACCTAAACTTTTCTAAAGGCTACCTCATGTGCCCCAGACAGTCTTCTCGCGTGTTAAATAACAGTCACAAATAAGAAAATCCAGAAGCTGTCTTTTTCCATTCGTGACTAACAGTTGCCAACTTTTTACATATCAGTAAATAAGTGACAGCTTCATAGTTTAAGAAATTGTCATTTTGTGTGTGTGTATTCCCTGTAAAGACTTTGCAACATTGCTTTTTTTTTTTAAGCTTGGTATTACAAAATAGTTCTGTGTACAGAGATGAAAGTAGCACAGAACATTTATTTTTAGTAGTTAATTCATTCTTTTTTTAGGATATGAATTGGAGAATCCAGTAATTTCCCAATTTTGCTTGGTCTGTTGAATTTTCAGTGGATGCAGACTATCTTCTTTTTATCTGCTTCTCATTGTAAATAGCCTCCTCGACTTCTATCAATCTTAATACCACCAATCTCCAATATCACATGAGATAGTCTTGACGAAATATGATTTTAAAGAAATACTAATGTAACTCTAAATTATAGTCTAAATAAGTGTATATAGAGAGACTATTTCCTCTATATACATATATATGGAGAGAGAGAGAGAGAGAGTGAGAGAGAGAGAGAGAGAGACAGAGACAGAACATGCACAATCTCAGATTAGATATAGTTATGTTTAACTATTTTTAAAGAAGATCAGCTTATAGATTTCTTGGAAGGTACTTATGAACTGGTTTGAGAATCTAGTGTAGAAATACATTCATGTCCTCTCCCTTTGGCTTCTAGCAGCTTTCTAGAATATGGTGTCGAGAAGAATTCTGGGGCACATTTTCACTTGGGTGAAAGAATGACACAATTAGTCACTCTTTGTCTGCCAGATCAGAGGAGTGAGGAGAAGGCAGACAAACCAATGATGTTGTTTATCATGATGCAGTACATTTTAACAATTAAAAGGTCATTTCACAATATTGTTTTATCCATCTTAGTCCAAAATGAGTAACCGATTTAGTCAATAGGTTAAATCAACCCAGATATTTGCCTATCCACTTTTAAGAATACTCATTAAATACCCTCAACCAATTCTTAAAAGAATGAATTAATGAACACAAATATAAATGCACATTGAGATGACAATAAACTATTTACTTGTCATGTTGACTTATGAAGACTGATAATCTGGAAAAAACAGCTTCTCCATACTCAAATGACCTCAGATTTGAAAACTATTGCCTAAATTTGCCACTTTCCTTTATAGCTGTCAAACTCAATACATATTTAAGATTATGGCTTATTCCATGTTGCCACAAAAATTACAGCACAGCTGAAAGTTGACTAATCCATGTTGATTCTGGAAATTACATTTCTCGCCTTAGAGAGAAGCCTCACATTCTTATATAGGGCTGGGAATTTGCTGCCAATTTTTTTTGTGCCAATTCTTTATGAATAAATTATCTAAAGAATGAACCCAGCCTTAGGAAAATATGAGAATATAGCAGAGCTAATCTAAGCCTTCCAAGGAAGTTCGTGCACTGAAGTCTCTGGTACCTCTTGTTCTGGTGAACTTACCCTCCATGGTAGCTGTGATAATTCTGTAGAAATTTGGCTTAGAGGCAAGAGACACACAGAGTGTGCTTGAGCTCTAGGGAGCAGTTCTCGTCCTGTCTTTCCAGGGAAGGAAAGGAAATGCCTGGTATTTCTTGGTCTTTCATTGTATTCTGTGCATTATGTTAGGAATTTTCATGTATGGGAGCTTCTTTAATCAATTTTGTTATTTTGACAACATTGAGTGTTGATAATTTTTGAATGCTGGTTGGTTATGATAAATTGAGATATACATAGGATGGAATGAATGATTTAACATTCTTTTCCTTTCGTTTCTACTCATATAATGTTAATTCTTCAGTTATTTTCTTAAGTCAAAAAGTATGTTCTTCTTTGTGAAAAATATTGTCTTAGAACCCTTTATTTTAGTCTCTTAAATGTAAACTCCTTAGTTTTTTTTCAAGTTTTACTGTTGAATTTCTTTTAAGAAAGCAAATTCTTTTTCTAGGTTAAATTTAGTAACTTGCTAAGTGATTCTCGTGTATAGATAGATGCTTAGTGGGTTTAAACAGCCATTTCTCTGGAGGTGGCTTAAGTCAGCTTGCTGCACCTTAATGGGTAACGGACAATGATGAAAGATATGTGTTAAACGTGTAAGTCTTAGGATGTAATTCTATCTTGAGTTTCCAGGAGGAGATTGATTATCTTCAATCCTCTCTTATTTTTGTTATAAAAGTCAACTTATTACACCTAATTTATTACTCGATTTTAAAGTTTTTATTAAATTCCTCAGATTGTAACTATTGTATTAACTGTTTATTGTATTCCCTTACAAATTACACTTCTATCAGAAAATGTTGTCTTCACTAGTTTTTATAAATACTCAGCATATCCTAAAAAATGTTCAACTTTAAACATATGCATGGAAGGACAGGTGCTCAGATTGTGAGTGTTGCTTCTTTTCAGTTCTGCCAACCATTCAGCATGGACAGCAGATACTCAGCACGATCGAAGGCATTCCAGTCACTTTACCGTGCAAAGCAAGTGGAATTCCCAAACCGTCCATCGTCTGGTCCAAGGTGAATGACACATCTAGTGATATTTGTTAATGTAAATATTTTTAATCATACATGGAACCTGTGACTGTACTGTAGACCCTTATAAAACGTAAAACCCGTGCAGTCATACCACTTGGAAGGGGTCTTGAAATGGCCTTAGTGCAATCAGCTGCCTGGTGTTTGAATAGTGTTAAGAACACAACAGTGAGCACTAATGTAGTACATTCTGTGTGCCGGGAACTTTCTGATCACTTTCCAGGTTGTAGCAGGTCCTTTTTGACGCTTCGCCATGTTCCCCAGTCCTTCTGATTTCAGCGCAGCTCTGGTGGACAGCTCCAGGGGCTCTGCCCAGGTCACCCTTCATGCATCTCCCAGCCTGCTACAAGGTATCCAGGAATGCAGGCGGATTAAGTCCTGTAGGGGGCGAGTGTCCTACATCCATGCCTCACTTCTCATCCATCAGAGGAATTCTTCCGAGGTCATCTACATTTCCTCGGAGGGTCCCCAGCACATAAAAGCTCATCGGCCCAGCCGCAGAGGAGAGCAGAGCAGTGAAACCCTTTCTTAGCTTTCCTTCCTTCTGTGCCTCACTCTCCCACCCTCCTGCTCAAGCCCCTGGGGATCTTGTCCCTAAGGTCAAAGATTTCCTATCCCCAAATCTTTGTTCCAGACTCTGCTCTTCCAGGAAGCCAAAATAAGACACATACACAAAACTTGTTTATTCCCATCTATATCCCTGTCATTAAGTTGTCAGCTTTCACTTTAATCGTGCAGGAAAAACCTATTTCCTGAGGAAGTCCCTTCCGTCCAAACAGCCATGAAGGTGGCATATTTTCTGTCAATTACATCTGGCAGATATAAAGTAATATAAAATGATAGCATAATTATGAAATGTAGCATTTGTATAAGTTGTGCTACACGCAGATTATTTTGCCATATCATCTAATTTTATACATCTAAAAATCTCTGAAATATATAGAAGTTGGTGTTGACATCAGTAAATTCAATTAAAAAGTTAAGATTTCTGCATTCTGGACACAAACATGCAGTGGTCAAGCTGATCCCCAGACCATACTGTGTCTAATACCGAGTAGAAGTTTAGGAAATTTTAGGGAAATATAAAAATGAACTCGTTCCAGTCTGGCATTTATGCTGAGATCAGGCCAGAGGTTCAGAGTTTGGGCTCCAGGTCCTGACTGCTAGGGTTCGAGTCCCAGCTCTACCACTGACTGGCTCAGTGACCCTGGGCAAGTTACCCCACGTTGACCCCTGCTTTATTATTTCATCTGTAAAATGGGGGGGTGTGACCGTTCCTACTCGTAAGACTGTGGTGATCATGAGAATAGTTAACTCATGAGAAGTGCTCAAAACAGTACCTGGCTTCGCGTGAGCACCGTCCCATCCATTACTAAAATCGTCATCCCCACCGTTTTGAAGTAGCCCTGGAAGGAGGGGGACAGAGTTTTGTATGAAGGAATATCACCTATGCCTTATTTGTTCAATTTTTTCTTACCAATAACTTTCTTCAAATTAGCATTTTTTTTTTTTTAATCTCATGGTTTCCCCCGTGGAGATTTTTTCCCTGCTTTTTCCAGACATTAAGTCACTCTTTATTATCTTAGAAAACACTTTGCTCTTTGTTGTGTTTTGCAGAAAGGCGAGCTGATTTCCCCCAGCAGTGCTAAGTTTTCCGCAGGGGCTGATGGGAGCCTGTACGTGGTGTCACCCGGGGGTGACGAGAGTGGGGAGTACGTCTGCACCGCCACCAACGCCGCCGGCTATGCCAAAAGGAAAGTCCAGCTGACGGTCTACGGTGAGAGCTTGAGGGGGAATGTTTTTCTTTGACACCGTCTGTGCCAAAACTCACATTTCTCTCACAAATAATGTTACCAGAGGTCTGCACCCCTTAAGTGAATTTTTTTTTACAAAAGTGCATTTTTATTGCTAACCAACATCTCTTTGACTTAGATTCTGATTTAAAAGGAGAGTAATTGTGTAGCCTTTGAGGGAACTGTTATGGTTTTGTCCTGAGGCATTTGCTTGCTGCGCCCAGCGCTCTTCAGAGGACACCAGTTAGTTCAGGCTCCTAGCAAGGCCAGCCTCAGTGGTGTCCTGGGTAGTGCTCTGGTCAAGGGGCTCCCTTCACTGATGACAGACTCTAAAAAGAGCATCTCAGCTGCCCTCTTCACATATCCCGAAGAGCTGAAAAGGGAAGCTTTCTCATCATTTTCCCTTTAAGCTCTCACAATAAATATGGTAATAGAAAGTTTTAGATAGGCCCCAAACCTTGGAATAAACAGCATCTTTTTGTAAATTATTTGAGAGTATTCATTCGCGTAGTCCACATTTTAATGTACATGTTTCAATGCACCATTTCCCTTCCAAACCTGTTTTTTTTTTTTTTTTTTTTTTTTTTTTTTTTTTTTTTTTTTTTTTTTTTTTTTTTTTTTTTTTTTTTTTTTAGTAAGGCCCAGAGTGTTTGGAGAGCAACGAGGACTGTCCCAGGATAAGCCTGTCGAGATCTCCGTCCTTGCTGGGGAAGAGGTGACACTTCCGTGTGAAGTGAAGAGCTCACCCCCACCCATAATCACCTGGGCCAAGGAAACCCAGCTCATCTCGCCGTTCTCTCCCAGGTAGGAGATTGCGATGGATTGCAACACGCAGAAATGTTCTCTCTCAAAACAGAAGGTTGTAGCTATTCAGGTTTTCAAATGTTTCAAAAATTAACTTTTAAATTTGAGGTGATTCACACATACATTTGAGCCTATGGAAAATATGTATGCCTTCTAAATCATTCTTTAATATCACAAATACTAACACTCAGCTTGGACACAATTTTTTATGGGTGCATCTTGCAAGGTAGTTATTAAGATGGAACATATTCGTACGTTGATTCTTGGCGACACAAAGGGCATATTAGACGTAGAAGTCCATTAATCCTGTAGGAGAACAGAGCACAATAGGCATTCTGATGCCTAGGACTTCACTTTTACTGGATGGTTTTGTAAAAATCTTCTTGATTAAACCTGTAGACAAATAAAGACCCACTGAGACTATCTATTTGATAAACTAAATGACACGGAAAACAGAATTCCAGAACCTTTAACAGCACAGCCTTTGTTTCCATGTGGGTACAGGCTCACGTTTACCTCTGCCCCTCAGATAAACTGGCCTGAAACTTCGGCAATGTTTCCAGGAGACTTCTCTAAACTTCAGATTTCTTGTTCTAAAATGAGGATAGTATGTCCATGGCCATGCTACCCTGAACAAACCCAATCTCATCTGATCTTAGAAGCTAAGCAGGGTAGGGATGGGAGACCACCTAGGAAGATGAGGTGCTACAGGCATTAAAAAAAATAAAATAAAATGGGGATAGTAGTTACCTGAAGGATTATAGGAGATAATGTATATTCCAGAGTCCTCACATCTAGTTCTCAAGCAATTACTATTTTAACTCAACATCATGCCAAAAGTTGCTGGTAGAATAAGAATTACAGTCTCTAGCTATTGTCTGTTAGTCTTGTTGCTGTATAGTTATGAAACTATATAGCCACACGATTATAGTTTCCTTACCACTTTTGAGGAAAAAAATAAACAATTAAGAACTACTATGCATAATTTTGCTATTTCTTTGGGAAAATATTTGCTTTGACTATTTTTGAATAAAATAAACTCCACATTACAGATAAAATTGAAATTGCATTGTTCCGTCCCCAAACTCTTTTCTCTCTTCTCAGAAGCAGACACTGCTACAGACGTAATGTGCATCCCATACATAAAATGTGTAGACTAGTAGAAAATACTGTTTTCTGGTTTATTTTTCAGTTTTGTTTTGTGTATCTGTTTTCAATTTACCATTATGAAAGATCATATATTATTATTCTATTGCTTGCTTCTTTAAGTTAATGTCTGTTTGTTTTTCATAAATATAGATTTAGTTAATTGATTTTAATGACCATATACGTATTCTACATTTTATTTATACATTTCTCTATTTATGGACATTATGCTCTTGTTTGTTTTCATTTTTGGGGGGGTTATAAATGAGAATTTTCAGGGAATATATTTTTTATATGTCTCTTTATACACATGCATGAATTTTTTAGGACCTGTACTTAGGACTACAGTTTCTGGTCTGAATGAATCCCTGTTTTCAGCTCTGTAGACATTTCTAAATTGCTCTCCAAAGGGCCCTTTCACCAACAGAACATAGGTGTACCTAGTCCCACATTCTAACCAAAGCATGGTGTCGACTGACAAATATTTTTGCCACTCAGATTAGTGTGAAATGGTATCTTGCAACTGTCTTAGTTTTCACATGGCTGACTTCCACTGAGTCCAGAATGCTTTCAGGGTTTTCTTGGTATTTTTGTGTTATCGATGAATTGCCTCTTTAACCTTTCACACTTTTCTGGTGACTTGGTTGTCTTTATCTGGTTGAATGTAGAGATTTGGTCTTTGTTCTTAATAACATTCCTTTGTCTGTTGGATGTGTTTAAATTATCTTCTCTCAGTCCACTGTAAGGCTCTTAAGTTTATTTATGTATGAGGTCTGTACAAAATTGAAAACTTTTTATGTACCTCGGTGTACTAATCTAATTTTTTAAAGATTTCTGCTTTATGAAAAAAAATCATCAACATAGCCTCTAGTATTTTATTCCAATATTTTATGATTTTTTTTTTATTTTGACATTTTAGACTTTATGTGAATTTTTATGTTGTATTTTTCCCAGGTGGGGAGCCGGTTATCCAACACAATTTTTGAATAGTCAGTCCTTTTCTTGCTTTTTGTAATATCACCTCTGATATTTCACATTACTTACTGAGTTCTCACATTTACTTAATTCTTTGGGAGGGGTGCCTTTGTGCTTAACTGTTCATCCTTTGGTCTCTGGGTCAGTAGCACTCTTTATTGGTCTTAGCTTTATAAGAAAACTTGATATTAAGTAGTTCTATCTGGCCCCCTTCTTTCTTAAAGCTATTTTAATACAATTAATGTAATAACATTTTTATATGTAGGTCTGATTCACCCAACTACATTATTGTTCCATAGGGAAAATATATTCAATATATATTAAAGAATTACACATGTTCCTTCTTTTGCCTTTATTTTAGCAGCCTAAATTTTTAATAAAGCTTTTTAGAATAAAAGAAAGTATTCAAAATATATTCAAAATTTACTGAAATACACATCTGCTTTGTACAGCTTCAATTTAACAAAACAGAGAGATGTACAGTTATGTGATGATTTCAGACCATTAGGTGAGATTTAAAGGAAAGAGAAATCTGACTTTGTATTTGCAGGACCATCATACGGAATATCCAAGATAATTATGAAATTAAGCTGCCTTTTAAAGTGTAGAGAAATGACATGTAGATGGGAGAAAAGGTTCAGAAGCTGTTTTCAGAGTAGAATTTCACAATGCACAGGTGATATTTGAAATTTCATGTTCTGTAGTCCACTGTGTGGTTTCTTTATTTCAGGCACACGTTCCTCCCTTCTGGTTCGATGAAGATCACCGAGACCCGCGTTTCAGACACTGGGCTGTACCTTTGCGTTGCCAACAACATTGCTGGGAACGTGACTCAGTCTGTTAAATTAAATGTTCGTGGTGAGTTTTTGAACGAAGGCATAGATATCTATGCACTGGCCACAGGGAAATCCATCCTCCCCATTTCTCTGTAAGTTTACCTCCAGAATATAGATAATTAGAGACGAATTGTGTTTAATCTGAGACGTGATTTTCCCTCATTTACTCTGAAAGGTTTATCTGCCGTCTATAAACAACTGTCCTCCCCTCTTTCCTCAAATAAACAGTATTAAAATTTAGATCTTAATTTTACTAGATGTCCACAGTCACTTAAGACTATTGTTGATACACAGTAATAAAAATTTGTTTAGACTGGTGGAGTTTTGTAGAAGTGCATGTGAGTTGTCAAGGAAGAATTTAATAGTATTTAAATAGTTGTTTTCATTGTTTAAAGGGCTGAGCAACTGAAAACATTCTGCTTCCTATGACTCTTTAACTACTTTAAAACTCTTTAGTCTGCTTCAATCCCTCAATGTCATAGTTTGTCCGATTATTCATTCAACCAACACATACTTAATGGTTACATATTCTAGGTGCCGAATATTCAAATATCAGAAGAAATTTTCTCAGATAATATTGACCTGATTTCACTCAGATTAATCACTGCAATTGTATCCTGTTTGTTGATCATAGGATCTGAAATTTGATGAGAGTTTCCTATTTATTAGCTCTAAGGCATTAGACATATTACTAAACTCTCATATTTTTAGTTTTCTTTTTCATAGAATAATAACAACAATGCTATCAAACTTATAATGTTGTAAGCGACAACCCATAGAAAGTACTGGTTAAATATTGAGTTTAAGAGAAAGGACAGAGGAATGGGGCTTTTTAGGGATATAAGGTACATTAACCCTAATTATGATTTGGTTTATGAGTCATTTGGATTCTGTAGCCCATAGTGCATGCATGTGGAATTCAATAATACTTGCCAGTGTTTTGATGAATTATCTCACAGAAATTTTTAAAGGAAGCTGGATGAAAGAAATAATAGAGGTTTTATCTCAATTTTCTTCTCTGAAATTAGCAAAGGCTTTTATGAGAAACTTTTCTCACCATCTGGTTAAACCTTCCACAAAGCAACAAAAACTAAGAGCACATGGAGAGAAATACTTTTAGCTTTACTCTCTTATAGAAATGATCTGGATTGCCTTTTAAGAGAGTTTCAAGTCTTAAGTTATTTGTAAATGAAAGGAAACCTAACATTTTTGAATGCTTGCTCTTCCTCAAGTTTAGAACAAGGAATTTTATATTTATTACTTTCCATAAACCCTGCAGCATACTAGTATTTTGCTTGGATTAACAAGAAAGCAGGCCTCAGGAAATTTACCGACTTACCCTAAATCACACAGTTAGTGAGTGTGAGCCTGGGTCCAAATCCTGAGATCGTTCCTCTTTCTCATGCTGCCTCTTGGTAAGGAGCTCTAAGCTAAAGTGAGACAAAAAAAAGTAATTTTTTAAAAAGTTGTATTATTCATATTCGGTGGTTGTTTTCAGTTTCTCCAAAGATACAGCGTGGCCCTAAACTTATGAAAGTCCAAGTCGGCCAAAGGGTGGACATGCCATGCAGTGCTCAAGGGACTCCTGTTCCCGTCATCACCTGGTTCAAAGGCAGCAGCGCCGTGCTGGGGGATGGAGCGCAGCACGTCAGCCAACCAGACGGAACGTTAAGCATCAGCCACGCTGTGCCCTCGGATGCCGGCGTATATGCGTGTGTCGCTACCAACATAGCAGGCAGTGACCACACGGAGATAACGCTGCACGTCCAAGGTGACCTTTGGCACAGGAAAATGCATGTATGGTGGGGGTGGAAGTGGAAAACCCCTGGAGTCTAGAAAATACGATCTTGGAGAGTCTCAGATCACTTTCGGAAGATTTCTGCATCACTTTGATGACTCTTTAATTAAGGTTGAAAGGAGAACCATTCCAGAAAGAAATGAAACCGTCTTTTTACTGAGCCTGCGTCCATTTTTGTATGTTTACTTTGGCTTGGGGGAGACCGTGGGCAGAGTGAGTTGGAGTAGAATTTCACCTCGTAGTGGTTGGGCGCTCTCAATATCGATCCCTAGGAAATCTGGGGAAATCTCTGTTTTCTCTAATGATGTTGGCCTTGTTTTGAGGGCTTAAAGATCGATATTTGTTCCTTCAGGCCTCAAATATTTATCAAACAGCTGCCGGGTGTTGGACACATTCCAGCAATGAGGAGAAAGTAGTGACAAAGGCAAAGCACCTTTCATGAGCTGCTCCACTGTGCGTAGGCAGCAAGCAAGCAAGCAAATAACATATGTAGATGGAAGTGCTGTGTAGAAATTAAAATAGGGTGATGCACCCAGCAGTTGGCTACTTTAGATCGGATTGTCAGGTGGGACTCCTCTGAGGAGGTGACTTGAGGGAACCAACCATGTGAAAATCAAGGGGAAGAGCATTCCTGGTCAGCGAGAATAGCAGTGAAAAGGGAAGAAGAAAAGATAAACAGCGATTGTACTTAGCATGGTACCTCGTACTTTGTACCTGGCACACCGCAGTTCTTTTTGGATGGGTGACTAGGACGTTGTTGGAGAGCTTGTCCAGTTCATTTGTTCACTCAGCAAATTTTATTGAGTGCTTACATTTTTGGTTGAATGTGAAAGACAGAAATTATTTAAAAATCTCATAATTACAAACTGGTTAGTGCCATCTCAAAATGGTAGGAATATTTTTATGGTTTTTAACAGAAAGTTAAATCACAGGAGGCTTTCTTTAGGTAGGGATATGCCAATCGAGATTTGAAGAATGGGTGGAAGTACATCAGGTGATGTGTAAGGGCGCGGTAGGATGGGGTGGGGAGGACCTTCCAGGACTCAGAATGTGAAGAGGAGGGAATGTGATATTTTGGCTACACTGGGTAAATCAATAAATCAATGAATAAAAGCCATCTGGCTGCATTCCAGACTAAGTGTTGAATGACATGTGATAAAGCTGGACACATAACCATGGACCAGATTCTCCTAGATCTAGGAACCCAGATTAAGATGTTTAGACTTTATTCTAAATTCCTTGAAAAGACTTAGAGCCTTGTTACTGGGGAAATGATGTGTCAGATTTAGATTTTAAAAGATCACTTTTTGGAGAGAGAATGGTTTGGCTGGAAAGGTTAAGCGAAAACAGCTAGAAACATAGCTCAGGCAAAAGATGATGGTAGTTGGACCTGGGGAAAGAAGGCAATGGACTAAACAATTGATTAGGAGAGGAATCTTTAGGAAATGGTGACAGATTATTCGTGGGGAGCGAAAGAGATGAAATGACTCCCAGTTTTATTCATGAAATAAATCAATGATGAGGCTGTTGAGTTTGGATGCACTGAGGGCACACTAAAGAAAGAACAGGTGTGAAATTTTATCCTACAGACAAAATGAATGAAAGTAATTATGTTGATCAGAAAGGCCACATGATGAGAATTGAGGTTCATAGAAAATATTTTGAGGGCTCTGTAGAATATGAATCAAAATGGGCACATGTCTGAGAAAAGGACTCCAATAAGAAGCCTATTGAAATAGTTCTGGAAAGAGAAAATAAGCGTTTGAAATCAATAGTGACTTTAAGGAAAGGAAAGAAGAAACAAATATGTGAACATACCTGGCACTATGTGACTGGTTGGATGTGGCAGTCAGGGGTAGGTAAGGGAGGAAGGCAAAGAAACGCCAGGTGGAACGGGATGCCTTAACTGAGGGAATAAAGGAAATAGGACAGGATCGTATGGAATCATGAATTAATGAATCTTTGTGGAGACATTTTGAGTTTTGGATTTCTAGGTCACATCTAGATAGAAACATCTGGCAACTAAAAATAGGAGTTATATTTAAAGGAAAAATCAGAAAAGAGAACAGCTCACCGATATAGGTGGTTGATGGTGCTGCAGGAGAGTCCGATCTTGCCCAAGGAAAGCCTGTGCTAATGCATTTATTTTTCTGATAGAGCCACCTACACTGGAAGATCTAGAACCTCCATTTAACACTCCATTCCAAGAAAGAGTGGCCAGTCAGCGCATTGCATTTCCATGTCCTGCCAAAGGTGTGTAATAACTCGGACCTGTGGGCATTGGTGTCATGTCATGTTGTTCCAGAATTCTTTATTGAGCCTAAAACATCTTTATAAAATTTCACTTGTCCATCCTTGTTATAACACTTGGGCATAATAGAAACTAAACCTACTTTCAAATAACAGCTCTCTAACAAGGTAAAATTCCATCACAGGCATTTTATTTCCTTCAATGGAAAAACTTTCCGTTTTCTCAGACTTCCCTCGTCCAGTATGTTTTCCATGCAGCTCATGCTTTTTCCTGTCTCTTCTTAGTTCACTCTGTTTTAACAAGACTGCTCTTTAAGACGTGGCAGCTAGAGCTATTCAAAATATTCTACATTTATCTCACCCAGTTAGAAGTATACATTAGGACCATCCCATGTTTTTTCTTGACACGTCTTTTCTGAAATCCTCTTTTCTTAGATTTATCCTCTACTGGTCATTCTACAGCCAGATTGTAACTTGGCCCTCTGAGGCTTCTTCAAGCCCCTTCTCTCCCTGAAGTCCTGGGTTTTCTATCTACCATGCTTCCTCCCCAAATATTATTAGCATCTCTCTTCATGGGGGGTGTGAAAGAGGCACTGTCACTATCACCCTCATTCCAGATGCCCAGTAGGCGATTAAAGAGGTCCTCTCTTTCACATGTGTGTTTATCTGCGACGACTCAAATGGCTTTGTGGCAGTTCTGGCAAAGTCCAAACAGCACGCTTCCTGCAGCCTCCAGGAGGGCTCCATGTTGCTGGTTCAGTTCCTGCTCCCACAGGTGCCTCTCAGCCCCGAAGGCAGCAGCCATTGAAGGTCCTCGGAGCTGCCTCTGTTTCTGTAGCAAAATTTTGCATCTCTCAGCAGTAGCTCATAGCAATGATTGTTTTCTACCAGGGTTAAAAGATAACTTTAACAAGCTTTTCAGTCATCAAAGGAAGTCTCAATAGCTATTCCCAGAGCCAGTGAGGGAGGGAGGCAAAGCACAGAGAGGAAAGCTTTAGAAGGGTTTAAGTTTAGGTTAGTGCTGTGGGCATTCCCTCCACTAGACCCCTGCCAGTGGCGCTGTTGCCCCTTGCTCTCCACTTGGATTCCTGGCCACTGCGCTGGCTTGGACGTCCCTTTTCCAAGCTGTTTTGACTTCCTTTTTCCGCTTTGGAAAACCATCTCTTTCTCGTCCTCCTTTCTCGCCTGGGATATAGTTCTCGAGTTTATTTAAAGTCGCTAGATGATTTTTCATTATCTTTTGCAATGAATTTCATCTCATCCGTGGTTGTTCTACTATTTACAAATTAAAGATAATGTAACTTATTTCCTTGATCATTCATTTACTTTTTCATTTATTAACTCAACAAATATTAATTGAGAAGTCTGAATGAAATCCAAAAAGGAATGAGCAGGTGTAAAAAAATGAGGAAATGACCAGACCTCTTTTTCCTGTAATAGTGTAGATGTCTGTGGCTCATCAGTTTTACCTTCTCTTCCTCATCATTCAGTTTTACAGTCAGCGTGGTGAATCAGGCCAATTTTTTTGCTTTATTCTTTACATAAATATAATTTTCATAGTCACTTTTAGAAGTCCTTAACTCAATTTACATTAACCCTTAATGACACATTTTTTATTTTCCTGCCGTTCTTTTGTACTTGTCTTTAATTATATGTCCATTCTTTAATATTTTTATTATCCTTTAACATAAGATGATTAACAGTGTCTTTTGCAATCATTCATTTTACTTAATGTGCTTTCTATCTGTATAGGGATTAAGTAAGTTTTAAAGTGATTATAATAGTGCCTGACACATTGGGAAATAAATACATTCTTAGTACAAAGTTCATGTTTGTCTATTTTCAATATGTCCTTTAGCTTATTGTGCACCTCGCAATGGTTTCATCCTTTGTAAACATAAGCACATCACTTCTGTTCACTCTGTTAATCATAAATAAATCCAGGAAATTAATTCTGCTCACTGCCTTCTCAATTCTCTTTTCAGTATAAAAAGTCAAGAATTATTCTGTTGCCCTGTGTTTAACAGCATGAGAGCTCCAGAAAATGTGGATAACAGAAACTTCTCATCTTTACTATATCAGGCCTATTTAAAATGTGAATTATAAAGCACTATTTCTTTACATCATTTATGCATTCTATTCATTTGGGCAATCATCGTGTTGTATTCCTACGATAGTGTCTTAGTCTTGTTCTTCCTTTATTTTTATCCCCAAACTCTCCCCATATCTAGTCCATTTGATCAATACAGTCTTTTTCTCACACCAATTACCATGAGCTCACTCAAGAAACTGCTTTGCTTTCCATACTATCCTCTGAATGTCTTGATAAAAATAACTCTGATCAAACTCTACGCTAGAGACCACAGGCCTCTTAAGACTAATCAGGAATTAGAGGTACTAAATACTAGTCTCTTCAAAGTTCCATGCCAGGAGAAATATCTTGCAAATAATATTGTACATGAGGGTACAAATTGCAGTCATAATAAAAACTTTATTTCTCCTCAATATACTTACATATTTGTAGTGATTTTTAATTTTGTTACAAAATATCACAAGGCTTTAATTTCTCATGTAGGTACCCCCAAACCAACCATTAAATGGTTACGGAATGGTAGAGAGCTGACAGGCAGAGAGCCTGGTATTTCTATCTTGGAAGATGGCACGTTGTTGGTTATTGCTTCTGTTACAACGCATGACAGTGGGGAATACATCTGCGTGGCAGTCAACGAAGCTGGGACCACAGAAAAAAAATATAACCTCAAAGTCCATGGTAAAATAACGTAAAAGTGCTAAAGTCGTATGATTGAACATGTGACATTTTCAAATTATTATATATGTTATTTCCTCAATGTAGTATTATTTAATAGTAATGTGAATAGAACTGTTATTAAACAGAACAGTGGTGATCTGATTGCATGTATCAGTTGCTTGACTTGATTTGAAATTTCATGTAATTCTTGATTGTGACTTTATATCATTCAAAATTCAAATGATAGAAAAAGATACATAGCCAAAAGTCTCATGACGTTGAACTAAGGCATCTACTCATCCTCTGTAGAGGCAAAGAAAGTTATTCATTTTGTATGTACGTGTGTGTGTGTGTGTGTGTGTGTGTGTGTGTGTGTGTGTGTGTGTGTCTTCCCAGAGATACTTATGCATATGCAATGAATTAATATATATTTTATCCTCTTTTTATGTATAAAAAAGTACACATATAGGAAAACATTATATCCAGTACTCTGCACCTTATCTGCATCACTAAATAAAATATCCTGGGGATCATTCAATATTCCTAACTCTTATTTATACCTACATAGCATCCCATTATGTGATTATGCCATGATTTACCTAACCTTTCTCCATTAATGATAAATATTTAGATCCTTACCAGTTCTTCGCTATTGTAAGTAACACTTCAGTGAAAATGATATTTGTCGTTCTATCAAAGGAAATGTAGCTTTGAAATTTGATGGATGTTGGCTTCCATAGACATTGGGCAAAATTCATTTCCGCCAGGAAAGTAATGAACCCCATGCAACATGTTAGGACCTTAGCAGTTTGTATTTTGAGTGATATGTGAAACAAACAGGTTCTTCTTTAAATGTACCCTCAAATTTATTCTCAGGTCAAAACCCTGAAATACTAATTAAAATAAAAATTCAATAAGAGTTACTTTTAAATATATTGGTTGAGATGTTTCATTTTATATTACAGCATGTGCTTAAATATAACCAGCCTTTCTATCACAGACCTCAGAATTTATTTTCAAAGGCCTATGAAAAGAAACTTTCTAAATCATATTTATTATAAAATTCTCTGGCCACGATTCCTCTCTTTTTGCAGTTCCTCCAGTAATTAAAGATAAAGAACAAGTAACAAATGTGTCTGTGTTGGTCAACCAGCTGACCAGTCTCTTTTGCAAAGTTGAAGGCTCTCCATCTCCCAACATCATGTGGTACAGGGATGACGTCCAGGTAAATGCAGAAATCCAAACACACATAACTCCTTGCCTCTGCCTCAAATAAACTGTGCAGATGTGACTTTCTTATTAATCATACTATAAACATTTTACTTCAGTGTTTAATTATGTATGTATATTAGGATAAGAAATAATGCTGACCGTTTTGGCCCTTACAGGTAACCGAGAGCAGCACCGTTCAGACCGTGAACAACGGGAAGATATTAAAGCTCTTTAGAGCCACTCCAGAAGATGCGGGAAGATACTCCTGCAAAGCGGTTAATGTCGCAGGCACCGCTCAGAAGTATTTTAACATCGATGTATTGGGTAAGGAAACCATTCTTTTGAAAACCTCTGATTCAGATGCATTTCTTATAGAGGAGAGAGCTAACTGTTTGAAAGAGTAAAGAGATAAGAAGTAAATTGATAGAAGAAATATCATTCATACTGTCATTATTTTTGTCTTTAGTAGTGGTTTAAACAGAACCACATGATATATAGAAAGTTTAAAGGTATTTATTATGTATCATACAGAGAAGTCTATGGATATTTAACACTGTCTTGTACATAAAATAGCAATTTACTACCCTTGCCAGTTTCTCCAGTTAGGCGGGCAGGAAATTCTCGGGGAAGTAACTGTACAGGATGATGCAGAGTAAGACTCATTCACGCTCTCAATGTCTCCTAAAGCTGCTAGACCGTATTGAGCTGGGGAAGAGAGAATCCACCTTCCCCTGCATTCTAATTAGTTCTTGTAGCTAAATCATCTCAGGCCTGATTCTAATTAAGAGGGCAGAATTCTGAGAGCAGGTAGTTGCCATGATAAATTAGGGTATACATCATTTAAAATTTTTTCATGTAATCATAAATTTAAATTTTTATAATTTTAGTGTGTGAAATTGCATTTGCCAATTTAAGTTTACAGTATGATAAAATGACTGCCTCTCTTTTCAGTATTTTGCTCATCAAAATAGGCATAGGATTTGTCAATTTGGGGTGGCAGTCTAGGAACTAACTGGTGCCACATTAAAACTAGCACACATAAACTGCTGTCACAAAGCAGTTCCTCTCCCTAGTCTCCCCAAAGCCCGAAGTGCTTTGCATTTCCTCTGCCAAAATTACCATCATTATATTTAAGTATAGGCTATAAAAACAAACTACCTAATCTTTTCTATCGTTAGTCTCATTGGCATTATTTCTCTTGACACTGACTTACTTGGACTGTTCTCTGTGTGCTGATGACTCCTAAATTTTTATCTCCAGCTCAGACTTCTCTGAACTCTAGTGATACAGATCTAATCTTCTCCACAGACTCTTGACTTCAATGTCTTTGGGCATAGCACTCAGAAAGGTCTCAAGGAGCACCTGTTCTGGTCGCCTTTAGTGAACCTTCCCGCAGTGACCATCCATCCATGCACTTGCTTCTGCCAGACTTGGTGTTTGTTCTTCCTACCGCCCTCTCTCCGAATCCTTAAATCTACATCCTCTTAGGTCTACTTTCTAATTCTATTTTAAATTTTTTACTCTATTCCATTTCCACTATGGAAGTATCATTTATCAATGTAATAGATCGATGTAATAGTTCCTAACAGCTCCCCTTCATCCACTCTTTGCCACTAGAATTTACTCTTCATTCAGCGGCCACCTGTGTTCTTAAAACACATCTGATCACACCCTTCCCCTATTGAAACCTTCTAGTGGCTGGTCCTTGCTCTGAAAATGAAGACCAAACACCTTAATGTGATGTGAAGAGAGGATTAGAAGGTCAGGAAAGTGTATAGGTGCTTGATAAATGCTTGATAATTCTAAGAATAAAAACTAGCATAGTCAAAATTGTATCTCATATCCAATTTTAGCATAGGAACCCTTTATGACATTGTTTATGTCATTCTCTAAAATATATAGCAGTAGTAAATTGTATTATAATTTTATAATAATTGTATAAATTGTATACAATTAATAAGCTTCACTGCTCACTTACATTCTAAACTTATTTTGTACACAGGTTTAGTACTCCTCCATATGAGCAAAAGAAGTTTTATAATACCCTAATTCTTCCACATAATTGTCCTACTATCAAGACTTTCATGAATGTGTTCCATATTTGGTTTTTGGTACATAAAAGGATTATGTGTGATACTTTGAACAATAAGCTCTTCTTGAAATACAATAGAAATTATTGATTATCTACTTTCCTTCCTTTTCTTTTTTGCTAAGTCATGGAATTTCATGATAAAATGTCTTTGTTCAAGTCCCACCCACCATAATAGGTGCCAACTCCCCAAATGAAGTCTCAGTTGTCCTCAACCATGACACAACCCTTGAATGCCAGGTCAAAGGCACTCCCTTCCCGGTTATTGGCTGGTTCAAAGATGGCAAGTGAGTATCTTTTCTGTGTTTGTTACAGGGTCCAATGGATAGGAAATAGATGTATAAATTAATACATGTGGATTTTCTCCCTCTTAATTATTTTACTACCCAGAGTATTATTAAACGAACATGAAGGAAGAACAATATTGTTGGTCTCAAAAGTCTTATAATACTTTTTCATTCTTATGAATTACAGGGCTCTTTATAATTGCTTCTAATTCGTTTTAGAAACATAAAAGAATTCAAATTTATTATAAACATAAATAATCTTTCCACAGGCTAAGAATAAGAAATGTGGGATTCTAGGACAGAGATAATTTTGGCTTAACATAGAATTTTTTTTAACTATTAAAAATAAAATGTGTTTATGACAGCAAGGCGAATACTTAAGCTAGTTCTACATGTGGGCAAAAAGGAATAAACACAGAACAGCAATTAGATGTTTCCCATACAAGTTCAAGGACTGCTGAGCTTTGCCCATACTGACATTTCTTGTGAAAGCTTATTTCTCACAGCATGGTCACAGTTCACGTATTATTATCGTTTCTGAGAGCAGCTGTATAAAAACCTAAATAGCAAAGAGTAAAGATTTTCAGTGTGTGAAATACAGGATTGTATGCAAACTTTTAACAAATCAATAAGAAAAACAACAACATAGAAAAATGCATGCAGGGTAGGAATAAGCAAGAAAAAAATATACAGTTCAGCAATAAAATGTATTAAGTGGTGCTCACCATCAATAATTTGCAGAATGTAAATAAAAATAATACAGTTTTATTTTTCACAGGTCAGATTGGCGGAAATAAAGAGGTTTGAAAGTATCAAGTATTGGCTGGATTGTGGGATATAAGGATACAGTACTCCGCCAGGGAGAGTACATTAGTGCTCTGAAAGGCAGTTTGTTGATACAATGAAAATTTGAATGCTCACCTGCTATAACATAGCAATTAAGCCTCAGTATCTAGGAGTGGGAAACGGTCATGGGCAGGCTCGTGCGATAATAGTCCCTTCAACGCTGTGATGTGGGGAGAACGAAACTGCCTGAAGCCTGCCATTAGGACAGAGGGTAGAGAACTTAGGCGGGTTATACTGTGAAACACTGTGCAGCAATTAAAAAGAGTAAGATCAAACTGTATATGCCAAAAGTATCTCCACAACTTGAGTACAAAGAAAAGTAGAACAATAACATAATATCAGTTATGTATAAAAACTTTAGATTCTTTTGGAATCGTTTATGGGGGAATATGCTAAGAAAAAAAACATGCAGAAGAATACCAGCCAAATTGATAATGATGAGAAGTCTAGAGAGAAGACTCACTTTAGGTGTAGGAAACCAAGGAAATATTTTCTTAGTATAATACTTACCTTTCTTGTTAGTTAAAATGTGTATGTTACTTGCATTATTAATAATTGATAAAAGTTTTGAAGTTACTTAAGTTTAAATAGCATTATCTAGTATACTTCAAGCACACTTCGTGTAAACAGTTAAAATGCATTAAGCTAAGATACTTTGTTTTCTAAGCTTTTGAGAGCTTTATACAAAATGTCATACCAAGAAATAGTAAAAGATGCTAGAAAATCAAATGTGTTTTCATTTAAGCTTGTAGTCTGACAGTGGCTTATTACTATAGCAACGCATCTAATTATTTATCACGTGGCTGAGTCACTATAGCTTTTTAAAAACTAGCCATGGTCTTCCTAAAAGAAGGTCAATGGATTTTATGACTCTTGGAATATAATATACTTTTATAACCATGATATTTCAAGTTTTAAATGAAGCTACTGCCAATTATATAAAATATTTTATAGTAGTCTATAAATAACTTTGTATAGTAGAAAAAGACTTCCTTTACATCTATATATGAGTTACTTTTGGCATCAATATCTTTCAGTATTTATGATTATAAAACATTTATCCTTATTACAATATGTACTAATGATCATGCCATTGCCTTTAGTTAATAATATTCATTCATTCTATCGTGAATACTTCTCCAGGTATTATAATGATATTGGTTTAAAAATAATACTGGTTGGCCTGAAGCTCCTATACTCTTGGTTTTTCTTTTTTAAATAATGGTAGAAATTTTAGCTATGCAAACCAAAAAAAGACAAACAAACAAAGAAACAAACAAAATAAAAAACAGAAGAAGAAGAGGAAGAAGGGATGAATGAATGAAGTAAATAATGACTCTGCTGGGTTTCTTTAATGTTCAACAAGTAAAGCGTGAAATGAAACTTTTCATCTCAAAGTGATAATATCTAACCTTCACTGGTAAAGTGGTTTAATAATATTCTTCTGGATAGAGGTATTAATCACATCATTGTATTATTTTTAGATTTATACTGAAAGATTCAACTTGGATTCATATTTTTAACCTCTTATGACTTCATGATTTTTGTTGTGATTAGTAAGAAAGAAAACATAGAAAAATAAAAATGGAATAAAATTTTATATTTTCTAGGCCTTTGTTTTTGGGAGATCCTAATATTGAACTTCTAGATAGAGGACAAGTTTTACATTTAAAAAATGCACGGAGAAGTGACAAGGGACGCTACCAGTGTACTGTGTCCAATGCAGCTGGCAAACAAGCCAAGGATATAAAACTGACTGTTTATAGTAAGTGTGACTTTAAGCTTTTTATTATCATCGATTCTCAGTATAAACTGAAAAGCAGTTTACTCTAATGTTAACTGCTCTTTTATTCATAATGAGTAATTGCGAATACTACTTACTTTAGAAGAAAGTCTATCTTCGTGTGTTTTAGGCTAGAATGTCATATCCAGATTTAAAGTAGTTTATCAGTAAGCATGGATTTCTTCAAGTGGTCATGTGG
The DNA here is from genome assembly GCA_004027375.1 of Macroglossus sobrinus. Lineage (NCBI taxonomy): Eukaryota > Metazoa > Chordata > Mammalia > Chiroptera > Pteropodidae > Macroglossus > Macroglossus sobrinus. The sequence goes on along the minus strand of PVKZ01000098.1, from coordinate 855,409 downwards.
TTTTCATATGATCTCACTTAAGAGGGCAAGTATTTCCTAATGGTTTAGTATATACATAAGTCAAATGTCTATATCCTTAAAGGAGTAAAAAAAAAAAAAAAAACAACAACTAAAAGAGTAGAGATGCGTGACAGAATGAAGCTGATGATATGCAAACAACCAGTTGTTCTATTTTCATTCATTGTGGCATTTGGTAATATTTTAAAAGCCTTATGTTTGTGCTCTATTTTCTCCCAGCTAAGTCCCAGTGAGAGACACACAGCCCTCATTTCACTAAAATTATCAATACTTCCTGTGGAAGGTGACTGTCAGAGTTATTTTACTTTTCAGGCACAGAACCACAAAGAAGGCACATGAACGTTATGTTGTGGACACAGTAGAAAGGTATAGAATTCAGTAGGTCAGTCATATTTGTTGTGGTTCCACTGACTGCACTGTCTTCTGTGTTTCTGTGGAGTATGACACTCAGGAACAAGTTTAGATACTTCACTTCTTTACAAGATCTTCCCAATCCAAAGCAGTCACCTAGTCACTATCATATCGCACCTGAAAGGCAGAGATGTACACTGCTGAATTCAAACAGGAAGTGACATTTATTCATTTGGCAGATTTAAGCAGCAGGTAGTTGGTATGTTGTTCTGCCATCAATTGCAAATGTTCTTAGAGTAATTTTTCTCAGTTTCACAAATACAAACTTTCAGAGTAGATCTTTTCCAGTATAAACGCTCTTCCTTTGTAAAACATTCATAGAGCATAAGGAGTTGTTTGAACCTACATTCTTGGCTTCATTAATGTATTATTTAAATACTTAGGCTAGCCAGCTGATTTAGTCAATTTGAGCCAAAAGTTTGTTATACTGTTATAGATGAACATATAACATAAATGGATTCAAAGTTAAACTTTAAAGTCTGAATAAAATGTTCTTCTGATTTTTAAATTAATTTTTATTAATTAATTATCTATAATAGGACTTGGCAAACTTTTTTTTTTTTTAAATAATGGGCAAAGTAGTAAATATTTTAGGCTTTGCAGACCATAAGACAAAGTCAAGGATATTATGTAGGTACTTATATAATAAAACAGAAATAAATTCCTACCAGTCATTTATTGATGAAATTCTGGGTTTTGGTAAATTTTTTTTTTTTTTGTAAAACAAGCCTACTGATGAAAGAATGGAATTCTTTTGGGGAGATAACACTTTACTTCATTGGAGTCAGTGTTAATGATCCCTATCACCAAAATCAATTGCAGATGTTTATCTGTAATGCTGATCTGCAATGAAATTTTATTTAGTTTATCTCTGAAAATGTCTTTTCACACAGATAAGTATGGTCAAAAGCTGATATCAGTTTACAAATAATATGATTTTAAATGACCATATTTATTGCTTAGAAGGCATTTATAGAATTCTGTTATTTTCTCTTGATATTTGACTTTAAATATGCCATTTTATTGCTAATTAATCAATTTCAACTGAAGGTTAGATGGTAGATCCTTATTTTCAGAGAGTAACAGACTTTGAATGTGTAAATTTCTTTTGCCTTTTCATCAAGGTTGACAAACATTGCTGGAACGGAAATTTTAGCAAAGAAAATATATCCACTGCAAATTTGTATGGGAAGCAAGATTTCAATTTTGTTTGACAGTGTTTGAAATGTACAAATAAACAGAATGAATACCATAGTATAAGTTTTGCTTTTAAGTGCTGTTTTTGTCTAGAGTTTTAGGTTGAATTCACTAGAAAGAATATCAAGTTTACAGCAAAACCAATTTCCAAAATCATTTAGTATTCAGTAATAGTGTTTTTTGAGGACAATTTTCATTTAGAAAAATTTCAGTATAAGTTCTGAGCTCTAAAAACTAAAATATAATTTTGCCATCATTAAGGAATTGAACTACTGTGTGGTAGGATGAGTCGTTATATTCACCTTCTACTTGTGATAAAAATTATTGGAACTGATGACATGTAAGTTCATAAGAGCAAATAAAATCCCTATGGACACAACTGGTTCAATAACACATAAATGTTCAACACTAAGAGCTTCTAATGAACAATATAAGGAGTAGAAGTAGACTTTTAAAACCCTATGTTTTAATAAGCTTATAAATTTGTTTAAGTCTTTTCCTGCCCACACGCATATAAATATATTTTTTAATCCCACACATATTTTTTACTATCATCAATTTTAACACATCTTAGCAGATTACACTTCAGATTGTAACAGATTAGTGTTTTTTTCAACTTCTTTGAGAATATTTTTATTTGCAGTTGTTTCATGAACACTATTTTGAAAGGCTAATTTTTCAGTGTTTTCAAACGTGGCATTGACTCCTCAAATAAACAAAAATAACTAAGCACAAATAGTAACGTATGTTGTTTTCTCAAGAGCCAAGTGTAGTAGACCTTACCTTAACTTATGTATGAGAAAAAATTGTGTATGTGAATGTATGTCACTATGAACTAGTTCTAAGAATGATCATCAGAAAATTAACATACTCTACTCAGCACCCAGATCCTTTTTTCTAATACCCTTCTCTGTGAAAAGGAACCAGGGCTCCCTGGAGAAAAGGTTATTCTAGGGCTGGGGCAGAGAATATGCAAGATGAGCCTGGAGCATGGAGTAGGACCAGAAAGTTAGAAAGTACAAACGTAACAAAATGAGATGGGTATGTCAAAAGGACATAGGAGTCAACTGAAGTAATTTCCATTGGCCAAAACTAGAACAATTTGAACAAGCAAAATAAATAATGTAGTATTAGATGATAACCCAAAGTATAAAATAAGTTTTCATTAGTCCATATTGGTAAAAACAATTATTGCATAAATACATAAATTGGGAAGGGGAGACAAACCTTTCAAATAGAATAATTCAAAATAAATTACATAGGTATTTCCCTCTCAAGGAAGGTAGGAAATATACACAGGCTGGGAAGAGTGGTTCTTTCAAAACAAAAGGAGAGAAAGAGAGCAACTCTACAGTGGAAGAACCTGGCAAAAACTACCTCGACCTGATTGTCAAGGTCAACATCCTCAGTGATAAGTAGTGTTGATAGTATGTACCCCTGAGACGATGTGATGAGAATAACACTTTACCTCTGTGATCTTCCTCCCAAAACCCAGAACCCCAGTCCAGCCATTAGAAAAACATTCCACAGAATATCCTATTCTAAAATAAAAAGTTGATAAAATAACATGAAGTCATTAAATTCAGGCACATGCCATTTGATTTCTTTTAAATTGTGGCAATTATCGCACGATCCTGGAATGCCCACATTCAGAGTATGTAGCCGTTTTGAGTCACTTGAGTTGATTTTCCATCAGCAGAGTCCTCGTGTGCTGTGAGAGGCCAGCATGTGAATTATGGAAGATACACATGTACCCAATTAGATGAGTAAAGCTGAGTGAATGAGGTTTTGGCAGTTCTAAAAAAAAATAAAAATAAAAAAAAATAAGAAGCAAAAGTTAAAGATTCCACAGCTACTACCAGTAGCTAGTTCTGAAAGCACTTGGACTGCTAGTATTTCTTGGGCAGAAGGCATGAAGTTGTATCACATCTAACATTTCTGCTCCCTCGGCCTGCTTTCAAACATGTTATATCTACTTTAAGTGGGGGTTTATTTTGTTTTGTTTGTTTGTTAAACACAGCATTCTTAATACTATATTATCATCTATTGGACTTTGATGAACCCCTGAAACTAAAACTGTGACTCTGCTTTTACTGAAATCTGGAACCCAAAATGGGGGTGATAAAGATGGACAAAACAGAAAATTAATTACCAGTAGATAAATCACAGACTTCCTCATTAACTTTATATTTACTTTGAACGCATTATATTAACATCTATAGCACCTAAGATTTTGATGCAGATACTGAAGCTCAGACTTGTCTCTGCTCTGAAATCCTTCATAGTTCCACCAAGTATTAAAGGAGGGAACGTCACCACAGAGATATCAGCACTGATCAACAGCATCATTAAACTGGAGTGTGAAACCCGTGGACTTCCGGTGCCTGCTATTACTTGGTATAAGGACGGCCAGCCTGTCATATCCAGCTCACAAGCACTTTATATTGATAAAGGACAGTTTCTTCAGATCCCTCGAGCGCAGGTCTCTGATTCAGCAACCTATACGTGCCATGTAACCAACGTCGCTGGAACCGCCGAAAAATCGTTCCATGTGGACATCTACGGTAAGGAAAACAGACACGCTTTAACCACGTACCTTTCTGTCTCTGCTTTCTGATATGCCAGTTTCCAGTTCATTCATGAATGGAATCCTAGTGGGTTTGCTTATATTCAGTGCATGGGTAGGAATGGGAAGAATTTGTCCCATGATTTGAAAAAAAATATTTTGAAAAGCTGCGGTTCGCGAGAAGTGGTCCATCCATTGGGCCAACCATTTGCCCATGGCACTTGGAGCAACCACACCATTTGGTTTTTATGGAGAAAGACAAGTAGTTGTCAGGATAAGATCGTTCTCCACTATTTGCCCTTTGGAAGCCAGACACGATATAATTGAGTACCCCACAATATTTAAAATAGTTGCAGACCAACTGAGCCAAGGAATTCTTTCTTCAACAGCCTAGAGGAAGATGAACACACGTAGATAGTTTCTGTGGTCAAACTATATGAGGAAAACAACAACAACAAACCTTTATTTCATTAGGTTTCAAAGAATTGCCTGACTTTTTTCTACCTAGTTCCTCCAATGATTGAAGGTGACGTGGCTGTACCTCTGAATAAGCAAGTGGTTGTCACCCGTTCGCTGACACTGGAGTGTAAAGCTGCCGGCAACCCGCCTCCAGTTCTCACCTGGTTAAAAGACGGTGTACCTGTGAAAGCCAGTGACAATATCCGCATAGAAGCGGGTGGGAAGAAACTGGAAATTATGAGTGCCCTGGAAGTCGATCGGGGACAGTATGCATGTGTGGCTACCAGTGTGGCGGGAGAAAAAGAAATCAGATACGAAGTTGATGTCTTAGGTAAATAAGGAAGCCCCAGCTGGATTCTCAGATTCATTGCTTTTTTTGAGTCATGAAATAATAACACAGTCTTAGAGAAAGTTCAGTTATCTGTTTAACTTCAGGCTGCACATTACCGAACGGTAGATTTCTCACCAGAGGCCCAAGATCTAAAAACGCAGGTACATCTTCCACTGATTTGGACAGGTGTACTTTGTATCTGTAAGTGCACAGGTGCATTTTACATCTGGTAGCAGCACATGGTAACATGGTCTTCTGTCACAAACACTGTCTGGACGATAGGAAACTTAGTTTCTGGGCCTTGGGAGGTCACCTTGCAACTGGGAGTCTCTGCTTCTTTATAAGTAAAAGATTTTTGACAAGAGGTCTAACTTTTGAAGTTCTCTTATTCCTATGAAAATAAGCAACATCTAACATAAATCAACTTTATATTCAGATGGAATCAGTAGCACCGTAGTGCTAGATTAGTTGAGAAAAATCCACAGTATGTCAAAAGTATATTAATCTATTCTGGCAAGTGTGTATTGTAAATGTATTTTACATTTCAAATCCCTTTCATGTACCATACTTAGAAATTTACCAATGTTCTAAACTGCAACTTGGTATTGCTTAAAGGGATGGTACCTTTTTTCCTGTATATATTTCATTGCATGTTATATCTCTGCTGTTTTCTAGTGCCACCAGCTGTAGAAGGAGGAGATGAAACATCTTATTTCATAGTGATGGTTAATAACCTACTGGAGCTAGATTGCCAAGTGACAGGCTCTCCCACACCAACTATCATGTAAGGGTTTTGGTATGTCTTCTAAATACCTACCACTTCTTTATTCGAGTGTGTTAGAGCTAACCTGAAAGAGATTCCATGTCACTAAAGAGTTGTATAAAATTACATTCTTTATATTCCTCTTTTAAAAGACACATTCTATATACAAGGCAACTTTTACTTTATACTCACAGGGTCCTTAAATCTGCTCAATTAGAAGGATTTTATTTATGCACTTAAAAATTACATTATAAGTTCATAGAGACAGATTATTAGGCAATTTATCTGTTAGATCTTCCTGAGGCACTGAAGTATTAAGTGAATAACTAAAAAGAAAGAAATGTAGCAGACACATTGGGAAAATAGAGTTGATATACATATTTTTACCAATTCTTTGTTCTTATTTCTTCATTCACAAAGCATCTCTTGAATATTTATCTTTCATTTCCAAAGTGCCATGGGATATGCAAAGGGAATAAACTGTGTTCACATGTGATTATAAAACTATATGGAAAGTAACAACTCATCAGAAATGAAAAAAATATTATATTATGTAATTTCAGGGTTTTATTTTATAGATATTTTAGGATTGCATTCATTTTGCTAGTTAATATTTAATCATTTGAAATAAATAATATTTAGGAGCATTTGCCCTAAATCCATAGAAGAATGAAGAACTCAACACATAGTTACTGGGTTCCAGCAACATGCCAACTTCTGCATTAGGCCAGGTTTTCTTTTTTCCTTTTTTCCATTTATAGTTTATTTTATGAAGTAAGTAAATAGGAAATTAAGCAAATACACAATTGAGAATTTATATCTTTACCTATGTATATAAAAATCTAACATAAATAAATCTAGTTTCTCCAAGATTATATATATATGTATATAATTATATATATGTATATATATGTATATATGAATTTAGTATTCACATATATATATATATATATGTATGTATATGAATTTAGTTACTTATTTAAAATACATATCCAGACTTCTTTTTGCCTTGCTTCTGTAGATGGCTGAAGGATGGCCAGCTCATCGATGAAAGGGATGGATTTAAGATTTTACTAAATGGACGCAAACTGGTCATTGCCCAGGCTCAAGTGTCAGATACAGGCCTTTATCAGTGTGTGGCAACGAACACCGCTGGGGACCACAAGAAAGGATTTGAAGTGACCGTTCATGGTATGCTGAAGAAGGAATAACAGCGTTACATTTGAGATTAATTTATACATTGTTTCGTTACGAAATTCAGGCTGTAGCTCTGGATAAATCTTGAGTTGTGGAAAGTAGTGTAAAGAATGTGAATTTGAGTTGAATAATGGTAGATTTTAAGTCACTGTACTAACACAGAGACTTTCCCTAGAGGTATCACGTGAGTGAACACAGACAGAACTTACAGGTTAGCAAGCGTGTTCTGTGCAGAACGCTGGGGTCTGAGGAGTGAGACCAAATAGGGTAAAGGAGGCAGGCAGCCAACTCCAAGCAGAGGGGTTAGGTCAGCATCGAAGGATTTAGCCAAAACCGAAGGGAGTGCGGCTAAAGGCGTTTCCAGGAATGGAGGCTGAGGATGTCATGCGAGACCCAGGGCACGCACGTGCCTTCGTAAAACCGGCACAGAGGTGTTAGCACCACTAATCTAGTGACAGGAGCAACTTCCTGCCAGGGTGTTATGTGTCTCACTTGCCCGCGGACCTCGGGGAAGGAGGGACGGGAACGAGAAACTGGAGAGCGGCCGGGGAGTCACAGCAGAGGTTCCTAAGAACTCCGTCAATTCCGTTTCCCCTTCTGTCTGTGCAGGCTGTTTTTGTTGTTGTTGTTGTTGTTGTTGTTGTTGTTTGGGGTTTTGCTTTTGTTTTTTTACCCTTGATTTTTCAGTTCAGTGATGGAGTATAGCTTTCCTGTGCCTGTTCCTGAGAGAGAGAACCCAGCAGGGCCTGCTTAAATCAGGTTACCATCCTGGTTCCATTGGCCTCGCTGCGGGTAGAGGCATGCACTGTACATATGGGTGCTGGAGACTCACTCTGATCTAATGAGGAAGGGAGGGTCAGAATATATCAGGAAAACAAAAAAGTGTAAGCCAAACATTCCTGTGGATTGCTATAAAGACATTTTAGTTATTTTTTGGAGAATTAGAGATCAATAGTTAAGAAATAAATAATCATTGAAAATGTAAATTAAATGCATGGGATGAAATTATTTTCTTTTTTTTTTTTTCAAAATAGGGATTTTCCCTTTTAAAAATATTTGTTTCAGGTATTTGCATACAGATTTTTAAGTTTGACCCCACTAATGAATTGTTTTTGTTCCCTCCCTTCCTCCCTCCCTCCCTCCCTTGCTTGCTTGCTTGCTTGCTTCCTTCCTTCCTTCCTTCCTTCCTCCCTCCCTTCCTTCCTTCTTTCCTTCCTCTCTCAAATCTAGTTCCTCCAACAATCAAGTCCTCAGGCCTTTCTGAGAGAGCTGTAGTGAAATACAAGCCTGTCACCTTACAGTGCATAGCCAATGGCATTCCAAATCCATCCATCACATGGTTAAAGGATGGCCAGCCAGTGAACACTGCCCACGGAAACCTCAAAGTACGTATAAATATTGCTGAGCCCCAAATGAGAAAGCTCCACAGAGCTTCCTGGGGTTATCATTTTCTTCTTTCTTAATTATAGATTTCCTGGACAGATTTTGCAGAAACTTTTTTAAAACAAGATGTGTTTTCTTTAGAGTTTTTTAGAATTTAACTTAATATTTTGAGGAATGGAATTAATTAAAGATTAATAACCTTAACAATTATCTCAATTTTAATATATTGGTTGGTATTTTTAGTATTTTGATTTGTACCTGTTTTAACTATTGAAAAATGATGTTTCATGGATGAACAGTGTTCATACATACTAAGTCCTCAGAGTATCCTCAGTTTGTTCACAATAGATTGAGATTAGGGTAAAGTCACATCAACATGAACCTAACTGAAATAAGTTTTGAAAAACGTATTTTAACTAGTTTATAAGCTTCAAGATGGCCGAGGCTCAATTCCTCTGAATAAATTCACTTTGTATCCTTCACACTGACCGTAGTTCCTGGCATATACCTATACCTCAGTACATATTTGTTGAATTGATAGGTAGACAGATGGACAGAGAAACAGATTTTAAACCTAGATAATCTAAATGATGCACTTAAAAGGCCAAATTAATAGATATAGCTGCTAGAATCAAGTTGATTGACTGACGTGGTCTTGAACTTTACGTATAGTAAGTTTTCAGTAATGAGGGCTGAGCTGAGTTCTTTTCCTACTACAGATGATGGCTGTCTGCTCCTTTATTGTTTTTATTCCAAATCCAGTGGATCTAATCTTTGGCTAAGTATGAAAGTTTTAGCATGTAGCCTTCAAATGTAGTGCAAGTAAACAATTATTTACCTGGATAATAGGCATTGTCATATAATCATACAAAAGTGTAATTGTAAACCATAATGAGTAATTTTAAGAAAAAATATGAAGAGATAAGAGAACAGATAATGAGGAAAGCCTTTAAGCATGAGAGTAATTTATGGAGAGAGCCTGAAGAATATGTAGGAGTAAATGAATGAATTAATGGAAGAGAACTGAGTAGAGTATTTCAGAGAAGATGAGCATGGGCAACAAAGGAAAGGAAAAGAAATGGCAGCTCTTGTGGACCTCAAAGCATGCCAATGGAGAAAGGAACAGAGAGCAAAAATGAGGGTAGTGGAGACCAGAGAGCAGCTAAGAGGCATTTAAGTAATATGAATGATTTTATTTTTACCACAAAGTAATGAGTGATTTTTAAAAGGTTTTCAGAGAGGAGAGAGCTGATTAGGTTTGCATTTTATGTGGTACCCATGTCTCTTTTGAAGAATGAATTGAAGGATCAAGAGTAGACATGTGGAAATTAATGCAGGCTTATTTGTCTAGGTGAAACAGATAGAAATTTGGACATACATACTGGCTTTGCAGATAAGGATACATGGCTATATTTGAGAGTTATTTATTGGTTAAATCATTAGGGATCAGTGATCGATTACTTGTGAAAGGTGAGAGAGAAGGAAGTAGCAAGGAAAAACCGAGGGGAAACTCACAGGACTCAGACCTCACAAATGCATAGATTGCCACGTCATCCAGTGAGAGAGGAGACTGGAGGAGGACAAATTCAAGGGGGAAAAATCTGTGATTTGTGTTTTAGACTTCTGCGGTTGAGTTGATTTTGAAATAAACTAGTGAAGATGTAAGATAGACTTTTGAATGTATGGTTTTGGAGCTCAAAGGAGAGGTCTGCCTGGAGATATTGACATGTAGATGACATTTGAAACCACTGTCACAGTTGAGTTAATTCAAGAGAAGATTAAAGAGTAAGAAGAAATAGGACAGGGAACCGACCGAGTTCAGAGTCTTAAGAAATTATAGCATTGAAAGGCCATGTGCAGAAGTGAAGAAGTGAATATAAATGTGTGAATGTTTTGCTTAACATGTTTAATACAGTATGACTGGAGAATAATTGGAGTTTCCACAGGAGTATATGGAGAGAAGATCATTTGGGTTCAGCATGTGGTAAGCCTGGAGAGCTATGCTGAGTTAGGATTTCATTCTGGGCAAAGTGGGATGCCATGAGGAGCTTTGAGGGATGACTGGTAAAAGATCAAATTTGCATTATAGACAAACTATTCTGGCAATGGTATGCAAGACAGATTAACAGTTTGGGAGGCTGGAGACCCTGGAATATGAATTAAGCTATTATAATCCCATAGTGGCTGTGAGAATGGAAAATAGGGGCTCTGAGAAATGGAATAGTATAATTAATAGGACAGTCACAACGGCCTCTGAAACCCAGACGGATGGGAAAATAGTGGGTACCATTAAACAAGATTGGAAACCTGCAATGAGAAGTAGGTTTAGAGATACAAGGAAACAATCACAAGCTTTGTTTTGGATATGTTACATTTCATGTGCTAACTTGTCCATCAGATAGCTGGAACCACAAGTACTGACCTCAGGAGAGAAATTGAGGCCAACGTTGTAAATTTAGGAGTCTGCACAAGATTCTTCACTGAAGCCAAGGGTTTGGCTGAAAACTGTAAGAAAGTTAAGTTTCCTTTTATGAGACAAGAGGAGAAAGCAGACTGTGTAATCTAAGAAAGTCAGAAAATGAGAACTGAGGGATAATGCTGTGTCTTCAACACCTAGAGGATAAAGCAATTAAAAGAGTAGGTAGTCAACAATGCCAAATGCTGGAGATGAGAGAAAGTATGAGATTACTAAATAGGCTGCTGGATATTGTGACTGGAAGTTACTGGTAGCCTCTGAATAACTGATTTCAAAAAATAATTGCTGAATTGCCAGCTCCAAAATGATGGAGGCCAGTTGTGATAGGTTTAAGAGAGAAGAAAAAACAGGAAGAAATTTATCTGTATTTCCATTACTCATATTTTATAATTTTATTGTTTTTCTGGCCCCATGACCATTTAATCAAAAAAGATTGTTGTTTTAAAACTATTTATGAAGTGTTATGTAAATGTGACCATGTTTTCTCAAAAAGCTTAATTTTTCATCACATACCTAATAGTTCAGTGCTAAGGTCTTTTATTTAGTGGTGTTTTATGACTTTACCAGCAGGCTGGCCTTAGGTTATTTTGTGTTTTTCAATGAGTAAGATAAGCTTTTCAATCAAATTAAGTCTGTCTTCTTGTGCATGATGAAGTAATCTGGCTCTCATCTATCAAGAGATAATTAAGATATCATCATAAAATATAAATAGACATTATAAATTTAAATGATTTTGTCTATCTCAGCATTTGTTTTCGAACCTAAGTGTAAAGTACCAAATGCTGCCATGCTTTCTGCTCCCAATTAGATCCAGTCTTCTGGTCGAGTTCTGCAGATTGCCAAAGCCCTGATGGAAGATGCTGGCAGATACACGTGCGTGGCTACCAATGCAGCCGGGGAAGCACAGCAGCACGTTCAACTGCACGTGCACGGTAATGCCATTCCCACATCTGAAAAGACTGTTTCTGCAGCCTTTTCATTTAACATGGGGGGCTCATCTACGGCCACACCACCTTGACCAAGCCTGATCCTGTCTGATCTCGGAAGCTAAGCAGGGTCGAGCCTGGTTAGTACTTGGATGGGAGACCACCTAAGGAAACCAGGTGCTATAGGCATAAAAAATACAAAAAATAAAAACAAAAGAAGAGGAATTGTAAGCTGACAAGGTCCTTGCAATCTGTGAGGTCAACCAAGGGTTGCCTCCCCTAAAAATAAATAAATAACATGGTGGGCTCACTTTTATTGAATTATAGTGTGAAAGAAACGAACCTTTTAGTCTGTATGAAAACACTTAGATCCTTTTTTGTATTACTGTAATTATAATCGATCATTTAAGATCTTTAGTTTTCAGGTTGTCAAATAAGATGTGCTAGAGCTCAAAAATAATACATTACCCTGTGTTTTAAATGATTTAAATTCTGTTAACTGATAACTTTCTGCAGATAACTTTTGTTGAAAGACAAAAGTTGCAGGGTTGTCCCTTAGCATTATCTGTGATTTTCTTGCTTGCCTCTAAGAGGGGTTTGGTGAGTAGAGACTATCTTTGACTTAGGATCTTCTCTCTGTGCTTTAATAATAAGTCTGGTGGCCATGGAGCACCTCATGAATACTATCAGAGTCACTATGAACTTGAAAGATTACCTGACCTTGAATATAAGACTTCAGATCTCTGGAGAGTCATCAGGAAGGGCTAAGAAATGTAGGGTTGGACTTTCCTAATATAGCAAGGATATTGGCAGAGAGCTATTCAAGAATTCCACATACATATCATTCATTTTCTCTAATTCACGTGATTGCTTGTTAAACTATTCATTCATTCATTGATTCATTCATATGTTCACTCCACATTTCCTGAGCATTTTAACATTGGAGAATGCCCCAGGACCTCACTTAATTCTAGGTATATAGAAGGCAGTCAGTAAATATTTAACAAATACAAGAGTAAATAGTAAGTAAATGAAAAAATTTAAATCGAACATTGAATTCTTCTTTATCTGCTTCTTTACATATTTTTTTATTTAATCAACCAGTTAAAAGGTTCAGATCAGCAGTTCCATAAATGCTTTTAATAAACCAATTTATTATTTTCCCAGTTTCCTGAATATGAACACCTAACTTATAGATGTCATACACACAAATCATGTTCCTTAAGAATGACCTTTATTTTTTTACTAACTTTAAAACCAGTATCTGTTTGTAGCCATCTTGGAATTGGCTCACCATGCCTGAGAGTTTGGGGACAGGCTGACCCTGCTCTCCCTTAAGTTGCCTTGAATTTACCTTGTTCCTCCCAAGGCCTAACATCTCTCCCTAGCGGTCTCTGGCAGCTGTCTTCAGCACAGACTCAGACTTTTACTTCTATCTAAGAGTGTGCTGTGGGTGGGCTTGCTCTTCTTTCCCCACTTTACTACCCCGAGTTCCTTTTCTCCTTTCTGCACAGGCTGTTTATCTTTTCCTTCCAGCATTCCAGCCCTTATCTGGTCTCCATTATTAGCTAAGAGGAAACAGTTACATGGGAAAGCTGGTTCTGTTGCAGTCACCTCCCACACTGGAGTCAGGCCATCTTTGGTTTTAATTCTGTGCTAACCTTGGTAACCTTGAGCAAACCATTTAATGTCTTTGAGCGTCTGATTTGCAGAAGGCTTTTGAGGTTTAGAGGTGTTAGGTATAAAACTCCCACTTCTAGTCTCTCAACTGTTATCAAAAAGGACTCTTTGTTCTCTAGACTGGCTTAAAATACTTAAATAGAGACTCTATAATGAAGAACAGAGTGTCAGTCTCCAGAACTAGGAAGAATTAGACCTTATTGCTTGGGTTACCCAAACTTCAGTGTTTATAAAATTGTACATGTTGCATGTTAAAAATACAGCTTCCCGGGCCCAGTCCCAGATGTTCTAAAACGGCATCTCTCGTGCAAATGGTCCGTGTGCCATTGCTTGGAGAAATATTGGCCCAGACTCTAAAGACCGGCCTAGAGACTTGCCTGTGTAATCAAGAATGACTGAAAAGCAGAGTCCATGGAAGAAATCAAGAATCCCATCAAATACAGAGCAACAACAGAAGAGAGGAAGCACAGTCAATATTTAGGAAAAACAAGTCTATAAATGTAGTATCTGGTTATGGTAACAAAAAAGCACATTATCAGGAGAGGCAGTTGGGGTACACCTATATGGAAAATTATCAGAGAGATAGGGAGCAAGCTGGAAAACTTGTGGGTTAATATGAAAGGTAAGAGATGGAAGGTTAGTCATTGTAAGGATTTATTGAAAACTACCAAATCAGATGGGGAATATAAAACAATCTTCTTGATATGAGTCATGAATAGAAGTAAGATACAGTACTAGCTGAAAATGTTTCATCTAATACCATCTTGACTTGTCTGGATAATAGTTCATCAACCTGAATGTAGAATAAATGATAAAGTGAACTTTTACTTTAATACTTGTTATGATCAATCTGGAGGAAGTAGTTGGCTAAATGCATGTGACAGGAATTTGGACAGAAAGCTGGCATATCCTCTTGTCACTCATGATAGCAACATTGCATTGGATATAAATAGCTCCAAATTGGATTCTATCCTCTTCAATACTTGTATTAATAATTTTAGTGAGAATTGGAGATGTTAAAAAAAATAGGAGTTTCTAAGGAATTAGAAATCTCAGAGTTTAAAATGACAAATTAATCTGATGTGAAAAACTACATAAGAATATGGTGGGAAAAGAGTATTTTAAAGATACCACACATTGAAATGCTTGATGTCTTAATGTCTTTCTTCAATACTGTAGATATAGTAATTCAGGTTTATAATAAAGATAATCAATCTTAGAAGTCAGTGATAGAAGCTTACGTATGAAGAACAAGAGTGGAATTAGCACTGTTGTACTATTTATGACTGCCTCTAAAGTATTATAGTTAATTCTAGTGCTATATATTAAAAGGAACATTAAAAAATCTATAGGGAAGCAGCTATCATTTAATTCAGTTCATTTGTTACTTTATTTAATGAATTTTATAGTTGCCTTTTAAGTTAGAATTTGTTTTTATTCCAGCCTTTATGAGGGGATAACACACTCAAGCAAATGAGCATTTATGATATTCGTCACCAAAAAGTGTTCAGTCCTAAGAAACTCAGCTTTCAATGTGTTTAATGTTTTCCATTCTTATGAAAGAGATCATCAATGCTTCCATTCTTCTCGAGCATGGAAAAAGTCTTTTCAAAAGGTGAAGGAAGGATGCATGGTCTCCTGGACTAGAAGACCGAGTCGTGATGATGAGAATAGGAACATTCTCATGATCCCCTGGGTTTTCGGGGGGAGTTCTGTCTTTCAGAGAAGACAGAGGCTCTCAGTAGGTGGTCCTGTTTGATCATCAAAGTTTTGTAATTCTGGAAGTTCTAATTCTCTAGACCAAGCTCTGAAATGTTATCTAAACCTCAGATATTTGCCAAGTGAGACAGATGTTTCCACAAACACATGATTATTTGGGTTCTAATGGCTCAAGCATTCATTTCATCTGCACTTAATCATTTCTGGGGAAAATTCAACCCCAGTGAAGCACCCAGAAGTCCAACGTTGTAGATAAAAGCATGGACTTTGAATTGGGACTTTCATACTACCAGGTGATATCTGTAGAACAGTGAGTTTAGATGTTAACTGTTTGAAAGTTCAGGTTCTGTAGAATGGGAAGGATGACGATAATGCCATAACTGGGAGGTTGTTGAGAGGATTCAATGAAAGACTACACATGAAACGCTTGGTCTGGTGCCTGGTTCCTAGTCGTCATCGGTAAATGGAAGCTCACGACTCTTTTGGCCAAAGCCATTTTCAGGTTCTGGTCCTTCTCGCTGCACCAGCGTTTTAACAAATAGGTCTGAAGTCCTGTTGCCTTTACTTTTGGCTGAGACCCATCTGGGGTCTGTATGAGTTGTCTGGTGAAAACATTAGTAGAGTACCCCTTAATTTAATTTTATTATTTCAAAGTATTTGCTTGGCTAACATCTGCTAACACCCACTTAAAAAAGGTTTCTCTATCGTTTCTGTGTTTTGCTTAATAGCTTACTTGTGGCCTAAAGGAGACTTGGGAATATTGTAGGGAACTTTCTTTCTTAGTGAATAACTTCAATTCGGGACTCTCCTCTATTGTTTTCTCAGTACAGATGAAGTTATTACTCACTATATCATAATTTGGGTAGTTAGGGAGGATTAACTCACCCATATCACTTTTAGTTATGTATGAATTCACATTTAACCAGCATTTGAAAAAGTCAATTCAGGCCTTTGAATGATTAAAGAAATAGGCAGAATTTGGCCTATGATGTGTCCAGAAGACGGTATTGTGGTTTTGGCATGATTTTCGCATGTAGCTTTTGGAAGAAGGAAAAGAGAGAGAAAAGACCAACAAGCTGAATGGAATTCAGCCTCCTGCTTGGAGTATGCAGACATCGTCTCATTGTTAACATAACACGCTGTTACCTTACTAAAGCTTCTGTCTAGAAACTTCTTCACCTAAATTCAAAATTGCAGGACTATCCCTTTAAATGCTAGAAGGGAATAATTGAATTTATATTTGTATTTACTTTTTACCTAAAAATGTCCCAGCACCATTTGTTGCAAAGACTATTTTTTCCCCACTGAATGGACTTGGCACACTTGTTGAAAATTATTTGACTTTAAAGGTGTAGGGGTTTTTTTCTATGGTCTTAGTTCTATTTCATTGTCTATCCTATGCCTCTACCACACTGTCTTTTTTATTCCTTTTTTCCCCCCAGCTTTATTGAGATATAATTAACAAATAAAATTATACATAAAGTGTGATGATTTGATAGTCACCATGCTGTACATTAGGTCCCCAGAGTTTATTCATCTCAAAAATGAAGCATTGTACTGTTTGACCAGCATCTCCCCAGGCCCTGGTGACCACCATTCTGCTCTCTATTTCTATGAGTTTAACTTTTCCACGTGCTAAGTGAGATCATGCGGTGTTTGTCTTTCTCTGTCTGGCTAGTATCACTGAGCATAATGTCTTACAGGTTTCAAGTGGTAGGATTTTCTTCTTTCTCATGGTCGAATTATATCCGTGTGTGTGTGTGTGTGTGTGTGTGTGTGTGTGTGTGTGCGCGCACGTGTGTATCACATCTTTTTTATTCATTCATCTCTTGATGAACACTCAAGTTATTTCCCTATCTTGGCTATTGTGAATAATGTTTCAATGAACATGGGAGTGCAGCTATCTCTTTGAGATAGTGATTTCATTTCCTTCTGCTATATTCCCAGAATTGGAATTGCTGGATCATATGGTAGTTCTGTTTTTAATTTTTTTTAGAAAACTTTACATTGTTTTCTATAGTGTCTGCACCAACTTACATTCCATAACAGTGTACAAGGGTTCCTTTTTCTCCACAATCTCTCCACCATTTGTTATCACTTGTATTTTTTCATAATTACCATCCTAACAGGTGTTAAGTGTTATCTCATTGTGGTTTTGATTTATATCTCCCTAATGATAAGTGGTGTTGAGCCCCTTTTCATGTGACTCTTGGCCATTTGTCTTCTTTAGAAAAATGTCTATTCACATTCTTTTCCCATTATTTAGTTAGATTATTATTGTTATTTATTTGCTATTAAGTTGTATAGTTTTCTTTTATATTTTGGGTATTAAACCCTTATCAGATGTGTGGTTTGCAAGTATTTTCTCTCATGTCATAGGTTGCCTTTTCATTTGGTCGATGGTTTCTTTGCTCTGTAGAAGCTTTTTACTTTGATGTATCCTACTAGTTAATTTTGCTTTTCTTGTTTGTGCTTTTGGTGTCATATCCAAGAAATCATTGCCAAGGCCAATGTTCCTATGTTTTGTCCCTACGTTTTTTTTTTTTTTGAGCAGTTTTGTTGTTTCAGGTCTTATATTTAAATCTTTAATCCATTTCGAGTTAATTTTTAGGTGCCATACTGTCGTGATTAAATCAATTGATTTTCATATGTTAAACCAACACTGCCTTTTTGGGATAAGCCATTCATAGTCATGGTGCATAATCCGTTTTATACATTGCTGGATTCACCTTACCAGTATTTTATGGATTATTTTCGTGTTTGTCTTCATAAGGCATTTTAGTCTGTAGTGTCCTCTTGTTGGCTGTCTTTTTGTATGGAAAACTGGCCTCTTAGAATGATTTGAGAAATGTTCCCTCTCTGCTATATTTTGAAAGACTTTATGAAGGGTTTATGTTAATTATTCTTAAATGTTTGGTAGAATTCACCGGTAGAGTCATGTGCGCCTGGCATTTTCTTTGTGGGAAGTTTTTGATTACTAATCCAGAGTTCTGAAAATGTTGTTTTTGACACTATTCCAGTACTCTTGGTTTTATTTATTTACTTTTTTTAATGGTGGAGTGGATTTTTGGAGCTCTTACTCTGCCGTTCTTGCTGACATCTAATCTTTTTTCTTTAAGTTCTCTAATGGACTGAAAAATAACCAACCTCCTCCAAAGGCTTTTTATTTCTTATTCCTACTATATTGTTTTATTGTAGCTTCATAGTCAGTCTGTCAAAGCCTTCAATGATCACTTCAGTCCAGAAGGCTTTAAGTGAATATTTAAATAACTGTTTGAAGGAATGTGCCATAGAATAATTATTTTTCCTTTCCAGTTGAAAATGTCAGAGAGCCATGCATGTTTAAAAGTCTTTTGCCCTTAATATACCATATCGTAAATCAGAGTTCAGTGCAGAAAACAGAAACATTCTAGGCATTTTAAAGCAAAAAAAAAAAAAGGGGGGGGTTTAATACATTGAATTAGATGAATGGAAAGGAACTGTAAGTGTGAAAGAAGAATGGGTTCTCGTTTTGACTTTAAGAGTAACTTCCAGAAAAACAGAGATGTGACCCACAAAGGCATCTACTTCTGAGGACAGACTTTATTTTAAACTTGTCAAAAAACAGCTTTGAATTTTATTGCCTTTTTTGTTGTTTTTGCTTTTTGTTTTATTTGGTACTAACTTCTGCTTTTACTTTTATTATTTATTCTTGACTTCTTTTGTTTTATTTAATTGGTCTATTTCTAGAATCTGAGTTGAAAGCTTAGAAATTTTTTTATTATTTCTTAGTTTTTAATATATTAATAAAGATTTAGGTTTCAATATATTAATATTTTTTGAGTATTTACTGTTTGGTGACATTCTATAGGTTTTAATTTTAATCTATCTCATTTTAATTTATTTTTTCTAATCTTATACTTTTATCTTGATTTTTTTCTTTAATGAGGTTTTTTTACATGTAGAAAGCTTTATATTTTTCTTATTGATTTCTAGTTATTTTTATTATAGTTTTATTAAATTGTGGTATAAATGCTTTATTAACATTTTGTGGTCTAATATATAGTCTCTTTTGAAAATATTCAAAATAAAATTTGAAAAAAATCTATTCTTTGTTCATTATAAATACACATGCATACACATGTACACACAGAATGTCAATGGGTTATTTTATTTTTCAAGTCCTTTATAACTTTATTTTTGTTTTACTACATAGTGAATTTCTGAGAAAGGTGTACTAAAATATGCTACTTTTAGATTTTGCTGTTTAATAATTTTTGCTTTGTTATTTGATGCATAAAGCATTATCATCATAATGGATTTTTCATGAATTGTAACAGTTTAAAAATGAAGTCACTCACATTTATACTCTTGATTTATACATTTGGTTTTATTTCTGCCTTCTTTATTTAATTTTTGCTAAATTAGTGGATCAGTTGCTTGATTGTATATGAGGTGGTGGTGAGGGGCTCAAGTGCATTGAATGAGTTAAATTTATAAAATGCATGTTTTATAAACTTCAAATATTAACTTATATCTACAGTACTGTCTCCAAATAAGACCTATAGTTTACTTCTAATTTTTTCATCCTGACATCCTATCTATGCTCCTTGAGATAATTAACACATGAGACATTGCTGTTCCAAGCTGTTTTTCCTTTTATACCATGAGTCTTAGACTTTCTGAATTTCTATATTGAATAACAGAACAGCATTAACTATGATTATTTAAAATTAAAATGTAGTTTCCTGTTTTATGTTACTAATGATGTAATTGTAACTTTTAAATTAAAAAAAAAACAGGTAATAAACAAAAAATGATTCTAATTTTTCTGAAATGGTTTAGAATAGTACTATCCAAAAATAAAGTCAGATATTTTGAGAAATAGTGATTTCTCCTTCATTGGAAGAGTTCATATGTGACAAATTCTTAGTATAAAAGAACTTCATCATCAGACCAATCAAATTTATTGTAATAAATAAAATACTCCTTTAACTTTTTGAACTAATTGAACTAATCTGATAATCTCTAGTTCTAAGGATTTTCCTATCTGGGCACAGAGAAATGGATGGTCTGGAAAAACTATTAAGATATTTTTTTAATCCTTTTCTTCAGTTTTACTTAATAGTATAGTTTTATTCCAAATATAACAGTGTATGTATGTGAAAGAAAGAAATAATAATTCACACTGAGAAAACAATTTCAATTTAAATACCCTATTTATGTGAGTTAATTATCTTTTGGGGCTTCTTGCAGAGCCACCCAGCCTGGAGGATGCAGGGAAGATGCTGAATGAGACCGTGGTGGTAAACAGCCCGGTACAACTGGAGTGTAAGGCAGCTGGAAATCCCTTGCCTGGTATGATTATATGCGGACTCTGAACTTCACATTTTAAGATTTCTGGGAATAGCTAAGTCTGTTTATGAGCACAATATAGTAATTACTAGTAAAGAGAGGATTGTAGAATACATTTCAAGGGTTAAAGAATATCATTGGGTAGATGATACCTTTGAATTTTCATTGCTTTTAACTGCATGAAATACTTTACCCATTTAAACGATGTAGAAATATGTGGATAATTGTCTTATTGTTCTTACTGTACTAACACACATGATATTTTATATACTTTTATGTTGAAAATATAGTTTTATGTAGTCCAGATTGATTATCTTTATAAATCAGTCATCTGATGAGGCTATTATTTTGTTTCTTTATTCTCAGCACTGGTAAATTATTCATATGACTCGAAAATAATATAAACATTTTGAGGCTAATAGTTTATATTGTGTTTGGTTTTGTAAGATACATAGACAGAATTTTTATAGATGAGAAGACTATATACAGCAAAGAGAAATAAAATCAGTTAAAAGTTTGTACCAAAGGATATTGATACATTAGAGATAATATAAAGAATTTTTTTTTATAAATTAATTTCAGGACTCTTTTATCGGCTTGGCTATTTATGTTTTTCTTAGTGTTATCCTTTCTTAAAAGTCAACCCTAAAAAGATATTTAAACTGAAATGATAAGCATAAGAATAAGGCAGTTGTTACTATTTTAGTTAAGCTCCAATTGAGTGTATATATTGAGCTTTTAAGGGGAAAATTTAAATAAATGGTCTTCCCACTTCTTTCCCGTGCAGCTATTACATGGTACAAGGATAATCGTCCTCTCTCAGGTTCCACTAGTGTGACTTTCTTAAACAGAGGACAAATCCTTGATATCGAAAGTGCGCAGATCACAGACGCTGGCATATACAAGTGTGTGGCCATCAACTCAGCTGGAGCTACAGAGTTATTTTACAGTCTGCAGGTCCATGGTGAGTGCTTCTTCTCCTAGATTCATCCTGGGGTAGAGACACATTCACAATGATGAAGTTCTTCCATAAAAATCTCGTGTAAACATTTAACAGCGTGTTAAAGCCATCTTTATTTAAGAATGCAGTGTTCTAAAACCGATAAACATTTTTATTTATACTTTTCTATTAAAGCTGTTTTTACATGCTGTTGAACTTAAGTTTTCTTTAGGTGAATTGTTGAAATAGTCATCAACAATCTTACCAGCTAATGACAGTAGCTCATGTGTAAATAACTGTCTATCAGAATCATAATTTTAAACAAATGACTCCAAGTTATTATCTCCAATAATGCTAAGAGGAGTTTGTAGTTAACATAGTGAAGTGGAAAGAGTGGAGGGATGGATGGACACACACACACACACACACACACACACACACACACACACGAGCCTGGAAATCAAGAAATAAAAATCTACTCTAGCATCAAAAACTGGATCTTAAACCAAGTAGTAAAACCTATTATCCTTATCTGTAAGGTGGAGAAACTGATAATTGCCCTACTAATCACAAGATAGATGTGATTGGAATTCCAAATAAGAGATGTGGAAGAAGTTACTGGGGTAGGGGGGAAGCTGATGTAAGAACACATCACTGTGGACATTACATGTAATTTTCATTATTTTGAGGTGAAATCTTCTGTGACATTAACATATCTTACTTTCATTCATATTTTTTGTTCCCTTTCAGTGCCCCCATCAATTTCTGGCAGCAATAACATGGTGGCCGTGGTGGTTAATCACCTGGTGAGGTTAGAGTGTGAAGCCAGAGGTATCCCTGCCCCAAGTCTGACCTGGCTAAAAGATGGGAGCCCTGTCTCTGGTTTTGCGAATGGGATACAGGTACTCTCTGGCATTCCTTCAGTGAAATCTACTGCGTGATTATTCAGTATAGGAAATACGAACAGGTAGCTGTTAAAAAGATCCAGAGAACAAGGATTCACAAATGTTTTCCAAAGCCGTACACATACACATAAATACTGTAGACATACAATTTGGATTTTTAAACAATTAATTTAAAGCTCAATTTATCTAAGAGTTTCTTTATATTACAGGCAGTGCTTTATTTTGACCATTTATTTTAGAGATTGTCTACCTCTCAATCCCCGTTTCCCACCACCACCACTGCAAGAGATACCTTACACAAAGAAATGTTCATCAACAACAACAAACAAATTTCTTGGAAGAATTTAGGATTAAATTCTTAAATTTAGAATTAAATGTGTAGATATAATAATGAATCAGTAAACCATGTAAAGTATATGTACTTCTACAAAATCATCAAATAATATAAAGGCAACATTATGAGAAATTAGAGTCTAAAAAATTTAGGTGCTTTACACTGACTCAAAATTAAAACTACAGAAACATGTGTGTCTCATTTAAAGTGTATTTTAATTTTATTTTGCCTAGCAGAGAATGTAGTTCTCCCACCATTCTACTTTAGCTGTTTTTGAAAATCTAATACTTGCAGAATTTGGGATCAAAAAAGATCTAGAGTAAATATTTTAGAGGTTCAACTAGATCAATGGGATAAACAGTCAATGAATGTAACTAATATATTTAGCTGCTAGTTTGCTATTAATTTAAACTTCTTGCTTGTTCTCCCAAAGATAAATTGGAAGGAGGGCTAGCTTCTCCTATTTCCACCTCTTCTTATCTTTCTCCCTTGGTGGCTTTGTCTTTCTCTGTACTAGTCTGGGTGAAATTGGACCTTCATTTGATCTCGTACACAGAGACTTGTTTTCAGTGGTTATTATCCAGTTTGGTTCTGGCCTCTCAGTCTTCTTCCACAGAGAAGATGAGAAGGGGAATAAGTGATGCTTGCCCACTTAAAAATATCCAAGTATGAATCACAGGCAAATGTCAATTGATCGACCACAGAAAATAAGAGAAAACGTTTATACGTACTATTCTCAGAAGGCATATTGGTTAGTTAGCGTTCTTATCATTGATAGGTTCTGTCTGGCGGCCGCATTCTAGCTTTGACCAGTGCCCAAATCAGTGATACGGGGAGATACACCTGCGTGGCAGTGAATGCAGCTGGGGAGAAACAAAGGGACATTGACCTCAGAGTATATGGTGAGACATTTGAATAATTCTTTTTTCTCTGACATAGCTGTGTTTAAGTCCTAAGATCATTGAGGAACGTTAAAGGAAGTTTTTGACAATAAAGAACTATGACAATAGAAATGATACTACAAGATTAATTCAAATTTTTCGTTTTTGCCTCATATTTAACTAATTTTATTAAAGTTTTAAGAAATGAAAATGCATACACCCATCATGTAGGGCGCTGGTTTTCTGGAGCCCCCTGAGGAATGTGACGTGAAGAGCAGCTTTGCAATTGGAAGATGCGGTCTCCTCCCTAAAGCAAGTTCTCGTGATCTATTCTACTAGAGGCTTTGATTTTATCATTTTTTAATTATACTTACAGTCAGCATATTTTGTAGTCAATACTGTGTCTATGAATGAAAGGCTATCTGAGAAGCAAAAGTTAAACTAAGCATAAACCAAACAGAAACAGACTCAGAGACACAGAGAACAAACTGAGGGTTGCCAGGTGGGAGAGGCTTAGGGGGGTGGGTGAAAAATGTGAAGGGATTAAGAAGTACAAATTGGTAATTATAGAGTAGTCAAGGGGATGTGAAGCACAGCATAGGGAATATAATCAATAATATGGTAATTACTATGTATGGTGTCAGGTGAGTCCTGGAATAATCGGGGGTATCACTTCATAAATTATATAAATGTCTAACCGCTATGCTATACCCCTGAAACTAATGTAAAATAATGTTGGGTGTCACCTGTAATTGAAAAAAAACAGTTAATCCATGTGTAAACTTAGACAAAATTGAAGGTTTTTTTTCATATCTACGATGCAGCTATAAGGTACAAAAAAGATATCCGATTCCATCTCAGCAACGGCCCCCATAACAAAGCTGGGCCTCACTGGCCTCCATCCAGAGATTACACTTGTCATTCCACATGTTAATGCCTTTGCATTTAAAACTCTTTCAGCCTTTTTTTCAAAGTCTTATTTGCATTACATTTCTTGGTTCATGGAATCGTGAATTTGTTTCTTCTGTGGCCCCTCAAAAAATATCTGTTTAATGCAGGCCTTCTTTCCTTTAAAAAAAAAAAAAAACATTTATTTAAATAAGTTTCAAGTATGCAGTACATTAGTTTGACATCTATATGGTTCATAGAACAATCCCGCCAACTGCTCCCTCCCTCCCTGGCCCTCCACGCAGGCCTTCTTTTCCAAGTCCCATTTCACTTTCAAATAATTCTCTCCTATTCAAACATATTACTTTTTTTTAACCTCCAGGCCATATGGGCTGACTTCTTTTTAAGTTTGCCAAAAACAAATGTAATTATTACAAATAACTTTAATAATAAGTCATAATTTTTTTAAAAGGCCTGTTGTTGCAACATGGATACCATACCATACATGTCTAATTAAGCTGAAAAATCCCAGTTAGCATCAGTAGCCTGCCAAATGGCTCTGTGTGCATCTCTCTGCTGTTTCTTCAGCAGTTGATATGGGTCTGTGTCCAGCCTCCTGCTTTGCAGGTGCTCTCAGTCCAAGATGACAGGCGGGTCTAAAATATCCAGTCTCAGGGATTCTAACTCCTTCCCTTGATGGGCCTCTTTTATGCCTCATTAAGAACTGGAATATACCGATCTAAAATATCCTTGGAGATCGATGTATCAATCAATCAACGTACATGACACAATAGCTCCTTCAGTCGTTAGCAAGCAGGCAGAGGAGAAGTTAGTCACTAGCTTCATGCAGCAGTTAAAAGTGGGATTGGCTGTATTTCTGTGTTGGTCAGTATCAAAAGCGGACCTGGGAGATGATAAAGAATTGCTGTTTTCCAGGAATTACAAAGATGTGCATCAGTCTTCTTTATCATTTACTAAAATACTCCCCTACCACCATTTTGGTCTGAAAACCAGGATCTGTCATAAAAAAATCAAGAGGCTAGCTAATATGTGTATGTTTCAGAACATGTATATACATTTAGCATTTGAAATATATATGCATAACAAGCTACTAAAGAAGAGTAAAATTAAACCGGGTTTTTAATCTGAAATTAGTTTACAGTGTATGTTCCACTACTAGTATTACTTCCATGTATTATATTTCTATATTTGTGGTAGTACCCTTGGCAACCTTGTGTCTAATTGGAGCTTAAAGAATGTGCAGCCCCAAAGGTAAATCCCCTTCAGATTTATGTTGTAGTATGTGGGGGCAGTAGGAGGAGTCACAGTGAGTAAAACAGCGATCCCTAACACATACAAAAGTACTTCAGTAATATTTTTTTCTTCCTAGTAAAAAAGAGTACATTTTAGCATATTCTGAGGTGCCCCAAAAAGAGAATTGAGTTCTTCAATGATTTGGATTACCGTAGAACCTTTTCTTTAAACTTAAGCTCAGAGAACTTTCTTAGAGATCGTACATTCCCCAGTGTCTCAACAAATATAAGCCTATGGCAATTCTAATTTCGATGATTAAATTTAACAAATGTAATGCATAGGATGAGAAACAGGCACAACACACTCCATTCTAAGCAGCATGACCACAAAGCAAAATAGGGGTAACATCTAAGGGAGCTGAGGATCGAAAGGGTAGAATCTTCATCTCTTCTCAGACTAAACACAAAGTTAGAAATGAAAGACAAGGCAGAAAAAAAATAGATGTGTCTCAGTAATATATATCCTTGGCTGTAATTAGATTTGCTTGAATTTATGTTCTTTAAGAAACAAATGCTCTATTGTTTTTGCATTTTCCCCCTCAGTTTTAAACTCCTAGTATCCTTTTGAATTTGATCTAACTCACTTAGCTGAAAAGAAAAATAATTGAAAGAAACATGTTTGGAAATACATTTGCATTCTGTTTTCTTGAATTATTTCTTACTTTCACTTCTACAAGAATCCATAAAGAATTCATGTCCTTTTGTCAATTCTACAAATAATCTAAGATAAACGTATTCTCATACAGTCGAAGTACTTTTTTATCCACTGAGACCAGTCTACCTGAAATTATTTCTAAGCTTGAAGCTGACTAGTCCATTTAGGGCTTTCTATGCTAAGACTGGTGAATATATCCGTTTTCATAATATCTTAGAAAATGGCACTGATTGTTCTGATTTTGCTAATATTATAGCAGTGTTAATCTGAAACTTGACTATTTTATCTAATACATCACTTACTAAAAACAACTACACTGTTTTCTGTTCTCCATAGAATATTTTAAACTTACTGAGAGCCAGGTATCTGTGTGCTATCAAATTTAACAGAAGGAGCATCATGAACCTCTGTACAAATGCTCCCCTGGTCTGTCTGTTCCCGTCATTTCTTCCTTTAGCATCAGTTCCTTTGGGTGTAGCACAAGTCCTGCATCTTTTAACCTTAGTTCATGTCATGTGCCTTTCCCTCTGCAGAAGACGTGGTAGCAGAGAAACCTCTGGTTACAGAAACGCAGCATCACTAAAGTCTGTTGCATTCGTTGTCATTTTGCCACATGCTGCTGCTGCAGTGTGAAGCCCGAAGCAATGGCTAATGGACTATAATAACTTTCCTCACCACAAAGATCTTATTTCTAACAAAGCATTTGGAAAGTCCTTGAGGAGTCCTTTCAGTGCAACTTAACTTTGAATAAAGCAACAACTACAAATATGGTAGATTTTCTACAATCCTAAATAGTTATAGGATTTAGTGAGACATGGCCAAGGAAATTCCCCTCTGTGCTTTTTTATAACAGGCTTGATTTCCTCATTAGTTGGTGTATTTGAGCTATTATAAATACAGACCTGAAAGCTTCGACCCTCTCATTCTTGGCAGGGCTGTACCGAAACCATTGGAGACAAATGATCGTTTACTCTATTTTTTTTTTTTGATACACCCAAAGGAAGGAGATTCCCTAAACTTCTCCAAGAACACAACGCAGCATCTGACAAACCTTATAGCCAGGGAATTAAGATTTTGATCTCATTAACATTTCAGCTCATTTCCCCTTTTTACGTAATCCTAAGTGTGTTGTACAGCTGGTCACTGATTTAGTTTGTTCTTTATTGTATGATTTATTCTACATTTTTTTTTCCGTAGAAAGTTGACAAAAATCTCTTGGGGAAACCCCAAAAAGCTCTAAACTGCAAGTCAGAAGACTCCTAGCTTTGCCACCAATTAGTCAAGTTATTTCAATAAACTATTGTCTGTTAACCCAGTTTGTGATTTTCACATTGTGACTGAATGGGCCTAGATGATCTCTTTCATCTCTGTTTTTTATTTTGCCACACTGACAATGAAATTTATTTTCTTTTGCAAAATATATAAATATTTCAAGTGTATTTGCTTTTAATTCATTGTTATTTCCAAAATATTTCATGAATGATTTATTACTTTGAAAACTTGAACCAGTAACATCTAGTTCAGGAAGTTCCTTAAATGGTTCATTGGTGAGAACCTCCCATTCTAAAACACTTTTAAGAGAAAAGTTAGTAAGAACTATTTTCATTCAACAGTAATCAGTAATCAGTGTTAATCGGTGATTTATTAACACTTGATTCTGAACCAAATGCAAAGTGTATATTAGATGATCGCGATCCTACATCTTAAAAGAACTAATAGAACTATTCAGTATATGTCCTGATGATGAATAAAGTTATGCAGCATGATGGCCTGTTTTATCCTGAGGGAAAACCTGTCTTTCACTTAGTTCCACCAAATATTATGGGAGAAGAACAGAACATCTCCATCCTCGTCAGCCAAGCTGCAGAGTTGCTGTGTCAGAGCGATGCGATCCCCTCACCGGCTCTGACGTGGTTAAAAGATGGCCGCCCCTTGCTAAAGAAACCAGGCCTCAGCATCTCTGAAAATGGAAGTGTGTTAAAGGTAAGGCGACAGAGTCATTCACTTCTTGTTACATTATGCCTAAGCTCATGGCGCCGGTATTAACCCCTATTAAACTTGCCTGTTTTTACAAGTGTTATACTAATTTCATATTATAAAATTCTAGAAAGCTTTTCATGAATGACGTTTGTAATATTTTTAAATTTTGTGCTTTGTATGATTTAAATATTTGTAGCTAGAAGCCATCCAAAAAATGCTTCTGGGACAATATTATCGAAATATTGTAAGGAGTGCCTCATCTTCAGTCATTCAGCCAATCAGCAAATAGCTATTAAAGGAATTCTGAGTAGGGACGCAAAAAAGTGTAAGATGTATTTCATGCCCTCACTGTCTGCTAATTCCACATAAATATATGAAAAACTGACAGTTTAGTTGAAAATACAGTAAGCTCTGTAGGTCTGAGTTAATTAACAAGTGGATGGTACAGACAATATATTTTGGGAATAAATCAAAAGATGAAGCTATGTTTGCCTGGAATAATCTTGGAAGGTTACTTGGCTTTTTTGAGGGGTAGATGGGACAAAAGGCGCAGTTAAGGATAGCAACTGAACTATTGTGGCTAAAACAGGAAAGTTAACAGTGAATATTTGGAAATCATTTTGACAAGGTGAGTTGAGTGAAATAAGAGCTAACATTTAAAGCCAGCCCAGGAATTAAGACTGTTTATAAAATCTCCGTAATATCCTGAATGAGAAATTGAAAGACTAGCTAAGTAATCTGCCCATGATTACTAAGTGGCAGAAATGGGATATGAATACAGAAGTATAGCCATGCTACAAACCATGACACCTCACAGCCTTTGGTAAAGAAAGTCTACTGTGGACAAACATAAAGGTGGGTTGTCGGCACACAGGAACCTGAAAAGCCTACACAAGAAGGACAGGAGCAGGGGAGAGAGTAGGAAGGAGTGTGAAGATGTATGTTAGTGAGAAGAGGGTAGAGACCTTGGGAATTATGATCCTGTAATAATGGAGCTGTTGAGGAAGGAAAGGCCAGAATCGCTGGCAGAGGAAAGTAGGACTAAGTCAATCAAGCTATATGGGGTTTGGGAGCAAGCAAAGAGCCCCACCCCTGCTCAGAGGCAGAGCCCAGTATTCTGGAAGACAGCTGGTAGAATTTTCAAACCTCAGCTCTGACCGAATGATGGAGGGAGAGGGAGACAATCGTAGGAACACAAGCCTCCGCCAGGGTAGGGGAGAGCCATGTGTGGTTAAAATAGTCTTAGCAAATTTCATTGAGTATAGCAGTTCATTTCCTCAGAGCACAGATCCCAATATTGGGATGGAGATGATGGTGAAGAAATCCTGGGATGCGCTGAATCTCCGCCACATAGGCCAGCTAGGCACCCTGGAGTGTGCACGTCCCCCGAGGGGCAGCAGGAGAAGACCATGTGGAAATGAAAACTATACTAAATACTGTCAGTGATAACTCCAACTTCAATGATCCTCCCTCTTTTGAATTTTTAGCAATTGATTGTAAAGTTATTTAGCAATCAATCACATACTGTTTGTTGTACATCTTGTATTATTTTGTCATTATTTATAATTTGTTTATATTAAACTCTTTTTTTTATGTTCACATATTCTCAACCAGATTATAAACTCAAGTCAAAAATCACATATTACACTATACTTCTTCATATCTTCTACCTGCAGTACCTGGTACAAGGTTCTCAGTAACTGCTGAATGGTCAGCCAGTGAATGAACGATGAATGAGTATTGATGCATGTTGCAGATAAATACATGGAAAATATTTACTGATATTCAGTTATATACCAAGCACCAAAATGAGTACTAGGAGGTTGAGACTAATTGAATATAATTTTTTACTTGAAGAAGCTTACAAACCCAGTATGGGAGAAGAGGTATAATAAGCCAGTAATAAGAATATTATTTTACTGAATGATATCCTAGACATATAAAGATTGTCAATTTTAAAGCCTTAAAAACTTACACAGAAATTGTGATTTTATTGCCATTTTATCTGAGTTGTATTGAAAAGGCTTTTCTAGACCTTCAATGGCTAATATTAATGAAATTAAAAGAAGGTAAGACATAGATGAAGATTGTTGAATCTTGAGTTTTGAATGTGCATACAGCCACCCATTTCACTAGTCTCTCTACTTTTTATATGTTTTCAAATATTCCGAATACAAATGAAAAATAAGAGATCACAAACAACATTAATAGAATAGCCTCAATTACTGATGAAATAGAAACTGTGGTTTGAAAACATAAATTTTTTTTTTTCAGATTGAAGATGCTCAAATTCAAGACACTGGTCGTTACACTTGTGAGGCAACAAATGTTGCTGGGAAAACTGAGAAAAACTATAATGTCAATATTTGGGGTAAGTGTCTCCAGCCCCTGTAAAGCAAATGATGAAGCTTGTAGTTTAACCTTTCATTCTTTGTGTCAACTTTTATAATGGCATCCCATAACTAAAATTGATCACAATACATAGGTGGACACTAATCAGTATGTTCAGTGAGTCTATGATGAATTGCTCTTGATACTCATATAATTAATTCAAGGGCAATTAACTATAGACTTGCTAAATGTATTAATGTGTTAATCATTATAACTTTAATGCAGAATGGTTCTCCTTTTCAGTATGACTAATATGCCTTTTAGCTCTACAACCAAGATCTTCTAATGGTTGAGCCTTTTCCATGAACAGACAGTGGGTTGGTTAACTGAAAATATGCCAAAAGGCCAAATTATGTATGAGAATTGCATGGGTGTGGGTGTGTGTTTGAGAGAGACAGAGAGAACACATACACCTCTGGGTAAGAGATGGGATTACTCTACTGACAAGTGTGAATAACAATTCTTGCTTGAAATTTTACTATTTAAGGTAATTAATAATTAAGGTAATTCTTAGGAAAAAATCACAACTTTTACATTGACTGTGGTTGCCAATTATTAAAAAGTACTCTCATTTCTAGTGTATTTATGTTTATTTTAAATACTTCTTTAAAATCATTTGTAACATTTTAAACCCTCTTAATTTTGATTGTATTTTTTAATTTTTTAGTTATTGAGATAAGGAGCTGAAATTTACCTCTGATTATAAAAGTTTATTTAAAAACACATTTAAAATAAAAATAGAGGAAATAATTTGCTTCCAAAAGAGAAAAAAAATTAAAACTTTAAAAGTACGCATTTATGTAGAAAATTACATTAATTATAAATCTTAATAATTGTTTAACAAATAATCTTGAAGATTATGAAAAGTACTAATATTCACCCTATAAAAGAATAAATTTACTTTTTAATAGTAAAATTTACAATGTAGTAAATTTATATTTGCTACTTATTAGTCATGTATCCTTAACTTATGCTCTTACCTCCTTCTCCTCTCCCTCCATTTCTCTTTTTCTTCCTTTCTCATTTCTTTCAAATAGTAAAAATATCCACATAACTCCCTGTATAGATAATATAGGTGTTATCAAGTAAAGGTTAAAACCAAGAAAGATTTGTAGTGATGATCAATTAGAAAGTGAGGTGAAGAATTCATTTTTAAAATGCTGTATTGGAAATACCTATAGACTGTCCATGTGAAGGTGTCCTACATGCAGTCAGAAATAGGAACCTACAGTGTAGGGGAGAGGGAACCGCTAAAAGGTAAGGTTGGACACATGAGTATACATGTAGCAGTTAATATTAGAGAGAGTAAAAAGGATGTGTACATAAGAGTCCTGTGTAGAATGACTCTCATGTGTACCGTGTATGAAGGGAAACAGAAAAAGCGACCCAAAATGGGAAACTGAGAAGGAACAAAAAGGTAGAAAACTGGGTAAAAATTGTGTCATGGAAACTAAGGAAAACGGTGTCCCCAGAAGAACATGGACAACAAATAAGTTGGATGTGGGTGGGTGAATTGATGGATGGATGGTTGGATGGATGGATGCATGGATGGATGGATGGATGGATAGATGGATGGATGGATGGATGGATGGATGGATGGATGGATGGATGGATGGTTGAATGGATGGGTAAATGAATAATGTCAAATATTGCAGAGAAGTCAAATTAGACATAAACTATGAAGTATACTTC
Source organism: Macroglossus sobrinus (assembly GCA_004027375.1). NCBI lineage: Eukaryota > Metazoa > Chordata > Mammalia > Chiroptera > Pteropodidae > Macroglossus > Macroglossus sobrinus. The sequence continues at coordinate 822,970 of PVKZ01000098.1, read as the reverse complement.
AGCGGAGGAAAACAATACAGTAGGCACGAGAATGAATGGTAGGGAAGAGAGTGTTAAGACATCAAAGACAGGCTTACTCAAAAAATATTTATAGTGTGTTTCTGTGTCCCAGGCATATGCCACATTTAGGCATAGAGAGGTTAATGAGAAAAGACAATGACATTGTTCACACAGAATTTATATTCTGGTCTAAAGTTATCTTTTGATAGCCAATTAAAATTAAATTTCCTAAGAGCTATTATAGGAAGTTTTGTAAGAAAACATATCAGGGTATTATGACATCTGTTTGAGGTTTTAAGGATGAGTGGGTGTTAGGTCTCTGAGGAGAATGGAAGCATTACAGAGACCTGAAGAACACCATTCACTGCAGAGCATAGTGTGATGCAGAGGAGAGGGAGAAGATCTTAAGTAGGAAAGGTTAAGTGAGACATATTGAAGAGAGCCTCTAAAATCAATTTCAAAAGTACAGATTTGATTCTAACAGCGATACGATACCACTAAAAAGACTTAAAGAAGGACTGGCATGTTCAGATCTGTATTTTAGAAAGAAAGCAGAAAAATTCTAGAAATATTTAAGAAATTAATTAATAGGGTTAATTGATTAGGAGGAGAAATGTGGAAACAAGAAGAGTAAAGGATTGATGTCGGTATGGGTTGGCCAGTGGGGCTGTGTGGGTGGTAGTGTCTCTTCCTCAGAGAGGGAACAAAGGTGGCCGAGTTCATTCTGGGACAAGTCAGTTTTGGCTGTGGCCCTAAAAAAGGCATCCCAGTTGAGATGTTAAACAGTCAGAGGGAGTCTGTGTTGTAGGTATAGTTATGCAAATACTTGTATGAATGGAAGCCATGAGAGTAGCCGAGGGTAGAGTTTAGGCTGGTGATCATGAATTTATTGTGGTGGTAATGCATGTAATTGTCATTGTCTTCTGTAGGACTTTCCATCTGTGGTATAGGTGATGACGGGGTAAACTATAGGACTCCTGTGCTTACAAATGGGAAGGACAGTGGTGCAAGGCAGTTGTTGAAGTTGTTGCAAGGCAGTGGTGCACAGGATAGTTGAAACTATCGATCATGAAATCATAGCTGGAAAGAGAAGCCAGTAAGCCAGCATAGGCAGCTGGATTGGGAGACTTCTGAGATAAAAGGAGTTGAGATTCAATAAAGTCTATGAATTGAGAATTGGAAAGAATTGAACAACAGAGCTGTAAAGATGGAGCAGTTGTCAGAGAGTGTTCTAAATTTGTAATTTATAGGAAAAATGTTCTAGGTAATGAAAAGGGTATGTCCTTTGATGGAGAAGGGGATCAAGGAATTGAGTAGCCAGAGTGTTTAGAAGGATTATACATGTGGATGCTGAGTTCATACAGAATGATAGCAGGTCTTCATGTAAAGAGGATGGACGACAGACAGCAAGTACCAAATCATTCAGCGAATGGAAAAAGAATGTGCTTCACAGACGGTGGTAAGGACGAGAAGAGAAATAAATTGGTGGCATGAGCCTCAGAGGAATAGAGGCTTTCTCAGAGGTGGCTGAACAATGAGTGAAAACTGCACCGGAGAGTGAAAAGGATTCTCTCACTTCTCAACTCCCAGGAGTGTGGGAGAGCAAGCATCTGCCACCTGGTACCGTGGCAACCAGAGAAGTAGCAGAGGACAGAGTTCAGCCAGGAAATGCAGACTCGGCCTCTGAGAGAAGTGTGGGTAGTCAGGATTCACTTGGAATATTCTAAAGAGAAACTGGGGGCCATTGAGAGGCAGGCTGTGCAGTCTAGAATAGATGACACATCTGTTTTTCTTAGATCAAATTTCTTACCTTCGTTCTTTACTATGTGTTATATGCCTGTTACTTTCCAATTCTCAACATCATTTGAGATAACAAAACTGGTTAGGCACATAGGACTGGGTTAAGTTTAAACTTGGTAGGTGCCTTAGCTTTTTGGTGTAAGATGTCTACATGTCTATAATAAATTAGCTTCTTTTTATGCCACTCAGAATATTTTGGTAATTAAGTTTCTATCTGTGAAAATGGGAAGTTTGCTATTAGGTGTTTAGTCTGTGTCTTAAAGTTGTACTTTTAATGTGTTGATAACGTTAACCTCACAAGCTAATTATTTCCTGTGTCATTTGAGTGCAGACCTTTTTTGTTTTACATGCGATGTGTTGCAGGAATTTCATATTAAATGACTATAAAAAATCACATTTTGTATTTTTCCTTTTTTTAATCTTTCAGTACCACCAAATATATATGGTTCTGATGAACTTGGTCAACTTACAGTCATCGAAGGGAACCTCATCAGTCTGTTATGTGAGTCAAGTGGCATTCCGCCCCCAAATCTCATCTGGAAGAAGAAAGGTCAGTTTTCATCCTTTGACATTTATGAAATTAAATATAAATGAAATATTGATGAATTTGTATTTATTTGACAAACCTGCCAAATTATTAATAAACTTGCCAGGGGTTTGCATACCAAAATACCAGGCAGCATAATTAAATATTATATGATATGTCCACACTATACAGCTTAAAATCTAGAATTTGGTGACTGACTGCTCCCCAGAAAAAATTAACTTTTTTAATTTTAAAGCAGCATCATCTGCCTTTTGGCTACTCGAAGTCAAAAGTAAATAGATAAGGATATAGACTTATCAGAAAATGTACACAGAATGCTTTCTATTTTTGCTTCATATTCTGCCATTTGGCTTTCTCTACAGGTTCCCCAGTGCTGGCCGACTCTGCAGGACGATTCAGAACTTTACCTGGAGGCAGACAGTTACAGATTTCCCATGCTGAAAAGTCTGATGCTGGCCTCTATACATGTGTGGCATCAAATGTCGCTGGAACTGCAAAGAAAGACTACAGTCTGCAGGTTTACGGTCAGTTATTGATTAGCCAGGCTTTGGCACAATTTTCTTTAAATTTTTTCATCCTTCCCTTTTCCTCATAAGTTTAAGATACACTCAAAGCGGCATAGTTATACTATACCTCTCATAAGACCCACCAATTTAAATTATGCTGACATAATCAAGAGAAGTTACTTATTTCTGGCTGTTATTTATTCAACAATATAGATCTCCTTCTGGATCAGCTCGGTGATGGTGGACACATGAAAGTGGCTGTACTTTGTTAGGGGCAGTATAGTGGGCATGTGGAATGAAGAGGGATGGCATTGTACCACAGGGCATATTTATAATATATAATAAAATATTTTAAATCATAATTAGTATTAGATTTTAAAGTGTTTAAAATATGTGATTATCTCATTCAGTCTTTATCTGAATTGTAATATGAGACAAAACTATATCCCACATTTTACATTACTATAAACTTAAGCCCTGAGAAGATTCCATGACTGACTGAGGTCGCATGGCTTTATGTGATAGGAACGAATGGCAGTAGAACACAGGATTACTAACACTGGCTTATTTTTCTTCTCATACATATATCTGTTGAAGTTGGTCTAATTTTTGTTCATGGATTCAGTATAAATTAGGTGACTTCAGCTGCAAAGTTAGAGAAAAACTGGTATCAGTAGCTTAAAAAAGTATAGGTTTATTTTGTCACATAAGAAACCCGAGGTTGGCAGTCACAAGTTGGTCAGCACTAAACAAATAAAATTAGAAATGACAGAGAAGGTACAACTGTTAAAACAGAAATTCAAAAGATCACAAGAAATTAAAACAATTAAATGCCACAGAATTGGACAACCTAGAAGTGCATAAATTCTTAAAAAGACAATCTTTCAAGAATGAATTATGAAAAAATAGAAAATATGAATGGGTGGATTACTAGTAAGGGTATTGAATTATTAATCAAAAACTTTCCAACAAACAGAAGTCTAGGACGATCTGGTGAATTCACCGGTGAATTTTACTAAGGATTCAAAGATTTAATACCTATTCTTCTGAAACTCTTCCAAAAAAGTTAAGAGGAGGGAATGCTTCCATACTCATTTTACAAAGCTGGCATTACTTTGATACCAAAAAACCCTACAAGGATACTATAAAAAAGAAAAAATTATAGGCCAATATCCTTAATGAACACAGATGTAAAATATTCAACAAAATATTTAGTAAACCAAATTAATACATTAAAAGGATCATGCATAATGATCAAATGAGATTTATTCCAGGGATGCAAGGATGGTTTAACATTTACAAAGTAATCGGTGTGATACACCATGTTAAAAAAATGAAGAATAAACACCATAACAAAATAAAGAATAAAAATCATCTCAATATATACAGAGAAAGCATCTGACAAAATTTAACATCCATTTATGATAAAAACTCTCAGCAAAGTAGGTATAGAGAGAGCTTATTTCAACATAATAAAGGCCATACATGACAATTCCACAGCTGGTATCATACTCAATAGTGAAAACTTGAAAGCCTTTCATCTAAGATCAGGAACAAGACAAGGATGCCCATTCTTCCACTTTTACTCAGCATAGTGTTAGAAGTTCTAGACACAGCAAGTAGGCAAGAAAAAGAACCAAAGGCATTCAAATCAAAATTGAAGAAGTAAAACTCTCACAGTATGCAGATGACATGATATAATATATAAAGAAAACCCTAAAGATTCCACCAAAAAAAAAAAAAAGAACTGTTAGAACTAATAAATGAGTGCAGCAAAGTTTCAGGATACAAAATCAACATACAGAAATCTGTGGCATTTTATATATTAATAGTAAACTATCAGAAAGAGAAATTAAGGAAACAGTCCCATTTGCAATAGCATCAAGAGAATAAAATACCCATAAATAAATTGAACCAGGAATTGAAAAACTTGTTCACTGAAAACTGCTAAAAAACTGATAAAATAAATTGAAGAAGAAACAAATAAATGGAAATATATTTCAACTCATGGATTGTAAGAATTAATGTGTTAAAATGTTCACATTACCCAAAACAATCTACAGATTCAATGCAATCCCTACCAAAATTCCAATGGTATTTTTCACAGAACTAGAATAAATAATTCTAAAACTTTTATGGAATGACAAAAGATCGTAAATTGCCAAAGCAATCTTAAGAAAGAAGAATAAAGTTGGAGGTATACTGCTCCCTGATTTTAAACTATACTATAAAACTATACTAATCAAAACAGGATGTCATTGGCATAAAAGCAGATACACAATTTAATGGAACAGAATTTATAGCCCAGAAGTAAACCCACATGTATATGAACAAAGTAATTTACAACAAAAGAGCCAAGAACACACAGTGACAAAAGAGCAATCTCTTTAATAAATGGTATTGGAAACCAGACAGCCACATGCAAAAAAAAAAAAAAAAATTAACCATGACTATTGTCTTACACCATATACAAAATCAAAGACTTGAATGTAAGACTAGAAATACCAGAATCTTGGAAGAAAACATAGACAGTAAGTTCCTTGACATTGCTCTCAGTGGCATTTTTGTGGATCCAACTCTAAAGGCAAAGGAAACAAAAGCAAAGATAAGCAAATGAGACTATATAAAACTAAACAGCTTCTGTGCAGTGAAGGAAACCATCATCAAATGAAAAGGTAACCTACTGAATGGAAGAATGGAAGAAGATACTTGCAAATAATACATTCAAGGAATTGCTATTCAAAATATATAAAGAACTCATACAATTCAACAACAAAAAAATAAACAAACAAAAATACCTGATTAAACAATGGGCAGAGGATCTGAATAGACATTTTTCCAAAGATGTGCAAATGGCTACCTGGCACATGAAAAGATGTTCAATATCACTAATTATTAGGGAAATGCAAGTAAAAACCACTATATCACCTTGTAACTATTAGAAATAGCTATTATAAAAAAATTAAGAAACAATAAAAGTTGGAGAAGATGTGGAAATAAGGGAACCCTTATATACTGATGGTGGGAATGTAAAATGGTGCAGCCACTACTGAAAACAGTATGAAGATTCCTTAAAAAAGTAAGAATAAAACTACCATATGATCCAGCTATTCCACTTCTGAGTATTTTTTTAAACAAGTAAAAACACTAATTGAAAAGATATATGAACCCCTATTTTCACTATAGCATTTTTTACAATAGCCAAGATATGGAAACAACCTAAGTGTCTATCAATGGATGAATAGATAAAGATATGTGTGTATGTGTGTGTCTGTGTGTGTGTGTGTGTGTGTGTGTGTGTGTGTGTGTAGTGGAATACTACTTGGTCACAAAAAAGAATGAAATTTTGCCATTATTACATGTATGGACCTTGAGATTATTTTGCTAAGTGAAGTGAGTCAGATGGAGAATGACAAATACTGTATTAGTTCACTCATGTGAAGTTTAAAGAGCAAAACAAAAGAAAAAGAAAACCAACTGAACAAAAACAAACTCACAGATACAGAGAACAGATTGATAATTATTGGGGGGAAGTTGTGAGGGTGAGAAATGGGTGAACTGGGCCAATTGTATGGTGAAAGACAGTAACTAGACTTTTGGTGGTGATCACTTTGTAGTGCATACAGATGTCAAATTACAGTGGTGTACACCTGAAACTTATATGTCATATGCTAATTTTACATCAATAAAAAATGCTGTATTTCTTTCTTTTACCAGGAGAGCTAAAAGTTCACAAAATCTACACCATCCACCTCTGCCAATAGACCTTTATTTAGATTTTTTAGACCTAAATAGATTCATGCGGCCACCTCAATGATCAGAGACAACTGGGCAATAGTCTCAGCTCTTTTCAACTCCTGCAGTAGAAGGTGTGGGGGGTGGGAAGGGATTGGTAATAGACATTGGGTTGTGAGCTAGGCTACTATACCTATTTTAAAATTAATACAACAAAGTTTTCTGCAAATGATAAGTTTCACATATTTGTTAAACTTTCAAAAAACAGGTAAAGTAGCAAATATGACGTTCTTTCCTTAGTGTGTTCATGGTTTTGTTTTAGGTATGAATTCATCTAGAAACACTGGAGAAGAAGTCCACTTCTCAGGATAGCAAAGCCACATCTGTTAGTCTTAGGGCTTTCTTTAGCAGTTCATATTTTGACATCAAAAATGAATTTAACTTTGACTAATGGAATTTTCTGTGTAAAACTGAAGAAAACATTTTCTATTTTGTTCTCTTTCTTTTTTAAATGCAGTTCGACCAACCATATCCAACAGTGGCAGCCACCCTACTGAAATCATTGTGACTCGAGGGAAGAGTATTTCCTTGGAGTGTGAGGTGCAGGGCATTCCTCAACCAACAGTTACCTGGATGAAAGATGGCCGCCCCTTGACCAAAGGAAAGGGAATAGAGATATTGGAAGAAGACCGCATCCTTCAGCTGAAGAATATTCATGTATCTGACACAGGCCGTTATGTGTGTGTGGCTGTAAATGTAGCGGGCATGACCGACAGAAAATATGACTTAAGTGTACATAGTAAGTGTAAATAATAAGCTCAATATGTCTGTTCATTAGCTGATATAATCTGTAGCATCCTGGACAGGACATAAAGGCCTTGAGTGTTGAGTCTTTTATTTATAGTCTATTGTTTTCTGCATACACACCACTTCTCTAGAACAATCTCATCACTTATCCTTCTATGACTAACCTATGTTTTCTTACCTTGCCGAAAGAAGCATGTATTGAATATTATTTTAAGAAAGCACATAGTGAAGTAGATAATTATCTTCAAGTACTTCTTGTCGAGTTCTACCCCAAATTCTATTCTTTGATTCTGTGTTTTCCAAATCAGCTGTCTTGGCTAGTATAAATCTAGGTTCCTGAGAGCTTACTGACTCAGCATCAGTTAGTTGGTCATGAGTTATACTGGAGTCAGCTTTAATATTCTCATTAGTGAGTCATAAATGTGCATAGGAATAGACCAAACATTATGTTCTCAGGGACACCTATTTGTATGCATAGAATTTGAATTGAAATTTTTAAATCCATAAAAACGACGGTACATCTAATAGTCTTATAACTTGAATTTAGTCAAGACTCACACAAAATCAAGTTTTACTGTCCTCTAGTTTGCAGCCAATGTAGGAGTCAAAGCTTTAAGAAATCTGAATGTAAAAGAGCAAAGGAATCAATCTTAAGTATCTTTTGTAAGATTATTTTAATATTTAGATTATAATTATCCGTTAGAAAATCCTGCCTATAAGAAGGTCATGAATCCATATTAGAGGTTTACTGAAAAGATGAATGATTTCATAGAAAATCACTTATCACCATTAGAATAACAATATGTAAGTCATTTATTGTTATTAGTGGGGAAAAGATGACATTTTTACTTTCAGGAAAGTTACACTAAAAATATTACTACAAATAGTAAGATCAATGATGTGAATGTTTATTTTGCTTACTGTTGATTGGTGTATGGAAGTATTATTAATAACAATAAACAGTTTAGGATTTGGTACTTGATATATATTAACTACCCTCCTTTGCTTTTTTTATTCGTTTTGTTTTATCTTGCAGCCCCTCCAAGCATCATGGGAAACCTTGAGACACCTGAAAATATCAGTGTGGTGGAGAAGAACTCAGTGTCCCTGACTTGCGAAGCTTCAGGAATTCCCTTACCTTCAATTACCTGGCTTAAAGATGGGTGGCCCATCAGCCTTAGCAGTTCTGTGAGAATTCTCTCAGGTATAAGAAATTCTCCTAGTCTAATAATTGGGTTATCTTCATATGGCCACAATTTCTCCATTTCTCATTTTCCCTGTTTTACATTTCTTTTTTATTTGCTGCTTACTATAATACTCAGTGATTGTATTATGGGGAAAATATGTAGAAGGACATCAGAAGCTACATGAAAAGGAGGAAATCTCTAAATTATATCTAGATCCTTTTAAAATGGAATCTTGATAATAGCTTATTATTTAAATCATGGTGATGTCAGAGCATTCATGCTACCATAAGTACCAACCAATTTGAAAAGTGAAAAATGAAAAGAAATGCTAAAATTAAGACCAGAGTCTAGAGTGATTCATTTTATATAATATACCCCCAAAATCAAGTATTTCAACTTATTTATGACTCTAATCTGAGTGAATTTTATATTTCCAGGATGGGATAGTTTACTATCAGCTAAGATTTCCTTATTATTGTAAAAGAGATATCAGGCTTATTCTACATCTAATTGTGTAGGAAATCAATTAGCTTGTCCTTTATGGATCAAAGGGGTCTTGGGACATGCCTCAAGAATCTACACTTTGTACCTTTTAATAATGATTTGAATACAACTAAGAAGACTCTTGCCAAGTTTGTGATTAATAAATAGCTTAGATACTTAACAGAATAACAAATGTGTTGTATGAAGGCATACAAATTTAAACACACCTCATGCTAGAACTTTTGAGTTAAACCTAACAAAATAAAAGTTAAATTAACTCCTGCATTTAAGTTCAAAAACCAGTGATGAAAATTAGGGTGAGATATAGTTTCAGAATTCTTCATATGAAAAGATCTATGAATTCGGTTATTCATTTATCATGCATTAACAGTGTAATGTAATTGTCAAGAAAATAAATGAAACATGTTGCCACATTAACAAAATGTATTTTCACCATTGAGAAAAGTAAGAGACCATTTGTACTGTGGACTTAACTCACTCATTATGAAAACCAGAAGGATTTATAGACAATATTTTTAAAGGAGAGGAACTCTAATGGTAAATAATTACAAAATAACTTGTCTGATTGTAATGAATCTGGAAAATAAACCTTATGTAACCTTATAGTTACATAGTGATAATTAAATTTAAATACTTGAAGAACTGTTGTATAGGAAAGGAGTATGTTGGTTCTGTTTAGTTCCAGGAGTAGAAAGTAATGGGACTGATTTGGATCTGAATATAAACTATATATATATATACATATATATATATATATATATATATATATATATATATACACACACTCACACACACACACATATATATATGTATATATACACACATATATATCTGAATATAAATTATATATATACACATACATATATGTATATATGCGTATATATACATATATGTATATATGTATACATATATATGTATATATATATATGTCGAGATAAGCTATTTTAAGTAATGAGTATATATATGTGTGTGTGTATATATATATAATGTATATATATGTATATATATATGTGTATGTGTGTATATATACATATATATACATATATATATGTGTGTGTGTGTGTATATATATATATATATGTTGAGATAAGCTATTTTAAGTAGTGAGCTCCCTGGCCCTAAATTTGTTCAGAGTTTAAATCCCTACGTTGGAAGGCTTCTCAGAAAAGATTCTTTCCTAGTGTTTGAATTAGATCTAAATATCCTAAGGTCCTGTGTTTCTTCATGATCTCATTCTGTAAATGATGGGAACTCGATGAAGAATGTACATTGCTATTAACCTCATTTATTGCCTATCATACTAGATTTATGACCCCGTGCAAGTTACTCAATGTTGCTAAATTCAGTTTCTTTGCTGGTAAAGTGAAGATATTAACAGGATTTACCGCTTAGGGTTTCTGTAAGGATGAAATGAGTTAATATGTATGTAAAGCAGTTAACATAGTGCCTGCTTATCTGTAAGCATCCAATACATGTTTGTCATTATTGCTGTAGACAACCTGGAAAGGGGTTTGTGGTCTCCACGGCCTGGGAGACCTTCCTGCACCCTTACTCTGATGCTTTCATTTTCACAGGACTCCCAGGCTGTGTTGGGTGCAGGAAATCATAGTCATGGCAAAGATTCTATTACAATTTGGTTACCCCAAAATCTGAACACATTATCCTCTCATCTTGAAATGATCCTCATTTTTGTTTTTTACTTTTTTTCTAATTCTCAATTGCTGAAAAAGCGGGAATTCATATTAAACATAATAACTACATCAGAGCTCCTGGAAATCAAAAAGGCGAGATAGAGCGATGTGCTCTGGCTTATTATAGATAGACAGGAGTGGTCTTTCGGTTCTATTTCGTTTTGTTTTGCTTGACTAGCAGCTGGAGATCCCTGAGGGAACACAGTAAAAGTATTTCACCTTGTGGTGCTGCCAATGGAGTCATCCAGTTCTGCAGTCTGAACATGTGTATTGTGCAACAGATGAATGAGAATCAAATGAATGGCATATGACTTGCTTGGTCTGTAGTCTGCTGCACACTTCTGTTTTATTAAGATTAGTCCTCCTGAGACTTTCAGTGCAGCCTTTCTGAAAGCAATACTTTGATGAAGTCTCTATTATTGTTATGAAGTTATATGCCAAGAAGAAATAACTGCTATAAAAATTTAATAGGTACAAGAACTGTCTCCGTATAAGTAACTGTCAGACCCTTTTTTGTTTTTCGCTGGATTAAGTGAGAAGCCCAGGACACAGAGAAAAGAAAGATCATGAGACTTATGAGGCTGAGGTTTGCAGAGCCAGCAGTGACTCATAAAAGTTAGATGGGTTTAATATCTCTCCACTGGAATCATATTATGGTTTCACTAGTCTGAAGTAGCAATGGGCGCTTGAATCTTTTCTTAATTACCATAAGTCTTTGACATATTTGGATAATTTCTGTATTCAACATTGCTTACGTAAATTCAATTGGGGAATAAGCTTTGTTTGTTTCAATAAGGTACTACTAAGTTCGAGGATGAAAAAGTTGCTTATTGGAAAAGCTGAATGACAGCTTATGTTTACAAAAAGATGGACACTCCTGATGAATTCAGGTCCAGGTGGATATTTACATGAAAGTTTCATGTTTAACCATTTTGTTTTGTTTTTTTTTTTTTAGTTCAGATTTAGGGTGCTAATCAAAAATATACCAGCCATAAAATTATGGTAACATCTAAAAAATGTTGTACATTTTTACTTAGAGTCAACTCCTCAGATGGTTTCACGGACTCTCTCTCAATACATCTCACCTCCCTTGCAGGCTGTTTCAGTCTCATTTGCCGGCTCCTCCCTCTTCCTTCGCCTTAAATGGAGTTTTCCGCCAAATTATACCCTTCGGCATATCAGAGTTTCACTCTCAGTCTACATCCATTTATTGGATGAAGAATCTCTTCAGGCAAAACATTACATTACACAGAAGTTCAGAATATAAAAGAAACAAAAGCAGAGTTACACTATTAAATGAGGTGACCCTCCCACACTCACATCCCTAAATTTTGATATAAATATTTCTAGGATGAAACTCAGTTGAAAACTGGAGGTCAGACATCCTGGTTTCATCCATCCCTTAAAGGTTGTTGCCACTTATACCTGGGTTGCGGACCTGGTCGTCTTTCTTACATCCCCAGTTCTATGTTCCGTGGCAAACTGGGAATCTTTTTCTAAATGTCCTATCACAGTTATCTTTTAAAGCACAAATCAGATCGAGACCTTTTTGTTCATACTCTTTATATCCTTTAGTGCAGCGGTCCCCAACCTTTTTGGCATCGGGGACCAGTGCACCTATGAGAATCTCATGCCTGATGATCTGAGGTCAAGCTGAGACAGTGATGCTAACACTGGGGAGCGGCTGCAAATAAGGATGTAGCTTCTCTCACTTGCCTGCCATTGGCCTCCTCCAGTTCCTGACTGGCCACGGACCTGTACCAGTCCGCAGCACACAGGTTGGGGTCCCCAGCTTTAGTGAACACAGTAAGATCTAGATTCCTTAGCATCACATTCAAGGGCCCACAGAATCTGGCCATATTCCATTTGTCCTCATTTGTGACCATTTTCTCCCACTGCTCTGCTTAAAGTACCACACTCATATCTACTTTCTACCTCTGTGTCCTCGTTCATATTCCTTCTAGAGTGGAGGCTCTCAACTCCTCCGTGTGTGAAAGTATGTTGACCTTTTATGGTTTTATTCATATATCACCCCTGTGAAACTCCGTTCCTTGCTTACTATCACTTAACATTGTATTTAATATTTTATCCGTCGACCCAGAAAATTCTTCTGAATTATCTATTCTGTTTCATAGAGACTAAAAGTTGTGGTTTATTTTTTAAAAAGCTTGACATAAATTCATTTAAAGGCCTTTGAAGCACATTGATTAAATTTTACCTAAATCAAACACCACAACTTATAAAGTTTCAGATTTCTTTTCGAGTCATCTTGTGTTTCTCTTCTCCAGGAGGTAGGACTCTGCGGTTGATACAGACCAGAATAGAAGATGCTGGCCAATATACTTGTATCGTAAGAAATGCAGCTGGTGAAGAAAGAAAAGTCTTTGGACTTTCAGTATTAGGTATTTATATAATTTGCATATCTAGAAGAAATCGAATTGGCTAACATACATTCTGGAATGAGAATTTAAATTCATCTACAGCTCGATCCCACATTTATGTATTCTTTGGCCCCTGGACTGTCACAGTTAATAAGAAGTCAATGCTAGAATTATTTAGAGATAATCAGTTGGACTAAAATAAATGAAATGACATGTTTTGTGAGTTCACAATTGTTCAACAATATTCTAAGATTCTGGTAACTTACTTAATGCAAGTGCTTATTAGAGTTTTAGTGGGAAAAATAAATGTCTACTAAATGTTCTTACTGACTTATTGACATTTTTATCCAGACTTTAAGATTTACATTACAACAAAATTCATTGTGTATTTGAATTCATAACATATAACTTTATAATATATCTTAAAGTTAGAATTCATCAAAATAATTTTATGACGTTAGTCTAGTAATCCAATAATGAGAATTTGGGGGTTTGCTTTAAGTTATAGCTTAATAAAAACATAAACCTAGATGCCTATAAAATTATTAAAATTGTTACTTTTTCTATCTTTTGTTAGTACCACCTAGTGTTGTGGGAGAAAATACATTGGAAGATGTGAAGGTAAAAGAGAAACAGAGTATTACACTGACTTGTGAAGTGACAGGTAAGGGGCTCAGCTCTCGTACTTCTACTGTCCCCTCACTTAATAGTTATTCATTCCCTCTGCTACGTACCTGATTTGAGAAAACATCAAGCTGCTGTAATATGCATTTGAAGTTGAATTTTAGTCCAGCATATAGAAATGTAGGAAGAAGTCTCTTAGGTTCTATGGAGATAAAAAAAGAAATTTTCTCATAGAAGAAAGTGAGGAAGGCAGAGAGGGAGGGAGGAAAGGAGAGAGAGCCTCACACTGGCCTTTGCTTTTAATTCAATAAATTACTGTATTTAAAAAAAAGTTCTGCTTCTGTTTGTAAGTATGGTTTTCCTGCCACATCTCTTTCTTTTCCATTTCCTTCACTGTTGATTGAAGATTGTACCTTCCTTTCCTTTTCCTATTTTCTTAAATTTTATTTCAAAGACATAGGTAGGAGTTTTGATGAAAAGATGGCATTATTTCTAGTGGGGATTGCCAAAAAACAAAATTGTCACCTTTTTTGGTAATATGTTTAATTTCTTATTTTTTAATCTTTTTTAAATTTGTTAATGTTCCAGCTTTCTTCCTGTTGTTAATTTCTAGATTCATATCATTGTGGTCAGAAAAGATACTTGGTATGATTTCAGTCATCTTAAATTTGCTAAGACTTGTTTTGTGGTCTAACATATGAACTATCCTAGAAAATATTCTGTGTGCTCTTGAGAAGAATGTGTATTCTGCTGTTGTTGGATGGAATGTTCTATATAAATCTGTTACATCTGTGGTATTTTTTAAATCCTCTGTTTTGTTACTGATTCTCAGATTAGATGATCTATCTGTTGTTGAGAGTGGAATATTAAAATCTCTAACCGTTATAGTATTGCTGTTTATTTTTCCATTTAGTTTTGTTAGTATTTGCTTTATTTAGGTGCTTTGATGTGGGGTGCATAAATATTTATAATTATTATATCTTTTTGATGGATTATACAGTGACCTTCTTTGTCTTTTTTGACCATTTTTTAGCTTAAACTTTATGTTGTCTGATATAAGTATAGCTACTCCTGCTTTTTTTACTATTTGCTTGAAATATCTTTATACATCTGCTCACTCTGTGTCTTTAAAGCTAAAGTGAGTTTCTTGTAGGCAGTATATTATTGCATCTTGGTTTTTAAATTCATTCTCTGTCTTTTGATTGGAGATTTTAATTCATTCACATTTAAAGGATATAGATAGGTGAGGATTCATATTTATCTGGATAGGTAAGGACTTACTATTGCCATTTTGTTCATTGTTTTGTGATTATTTTATAGATCCTTTGTCCTTTGCTTCTTATCTTGTTTTTTTGGGGGGTGGGGTGTGATTTGATGACTTGGAATTTCACTGGTTCTTTCTCCTGCTGGGTCAAGTCTGCTACTGAAGCTCTTTTTTAAATTCTTCAGTTCAGCATTGTATTCTTCAGCTCTAGGATTGGTTTTGTTTTGTTTTGTTGATGGTTTCTATTTCTTTGTTGAAATTCTCATTTTGTTCATTCATTGTCTGTAAACTTCTTTAAGAGGGCTTTTCTAAATTCTCTGTCAGACAGTTCATACATCTGTGTTTCTTTAGAGTCAGTTATTGAGTTTTATTAGTTTCCCTTGATGGTGTCATGTTTACCTGGTTTTTTATGTTGGTATCTGTATGTTTGAGTCAAGGGTCTCCTCTTTCAGACTTTATAGGTTCGTTTTAGCAGAGACAGTTAGTCCTTCAATAATCAGCTCAGCTTGGTGTTCTAGATAGGTTAGTTCATGGTGTCCTTGGGCAGGGTGGAACTTTCTGTCAGATTCTCTATTTTTGTGAAGCCACTGTCTGAACTGTGAGGTCAGGGTGGAGTTGACATTGGCCGATAACAATTGGACACGACTGCCAGCTTTATTCACTGCCCAAATGCAGCTGTAGAATAGGCTCCATGGTTGCCCAGAATATGGTCAGGCTTCTTAGGCAAGACTAGGCGCTATACTCAGTATTTGGGCAGACTTGTGAATTTCCTTCTCTGCCTGGGCAGGTCCATAGAACGTGTACCACAACCAGTACAGCTGAGTTTTCCAGTTTTACTATAATTTCATCCTAGCCCTCTTTCCTAACACAGCTTGCCTTTATGGTTTTAAAATTAAATTTAAAAAAATTATTTGAGTAATTTAAAACTTAATATTTAACATAAGTTCCCTGTTAAAATAAATATAAAAGACATTTTCCCTATAGGCTATAAATATTAAAGGAATGATTACTATATATCTGTGTTTACCTATCTATATATCTATGCTGGAATTCTAATACAAACTCAAAATATCTGCTTGTTGAATTATTTAAAGGTTTTTCTTTTTTATAGCTTTCTCTCAAAAATAGAAAATATTCTTTTAAAATTTAATATGAATGCAAAGTATTTCTGAGTAATGATTTTAATAAAAATGCTGCTCTGTTCTTTTCTAAGTGTATTTTACTATGACAATATTTAATTGTAATAGTCTAAGGTATGATAAGACAAAAAACTAATTTAGGATTATTTTACTTACGTATGAAAACTAATCTTCATTTGAAAATTATTTATAATCTATGTGTGTTTTTAAAATTATGGCATGATTACTATTATAAATTAGGTTATGTTTGCAAATTTATTTTGGAATGAATGGTTGCTGTATGTTTTTAGAAGTGGGATGTTTAAAAAGGCAAATGAAGGAAAGGCTTTCTTTCAGTTATCACTTGTAGACATGTGATTATATTATAGCTCTCAGAAATGGCTTTTTGTTATAGGAAATCCCATGCCAGTAATTACATGGCACAAAGATGGGCAGCTCCTTCAAGAAGATGACACCCATCACATTATGTCTGCTGGCCGTTTTCTTCAGATTACCAATGCGCAAGTGTCACACACTGGAAGATACACATGCTTGGCTTCTAATACAGCTGGTGACAAGAGCAAAAGTTTCAGTCTTAACGTGCTGGGTAGGTAGATTTGGAATATGTACTGTGTATCAGGTATTGTGTTTTATGCTGGGGACACAACTATGAACAAGATCGACATCAAATATGCAGTAGTAAAGGATATATATATGATGGTCAAAGAGAAGCAGGTCGACAGCGAAAGAGGCTTAACCTTAGATATTTTATCCATTTTTTATGGGACTCTGCCATTGTCGGTAATTGTCCATACTAAATTCTATGTTTGGTAGCTATGATGAAGGAGGGCAGATGCAGAGAAGCCCACCATGGTTTTATGCTTGCTGATGAGTGATAGTGAATGAACACAGCTTCTTGTAAGGTTGAAGGATTAGAACAAAACAAAACAGCCTAAAATACTTTTATTTTAGAAGTGTGCTTCTCATTGTCTCAAAGCAGATCTTCTCTCTTTACTGTCACCAACTCATGTAGCAGTACCGTAAGCAGAATATCTTCCACTGGGTGAGCATCTACTTTAGACTTTATTTTTCTTCACGTAATATGCTGCTCATCTATCTTTGTGTATGTTTATCTGTGTCATTTGCTAATTCACTAGTACCTTAAAGGAAGCGTGTTAGAGTACTACCATGCAGATACACAACCTGGAGAATACAAATTTAGATCTTTTATCATTTAATGAATAGTTCTTTCTTCCCAGATGAATTCTCTCCCCTTGAAATTAATATAGAATGTGCAAACTCTATGTTGAGTCAGTGATTGAGCTGTGAAGACTCCTAGGTTAAAATGGAGACTGAGACCATGGGTGTAAGTTTTAAATCTCAATGATTTCCTCCTGAGTTAACACAGATTAGCTTGTGCATTTGAATACCAACACCTGTATTAGCAATAAAAACTACAGCATGAAAAAAAATGCACTAGGAATGATGAAGTAATTGTGCATTCAGCTTCTAAAGCATCAAAGCTATGCTTATGTCTCAGGAATGACATTAAAATAGATTCTTAATTTCTGCTCCTATTTTGAAATTTAAAATGCACCACCAAAATGTATTACATTTGATTGCTAACATTAAAATACTTTTCATTCTGCTAAAATTGACTATATTCGAGTATGCATAGTCTTCAATTTCTTTGATTGTTTTTGTAGTTACTGGACAGATTATTTGGGGGAAAATAGTCCTATATATGTAAACCTTCCATACAGGACATAGCCCTCAGGTAGCTTACTGTCTAATTGAGTAGAAGAGTTACCTATGCAAAAAGAATTAAATAGAAGTACTGGATAATATAGAGTGTCAAATGAATTGTATAGAGATAATAAATATAGAGATCATACTTATTTAAAACTATAAACTCCCCAAGACAGAACTCCCTTTTATCTTTTAAAGGATTTAGCCCAGCACCTAACATAGCATTGAATAACAGATATATGGATAAGTATGAATGAGAGTTTATGAGCTAGTGTCTTCTAACATACCTGGCGCTCCCTGTACATGCATCAGTGTATGAAAGGCAAGTGCCCAGGCCTGGATTTCCTTTCCTCTCCTATATCTTATTGCTTCTCTCAGATCTCTAATCAACTCATGCCTCCTTCCTCCTACCCTGATTCACTTCCCAGTACTGATTTATGCCCAAATCCTATCTTCTGTCCTCTGGAAATCTGGATTAAAACTCTCTTCAGCTCCTTATTGTAATTAAATCTGATTCTTCCCAAGAAACACTGCCTCTCCAGTGAAAATCATTTCTTTATCCCAGGTATTCCAAGTTATGTCGTCTGACTACACCCCTTCCCCAGCTCCCCCTTCTTAGTTATTATCTACTTCTTGTTATTCTACCTTATTCATTGAAAACTGAGGGATCTGGATCAAAGCCTTCTTTTCCACCAACTTCATAAAGTTGAGGTTATTTTATAGTTGATGTATTTACAACTTCCATTCACCCAGACATAATTCTGTGTCTCTTTGTTTGGAAACAGATAATTCCTTTCTTTTCCCAGAGGATGAGTTATCCTTCTTTTTCACAGTTACTGCTTGAACTATGATGTCTCTGATCCTGTATCTCTCCACCTTCTGGTACGTCAGTCATTCCCATCATCCTTCTTATCGGTATCGTCACCTTCTGCTGTCTCCATCATTTCATATTGTAACCACTCCCTGTCTATACTTCTTGTCCCACTAACAGCAGGCTTCTTCCCACACTGTTATTGACACTGCTATGGCAGAGGCTACCCAGTTGCTGGATCCAACAAATATTTTTCAGTCCTTAGCTCAGTGTTTTGGACATTATCACTTTCTGCTTGACAGTGTTCTTCCCTAGTTATCCGTGCATGCCTTTGGTTGCTCCCTTTCTCTCTCCTTTATGGACTTTTACTTAATCCAACCCTTAAATATCAGGTTCCTTAGAATTTTGTTCTTACTTCACTGCTCATTTTACTTTAGATAATGTTCTTCAAGTAATAAACTTAATTCCCAGAGGCTTAATTATCATCTCCTATACACTGGTGACTTTTTTGATCTATACCTGCAACTCAGATCTTTTTCCCCAAGTTTATATTTCTGTATACAATTGCTTGGTAGACATTTCTACCTGGAATTCTCATGGGCACTTACAGTTTGAAGTGTTCAGAACTGAACAAACCATCTTTTCTCCTAAATGGTCAAATCTTTCCATATTTTCTATTCATGTTGCTTCATTGAAGTTTATCTAGGTTCTCAAGCAAGAAAACTGGAAGTTATCTTTGATTTGGTTTCTCATAGCCCCCAAATTCTATGATCGAGTCCTGCCAGTTGACTTCCTAAATATTTCTTTAGTTGTTCCCTCCTTGTTATGCCGTCTTTAAATGCTCTAGCTCAGTCCCACATGATCTTTTATGAAACAAGTGCACCTGCCTCTGTTACTCTTGCCTGCAGTATTGACCCCCTTGAATCCATCCTCCATATCTTTCCTATTTGCCCATGTTCCTGACACTCTACTGTTCCCAGTGTGCTCCTTCCTCCTACTCATCTCACTTCTTTCACTAATCCTATACGGCTCACTCTGAAATCCCCTTTATAAAGGAGGCCTTCCCTGGTGACAGTCTTCACACTACATCTCAGATGGAATTGAACACTATGCTTCCATATCCTGCATCAAAATTCCCATCATTACCCTGTGAGTTTTGAGGTTCTCACTGCTTTTGTGTGGAATAAGAACAATAATCAATTGTTTTCTGTAATTGTTAGCAAATAGAATCATGCAGTAGGTGCAATGAAAATTTAGAAATGCACAAATAGAGAAATATCTAGATGTATTTTTTTATTAAATTTTAATTTTTTTTTTTAGTATCCCCTACAATTACTGGTGTCGATAGTGATGGCAGCCCTGAAGATGTCACCGTTATCCTTAACAGCCCCACATCTTTGGTCTGTGAAGCTTATTCTTATCCTCCAGCTACCATCACCTGGTTTAAGGATGGGACTCCCTTAGAATCCAGCCGAAATATTCGTATTCTTCCAGGTAAGTAGTTTATTTCAGATGCCCAAACTGCATTTGTGCCACTTACTATTGTAGAAAAGCAGAATCATAGCTTATTTTTTAATAAAAAGTACTTATGTTGTTGGTCATGTTACGTTCTATTGACATTTTAATTTTTAAATTATTTGTATATATCTTGTAATCTAAGGTACCTGAAGTTACTTTTTGAAATACCAATAAAATATCTAAATAAAAAGGCAAATAAATAAATACCATGATGTAATTATTCTAAAATATATTATGTGGAACACTAAAAAAAAGGGTAGAAACTTATTTTTTGTTGAATTGAACCTTGAAAAAAATTAGTGTTTAGACTGAGTTTATTTATTCCTCTTCAATACCGTATGTATGAAAATAGAAAGAATTAAAAAGTATGATTACTGGCTTTAAGAAATTTACAGTCTTATGTAGAAAAGACATAAAATGTGTGAAAGTTAATTAACAACATGAATTCATGAATAATCATGGGTTATGAATAGTCTTGGGTATGGTTAATGTGGTTGTGACAGGTTTTATAAGAATTCAAAAGAGGAATGGCCACCATGGGCAGAGGTGGTTAGGAATTGCTTTGTTCAAGTCAGAACTTGAACGAGACCTTAAAGAAAGTTGTAGAATTTTGTTGGTTGGAAATGAGTTGGTTTGAAAAGACTTCATATCCATCAGGATGACTCGTGCGGTAAAGGTGCAAAGTGAGAATGGCTTCTCTATGTGCAAGTAATAACAATTAGATCCCTTACCTCTCATTTGAATAGAGACATTATACGTGTGTGTGCGCGCGTGCGTGTGTGTGTGTAGCAGGAGTGGGTAGGAGATAAGTCCAGGAAGGAATGTTGGAGTCCTATTTTGAATACCTGGATTAAAGAGTTTTGACTTTATACTTTAGTCAATTTAAAACCATTACAAATTGTTAAGGGGAAAGATACCATAATAAAAACTGTGTTTTAGGAAGATCAGTCTCTACTGGTAGGCCGGGTAGATGAGAGAAAGAAGGTAACCAAGGCAGAAGACCTATTTATGAAGAGTGTAACAGGGACTCCAGCTAGAGTGTAGACATCATGGGAAGATCAGAATGAGCATGAGATAATTCTCACAAAAGACCACTGAGGACTTAGCAACAGTCCTTAGCCACTATGCTGTGCCCATTTGTATTGCAGTTTGTCTTGAAGTGTCAAAGATCTGTTACAGAGTTGGCATAGAGGAGAAGAAATATATTAATAGTAAGAACTGAAACCCTGGTAGATTGTGCGTACTCTGCTGCCACTGTGACTTCAGAGATGCTTTGGTGTTCCATGATTTTTCAGGAGGTAGGACTCTGCAGATCCTAAACGCACAGGAGGACGATGCTGGAAGATACTCTTGTGTGGCCACCAATGAGGCGGGGGAAATGATAAAGCATTATGAAGTGAAGGTCTACAGTAAGTTCTGAAAGAACACTATGTTTCATATTTTCCCCAAGTTGCCTAACATTTTTAATCATGTTTTTCATATGGGTTCATAATTATTTACATTCATTATTAAAGTTGGTTGTTTACACAGCTTGCTTCATTAAGATGGATATTGAATTAAGTATTGTGTCCATGACCTCAACTGTTTAACAATGTAAAGAACCCACTCAGTCTGCCCACTGACCTCTTGGAGAACTTGTCAGTGGCACTTCCTTAAGTTTCTCTGTCTTTCCTTCTATGAGCCCAGAGAATTACCCTCTGGGCTAAGTTATAGTACTAACATGCACAAAACTGTTATTTAAATACATATACTCTAATCAGCAGCCTAGAAGAAGTTCATCAATGACTTTGGGCTGATCTACTGTGCATTGACCTATAAATAAAAAGCAAAGCTATTACTACTATTCATAGTGCCTACATTTCAGGATTTTGTTTTTGTTTGTCTTTTTATTTAAAAAGGAAGACTATCTTTCTGATTTTTTTTAATCAGTCCCTTTAATGACCTATACATTGCATTTTTATGTCATACTCAGACTGTGTCTGGAGGTCTGGTACAAATGAAACTGTTCTGTGAGGGACATTAGCCTCTTCGGCAGGATTATAACAATGAAGAGAGAATGACATTTTCCTTCACATTCTTTATCTGAACACTAGTCTTTCATAAGATGCTAATTTGAGTCCTAGATGAGAAGGGAGCATAGAAAATTCCTGTTAGTCCCTCGTTTTCTTGTTAAGTGATGCTCAGTGCGATTTCCGTGGTACTCCACGTATTTGAAAGAACCAATGTGTAATTCTTTAATATGTTTTTCTGCAGTTCCACCCATAATCAATAAAGGGGACCTCCTGGGGCCAGGTCTTTCCCCTAAAGAAGTGAAGATCAAAGTAAACACCACCCTGACCTTGGAATGCGAAGCTTATGCAATTCCTTCTGCCTCTCTCAGCTGGTACAAGGATGGACAGGCCAGTCACAAGATTTTTCATTTGCCAATGGTTTCTTAAAGACTAAAATGATCTATTAAATAATAATAAGCATCATCATCATCATCATCATCAGACACAAGTAACTCAGGGAATCAATGTGACCTTAAAACAAGTACAATCCCATACTCAAATATAAAACTGCAAAAAATCTTGAACCATATTCAACACTATTGGCATTATTCCATCAGTGAAAAGTTTGAAAGATTATCTTTTGTACATTAGAAGCTGTGTATGAAATCCAACCACCTTCCCACTGGGAAATGGTTTTTGTGTTTTGTGGTTGTGCAGAGTAGGTTAACTTTGTAGAGAAGAAACACAAAAACAGTGCTAAACCAGATGATTATGACAGGCATAACATGGGTACTAAATTTAATCAGAGCATTCTCTAAATACCTTTAACTCTTTTAAAAAAGGTTACATGATAAAGGGAAAAAGCTAAATGTGATGATTAAATAAATGCCTGATACAATTAATTAGGGGCAATGAGAAACTTGAAATGAGAGGCACATCTGTCCATTCTCATTTCTCATTCAACTTGTTGTCCTCCATGTAGATTTTAAAGAATTGTGCTGGTGTTTTAGACCTAAATAGATTTTCTCGGCTGCTGTTAACACTGTGCTTAATACAGATGTGAAATAGCTAAGCCTCTCTTTGTCCTGTTTTACACATAATAAGCCAAATGGTCAGTTAAATTCAGTTGTAGAACTTCAATTCTGAGTCATGATTTAAGATGCAGAAAGATATGGCTTTATTTTTTCAGATCACAGATGGATTTTGCAATACTGGCAGCTAGAAAAAAATCATCTCTTATAAAATAAGCAAGTTTCATCTGGAAGCCATTGCAAAAGGAAAAATATGGAACTCCCACCATGTTCTGTTTACAGTTTCTTTTCTGACTGCGAGCACACTTCATGGTACAATATCAAACCTCTCTGAGTTTGCTTGGAAACAAATAGTTCCTTTGTCCTTTGAAATCTTATTTCTAATTTTATCTAAAGCCTTTTCATTCATTGTAGTTACTACACATGCACACACACACACGCACACGCACGCACGCACAAATTGGATAATGGCTAGACTTGCCCTAGAAATGAGGCAGTTTGGGGTTTTTTAATTTCATAATTCATAGAAATTAAATTATGGTTTCAAATTCAAACTTTGAAATTGGCCCAATTGTGATACTCTAAGCTGCTAAATATTTTAGGGTTTTGGATTGGTCCCCTAGAATGTATACAAAAAATACTGGCTTATGTTTATTTTCCATATCCTTTCTTCTGTTATTTCATTTTTCAGATAAGCGACACTATTTGAGCAAAAACGTTTTTGAGGAAAGTCACCACCAAAAATATTGGCAGTGTTAGTCACAATAAGTTTTGATAGAATCTTTGAGTTTTATTTTTTCATGCTCTGAAGTTTATCTCTTAGCATAGAAATTTTAAATTGTGCTATTTTTACATGTGATATAATACTAATAATGATCCATTGCATCCAGAATTATTTATTGAGCATAGTATATTACTGGACAGGCACTGTTTTAGATGGGGAAGATACAGATTTAAAGGAAACAGAGAAAAATCTCTGTTCATATGAAGTTTTGGGAGACAAAAGCTAAACAGACAAACCTGTAAAACATGACATATGCCAGCAGGGGTAAATGTTATGGAGAAAACTCAATCAGAATAAAGAAAAGTGAGTAGAGGGAGTGTGATCTATTTATAAAGAGAAGGCTGTAATGATAAGGTGATATTTGAGCAGAAACCAAGAAAGTGGAGGAAACAGAAATAAGATATTTGAGGGATAAATATGTTAGAGTAGAGAGAATTTTAAGGCAAAGGCCCTAAGACATTTTGGCTGGAAGGTAGTGATTCATATGAACACAGAAGAAGATCTAAGTGGAAGGCTTTTATTCTGGTGGGAAACCACTGGGAACTTTTGAATTACAAGAGTGTTACAATCTGACTTAAGGTTTTAAAAGGATCACATTGCTTCTGTATTAGGATAAGAAATAGGGAGTTCTGATTTAAATTATTGCAGTGGCCCAGAAGAGAGATGGTAGTTGCTTGGATGACAGTGGTAAGCAAGATGTGAGGGAAAGAGATGAGTCCAAGATTTTGCATGAGATCACTAGGGGAATGAAAAAAAAAGAGGTTTGAGGATTAAGACCAGAAGCACTTCTGCATTTAGAGATTGTGGGGCAGAGAATAAAATGTCCCAACAGATAAGGGAAAAAAGAATATATCAAAATAAAAATAAATTAAACTGTGTTAAATGGCATTGAGAACTGAGCAGTAAATTTAGCAACATAGATGTCATTTGTGACCTTGACAGAGTCATTCTGATCAAGTAGAGACAGTTAAAGTTCAATTGGAGCAGATTCAATAAAAGATGGAAGGTAATGGGGATAGCAAATGTAGAAAATATTTTTAAGTCATTTGGCTTTTAAGTAGAAAATTGTGGAAGTAGACTACAGTCTAAAGAGTTTTCTTTCAGTGGAGGAAGTTGTTCAATATTGTATGCAGATTCAAATAATCTGGTGGAAAAGAAGAAATTGCTGATGATGTCGGTAAGAGCAGACAAGTTGCTGGAGGGATGTCTGTGATTAGACCAGAGGATGCTTGGCATGGACAGAGATTGGTATTAACCAAGGTTGGGGTTTTGCCACAGGAGTAAAATAAAGAGAAAGGGGCAAAGGAGTCGAGTGTTTTTGCAAGGAGGGATTGCCAGTATAGATTTTCTTTGGGTCAGGAGAGAATAGAGGTCAGGAAGAGAGTGAAAGGCAGTGACAATATTGCAAGGTCATTGGATCGTGAGTCCTCTCATGGGGTCAAAAAATTATTGAGGTTGGGATCCTAGAGGAATTGACTTAGAAAGTTAGGAGGTGGCAGTCAGAGAGTGAGAAGTTGAAACTGGGATTACAAAGTAGTGTAGTTATTGGTAATTATAAAATCTAGGTTTGATCCACCTATTAAATGACTAAGAGAGTTGGGGGCAAAAAAAAAAAATAGAAGAGAAATGGTCAAGGAGCTGAGAGCACACAGCATTGGATGATTGTCTTTGTGGGTATTGAAATCCTAAAGAATTATAAGAAGGAATTTTGTGTAAATGGAAATGTGTAGAAGATGAGAAATGTCCTTTTAAGTGTAGGTAATATTACTAATAAAACATCATAATGTAAGTATCTGTAAGTTAATGTTCCATTAAATATAATAATACTTTCAATAAAACATTATATTGTAAATATATCTAGGTTAAGATTTCTCATTTATGAAATATTGATGCTTTTGGATAAGCTGATTTTTAGATTAAATCAGACTATGTTAATGCCCTCAATCTTTCATTAAAAATTCTAACATTTTTGACATAATGGTAAAAGGTTATGCTTTTTAAATACAATGTGGCATCACTAAAAATATTCTTTCCAAAAATGGATAAATGGGAACGATACCTAAGAACTTTTTTTTAATCATAAAGTATATATAAATGTACCATCCAGAAAGACCTGGCAGAGATGTAAGCTATATGAGCTATAAATTTTGATAATAAAAACATGATCACTCAAAAACAGTCTGTTTAATCAAATTCAGTAAATTAATTAAATTATTGCTGTCTTGAGTATTTCACATAAAATTTTATTTTCATTAATAAACCATAAAAGTATCAACTGCATGGTCTCTTTGAGGATTTATAAGAGTACTGAATGCTAAAATTATTATAATTGAATCACAGCCTCTTAAATCAGATGATCATGTTAATATTGCTGCAAATGGACACACACTTCAAATAAAGGAGGCTCAAATATCAGACACTGGACGATATACTTGTGTGGCATCTAATATTGCAGGTGAAGATGAGCTGGATTTTGATGTGAATATACAAGGTAATACTAATATACTTACAGTATATCATTTAACTTATATGATATGTCAAAGCAAGTTTAAAATATTTTACTTGATTTATTTTAAGTAGTTTTTTCTGTTGACAGTAATATAAATTTATTTTTGAACACTTGGATTTGAGAAATTAACAAAGAAAATAGTTCTATTATGTAGGATTACTTTTATTATTTATATGTGTTTCCTTTTGATATTTTTCCTTCTGATATATTTTTGGAAGTGTATACTCCATTTACAAATTAGGACCATAATACACACTTCTCTGTTACATTAGCTTTCCACCAATATTCTATCATGAAGGTTTTTTAAAAAATAACATTTACATGGAAGGCAAAAAGATAAAGTACAGAATTTCAAGTAGTCAGACTTAGAATAAAAGGCTTCTACAAGCTTTGCAACTTGGTCAGATTACCTAAATATCTTAAACCCATTTCCTTGCTTTTAAAATTAATGCCTTATAGAATTATAGTATTAAGTACAAAAAAAGTATGTAAGACTCTTAGAAAAATGCTTAAGAAATGATACTTGCTATTACTGTGATTGATATTGTTACTCTCAACCCCAATTTTTTCAAGTTATTTTATTTTTTGTTGTAAATATGTTATACTTGTGAAGATATATAAAATATAAGCATGCAGTTAATAGAATATATGAAATTAACTACTGCATACACCACTTTAAGAAATTTACATCACAAGACTCTTACTGAATATTGATCCTCCCTGTTCACCCTCCCATGCATTCCTCACAGAGATGATCACTTTCCTGAAATATGTGTAAATCACAGCCACGTAGGTGTCACCAGACAATTTTCAACATCATTTTTGACAACTATACCTGTTTTATCAGTTGAATATCCAAATATCTATGTAACCAGACTCTTATTGTTGAGTATTTGAATTTTTCTAGTTTTCACTGAGCATTTTTATTTATAAAACTTTTGTACATCTTTAATTTTCCATAAGTTGCTAATAGTGGAAATTTTAGGTCAAGTGGTATATGTCTTTTTAATGTTTCTGATGTAGAGACAAATTGCCTCCTAGAAAGTTCATACTTGTCCCCCAGAAAAGTTCAGGACTGTCCTATTATTTTTGTTCATGGACTTCTTTTAACTTCAATTGTGTAACTTTAACTTTCTTAGACAAATTATTGTGAAATGCTCCCAACTGAGCCATAATTTTTTAATGATTCCTCAAAAGGCACTTTTCCTGTTATGAGTATATTCCTTAGCCATGCTTATTTTAGCGGGTCCTTCCTGAGAGCAGGCCCCTTTATCTTGTAAGTGTCAGAGCCTTTTAACTGGAAGGAAGAGCATTCTGAGCCCCATATTTATTGTTCTTGCACATGAGAACCAGCTCCAACATCTGCTTTTTTTGGCTAACAGTCGGATTGGTAGGTGTATAAATACTTGAAAATATTTTCACATTGTCTCATTTATTACATTTACAAATCACTCTTGTGAAAACACAGCCAAGATCTCTGTTTAATGGATTGACAGTGGCATTCATATGTGTCCAAAATTCCTTGTCTTTCCTCCGTAGTTCCTCCCAGTTTTCAGAAACTCTGGGAAATAGGAAACATGCTGGATACCGGCAGGAGTGGCGAAGCCAAGGATGTGGTCATCAATAATCCCATTTCTCTCTACTGCGAGACAAGTGCTGCTCCTCCTCCCACACTGACGTGGTACAAAGATGGCCGTCCTCTGACCTCGAGCGATAGGGTGCTGATTTTACCAGGTAAAGACTTCTATGACTGGGGCAGAAACCTGAATCTCTGCCAAATGTGTTTCTTCTCTTTTATTAGACCAGTTGAATTGATTGACTTTCTGGCCATGTAATTGAACTGACACAGGCTACTGAAAGCCACTGGTATCCATGTAACTTCAAGCTAGGAGAATCAAAGTTAATCAAATCAAATCTGACACAGCATAGAACATTTTGGTTAATTTTCAGGTCCACTACAGGATCACTCTATCAACTTAAGAAGGTCCTTTTGCTTCTTTGCGTCTCTGGTTTTCTAATGGTGTGATAAAATAATCATTTTGATTTCTACACATTATTATTAATGATAAATTTTAAAATGTATTTGTAAATAGTTGCTACTCAGTTTGTTAAACATTTTATCACAAATCAATAATAAACACTAATAGTTTCAAATGTTTTAGTTTATGACATGGTTTATTGCTGGAAAAGGAGATGTTTAAATTATAGAACAATACTGTTTTCAAAATATTCAAATAAGCTTATAAAGATTTACCAGATTGTACACTTAAGGTCAGTGCATTCCACTGCTTGTAAATTTAATCTAAATTAAATAAAAGAATATCTTGAAAAAAAGGAGAGGAGACTAAATAGAATTGACAGCTAAATGTAATATGCGATCCTAAATTGGATCTGAGTTTGGGAAAAAATAACTATGAAAGACAATATTATAATAATAAAGAAATTTTGGTATGGACTATGGATTCAATAGTACTTTTGTATTGATTTTAAATTTTCTGATTTTGATCATTAGGCTATAGTTATATAAGGGATTATTCTTGTTTTTATAAAATACAGATTTATGAGTATTTAGGAATATATGTACACAGTGTCTGCAACTTACTCTCAAATGGCTCAGAAAAGATTATGTATATAATCTATATATATATAACCTCATACACTGTGATAGACAAAGGTAAAAGAAATGGAATGAATTATAAATAATTAATAAGTATATGTAAAAAATTTTATAGAATTATTACAACTTTTCTCTAAGTTTGAAATTACATAAGCTTGAAACGTTAAAAATTATTCTTTCATAAGTTTATGTATAATGGTATACATTATGCCTTTTGCATCCTTGGCTGTTATTTTCTCCAACCACTACTTGCATCAAAATATGTATAAACATTTTTTACCCGTGTTCAAAACTGTAAAAGCAAGAATAACTACGTAGTGACATTTTACATGGAACATGATGGGGGGCAATAACAGTGCTTCTTATAAAACCAGTATGTAAGATTAAAACTGAACCTTTGGATGAAGTAAGAACCTTGAAAGAAAACGTAAGGAAATCATTTGCCCTGAAAAGTTGTATCTCTGTTTATGACCAGTGTTCACTGTAAGCTTTACAGAGGTAAACATATCGGGATATGTTTTCAGGAGGGCGAGTGTTGCAGATTCCCCGGGCTAAAGTAGAAGATGCTGGGAGGTACACATGTGTGGCCGTGAACGAGGCTGGAGAAGATTCCCTTCAATATGACGTCCGCGTGCTCTGTGAGTTTGTTCGCTTTCGTCTATTATGCATTCTTTCACTGAACAATATTATCGAGGAACTAATGTGTGCAAGATGTTGCTCTAAGCATCTTAAAGACTATCAAGATAATCAGAAACTGATAGTTCTCTGAAGGATTTCATTGTCTTATACAAATTGAGAGCATATTAGTTAGGCTTCCTGAAGTATCAAGTAACAAACTGGCTTAAACTAAAAAGAGAGAGAGAGGGAGGGAGGAAAGAGAAAGAGAGAGAGAGAGAGAGAGAGAGAGAGAGAGAGAGAGAGAGAGAGAGAGAAAGAGAGAGAAAGAATACATTTATTCATGAACCTGATAGCTCAAAAGAGGTCAACTGGTCTTTTCTTTTTCTCTTGGCTTTGTTTTTCTCTATTAACGTACCCTCGGATGGGGTATCCGTTTGGGATAGCAAGTTGTCCCCTTGGAACTCTAATTTTACATCTTCCTAGTTTCACACCAAATGAGAGCTTTTCTTTCCCAGTATTTACTACTGAAGTCAAGTGTGAATTACATATCTATCCCTAAACCAGTTACAGAAGCCAAGAACCTAATCAATAAGGCCTAGTTCATATGTTCCGCCTTGGGCCACAGTCATCTCCTTCTGAATACATGGGCCGAGAGTGGAAGAAGCATTGCACTTTTAAAGGAAATGAGAGGTGATGTTCCCAGAAGTAGAAACAAATAGATGGAAGAGATTGAGCTAGAAAGGCAGCAGTGGGAATATATGAGAAGCAGTAGGTGTGGAAGATTTTACAGAGGAAGAGATTAAGTGATAGGAAGTATTGGGCACTTGGCTCAAAGTATAAGATGACTCTGAGATTTTATCCTGAGTGATTAAGAAAATGGTAACAAGATTAATAAAAACAGAAGATCTAGGAGAACAATATGATTTGGGAAGAAGAAAGTCAATTTTGTTTTGGACATGTTGAATTTGGCATGGTTTCCAAACACTTAGGTAAAATACTGCATGGGCCATTGTAAGGAACTAAGAAACTACATACAGCGCAGGAGAGAACTGAGCAAAGAGTATAAATTTGGGAGCTATTCACAAATCAGTAAGATTCAAAGACTTGAGATTTCCAACAGAAAAGGTTACATACAGATGGAGTAGGAGAAGATCAAAAGAAGATCTTTTACAAGTAGGAAAAGGGAAAGGAAAACTGAGTTAGAGGAGAAACAATCTGAGGAGTTAATGAAAATCCGTAAACTACCGTCACAGAATCCAAGGCATAGTAAAAGTTATCAATAAGTGGGTTTAGTATCGAATGCTAAAACAAGTTTAAGAAAATAAAAGTGGAAAGAGGCCCCTGGCTTTGAAACTAAGAATTTATTGGTGAAATTCAAATACTCAATTTAGATAGTATGGTGTGGTACAAAGCCATAGAACAAAAGGATAAATATTAAGCAAGTAATCAGAAAGGAAAAGAGACAGAGAGTACTCTTAAGACATTTTGCAGAGAAAGGAAGATGTGGAATAGAGTTTTAGGATAAGCAGCTTGTTTGAAAAACTTGTTTAAGAGAGATTGGAGCTTGCTAATGGACCAAAAAAAACGATTCAAGAGAAAGGGACGAATTAAAGGTGTGTGTGTGTGTGTGTGTGTGTGTGTGTGTGTGTGTGTGTGTGTGTGTCTAGGGAGTAGAGATTAATGGAGCAAGGTTCTAGAACAGGTGAAAAATGCAGTCAGGAACCAAAGGGGTTAATTGGCCTTTCCTGGAAATGGATTACCATTCATTGGAATGGTAAGAAGGGGAGTATGGGGATGCATATCAAATGTTTTTAGTCCTTTCCTTAACTGTGAGAATAAAGGGAACAGTGACAGGGATCGTATTTGGACCTATGAGAAGTAGAAATGTTAGCGGTTGTCACTGTGGAGGATGTGAGACAGCCAGGCACTGAAGTTGGAATTGTTTGGCTCAGGCATTGCTTTCTGCAGCCAGCCTCAGTAACCCAGGGACAGAGGTAGAAAAAATAGCAGATGTGGCCTAAGGTGGGGGGTTGGGGTGGGGGAGCCTATGAGGGTGTGCCACAAGGTACACATTGTGGACGCACTTGAGGGCTAAAAAGCATAAAATGTTCAGTGAGACAGACCATCACTGACGTCACCCACTGTGAGGTCTGGGCAGGGCAAGAGGAAAAAAATGAGCATGGAGGGAGGCTGATAGACTGATTATAAGGTGGGGAGAGGAGAAGAGCTGGAGTGTTCAGTGCAAGCAGAGCAGCTTATGACAGAAGCCCAAAAAAAAAGAGGTAAAAACAGAAAACCACAAGTTCAAAACACATTTATTTGACAAACATCTATTGATCACCCACTATGTGCCAGGCACTGTGCTAGGCACTGAGGATATAGCAGTGAATACGGTAGACATCAGTCCTTCGGGAAGCTTATACACACCTGCAGAGGGAAGAGGTGCTATTGTTGAATGCTCCAATGTATGACTGGCTGGCCGAAGTGGAGTGTAGATAAAACTAATCAGGATGAGTCATCAACATAAGATTTTTAAAGTCTACAAGATAGTGATAAGGAAAAAGAAAAGAGATGAAAAGACAATTAAAATTAGTGCTGGCATCATTAAGAACCACGAAGGTGTATCCTAGACCACCTAGTTTAATATGATCTACGTTTGGAAAGAGTTTAGTTCAGGACAGAGTAGAAAGGTCTGATAAAGAAATAAGTTAGTGTAGTTTGGGAAGGACTGGGATTCTGTTAAATTGAAATGGAATTTAGGGATTGGGTAGTCAAGGGTAGCCATTCATGCCTTCAGGCAGTTATTCTTAATTGGAAGAAGTTGCAAAGCATGTTGGAGGTGAGATTTGAGAGGTGGAACAAAGCAAGAAAAATGAACTGGCTAAATTAGGGAGGTTTCACAATGTTTGATGCTCAGCTTTTAGGGACCACTAAGAACAGTTCTGATTGGTGTAACCCAGCAGGTAGGGTGTGGCAGGTGGGTGGGACAGATCAGAGCTAAGCTTTGGTGGAGACCCCTACAGGTCAGACCTTGGACTTGTAGTTGACCTTTTGATATCTCCAATGGTACGGCTGACTCCGGGCCAAAGTTGAAGAAAACATAGACTCTTTATGTTCCAAGATTTTATTTGATTGGTTTTCATGGTGTGGGGCTAGTGATAGCCTCATTTAATCTGAAATTCAAGTGTATTATTTACTAGCAGTTTGAGTTATATATTTTATGTTATGGGAAGTATAATAAAAATTACATAACTTTAAATGTGGAACTATGCATTCAAAATAACATTGAAATTCTATCATTGTTTTGTAACCTTGATTATTTTCTTTATAGACTTTCAGTTTAGTTTTTGAGACATAAATACCACAATACTTCATCTACTTTAAACATACAGTCTTTACCAATTGCTAAAGCTATAGTACATTTTAAGAGAGTGAAACATAAAATAAGCTTTCAAAGCAAAACACAGATTATCTACTGTGAAAATGAATTTCTACATTTGCAAAAGCGGCCAACACACATGTTCCTAGTTTATGTAACATTTCCGTTTTTAAAAAAACTCTATGGGTAACATGTGATGTTTCATGGCTAACTAGTCTAACATAAAGTGAACTTGGATTCTACGGTAGTATTTTATATGAGGATAAATATACGTAGGAAAATCTAGAGCGTGAATTCTCATGCATGAGGATTTCCATGAGACCTCGTTAAAATGCGAAATTCCCAGCCCCTTTTAGGGATGCCAGTTGAAGCGGTCCAAGGTGATCCCCAGCATTTGTACTGTCAACCAAGCCCAGAGGTGACACTGATGCAGCTACCACTGAGGCTGGAGCCGGGAAACACACTCTGAGTAGGTCAGACAGTTCGCTTCTGTGACCAGATCTGTACACTTTAAATACACTATAAAGATGTAATTTATCTGTCTTGTCTAGATAACCAAATAGGCTTAAGTTCGTGCAGGTGCTTGAAACCCAGAGGGCACAGAGAAGGGGCTGAGAGAGAAAGCAGGACAAGACAAATTGAGGAAGAATTGAGATTGACCTAAATGGGGACGAAACTATATGAGGGGTCAGTCCAGGGCAGGTGAAGAGAAGGAATAGAGTACATCCAAATCCATGTAATTTTTATTATAACCGTAATCGATAACTGTATAATGTTATTCGAGGATCATGATTCCTTCTTCAGATTTTGCTCTTTTATTATCCAGTACTTTTTATAGTTGTCAGAAGACTAGAATAATATAGAAAAGACCTTGTTTCCTGTCATTATCTCTTTGTTGCAATCACTTATCAGTGCCACCAATTATCAAGGGAGCAGATGTGGCTGTCCCTGCAGAGGTCACCGTGCTGGTGAACAAGAGCGTGCTGATGGAGTGCTTATCCAGTGGCAGCCCCACACCAAGGAACTCCTGGCAAAAAGATGGGCAGCCCCTGCCAGAAGACGAGCATCGTCAGCTCCTGTCCAGTGGCAGAATTCTGCAGGTACAAGGGAAAGAATCTGATTTTAAAATAGCCATTCAACTTTGTACTTCGAAACTGTCTTTTCGACTTTAAAAATAATTTGATTGGTTGATAAATATTACATTTATAGAAATAATCATAAAAAGGATATAAAATTTTATAAAATTCTTCTTCCTTATTTTATTCCCACTCTCAGAGGTGACCACTATTAACAGTTCTTTGTGTGAATCTTCCAAAATTGTCTGTACATTCAAAATATACATATACATACATATCTATACACACACATGCACACTCCCATACACACATATCTACACACACATATACACATACATACACATACATACATACACACACACACACACACACACACACACACACACACACACATACCTCAGTTTACTACAATGTGGCCTTTGTGATAACGACCACATTATCACCAAATTATTAGAATCCTTTTTGTTCTATACTTCTGATGGTAAATTCTAGGTGGTATAAGGTTCCCTGTAGATGAAAATATGTCCTCTATTAGCAAAGAATTAATAATAACATGATAATAAGGGAAACTATGTAAATATCCGGTTTCATTCACTAATGGACATGTCTATATTTTTTCAAGTATCTTAAAAGGAAATTAGACACTTGCAGAAATAATACCAACTTTTTTGTTAGGATAAAACTTAATTTTTGAACATAGAAATGATGTTCTGTGGCCCAAGAATCTAAGCATAACTGTCCATGTATCCAACACAGGATGTATTTCATGGAGTTCATTATCTTTTTTAAAAAAAGAATCTGGTTCACTGCCCATAAATAGCCTTGACTTCTCAAAGTATCTTCTAAACATCCTGATTACTTCTATTTGATGATCATACAGTCTCTGCCAAAATACTTAAATGTTTCTGTGTCTAGGGCCTAAAGATACATAGATGGATAGAAATTTCTGCATAATAAAATAAACTATAACTGCTCTATTAGCTAACTATTGCTACGTAAAACAAACCACTCCAAAAGCAACAACTTAAAACAATAAGCACTTGTCTAGCTCACAAGTCTTCCTGTGGGCTGGAGGATTCTCCCTGTCTCAGCTAGATCTGCCCAAGTGTTTGCACGCCCGGGAATGGACAAGTGGCTCTGCTGATCTTGGCTGGGCTCTTGCACACATCTGGGGCCTCAGCTGCAATAACGGGGCTGATGCTTCCCCCACATGATCTCTTACCCTCAGGTTAGTCCTGGCTTCCTTATGTGGTGGTGGCAGCGTTCCAAAAGAGTGAGGAAAAGTGACAGTGACTTTTCAGGCCTATGTTTGAAATGGCACACTATCACTTCCATGACATTCTGTGGGTAAAGCCAGGCACAAGGCCAACACAAATTCCACACCTTAACTCCACCTCTTGATGGGAAGAACTTCAAAGTCACATTGCCAGGGATACAGACAGGGAAATGGGAGAATACTTTGGGACACTTTATAGCCAGTATACCACAGGTATGTATAAAATTGCCTTTTCTAATTGGAAATCTTTATAAATATTTCTTTGATTGACCTGACTAATGAAAGCCAGTACCAGCACACTACCATGTACAAGATTATTATTCTTATGTTCATTTGGTATCAACTCGAAAGAATATGTATTGTTTATCCTCAAAATTATGACAACTTGCTTTATAAAAAAATTCAGTTGTAATGTCTTCCTTTTTTTCCTTAGATTCAAAATACTCAAATAGCAGATATCGGCAGGTATGTGTGTATTGCTGAGAACATAGCTGGAAGTGCCAAGAAATATTTTAACCTCAATGTGCACGGTAAGAGCTCAGTTCCAAAAACATCTGTCAGAGTATGCTTGACAGAGCAGGGAAACTGTGTTTTAGATTACGTAAGCTTATCGTGCGTCTCTTAACTTGAACAGTGTGTGGCGCCTGCATTACACAATCCCCTCCCTCCTTACAACCCTCCACAGCTAGTGGAATTTCTAACATATAAAGTACAAATCTTCTAGTGAGCCTGTTTTTACATTATTTCGGTCCCTCAGGAGAAAGTAGTTACTTCTATATATTTGAGAGCAGAAAAATCAAAATTTGAAGTCACAAAGATTAGAAGTTTTTATAAGTTAGAACTACATATAGATCTTTTACTCTTAAAAGTTAATCCACGAATCCTGATTGAAACCAGTGTCTGTCATCAATGGTCAAATTCATTCTGAGCTACATCCTGTAGGACCTAATTTATTCCCTGGAGAAGAAGTCATTTTGGGGAGTTAAATAATTCCTGAAATCATCAGCACACCTAATTCATTCATCAGACTTTAAGTTTTCAATATTTGCTAGTCACTCCATAAATACTAATTTTTTGCTAAAAAAAAAAAAGTTGGTTGACTAACACAGAAGAGTAGTTTTATTTTTGTGACACTCAACTCCTTCCAGAATATTAAATTAGAAATGGTGAACAATCATCAAAGATTGCTTTTATGTGCGAAACAGATATTTACTATTCTAGCTTATTTTGGAAATAACTGAAATTTGAAATTTCATGAAAAATTTCTCCCCTGAAAGCACTTCAATGATTCATCATAGATATCCCTTTTTTTGGTGCGATATGTAGGGAATATTGATGTCTAGCAATGTGGGGTGTTTGTGTGACAGTTATTTGAAACACTGTTAACTTCATATTCCCAGTGTTTAGCACAGTAACACACAGTAGGTGCTTCAAAATATCTTCAAGTCTCTTTTAATGAATAAATCTGACCCAAATGGAAACAAATGTGTTATGAATTTCCAGGAAGAATTAATTAATTAAACAAATATAATCTTTGTGAAAGCACACATTCTAATCTGTAAGGTACAATAAAATAAATGTTGAAAAATAAAAATGTTCATTAGATTTTCTGATTCACCAGGGCAGAATTAATTTTTACTCTTCTATGCGATCAAAGTATCTTGTAAATACCCCAATTAGAGCAGTTATGTATGTTGCTGTGTGTTATCTTTATATTTAATATCCTTACTTCGGTCCCATAATTTTATTATAAATGTTGTAGACAAATGGTCATTTCTTATGGATCTTGGTTTCCCTAACTGAGAATGTTGTCTCTAGTTGTTGTAGTTACTAAATAAATATTTGTAGTTCCTCTATTATAGTACCTTCATGCCCCTCGCCTCTTCTTAATGCTCAGCAAAAACACCCAAAGTGGGAGCCTTGTGTGACTTGAGGGGCAGCAGCCACTAGAGTTCACCGTTAAGGTCTGGAGTTTGGGACAGTGCTTCCTCTTTTACCAGTTACCAGCATCTTGAACTTCTGACTGCAGCCAGGAATCCGTACTTAAATATTAGAAAATTCATTTTGGGGATAAACTACTTAAATTATTTCCTCTTAAAACCAGATCATGTGTTATCTCCCACTGCAACAATGCTTGCTTCATTGAGACTCTAACCTTCAATCTGACGACCTCTCAGTTTTCAACCCTCTGCGTCTTCACTCTGCTTCGCTTCCAGCTGAACTTGCATGGACCAGCATTTCAGTCACTTCCCTTAGCCCGTACCTCTCAGTACTCGTGCTCAGTAAAAGCTCAGCCCTGCACATAATAGTACAACATACTGACTGCTCGATACCTACCAACTGCTGTACCAAGTGTTTTATATATATTATTTCACTTAATTATTTCAGTAACCCTATGTGGTCAGTACTATTTTCTACCTCTTTTACAGATGGGAAAACTGAGGCTTGGTGAGATTGTGTAGCATGTCCTGGGTTACACAGCTTGAAAATGCAGAACCAAGATTCCAACTGAGGCAGTCCGATTCCAGAGCTTTTATCCTTAAGCTGCTTTTCTGTACTACCTCTCATTAAATTCCACATCAGCACCATACCCGCTCCTATAGCTAGCCATGGCTGGAGGAAGTCTTAAAATCAGGAATATTGGTGTCATTATAAATTCATAGGTCCCAGCTTGAACATGAACCTCCATGCTGCCCAGGGATCCTCTCTTGTTTTCACTCCAAAATATTAAATGGAAAATTCCAGAAATAAACAATTCATAAGTTTTAAATTGAGCTTTATTCTGAGTAGCATGATCTCGTGCCATTGTCCTGCTCCAGCCTGCCCAGGATGTGAGTCATCCCATTGCCCTAACGTGCTTTCTTAGTAAAAAGGTACGTATGTATAAGAGAAAAACATAGTATAGATAGGATTCAGTAGTTACTATCCTCCATTTCAGGTATCCATTGGGGATCTTGGAATGTATCCCCACGGATAAGGGGGCTACTGTATGTTCTGCCTTCTTTCTGGAAGACATGCCCATTTCCTGTCTTCCACTTAACATATTCCTGGTCATATTTCAAGTATCTTCTTAAATGTCACTTTCTCCTCCTGATCCCAAACTACATTAGTCCTCTGCTATGACACTAGTCTTCTCATTGACACTCATCACACTGTGAATTACTAGGTAGTATAGAACAGCAGCAAAGAATAAGGGCTCTAGAGACAGACTGCTTAGCTTCCAAACCAGTAACCAGCTGTGAAATTTTAGGCAAGATGCTAACCTCCCTATGTCTTCCTTCCTCATCTGTAGTATGTACCACATAACTTTGTATGAGGATTCAAGATAGTATTTGTGAAGTGTTTAGAACAGTGCCTGGTACAGTGTAACCATTCAAGAAAATGTTAGCTGTTATTTTTAGGTCAGTGTCTGTCATTACCACTATATTATTAACTCTATGTGGTTATTGTCTATTATGTTTTTCATACTACATCAGCACCTAGTACAATGTCTGGAATACAGTAGGTGTTCAATAAATATTTGATGAATAAATGAATTAATATTAAAATTAATTAATGGAGGAAAAACGTGATAGTAAAAGAAAAATCAGTTCTGCCTTTTTGATGTTCTGCTTTTGTTTTTGATGTTGTTTTAAGACCCCAATTTTAATTTATTAGAGTGTTGCATTAGTTGAATTCCTTAGTTCATGTCTCTGAGCAAGGCCCATCTCTCCTTTTATTTATTAATCCATTCATGTATTCATTCATTTATGCTCATTCCTAGCTCCTATTTCCCCTCACCTTTCATAGGAAACCATTCAAATGTGTGTGATGCTATTTCTTCCATGTGAGTGTATTCTTCCAAAGCATACAATTGTTTGATACGCATATGCTTTAATATGCATAAATGGCACTGCATTACTAATCTCATTCTTTTTCACTCCATTTTTTTCTCTGCACTCCTTTTGCTTGTGAAATTCTTTTTTTGGTTTTGAATAACAGACCATAGTATTGTTTATTTCTTAAATTTTCTGCTCATTTCAAAGTCATTGATTTACATTGTTGAAATAACCTGTATAATTTATTTGATAGTTAGATGTCCTAAAATTAAATTTCTCCTTTATAAATGCTGTATGCAGGCAAATAAAAACTTTAAATAAGAATGTAATCTTTAAAACAAAAACATTCAAACATACTGAATGAAAAACACTCTTAGATCTTTGTTGTACATTGACAAAACCATCTTAGGAATTGTCAACTACATTTTCCAAGTAAAATGCAAAATAATTCTATCTTTGAAGATTCTGGTTCTCCGTTTCAATTGGGAAAATAAAACTTGGGGACATAGTTTGATAAATGCATTTAGGAATTCTAAGACAAATAATTAACAGTACCATCAGCTCAATGTTTTAGCAGAGTACAGCAGTTGGGCTTATATTGATAAATTAGAATATGTATTACTGGTAGCATCAGATTTCACTTATATTTTCTATTATAGTTCCTCCAAGTGTCATTGGGCCTAACCCTGAAAATCTCACTGTCGTGGTAAACAACTTCATCTCTTTGACCTGTGAGGTCTCTGGATTTCCACCTCCTGATCTCAGTTGGCTCAAGAATGAGCAGCCCATCAAGCTAAACACAAATGCTGTTATTGTTCCTGGTAAGGAACTTGTTGCTTTTGAAAAGTGGGCAAAATGTTCTCCTTTTCCTTTATTTTTCATACAAGTGGCATTTCAAGTTAGTCTCTTTCCCAACTTTTGCTCTATTTGTTCACATTCAGTGCCTCTTTTTACCTGTCTGGAGCCATGAGGAAAAGATATTTTGAATTTTATGATTTTAGTAAGAATGTACAATAACAAGGTCTACTTCAAGAAATCATGAAATTTAGGAACAAATGCTTAGTAATTCTATGAGGTTGATAGGCTAGTAAATAGTGCTTTCAT
This sequence comes from Macroglossus sobrinus, assembly GCA_004027375.1. Lineage (NCBI taxonomy): Eukaryota > Metazoa > Chordata > Mammalia > Chiroptera > Pteropodidae > Macroglossus > Macroglossus sobrinus. The sequence goes on along the minus strand of PVKZ01000098.1, from coordinate 782,525 downwards.
TGGATAAATCCACCAGTGATTTTCAATCATTCTTAAAGCTGCTTGATGACAGACAGGTAAACAGACAGACTGACAGATAGACTGGTACTGTGGAAGAATTAAACCCAGAAGATACTTGTTAACATATTTGACTATAGTACAATTTCTGTTTTCTCGCTAGGACCTATATCAAACAGTTCTATCCATGTTTGGTGACTGGCAAGAAAAATTTTATGAATTTTCTTTTTTATAAAGATAGAATCAATATTGAAGGATCCAAGAAAACTGATTCAGTTATTTTATTTTAAATATAAAATGCTTCTATATAAATTTTACTCTAAGGGAATATTTTGCCTTTTTGATAAAATCGTTATTAGAACAACCTCTGTACCATTCTTCGATTTCCATTCTATTTGCCCACAGGTGGTCGGACTCTGCAGATTATTCGGGCCAAGGTATCTGACGGTGGTGAATACACTTGTATAGCTATCAACCAAGCTGGTGAAAGCAAGAAAAGACTTTCCCTGACTGTTTACGGTTCGTTTTTAACTCTCCTCATAAAATTCTTTCAATTTTAAACTTGTGTTAGATCTTTTCTATTTGTGCACCTTAATGAAAAAAAAAATCCTCTGTTCTTATTTCTTTTCCTCAGTGCCCCCGAGCATTAAAGATCATGGCAGTGAATCTCTTTCCGTAGTTAATGTAAGAGAGGGGACCTCAGTGTCATTGGAGTGTGAGTCCAACGCTGTCCCACCTCCAGTCATCACCTGGTATAAGAATGGACAAATGATAACAGAATCTACTCACATGGATATTTTAGCAGATGGACAAATGCTGCACATCAAGAAAGCCGAGGTGCATCTTTTATTCTTGTTTGCATGTCATGACTCTTTGGTGGGATTATGGAAGAGACAGTTGGGAGTTGCATATTCTATTTACTATAGTAAAAATGATTTTTATTAAAAAATAACATCGTCAAGACCGTTGACCTTATTTTATTGAAAAAAAAAAGGATTGTAGAAGACAATTAGAACTGGGGCATTTGAGCATAAAGATGACTGATGATTTAATCTACACTTGAACAGTGTGATTGGTCATCTATAACTTAATGGAGCACATACAATAGTATCTTTTTCTTTTAGGTATCTGACACAGGCCAGTATGTATGTAGAGCTATAAATGTAGCAGGACGGGATGATAAAAATTTCCACCTCAATGTATATGGTGAGCATCTGACTCTAATACAACTCTTTTTTCCCCCAGATATGCAAATGAAAGAAAGTGTCTTGAATTAGCTTAATGAGGACACATGATTTTCTTCTGTCTTTTTACAGTGCCACCCAGTATCGAAGGACCTGAAAAAGAAGTGGTTGTTGAGACAATCAGCAATCCCGTGATCTTAACGTGTGATGCCACTGGAATCCCACCTCCCACGATAGCGTGGTTGAAGAACCACAAGCTCATAGGTAGTATAGCTGTGCATTTTTTGTGGTTCTTTTCTTTTGCTCTTAATATACCAGATTTATAAGTTACTACATTTTCTTATTATGCTTCTAGCTGTGTTTAGTTCAGAAAACCTAATGTATTGAAATATAAACTTAGAAAATAGACTCATAAAATTATTATTCATTTTATAAAGAGGTTTTTCTTTTACCTTTTCCAAAAAGGCTCTCATTTAAATTAAAAGTGCAAAGCAAAGCATTTTTGTGGTAAATGGTAGAGATGTTAAAAATAAAAAGCTTTTTCATGTTTTGATTGTTTTGCTTTGTTTCTACCTCTAGAAAACTCCGACTCACTTGAAGTTCATATTTTGTCTGGAGGTAGCAAACTCCAAATTGCCCGGTCTCAGCATTCAGATAGTGGAAACTATACTTGCATTGCATCAAATATGGAAGGAAAAGCACAGAAAAACTACATTCTTTCAATTCAAGGTATGTGATTTTTTTTTGTTTTTAGGTGAAGCAACCCTTGGTTGACCTCACAGATTGTAAGGTTTTTGTCAGTTTATAATCTTTTTTTTTTTTTTAATGTTTTGTGCCTACAGCACCTGGTCTTCCTAGGTGCAAGGTATATGATTTACCTTAAATTTCTTTATTGTATTCTGTCTATGTACAAAATAAGTGTACATTTAAAGAATTACTTGTAATTTATTCAAAGTGTCCAGATCAACAAAAATATTGTCAATTATTTTTCCTACTTTTACCAGTAGGTTCTATTTTTATGGAAATTGACATAAATGTGGAAAAAAGAATAGTAGAAATTTGATGATCTCTCATTTTTTTCCATGTATACCAAAATTATTACCATCCTATAGTATATATTCTATTGAATTATACTTATTTATTCAAAATTGGCCTAATTTATTTTGATGCTAAGCCCATCTGTCTATTTTTATTTGTATATGTAAGATTAATTTATGTATTATGTTCTAAGTAGAGAGAGGGGATTGGATAAATTCAAGTAATCATGAATCTTATGTTATTTTGGGGTGAGAATAAGGAGCATTAATTTATTCAACAGATATTTACATAATGCCTACTGTTTCAGCATGATATTGAGCACTGTAGAGAGAACTTGTACCCTGTTGATTTTCAGTAAACCTCTAATTATTACTTTTGGCCTAAAAGTTCACTGAAATGGATCTCTAACTTGAAACTAAGTTGAAATGCTTGCTTTTTAAAATATCATTACAGTTATTTTGAAAAAAAATTCTCATAAATTATAAATGTAAGTTAGTATCAATCTGCTGTGTGCTCTGCTAAAGTTAACTACCAAAAAAAAAAAAAACAAAATTAAAGAAAAATTAAAATAAGTATATGGGCATTCGCGGTTTCCTAGATTAGTGATGCTTTGAGGTTTCAGAAGCAAAATGGAAAAAATATTCAGGGATTCAGTATCTGAAACTGCGTATTTTATAATGTTTAATGCATTAATAATAATATCTGTTAATCATGGGGTATGTGGTGTGACCAAAAGTTTTACCAGACTTTTTACATATGTTATTATTTCCTAGAACTATGAATAATGTATGCACATAGGGCCTAGTATGGTGCTTGTCATATATTAGACACTCATTAAAGGATGTTTCTTATTAACATTCTTATTAATTTGACTTATTTAGTGCTCTGAATTCTTCAAATTTGGTATAATTAATCTCATCTTCTCGATGACTTCAATGAGATTTGGAGAGATTATGTGCTGTTAAATGTTGAACAATCGACTCTCCAGATAAAAAATGTCCTGATTTGTAGCTAATCATTTGCCAGTTTCCATGTGAAAATCTACCCACTTTGGCTCATTTTAAGCTACCAGTGTGATGTCACAGAGCCATCAAGTAGAGAAAAAGTGCAAAATTGGCTTTTGCAAACTGATGTGAGCGACCCCAGCAGACGCTATAATTATATGGAAGAGGAATTCAGATATTTTTTGTCTTATATCATTATCAGTATTTCTATTTATTTATTGCACAATATTAAAGTGAGATCCACATATGGCTAGAAAAAGAGAACAGAAACTATTGCATCTTAAAAACTACAATAAGCCTATCTTTTGTTCAGAATAAATAATATTTAAATTGCATTATGGAGAAAGAAATAACCAATTTAGGTACTTTTCTCAGACCTTTATGCTAAGATTTTATAAAACATATTCTTCAGAATTGTACTAATTCTAAACAATCTATCAATAATTTAAGAGTGATTCTTCTTAGCTGGAAGTGTGTCCATCAATTAGATTTCTCTCCAGTCCCTATGACTACATAATCATATCAACCTACAGATATGCCAGGAACATTGAAGTGATTCCTTTACCTGTTTCTTATTTGAAAGTAATTTGTGAGTAAACAATAATTTGATCTTGAACCACAATCCAGTAAGAATATGAAATAAAAATGGAATATTATTCTTTGTGCCTTCTTAATGGAAATTTTTATTTCTCCAAAGTTCCTCCAAATGTTGCTGGTGCTGAAATTCCAAGTGAAGTCAGTGTCCTTTTAGGAGAGAATGTGGAGCTCGTCTGCAATGCAGATGGCATTCCCACTCCAGTTATTCAGTGGCTTAGAGATGGAAAACCCATCACCAGCAGTGAAACAGAAAGAATCCGGTATGTTTACAAAGAATCCTTGCATTATAAATTTAAGGTCTTCTTCAATGTTTTCTGCTTCGATTTTCATATGAATAATACCAAATTTTGTCTCCTTGTAACTTAGCTATCATTGTATTCATAAATGAAAAAGATAAAATTGTGGAGAATTGGACACAGAAATTCTTGGAGAATCACTCAAAAATGTGTGTGTGTGTGTGTGTTCCTTATCCATCATCTCTGTTATAAAATCTCATTCATTCATACAAATGTTGATTAACTGGTGTCGGTTTTATTCCTCCTAATCTCAGAATGTTTATACCAAAGTCCACATCATAAAATAAGTATTTCTTACCTAAAATAAAACATCAAATCAGTTTTATCCTACAAAAAATTCATCAATAGCCTTAGATATGATTTAATGTCCTGAGATCGCCAAATCACAAAACGTGCCCTACTGCTTGGCTCATTTTGACAAAAGGTAAAAAATAATTATAACCCAGTGCATTCCTTGTAGTGATTTGTTCAATCCCATTTCCGGCTGACACGTTACCCATACCGCATACCACATAGAGATGGAATAATAATGTGATTAGGGCCCCCTGCTACTTTCAGTAACAAACACCAGTGGAAGGACAGTCCAGATTTCTGCACTCTACTCAATGACTTCATGACAAAGTCTCATTATATACACATACCAGAGTAATTATAGTCACTTCAAGAATTATACGTGCATAAGTAGGCATTAATTAAATATATTGTAATCCTTATCATTTTGAACCAGTATTTTAAATTTAATGGTTTGGAGTATTATTTTCTAGTTAGTGAACTGAATCTACATGGTTTAAAGAAAGATAAATGTGATTTTCTTTGAAGTTATTTTATATTAAAATTTAGATATTTTTCCCCTCTATAAGATTGGGTAAATTGCCCAATAATATTTTAGAGATACATTTTAAGTTTCACTTCTCTAGTGTGGACATCTCTGAATACTTAACAAATACTTTAGTGATTTTTGACCATATGGTTTAGAATATGGTCAATATCAGCTGATTTAATAAAAATCAAGTACTAGATAGTCAGTAGGGATCTAAAGATCTTATATAATATTTATATTAGGAACTTATAATCTATCACTTCTTTTCTTACACGAAGATCCCAAATGTACTTATTCTTATATCCATTTTGTTTATTATTTGTTCACCGCTCCACAGTATGTATATGTTTGTAAGTAAAACAATTCATCAGTCAAATAAAGTAATTTTTTCAAAGTCAACTTAACTACTTTCCTTGGTCATGACAACTTGCTTTTTCATTTACTAAAATGGTTCAACTCATGGGGTTTTGCAATTCATATTTTGAAAAAGAAAAAATATAATATAATTCTGTAATCATATTTAATAACATGAGATGGTAGAAATGGAGTATTTTTGAAACTGGGAGAATCTAATAAAATCACTATTGCAGGAACAACTGTAGCTAGCAATTTAATCTCTATAGAACCCAGGAAGTTTTGTTTGATCATGGCGTGTGAAAAGATTCAATAATACAACTATCCTAACTTAGATATCTTTGATAATCTAATGATGTAGTTATTACTTACTATTATGTAATTTAAAGGAAAAGCTTTAGCAACTTTAGAAAAATTTTGGTAAACTATACCCATACATAATCCTGAGTTTTTGCAGTTTAAATAAATTACTCTCTTCTGCTCCCTCTCATTGAGTATGACTCAGTTGTTTCTAACTAGATTTTTTGATATGAAATTTCTTATTGTAACATTCTTCGGTTTTATAATTTATATTGACAACTGAAGAGAAAATATTCTAACTCTGAGAAAAACACACTCACACACTCACACACACATCTTAGCCAATGATTTGGCTGGAGAAGTTTCTAACCTGATTCTGATCATTTCTGTTTTTCTCATAAGGAGTCAGTGGATATATAAGACGCATGACTGTGGAATTTTAGTCGGTTGCTTGAAATCTCCATCAGTTTGACTAATTCTCACTTTACAGGCTTCCATGTACTTAGCGAAAAACACTCGAACCATTAAATCCAAGAGAAAAATGCATTTTATGGTGCTGTTTTTTTAAGAACACAGTTACCTGGAACGAGTCTTTCATATTTTAGCTCCCCATAAAGCATCTCAGTGCCTCTTTTATGACCTCTTCTACAGGGAGACTGCACATGGCAGCACATTAAACATTTATGGAGCTCTCTCAACCCACAGAGGGAAATACACGTGTGTTGCTACTAATTCTGCTGGAGAAGAAGACCGAATTTTTAACTTAAATGTTTATGGTAAATATGATAGTTCACTCTCTTTTGACTATGTACTTTGGGAATCTATCAGTGAAAAGAAATGTAGATCCAGCAGTAGGTGTCTGAATTATTCAGTTTTTAAATACGATATCGCTGCTGCTTCCTTTTGAGATACAAAGAAATGTGAGCAATTATAGTGGAGATGATTGGGACTAGCTAGTAGTACACAACCCATCCGCTTCTCTCTCTCTCTTTCCTCATGGCGTAGTTCCACCGGCAATTAGAGGTAAAAAAGAAGAAGCAGAGAAACTAACAGCTTTGGTGGATACATCGATAAATATTGAATGCAGAGCCACAGGGACACCTCCACCACAGATAAACTGGCTGAAGAACGGACTTCCTCTGCCTCTCTCCTCTCATGTTCGACTGATGGCAGGAGGGCAGGTTATCAGGTCAGCTTTTATTCTGTTATTTGCTAGACAGATAGTCTCTGTGATTGTAGACTTTAACTTAGCAAAATGACGTTTAAGAAATGTTTTTTACCTAAGTTTTTACTATCGTTTGTTTTTTTCCTCTTTCAGTATGTTTTTAGAAGAGAGAGGAAAACAAATATAAAGTTGAAATGGCTTTTTATTCTTGTTTAAATATTCATGTTTTAGTAAATTTGTATAAACTAGATCTTTTATTGAGAGGCGTATCTATCACATATGTATTTCCAAGAACTATTTTAGCTAAAGCTTTATATGGCAAAACGATAAGAGGATGCCTACCACAATCATATGATTTTCATGTTAACATCATTCTTTGTTAATATGTTTTTTAACTATTCACCTCTCAAATTGTGTTATATTTTGGGTGGCTTACTGTCAGTGTCTAGTCAACATAATTGCATTTGAGACATTTATATTGTGTCCTAGATGGTTATAAGCTTCATACTTAAATTTTTCTAGCACTAATTCATGTAGAAATTATAAATATTTTATTTATATATATTAAATAGGATCAAATTATAAAATGTTGGATCGAATTGTTTTTCAGGATTGTGAGAGCTCAGGTGTCTGATGTTGCGGTGTACACTTGTGTGGCCTCCAGCAGAGCTGGGGTGGATAATAAACACTATAGTCTTCAAGTTTTGGGTATGTCACAGAAATAACCCTAGAACTTTACTGTGTGTCCAATATTAAACAATAGGCTTATATTTAGATATTGCCACGTCAGGAAGGATTGGTAAAATAGCATCTTGCTGACTAGGGCAGAATGTATTTCCTCCTAAAGGGTTCATATTTATTGGAACATACTGTCTGTTTGTCAAAATAGTCTTCTAACCTGGAATTTTGCAATAATTTCAAATCAAATCTAACTTTTAAAAAATAGCATTGGAATCCAGACACATGACCACTCTTTTCATACCAATAGAAAGTTGAGATTATTTTCTAATATTATTGGTGGCTCATTTAAAATATGAATTGATATGTGCGTATATGTGTCTCTGTGTATGTGTGTGTGCAGATAGAGAACTCTCACATTCCATTTCGGAAATATTAAGATTTTCTGGTCTAGATTTCTCAATCCTCGAGAACATCTCAAAGAATTTAAGTAACTATTTACTATAGCCTACAAATGACTTGTGTTGAATTATAGAAAACTTACTCTAGAACTTGATATTATTTTATTTATTCCATATAGGATAGTTGAAAGTCTACTGCTGGAGCAGTAATATGCACTATAACAAATTAAAGAGACAAACCTTAAAAAAAAAGGCCACAATTTAAAACACGCTTAGACTTTGTACATTCAACAAGAAAGAGCCCTGAAATTTCCTTGCTAATACTGTGGAAGGTTAATAATTAGACTACCTAATATGTGTTTTTGTAGTAAAGTCATCAATTAATTATATGCTATTTTAAATTCTACATTTTTACATATCATAGAAATACTATAAAATTAATTGAACCTTTTGTTTTTTCTAAGTTGATCTCAGATTAAAATAAGTATATTAATTTTTGTTTTCTGTCTAGTACCACCCAATCTGGACAATGCAATGGGAACAGAGGAAATCACAATCGTCAAGGGTAGTTCCACCTCCATGACATGCCTTACAGATGGAACCCCACCTCCCAGGATGTCGTGGCTTAGAGATGGTCGGCCTCTGGGGCTTGATGCCCATCTGACAGTAAGCACTCAAGGAATGGTCCTTCAGCTCACTGAAGCAGAGACTGAAGATTCGGGAAGGTACACCTGTGTTGCCTCGAATGAAGCTGGAGAAGTCAGCAAACACTTTCTCCTGAAGGTCCTAGGTATATAAACATTTAATAATTGGGAAGGAAATGACTTAGCAAATAAGTACAATTCTTAGCATCATTTGCTATGGGACAAAATTTGTAAAAATTTCATTGAACTTCATATATCTGTTTTCACCCAAGATTATTTTCATCTGAAACATGTTAAATTTAAGTTATTATGTTTCTTATCTGTCTAAAAAGATGAAAATTCTTACTCGTAAAACATTATTCACTGACAAAGTCAGACAACTGATTGAGAAGTAGCTTTTTACTTTTTCGAAGAACTAAAAGCACATATGATCATAACAATATAATGAAAAAGCATAATATTATACTATTATATGTTATGGCAAACAGTCTTTAAATGATCTAATCTGTAAATTATAGTTGTGATAGTCATTTCAAATAGTCTAATTCTATTTACTCTCATAGGCATTAAAATAAATATTTAAGATGTATGTCCCAATGTTCTACATGCAAACAAGTTGTATAAGGAGAAAACACATCTTTTCCTTGAAGTCAAAAAAATGTTTTGACTATTTCAATAATCAGTACTTTTTTGGAGTTTTGTTAGTTTTTTTGCCATCATGTAATTGCAACCTCAGCTCCTTACATAAAATTAAATGTACCTGATAAGGAATAACAAGAAGAATGTGGGCAAGTGTCTAGCCTAAAAGGGGAGGATATGTTTTCAGGATTCCCTGTAGTCTTTCTCAAAGTACCTATAATAATTTGATTTTTTGCATAGTACTAATTATTGAAATAGTCATAAGTCTGCTTCATCATTAGCTAGACTCTTTGATGAGCAGTCATATTTATTGCTGTATTCACAGTACTTAGCTTGATATTTGATGCATAATGTTTATTTGTTGGATTGAATTGAATGCTATTAGATACCTGGCATCTGGATTAAAAAGAGTTTTAACTGTAGAGTGAGGCAAAAAGGTATCTAAATAGACAAAGAGAGATACCGTGGTATAGGTGAGTGTCCCGCAGAATGAAGAGTGGTAGTGGAGGCAGGACTCCAGTGTATTTAGAGACAAAAACAAAACAAACAAACAAAAAATAACAGAAGAATGTGTGTCTGTGAGGAGGGGTGGAATAACAAATTCCTATACATCACTTCACAGAATATGAGGAATAACAGGAGATGCCATAAATATGATTTTGTACCTTTGTCATGTACATAATAAGTACTAATTTTTGAATACACAGATTATGTGCTGGTCATGTTTCTAATCATTGTGTAACAAATACTTATGGAACAACTACTATATGACATACGTTGTGACAGTTACTTAAATGCGCCCTTGAATAAGAAAGATATTGTCATAGCTTTCAAATATCTACATTGTGTGTGAATATGGATATTGAAAAAATTAATACTTTTGAGTGCAATGAGGATTATATGGCTAAAATAACACTCTGTGGGATGGTAAGCTTCAGAGATCTCCTCAAGGGGAAATCTGAGCCTCGAAGGGTTGGGCTGTAGAGGTGAGTGAGGCATTGCCGGCACCTTTCACTTGGAAGTGATGGAGCTTGAGTTGTTTATCGTTACTCACTGAAACTCAGTGTGGAAGGAAGAGCAGCAAGAGACAAGACTGGAAATATACACGGGCAGAAGCCAAACTGCAAAGAGCCTTGGGAACATTTTAGAGAACGTGGACCTCATTCCAAAGGCAATAGAAGCTTCAGCAGGGATGTGTTACAACCAGATATCATTTCCAAAAAAAATTTCTCTGATGACAGAGTGAAGAATGAATTGAAGAATCTGTTGTATTCACACAGGCCTAAAAATGCAGGGGCCTGGGCCAGGGTGTGGCAGTGGGGAAACAGAGAAGGGAAACCCCTCCAAGATTCATGAACTCAGAGACAGAACCACAGTGCATTTCTGGATGCAGCAAATGAAGGAGAAAAATAACACTGATATTGTTAAAATAATTTACAAAGAACAGCCTTCCAAACCAAAGGCTTTAAAATAATATAATATTTGTTTAAAACATATTTGAAAACTGGTTCAGCAGAAAGATGAGAAGTTTCTACATTTCCATTGAAAGCTAATTTCATTAAGACCTGAAATACTCTTCACTTAAATCAGTGCTAAACTAAGAATTTGAATGTGAATGTCCTAATTTGGGAAACTGCTTTTCTCAACTTAATTCTGTCCACAGAGTGGAAGATGTCGTGGTGTATTAGTGGTTCTGAAGTGAAGTTTGGCGAGAATACTGAAAGCAAGAAAGAAAATCACGCAAAACAAAGCTGGGGTAGGGGGTTGACAGGATCCAGACCGTGAAGGGCTCTGTTGGCCGTATTAAGAATTTTGGTTTTTATCCTAGAACAATGGAAAAGTGCTAAGAGTTCTCCTACGTGGAATGCCATGATCAGAGTTGCAGTTTGGCTGCCGAGTGGAGAGCTACTCAGAGCAGGACTAGAGCAGATTCTGAGACCAATATATTATTAAGAATTGTGTTTGGGAATAACAGAACATCTAAAAATATGGAAGCCTAAACAAAGAACCTTTGTGGGGTTTTTTTTGCTGAATGAGGTATCTGCACGTAGGTAGTTGCATTGGTTCACCAGTTCAAATACCATGCATTTCCATCATAGTCAGTGATCATGCACTGTCTGCTCACCCCCAGCATCACTAATGCAACAATAGAGCAGGAAACATAAGGGCAAAGAGTTGCCCCATTAGGGACTTTTTTATAAGCCCCACAAAACCACTTCCACTTATATTTTGTGGGTCAGAATCTTCACATTGCATTCCATCTGATATCTACTAAAGAGGCTAGGGAATTATCAGCCCCAACAAAATCATAATTGTAGGTTGAAGTATTAGGACATAGTTGTGGATTTACACATAAAGGAGTGATGAAGAAGATACCAAGGATGACTCCTAATCTGGTTCATGTGACTGAATGATCGGTGGATCTGTCACATAAATGCCCGGAATGCTGGAAAAAGGACCAAGTTTCGAGGAGTGGAGTAACAGGTTTAGGTTGAATACATGCTGAGTTTGAAGTAGCTTTAAACATCCCACTGAAGATGTTTATTTAATACTTGGATTTATAGGTCTGGAGCTCAAAAGAGAGATCTAGGCTAGAAATGTAAGGTCTGGAGTTGTCAGAGTGCGACAACTCCTGTGCTGCCCAAAGCACAAGACATACAGACAAGACGTAGAGTGAAGTAGTTTACAATCACTGAACACATGTAAGGTCTGATCCCTGGGCACTGAACCAGTTGGAAACGCGTTGTTTCTGATGTTGCCATTGTTACTTGTGTTTTAAATCTAGTGACTGTCAGTTTTTCAGGATAAAGGCCATGCCTAATTAATCTTTGTATCTACAATGATCGACTCATAGTAAATAACCAATAAGTGAGAGGAATAAAGAATTGACCCTAGTCAAATGGAGAATCAACGTACTATGAAAGTGAAAAGAAATGCAAATTTTATGATTTGTTGAGAGAATAAAGAAAAGAGTTGTGTTGTTTTTTTGTTGTTGTTCAAATGAACTTAACAACATCACTGTGACCTTGGTCGTATTTGGATGTGCCCAATTATGAGATGGTGCTATTGAAAGATGTTCCACTGGAAGGAATGGCACTGGTCAAGTGACAGAACAAGAAAGGACTGGACTTGTTAAGGGAGGGAAGCAGTCTAATTTAAAGTGTAGGTTACATATAAGTATATTAAAAGTAGTTAATGTTATAAAGATAGATTGACATCATGTTATGAAGCCTCAGAAGCTGTAATGTAGAGTTTTTATTTAATTCAGTAAGCAATATGGAGACATAAATCTTTTAAGCAAGAAACCTCGAATCAATACAAATGCACTCAAGGAAATGTATTTTGTCTGACTTCTTCATTATAATCTAATAAAAAATATAGATTTAATATATTCTCTTAGGTAGAAATTTTTAGAAGTCAGGTTTTATTAACAATACCAAAAGTTATAGTAGATATTGTAATAATAATAACTTTTTTAAACCTTTAATTATAAAATAAAAGGTTCAGAAACACAAGAAACATCCATAGTTTATAGATTGTCTCATTGAATCCTCATTAACAACCTTATTAGTTAAATAGTAGTACTATCCTTATTTTGAGATTTTCTCAAATGCACTAACCTGATACCTTTTAGTGCCACGATTCATACTCAGATTGTTTGACTCCAGATCCTTGGCTGTGAGCCTCTGTTCTAAACTATGTGCCTAATAAAAAACAAAATATCTAATATTTGGAGCTGTCCAACAGCTGTTTGGTCTGCCTTGTGAAACAGTAAGTTGGAAATGTTCAGACAAAACGTGAATGATCATTGTAAGGGAAGAAGTCCATTTTAAAGAGATTCCTAAACTTAGGAATAGTCAAACTACAAAACCTTGTTGTTTCTTTCAAGTGTCTAGATTCCTTAACATACCCTTGAGAAAGAAATTTAGAAGTATAAATAACTAAAACAGGAAAGTATTTCTGCCCAGCCACAGCAAATGTGTTTTATGCAGAAATAGTCTCTGAATGTAACTATTTTTTATTCTGCTTTATCATTTCTCTTAAAGTTCTACACTGAAAAGATAATAGCAGAATTCCATAGCATTTGCCTGTTGCTTTTGTACAAACAGTAGATATTTAAAATGTACAAAAGCACACACTAATATGTTTTAAGTATAAAATGGGTTTAATTTTTATTGTTTTCAAATCTTCTCAGTTGAATAATACTGCTCTAATTATCTAAATCCCAATTGCTGAGTTACAGTTACCTACTAATGGCTTGCTGTTTACTTCATGATCTGTCATAGGCTTGGAACATCCCTTTTAAAACAGCGCCAGTGACAAGTGGTAATAACACCTAGGAATTACCATTTTGGTATCTTTGTTCTAATCAATTTATATCATATGAGCTATAAATTTGAGTTGAATTTTCTTTTAAAGTTTTGCTAGTCAGCAGTATTTTATCAAACAGTATGTTTAATTGTTGGTTTTAATTTTCTTTAAATAGAACCACCTCATATCAATGGATCTGAAGAACCCATAGAGATATCAGTGATCATTAATAATCCATTTGAACTCGCCTGCATTGCGTCTGGAATCCCTCCTCCTAAAATTATCTGGATGAAAGATGGACGGCCTCTTCCACAGACAGATCAGGTACAAACTCTTGGAGGAGGAGAAGTTCTTCGAATATCCAGTAGTCAGGTAAGTTCAAAGTTCATACCATTATTTTTTTCTAGGTTAAACTCACTTGCTAATATATGAGAAATGGAGAAATTATGTCTTCAAATCCAAATATATCACAGATCTCTGTAACTTTAGCAAAGGTAGATTGGTTTTATGATATATAAAACTGTGTAGATACTTAAAGGTGACATGACTAAAAAGAAGAAATGGAAATATCAGATTAAACTCAGAAGATAGCAAGATACCTTCACATTAATTTTTTCAGGTTTTCACGGTGCTATAAGTGACAGTATATTTCCTGAAGCTCTTAATTTGTGTCATGTAACCCTTATAGACTAGCAAAAAGCAATTCAGCATATATATAGAGAGAGAGCCTGAGGGAACACTTTTAATCTCCAAGATCAACTACCAGACATGACAATCTGAAGAGACACAATTCTTCACAATATGAACAATTCAATAAAATTGACTGTTCTTGTAGAAATGTGAATATATTAAATAGAAGTATATCTGGGGTGTCCTATTGTAATACTCCTCTATTCTACTAACAAAGGCAAGCCTTGTATGACGGATATTATCTATCTGTATACCAATGCCCTCATCTGTAAACTGAAGTTAAAAATAGTAATACTATTTAACTCCTACAGTTGGAGATTTAGAGAAAGATAATCTAATATGATGTGCTTTGACTGGTGCCACAGGCATGTAGTGATGCTAAAATCGAGTTAGATTAGATTGTTGTTGTTGATGCTGCTATGATTATTATAATAATCATTCCTTTAAAAATAGAATAATAAATTATATAATGATATTTTGTGTGCATTTTTACTGAGTAAAGAGGAAGGAAAGGGAGCTGGCAAAAGAGCTTAGAACTATGAATTGTGTCAATGCTGTGTTCAGATATGGGCTCTATCACAGTGTGACCCTATGACAACTCTGTGAGGCAGTGCCTTGGTCCCCATTCTGCAAATCCAGAAACAGACCCAGAGAGATTAAGTACTCGCCTGACAAGCACTTAACACTGCTCAGTATTGGAACTGAGACTCCATCCTGGGTCTGGCTCAGAAGCCTAGTGAGGGGAACTCAGCACAGTTCTTATTTCTAATGCCAAGGAGAACACACCATCCATTCCCCTCTTCTCTCCCTCAAACATTGCCATAACCCAGAGAAAGCACAGGTCAAACTATCAAACTGCCTACTAAATCAAAACCTTTGACTGTTATAATTTCAACAGACCAAAAAAGTAAGAAAAATAATTTTGTATCATAACAAGTAGCATGAAGACGAGAAAGCATGTGGAATATAAAACATAAATTTATAAAGGAAAAATAAATATAAAGGGGTCATGATAAATAAAGCTTGAGAGAGAAAGTAAGGCCATATTACAGTAGGTCTTAAATGCAAAAATGAGAAGTTGGGTTATAACTGAACAAGACAACGGTTCCATGGACTGTTAAATGGTGACATATGTTTAGCTATTGTGGAGAATATGGACCTAATACATAGGACATTTCTCAGCAGGACATTTCTCAGCCTTCAAGAAGTCTTCAGTTGTCTAGGAGAAGTAAAACTACATGTGTGATAAAATTAGGAAAAGACATAATAGGAAAACCATTAAAAACATTGTTGAAGTGAAAAATTAAATATTATTAAGGACAAAGACTATGCTTGATTTCTCTCCTCCTTTGTTTTTATGCCTTTTTTTTTTTTTTACATCTCTGCTATAGCACTCACTAGATTATGTATTACTTTGTCTTTGCATGTATGTATCTACAGCATATCCTTGGCCTGGCAACAATACATGAATATTTTGTAAATTCCAAATTGCATGGTAGAGACAAGAGTTTCCCAAAGAGGGAAACATTCTGTGACTTTATATTCTATCCTCTGCGCCTTTGCAAGCCATAATGCATGTCAGCAACTCTGCAAAATCTCACACTAAAGAATTCTGATTAACTTTCTTTGTCAAACACCTTATTAACGGAACAAGTTTTAGAAAATGTAGCTACAGATAATGACTGTTGATATCCTGAAGGGTATAAAGTTGTCAGGACATATTTCTTGGGAAAGCAAGATTTAAGAGTAGTCATGATTCATGGTTCAAGTTTGGCTAACTCAGGACAAGTAGAAAAGAAAATATCATTTGGGACTAAACTAAGTTGGTTGACAAGAGTTGACTTTGAAGTTTTAATATACAAGGAATTCAGAAATTATTCTCTAGGCAACAGTACATCATCTTAAATTCTTATTTGAAGGACTATGTGAGTGCCATTCTTCTAAAGTTGTGTCTAAGTAGTTTTCCAAACATACGAGTCTTAACATAGTGGTCTTAACTTTTTTCAAAGGAGTCTTTCCAGCCTACCAAAAAAGTTTTCCGTAACCTATAAAGTCAGTTTTGAATGTAAGAATTTTAAAATTCCCAATATACTAGTCATGTTCAAGTAGTAAAATAAATGAAAACAAGATTTTTCTGCTTTGCCAAAATACATTTCCAGAGTATACTTTACACATCCATAAGCACAGGCTGTGTCTACACAATGTCAAATGTATGAATGAAGACCCACATTTACAGTGGAAACTGCATGAGAATTTTTTAAAGAAATGTTTCTGGTCTTAGTCAGAAAATCATAGATTTTGCTGTCAGTCTGATCCTATTTACTGCCAAATTATATAATATAGTCCTTTTGCTTCACCATAGTAGATTCAAAATGTGATGTTAATGTGTTCTGTTTAAATAAGCTGATATTTATTCATTTATTTATTTATTTACTTACTTATTTACTTATTTTATTCAAAAAGATTCCAACTAAACGTTTCAGTCTACAATTCAAACCCGTAAATACTTACTTCTTCAATAAACATTGAGTATCTAGTCTGTTGTGCATGATGCTAGGTCCTGTGTATATTTGCCTTTTCTGCAATCATTAAGTACATCTGACATGCAAACATTCTGAGATCAAATACCAAAACCCTGTGAAAACATAGATTTACATATAATAGAGATGCCAAGCAATGCTCTGTATCAGAGTACTAGTCGTAAATGTCAAAACAGTTTATTAAAATTTAATTATTGTGCAGTCTTAATGAAATCTTGCTGTGTGTGAGATTTTTAAATTAAATTTAAAATAGTGGATGTTTAATCTCATCACCAAAACCAATGTTGTAATATTGTGTAATTCACTTATTTGGATTTTATAGGTGGAAGATACAGGAAGATATACATGTCTGGCATCCAGCCCTGCAGGAGATGATGATAAAGAATATTTAGTGAGAGTGCACGGTAAATTTGGCAAAATGTTCTGTAGTCCATCGTACCCTGATACCTAATTAGAAGCCACAAATATAGGACATGGGGCTACTCCATAGCATATCCTAAGTTATGTGTATGCTTTAGGAAATATGTATTTTATAAATCTGATTCTTATATTTGATCAAATTCTTTTTAGGAATAGTTCAATGGATTTTGTTATTTTGTTCCTGTACAAATAATTAATATTCACTGCTTTAAAACTATAAAATATAAATTATGATAAAAAAGAAAATTTATCTATAATCTCACCACTCAAAGATCATACAGCATATATTATTTAACTTGTTTTTTAATCACTAATAATGGTATGGTGAACATGTTTTTATGTCAAAAATGTATTTTTATAATATATTTCAGTGATGGTGTAGCATTTTATTTATTGAATATGTTATCATTTATTGAAACCATTCCCTATTTGGGGGATTTAGGCTATTCCTATATTTTCACCAATATCAGCAATACTGTTATAGGCATCTTTATACATACATGTTTGTCTATTTCCTTATTTTTTTTTAATTTTGATAAATTTCTGTAAATTTCTTGTTTGTTATACACACTCACACGCGCATGCACACACACATATTTTAAGGCCAAAGTACCTTCTAAAAGTTGGGCCCATTAGACTCTGGCATAAACATGAGAATTTCTCATGGAGAGGAACACTCAAAAAACTAAACGGAAGATTTTTGTCTTTTTCTCAAAGCTTAAATGACTAAGCAGTGCACGTTGTAGAGCTAGAGCAATGTAGGCGTGTCCTCTCTCTGCCCACAAATTAGACCTGCTGCTAATTGACATGTAAATTGTGTATTATAACATGAGTTACTGTAAAAAGATACCTCTCTGCATATTAAGAAAAATATACACATTTCAGTATATTTTGATGGACAGTCCTAATTTAGTAGTTTTCAAATCTGATGTTCAGAGGAAATTATCACCAAGTGTATTTCTCGACATGGAATCCCTTCTTTGTGCCTTAGTTGCTTTACCTGGTAAACGGTGATGTTAATGTGATTGTATTACTTATCATTCATGTGGCCATTGGAAGAATTTTATTACTTAATGTATGTGAAAATGCTGAGTATGGTATAAATGCAT
This sequence comes from Macroglossus sobrinus, assembly GCA_004027375.1. Taxonomy (NCBI): domain Eukaryota; kingdom Metazoa; phylum Chordata; class Mammalia; order Chiroptera; family Pteropodidae; genus Macroglossus; species Macroglossus sobrinus. The sequence goes on along the minus strand of PVKZ01000098.1, from coordinate 764,338 downwards.
ACCACTATTTATAATCATTTGTACTATAAATTGAGGAATGTTTTAAGTTGATGTATTTTATTTCATAGAACAGAAACAACATTTGTTGAACACCTATTGTAATTCAGACCATTTTACATCTCATTTTTTGAAAGCCTTTGATGTATTTGTTCTCGCACCTAGTACCCCCTAATATCGCTGGAACTGAGTCCCAGGATTTCACGGTGTTACGGAACAGACAAGTGACGTTGGAATGCAAATCGGATGCGGTGCCCCCGCCTGTGATCACTTGGCTTAAAAATGGAGAACAGTTACAGGTAAACCTTGCTAAATTCCACAGATTTATTTAGAGAAGAAAAAAAAAGTTAGCAGTGGTGTCTTTGCTAGGTAGATAAAATGGAACAGCATCAGGCTACTAGTTATTCAGCGTTGCAGGGGTGGGCACGGGGTCCTTTGGTCAGCCTTTTTTTCTTAACCTTTCCTAGGGTAGTTAGTAACTAGTTATGGGTCCAAAGACAGATATTTTGATTCAGAAACTCTGTGAATTGGCCCAAGTATGTATCTCCTGAAGCCCATGGATTACAGTGGGATTTAAAACACTCAGCTATTTCTTTACTTGAGAGAGAAAAGATACTTTGGGACTCTCAGAAGAACTGACTTGTTCTGCCAAGTCTCTACAGCAAACCTGGTTACTAAATATCCCTTGTCTAAACTCAGCCTCAAGAGTAATGAAATATCAGAAGCCTAAGACTAGAATCCTTGAAAAACAGTTACTGGCTCCCTAAAGCCTCCCACACTCAGCAGATAACCATCTGCTGCCATAGGGTATCACAGGCCAGGATCCTACTTAACCTTTTAGTGTTGGCTCAGTCTTGACTTTGAATGTTCTTCTGATTGTCCTTATCCTAGTAGTTACTTATTTTTCCTCCTTTCTTCTTTCGCATCCTATTAGTATAACCTATTATGGTACACATAACTAATTATAAAAGATTATCCCCCTTACACCTAAGGCAGAAAGACTTCCACCACCACCAAACTAGAGCAAACACCAACACGGAGAGATTGAATTTTGAGAATGAGTTATATTAAATCATCACATGTATCACTTAACCACCCCCGCCACCACCACCACCGTACCTCGTTTCTCTGTTGTGTGCCTACTATAATGCCAGGTGCTGTGATTGCTACTGAGAGTAGTCATGACCCTCAAAGATCTCATAGACTATCTGAACATAGATTATCTGAAGTAAATCAAAGATTATAGGGTAGGTACTGCTAATAAATTATGTGTTAGAAAGATGTACAGCATTTTATGGCAAGGAAAAGCAAGGATGCCAGGTCGAAGTGTGATCAGCCCAGGGGAGGCTTTTTGAAAGGATGAGTTCACTTTTAAATGATGGGTAGATATTGGGTAAGAAAGAAGAAGGTAACTCCACTCACAAGTAATGGCATATACAAAGCCATTATGGGAAAAGTAGCTTAGTATGGCTGCAGTAGACCTCGATTAAAATTCTTTGATAGATTCCCCACAGATTTCAGGATTCAGGTTACACTGCCCAGCTTAGCTCATAAGGCCCTTCACGCTCTGGTTTTTCCTACATAGTCTTTTCTCCCATGTGTTCACTCCACCGTAGACCGTTAGGTGTTCAGATAGGGACTGAATGAATGTTGATGATGGGGAAGTTCAGGCTAATTACAGATATGACCAGGTGATGTGAGTATTAAGACAGAATGAGTTTCCCAGTTATAGGGAAAAAAAAAAAAGATGAGTTCAGTTTTAGATATTTCGAATTTGAATTACCTTTATACTATCCAAGTAGAGATTCTAAAAAGCATTAAGGAATATGAATCCATATTTCTTAAAATGTCTTTGATTTGGTAGTCCTCATGGTATAACTTGTTGTCAAAGCCTTAGTTAGATTAGTATTAGGTTGGCCAGAAAGCTTCCAGTGTTGAGAAGCCCAGAAAATGAGACCAAAGCCTGAGGCAATACTGACAAATACAAAGTGAACAAAGGAAGCAATGAAAATGAATGGGATTGAGAAGGAGGACTCCCAGAGATTAAATGTAACCTAGGAGTCTTCAGTGTATTGAAAGCCAAGGCAAAGGGAAGGAGTGGTTAACAGGCCACATCAGGATACAAATAAAATTGTGTCCATTGGCTTTGGCAATAAAAGAAGTGACTGAAATATCTGAACAATGGTTCTTCAATAGAGCTATCAAAGTAGAAGACAGGTTGCAGTCACTGGGGGTGTTAAGAAGAGGAAGTAAAAATCGTGGACTATTTTTTAAATATAAAAAATTTGTATATGTTTATTTACTAAAAGAGATTGAAGATATAGGAGAGAGGGAAAGAGAAATTTGTAAGACAAAGTGAGTGGGATGGGAAAGGAATGGGACCCTGGTCACATGTGTAGAGATTAGCCATGGGCAGAAGGACTGGCCTGTTTTAACAGAGATGGGAAAACCGGAAGGATGGTTGCATTTGTATGCAAGATGGGAGGACTGAATTGCAGGCAAGGATCTTTGATTTTCTCTGTGGAGGACAGCAAGGCCATCATCTGAGACTGCGAGTTTCTCCCAGGAAAGAAGTCAAATGTGGTAGAATTGCTGATGGTTAGTGGGAGGGGAACCAAAGAAAAATAGTAGTGAGACTTAGTAAGTTTGCAGAATTTACTGATGTTCATGGAAGAAAGACATTCTAAGACCCAACTCTAAAAAATTTTATTAGCCTTAAACCCTACTACACCCATATAAAAATTAAAATATGTTTTATAGAATTTACCATGTATGTTTAAGAAACCACTTATTCTCATCAGGGATAATATAATTTTATCACTAGTAGTCCATAAAAAAAAATGTGTGGACTTTTAAAATAAATGGACTAGCATTGTATATTTTAGTATGAACAACTTTTTTCATTAATAATATATATCTATCTGGGGCAGAGCCCATATGGTAGAAGGATCTTATTTGGGCTCTTTCTGAAGTAGGCATAACCAGAAAATATCAGTCTTTGATGCTACCTGGCATTTTTTAATGATTACGAACATCATGCATTTTAATTTATGCAAAACTATTTGTTTAGATTTATTTTTCTAATTGGACTAAAAGGCAGAGGTTATATTTAATTGTCTCTATATTTTCAAAATTCTTGGTTCCGTGCCTGGACACAAAATAAATGCTTAACAAATGTTTGTAGGCTAAAATCATTTATTTTAAAAATGCTAATGGATAATTGTTTCCTATAAGTCAAACAACGTTAATTTACTAGTCAGGAAGCTTTCAGTTTTAAGTGAGAGAATTTAAACTCAAACCTAGTTAAACGGGGTGAGGGGAAGGTTATTTATTAGCTACAATACATGAACTTAGGTTTTAGGCATTTTACTGGAGTCTTTAATCATGTAGTCAAGCATCAGTGTCCTTTCTGCGAATCTGGACTCTATTTGCTTTGTGTTAGGATCAGAGCAGGCTGTCCCTACAGGGTGATAAGACTGCCACCCGGCTTATGTCATCCTCACTACCAGTGATTCTAGTGAAAAAAAGCATGCCTTATTCCCCAACACTTCCAGCAAAGGCCTGCGGAGGGCTCTGATGGGCCCAGCTTCAGTCACAGGACCATCCTTGAGTGGATCATTTAGGGGCAGTTATTATGCTCTTGCCTTAACCACACTCACAGAAATAGTTCCTAAGGGTTTTTGATACCAAGATAATGGGGGGTGGGGGGTGAACAGACAAAGCATCCTGGAAGACAGTTACTTTTCGGTTCACTGTAGTTTCTTTTGACGTTATAAAGTAATATTCTATTTTCTTTTCCTGCCATTTTAATGATGTTTTCCTTGCTGAATATCCAGGCAACAGCTCGAGTACGGATCCTATCTGGAGGGAGATACTTGCAAATTAATAATGCAGATCTAGATGATACAGCCAATTATACCTGTGTTGCCAGCAACATCGCAGGAAAGACTACAAGAGAATTTCTTCTCACTGTAAATGGTAAGAAAAATTAATCATTGTTTCACAGGTTAAAAATTTAGCCGAGGACATTCAAAAAGGTGAGCATACTAAATTAATTGTTTTGGTTATCTTATTTCCTTTGAAAAAGACAACATGTAATATTTGTAGTATAGCTACATTCAAAATAATTCAATTTTGAAAACATAAAGATACATTACCCTTAGAGGACAATATCTGTCCATTTTTTATCAGCATATCTTGATGCATTATCATTCAGATCAGAGCCATTAAGAAAGCTGATACCCTAAATCTCTAAATGACAAGTGGCCCATTATTTAGTTCACCTTTACTGATGTTGGTATTTGAGTATATATGCTCTAGACTGCCATAGAACTATAATTTTCTCAAATATACAGTCTAAACACGAACATTTGCCAAATTTCAGAAAGATAATACAGACTTTCCCCCAAAACAGTCCCTTTGGATCTTTAATATATGAAACTTTACAGGATATTGGGTGACCCATACAACTAATATCTCTAATACTAAAATTAAAATTCAACTTTTCTATTCCCATATGCACACGATGATTAATAAAATACATGCTCTGCGAATTGCCTGATTAATCGCAGATGTGCTTTCTGTTAAAACAGCCCACTTTCTGTTCTTTATTTAAAGTGAAGTTGTGCCAGTGTTAACATTCTCTGACCATTATTTGGCCAAAGAGAAATAAGAAATATCATCTTTAATTTGCATCAGACCAGAGCTGATTTTTATTCAAGCCTTTGTGGAAAGCCAGATTTCACACACCATATCAGGGATTTAAAATCCCCTCCCCGCATCTATTTTTTATTTTTTAACACAAAGTATCTTGACTAAAATTGTAGGCATTAACCCCTGGTTCTATTTACATTAACCTGAATTAGCTGTGGGCAAAGTTATACAGTCGACTCAAAGCTCACTTTGTATTACTACTTCAGAGCCTTAGTTCAGGCTATGATATAAAAATGAAGTTTTCCTCCACGTGCATCTCTTGCCCAGTGCCTCCAAACATAAAGAATGGGCCCCAGAGTCTTGTCATTCACTTAAACAAGTCAGCCGTGTTGGAGTGCTTCGCTGAAGGAGTGCCAGCCCCAAGGATAACGTGGAGAAAGGATGGAGCCGTTCTCTCTGGGAGTCATGCAAGGTAACATTTCTGGAAAAGGATGAAAGATACTATAAAAACTGAAATGCAAATCCTTACATCTTCTCCCCAATGCATTATTTTGATTTCGTTATATATAGATTTAATTAATCTCTTCATCTCAATATGAGAATCAAAATATAGTAATTTAAAAGCATAATTCTTATGGCATATATCCAAAATATAACAATGATAATCCATCCAAGATCACAGGGCCCATCTGCTGTGTACCTTTGGAGAATAAATATCTTTTTTTTTTTTTTAATCCAAGGGTATTATAAATTTCTGAGACAGGAAAAAGACTAAAAATGGGTTTAACCAAGTCTCAGTCAAAATGTGAATAATCAGAAGAGGCTGATTCAAGAGACTTCACTTGTGATCTTTCTCGTAGATACTCCATCTTGGACAATGGCTCCCTTCACATCCAGTCAGCACACGTCACCGACACTGGGCGGTATTTGTGTATGGCTGCCAATGTCGCCGGCACGGACCGCAAGCGAATAGATTTACAAGTCCACGGTAAATATGCTTTTATGAGCGATAGCCAGTCTTTGAGTCACTTGTTATTTGATAGCCTAAACCAGTAAGGTCATAATGATCTTGATGTCCAGGGCTATTTAAATGCATTACAGTATATTTTGAACAGTTAAGGCCCATGTTTTCTTATTATAAATAGCACCATCGTGGCACTATTTAAATTCACAAAACCATTTTGTTTCTGTAACTATGAGGCAGGTTACCAAGGATTAATTTCAGTTCAGCAGAAATACTTCAAACAGCATACTGTTTGCTAAAGGTGTTTCCCTCTTACTTGGTGATTTTGTTTTAGTTCCTCCATCTATTGCTCTGGGTCCTACCAACATAACTGTAACAATAAATGTTCAAACTACTCTGGCTTGTGAGGCTACCGGAATACCCAAACCATCAGTCAACTGGAGAAAAAATGGGCATCTTCTTAATGTGGATCAAAATCAGAATTCATACAGGTAAGGAATAATTTAATTGAAAAAACTCACCTACTATTTAGAAAAATATTTTTTAAAAGAATTAACATTTTAACTCTACCAATGGAAACGACAAATGTATGAAGTATGAAAAATTAGCTAGTACGTAGTGAGTGTATAATTTTTTCTTAATATGGCATTTGTTTTCTAACCTAAAATCTTTTCCTGAATCATAGGTACCACTTTTTTCTACCCATAAGCCCTGGCTATTAGTGAGGTCTACAGGATTAAATTTCTATTCTGCTTTACTTTTTTAGCACCTTTTGGAATTTTATAAAGACAAAGAATGAAAGCATCATTTGGTATAAAAGAAAAACTATTCTGTAAAAATAATGAGCTTTATTTATAGAATAAAAGTCAAATTTTATACCTTGAAACACAACTTAGGTATTTGGCTGCATGTGTGAGAAGGAAAAATAGCATTTTCGTCAGTGTTTTGCATTCCTCTGGCTTTATTACCATAGCTTATAATATGGCAGTGGATACTTTTTTTAAACGTTAACGTTTAAGTCACTAGGAATTTCTGATGCTTTAGATGAGCATCATTTCTTGTATCTTGTCAAAGGATTTACCATGGTACTAAAAGGAAATGTTCTTATAGATATACTTTAACAAAAATGAGTTCTGAACACCAGAAAATATGAAACTAGGAGTGTTTCACTTGAAATGATATTGCCTCTCTCTTTTTCACCCTTTTAACCCTTTGACATTAGAGTTTAGTGACTTGAAGGTATACAATGTGTGAAAAATGTACAATGCCCTTGAATCAAAAACACGTCAAATATGTTCCCATTAAATAAAATTATTTCTATTCTATTGGTGCAGAGTTTAAAGTAAGAAAATAGATGTCCTCATTTAGATTCACTTTAAATAATGTGTGTTTTCTGAACTTCCTAAACAGTAAGAGTGAGCCAAAGCACTTTAGTTTTGAGTTGGTTAGAAGTTAAGGCAAAGACTCATGGATATATGTGCTATGCATCTCCGAGATATCCAGCACATGAAAGGAGACATGTGAAGTAGGGAAAGGTAAAAGACACATTTGTAAGTTACCCATCTGGATAATCAAATAGCAACCTGCAAAGCTATTGTGAAATTTAAGAGACAATTTATGTGAAGCATTTGAGATGGTACCAGGAATATATTCAATGCTCAGTTAACAGTGGCTGTCATCAGTGTGCTCCTTCACTGTATTTCACTTAGAGGAGCATGGCTGACCATGATATAAGCATTCAGAAAATGCAAGATTCCTCCCTCAGACAGTCCTACCCAGTGCTTCCTGTCAATGTCAAGGCTGAGGCCCTATTAACCAACTGCCATATAAACTTAAGGTCTAATACATGAAGTATCAGAGAAATCATGCTCATTTTAACAGGAAGAAAGAGTTCCATTTCCCTCAGTTCACAGCATGATACCATGTCGAACCAACTGGTAACATTTATGATGTATAGTAGCTCATTGCTTTGAAATCTCTCTTCTAGGCTCCTTTCTTCAGGTTCACTAGTAATTATTTCCCCTTCTGTGGATGACACTGCAACCTATGAGTGCACTGTGACAAATGACGCTGGAGAGGACCGGAGAACTGTGGATCTCACTGTCCAAGGTAGCATTGTCTTAGAATATAGTTTGAAAGTTATTATAATGACATGTTTTCATTAATCCCTCCTCTCAAGAGGGCTTTCTTTTCCTCTGACCTAACACTTACTTTCAGTATAGAAAGAGGAGGATGTCTGAGAAGGCTTTGGAAATCTGTAAAGCCTGGGAATGTGTAATTCTCTTCCTTTCTGTTGTTTCTGTTGTTTTAGTTCCACCTTCCATAGCTGATGAGCCCACGGACTTCCTTGTAAGCAGACACACCCCGGCGGTGGTCCCCTGCACTGCTTCAGGGGTTCCGCTTCCCTCAATTCACTGGATGAAAAATGGCATACGACTGCTTCCCAGGGGAGAAGGCTATAGAATTCGGTCCTCAGGTAAGACCAGGTTCAGTGATGATGCATCTGTTGATAGGAATAGTTATTAATGGATGACCTTGCATGGCTTTTTTTTTTCTTGTGCCAAGAAAAAATTGCATCTGGAAAAAAATGCAATTAGAGTGGGAAAGGGAAATAGGGAAAGGAAGAGAAAAAAGTCTGAAAACAGAATAACAATGTCTAAAACTGATCTGAACATAATAAGCATAATCGCTGGAACTTTATGTGCATTTTTGCTGAAGATGAGGTTTAGCAAATTTACAGCTTGCCTTTGAGAGAATCACTCTTCCATTGGCCAAATAGAATGTCCGTTCATTTAACAAACATTTAGTGCTTAAAATAGGCTATATACTCCACTAAATTTCTGAGGTTAAAAAACTATGATAGTATTCTTGCTATCAGGGTTTCTATAATTTATCAGGTAAGGCTGGGTGATAAGGGTTATAATGGATAATTTTTGAGGGAGATAGTCACCACCATTTATATAAGTTAAGTATTTAACGGTTTATAACGTTGAAAAGAAAAAATAATTCACCTAAGTTAAAGTATAAGTGATTCACATTAGTGTTTTTGCAAACAGCTTGCTTTGGGACGTACGTTGGAGACACACAAAAGCAGCAGCTTGTATCCTGGAGCATTTTGAATGTGTGCATATTTTTCTTAGGAAATTTGTTGATTCGATAGAAGGCAAATAATGGAAGATTGTTCTCAGGATGGAACTTGGCTTTCAAAGCAAAGTATTGTTGCTGTCTAAGAAACTTGTATACATTAGTAGCAATTAAAATAGTAAAATATACATTAACTACCCTGCTCACAAAGTATTGTGCTAAGAAAACAGTTTGGAACTTTCTCAAAATATTAGAATTACCATATGATCCAGCAATTCTATTCCTAGGCATCTACTCAGAGAAATGAAGACATATGTTCACACAAAGAATTGTATGCAAATATTCACAAAGCATAATTCACCATAGCCAAAAAGTAGAAAGAATCCAATTGTCCATCAACTGGTAAATGAATAAACAAAATGTGGATAATCCATGCAATAAATTCTATTTAGCAAAAAAAATAGATCAAAAATATTGGCACATGCTACAACAGATGAAACTCAAAAACTATGCTCACAGTGGAAGATGTCAGACCCAAAACACTTCCGTATGATTCCATCTGTATGAAATGTTCACAAAAACAAATACACAGAGACAGTAAGTAGATTAGTGATTGCCTTGGGCTAGGGTAAGGAGTGGGGAGTGACTAAGTGGGATGAGATTTCTTTTTGGGGTAATGGAAATATTCTAAAATTAGATTATGGTAATTGCAGAACTCTAAAAATATACTAACATCATTGAATTGCACATTTAAATGGGTAAACTTTATGGTATGTAAATTTTGCCTTAGTAAAGCTGATAACAATGGTTTAAAAAGTATACCGTGCTAGGCACTTGAGGGGGAACAAGTATTATAAGCCAAGCACCGCTGTGCTATGAAAACACAAAAATCAGAGAGACATAGTTTGTGGAACCAGAGAAACAGAGATGCGCTGTGCATGAAAACTTTTTCCTTTTTAGGTGCAATTGAAATATCTGCCACTCAGTTAAACCACGCTGGAAGATACACTTGTATCGCCAGGAATGCAGCTGGTTCTGCACATCGACATGTGACCCTTCGTGTCCAGGGTATGAAAGATTATTTACTCATTAAAAGCTCACTGTTTATTATTATTATTATTATTATTATTATTATTATTATTATTATTATTTGGTTTGGTTTGGTTTGTCATGTTTATTCTTGAGAGGTCATACTCTCTTGAGCTATGAACCAAGTAATATCTAAAGGATATGAAAGCCTGATAAATATTCTTCAATAGACTAAAGAAGATCCACAGGTAACAAACCACACAGGAAAAAAATATATTTTTCTTCTTGAGTTTTTGTAACCTGTTCCTGCTTCTGGTCTTCTAATGGAAACTGGTTATAATAGCAAGATGAATAAATGAAATATGGCTAGTATTCACTTTTCCCTGGGATAGTCAGATCACTAATATTTTGGAATTCTGAATCTGGACATGTTTAGCTTCATGGCTGCTATAGACCTGTCACTAACTAGTGCCATTGCCTGTTTCCATTGATTGGTTCTTATAGAGCCTCCCATCATTCAGCCTCAGCCAAGTGAAATGGACGTCATTCTAAACAATCCCATTTTACTGCCATGTGAAGCAACAGGGACACCCAGTCCTTTCATTGCTTGGCAAAAAGAAGGCATCAATGTCGTCACTTCAGGTACTTATCACTGTCTCTGTCAAGAGAATCATGGCAATATGGTGTTTTCTAATTCAGAAGTCGGTGTGTGTGTGTGTGTGTGTGTGTGTGTGTGTGTGTGTGTGTGTGTGTGTGTGTGTTGTGTGTATTTTTTTTTTAAAACAAAATCCAAAATCCTTCTCACTATGCTTTTGTACTGTGATGTAGGCAAAAGCCATGCAGTTCTTCCTAGAGGCGGCTTACAGATCTCCAGAGCTAGCAGAGAGGATGCTGGTACTTACATGTGTGTGGCTCAGAATCCAGCTGGTACAGCCTTGGGAAAAATCAAGTTAAATGTTCAAGGTACTTACCTAAGTAATGTCTCCATTGCAAAGATGTTTATAACCGTGAACACCAAAATTCATATATCTAAAACAGTTATGCTGCCAAAGTTCTCAACTTTCTTAGTTTATATCATCATATTCGTTTTCTGTTACACTTATGAAAAAGAAAATTTAATGTTTCGGACTTTTTTTTGGCATTGTTTGTATAAGGAAACTGAAGTTTTCCATTGTATTTCAAACTTCTGTGAGCCTCTGTTTAGTACTCTATTTGATTGTGGCACATATTTAAGGTATTTTTAAAACTGTTCTCTCCATAATACACTTTAGATATATTATGAAATATTAGGCTGCAATGTCCACTTAAAAAACAAATTGTAAACTGCACTTAAACCAAGTTATTAGGAAAAAAAGCATTCTAAATATAAAATGGATTTTTTCACATTTAATTAATATTTTCTTGATATAATTTTCATATCTTATGCATTGTTTTTGTGAATGAAAAAGTACATTAAAAATAGATCCTGAGCTACTGAATTTGCATTAGCTGATTTTGCGTTCTCTCATAGTGTGATTTTCCTGTGATGAATTAATGACTAGAGTAGAGCTCACCTCTTTACAGATTATAAATCCAATTTCTTTGTATTTTTCAACATTTTTTCAACAAATATTTATTGGTACACTAAGTGGAAATACATTGAACGTTACAAATGTGATTCTTCCCTTGTAGTATGGGGAAGGAAAAAACTAAACTACCAAATAAGTGACATCATTATAAATTCTCATAGATGCTATGGAGAAAATAAAAACAAAAGGCTGAAATGGAGAATCATGGGGGAATATGGAGGCCACATTAGATTAGCGGTTGAAGTAGCTTCTCTGAGGGGGTCTCATTTAAGCTGAGACTTGAACCATGAGCTAGGATAAGTCATGTAAATGTGGTGGAGTGTCCCAGGGAAAGAGGTCAGCGATGACTCAGAGGCAGGAAAGTGTAAGAAAAGAAGCATGCCACTGTGGCTAGACAGTGGCGCGTGAGGGGAAGGTTGACAGATTATGAAAGAGACCAGAAGAGAAGGCAGGGCCAGTGCCCAGAGGATCAGAGGACCACAGAAAGGTTAGATTTCACTCTCCATGAGGCAGGAAAACTTTGAAGCATTTAACCAAGGCCCTGGTTTGGTGTTAGGAAGCTCTCTTTTAATGCTATGTAAATAATAGTTTAGAGAATGAGCAAGACTAGAGCTGGAAGAACTAAAGTCATCTAGTCAGGGTATTATGGCCTGGCCAGGATTTGGGGCGTGTGTGTGAGTTGCAGGGGTTCATGGAAAAAGGGATGGGTTCAAAATGTTTTTGGAGGTGTAGTTGCCATGATTGCTGATAAATCAGATTTGGGGACTCAGGAAAGAAGAATTGATTATGTTTCCTGGGCTTTGGGCTTTGAGCTAGTGAGTGGGTGATAGTGCCATGGGGAATGCAAGGGGAGAAGCTGGTTTGGAAGAAAGAAACCATGATCTGTTTCATCATGTTAAATGTGGAGAGCTATTAGAAATCCCGGTGGAGATGTCAAATAGAGTTGAATATTTATGAACACAAAGCCCATGGAAGAAGTATAGTCTAATGCATAAATCTGGAAGTATTATCAGTGTATTTCATTTCACAGACTAAATGAGAATTTGGACAAAAAACGTGTAAGGACAAGGCCCTGGGACATTGCATTAGTGAGGAATCCAAGAAAGGAGAGGATGCTGGAAAAAAAATACAAAAGAGAGGGCAGCAATGTCAAGGAAAACTAGATGGAGGCCAGGAGAGTAGAGTATTTCAAGAAGTGAATGGGTAGCTTTGTTGAACTCAGGTGAGAGGTCAAGTAGGATAAAGACCAAGAAGCATTCACTGGTTTTAGCAACATAGAAGTCAGAGAAAAGAACACTTCCAGATTTGAGGGTTTTTTTTTCCTCTAGTTGATTTAAAATATTAATATGTGCAATTATAGGACAAAGGAGACACATTAAACAACTAATAACACTTCAGTATTCCAAAACAACCAGAGATAATTGCATACTCTAGAGATATTAAAAATTCTGAATCCAATCTCTCCTTGTTCTGAATCCAATCTCTACTTGTAAGCACAAAGTCAACCAATTAATTTTGGTTGCTATAAATAAGTTTAACAGGCTTATTCATATTTTTATTATAATTCAGTGACTTTATTTTACTCATCACTATTAATATGTTCTAAGATTTGGTCTCCATGTGGTTGCCTATTTCCCCCACAGCTTCCTCTGGAAACATAGCAGATAGTTCTAGATCCCCGGGACTTGTCATGCACAGAGCATTACATGGGTCAGTGGAGTTCTCAGGGATCTTGTTTCTTATTCCTTTTCTTAGCATGTAGTAACAATGAATGTTGTTGGCCTTGTTTTTCTCTCAAATGGGTGGTAGATGCTTCAGAGGATTCTTTTTTTGTCTATGCACACTTAAAGTTGCATTTTTATCATCATGGTTGTCTTTTGCACCTTGTCACTGTCTCAGGAAAGGATACATCCTCTGACTTTCTTTTTTTATGTGCTTGTGGTTGGTTGTTCTCTCATACTTATTTAATGTCTTTAAGTCTCGATAGAATATCCAGTCGAGTGGCAAAGCAGTAATCAACCTATTGTGAACACTGGGAAGAAAAATCCTTCTCATAAGTTCTTCCACAGTTTTCTGAAGAAATGGGAAGGCTTTTTTTTATCTATATAGTTCTTTTTCCCGATATATTTTTTAATTTATTCATTCACTTAAAAATACTTTATTAAATATGGCCACTGTATATGAGATATTATGCTAAGCACTGGAGAAAATGTATGAGTAGAATATCTATGAGCAGTTAAATAATTTTCAAACCTTGAAGGGATCTATTTTGAAAGTTTTAAGCAGCTGAAATGAATCATACAATACATCTGTGCTTAAAAAAAAATGCCTCTGTCAACACACCTAAATTTTCTAGGCATGCACTCTCTCAGGAATACATGTTTATACCTTCATTTAAAATAGATTATTGTTTACATTCATTACCTAGATAAAGAATAATTTTCTGAAACAAGTTCAATGAAAACAAACTACAGTGACACTTTGAAGAGATATGTTAATGTCAGGATTTTGTTTCAGTGTAACTTCACTTTACTAGAGCAATAATGTAGTCTGGAAATGGTGCACTCCTGCTTTAAGATAAAATTCAAACTTTGTTTCTTTTAGTTCCTCCAGTCATTAGCCCCCATCCAAAGGAATATATCATTGCTGTGGATAAGCCCATCACACTACCATGTGAGGCAGATGGGCACCCTCCACCTGACATTACGTGGCATAGAGATGGGCAGGCAATCACGGAATCAGTCCGCCAGCGCATCCTCAGCTCTGGGGCCCTGCAGATAGCATTTGCCCAGCCCGATAACGCGGGTCAGTACACGTGCACTGCAGCTAATGTGGCAGGATCAAGCAGCACGAGCACCAAGCTCACTGTCCATGGTAAGTGATTTGAATGTAAATTATTTCAGTCTTCTACATTACCATGACAAAGAGAAAAGACAATTAAGAAAAATATGACAAATAAAAACTATGCAAAATCAATAATTCAGAATATGGGGTGTGTGTGTATGTATGTGTATACTTGCCCTTCAAATATGTTTTCTGTAGGCTGTATTTATTTGTGTATACACATATGTGTGTGAGAAAGAGAGTTTATTAAGTATCAAGATACTTAATGTGTTGCCAATAATCCCCTACTATTGTGATTATAGTGATCTATTCTTTGTCTTACGAGGAGTCCATTTGTGTTTGCGACTCTTCAGCTTTACTTCTCAAGGTGAAAGTCATCTTGGCTCGAAACTAATCACTATATGACCTACATTATGAATATAGTGTGAACCTAAGAGAATTAGCGATCTATTTGATTCATTATTTTAAAGTAGCAAAATATTTACATGTATATTTTTAACAGAAATAAATCACTTTCTTTTATTTTGTGTTCAGACAGCTAACAAAATCTCTAAAGACCAGTATTGAAATAATTTAGTTGTTAATGTATATTTTAAGACTGAAGATCAAATACCTATTAATATCAGTAGTAGAAAACTATAAGTAAATCAAACTGTCTTTGACTACTATTTTCAGTACTATTATTAGTACTAATAAAATCAGTATTAGTAATAGTACTGTTACTCGTTTTAATGATGAGTTTCTTTTTTTTCAAAAATTTATGAAAGCTATTTTTTATTTTTCAGATATGTTTGAATTTCTTGCAACTTTAGTTACGGTAAAATTTTAAGTGGAAAAACTTCTAATTGATAAATGAATAATTTTGCCAAATAAAAAGTCACTATTTATGAATTTTCTAAATGTCTTCCCCAATTTATACCTGCTTTCTGTTAATATACTTCAACTGATCAATATACTTGAACTAATAAATAAAGAGCTAATAAATAAATAATACTTCTTTTTTTCAAGTATTTGTGGAAAATTTACCAAAACAACAAAACAAAAAAAAAAATCATTAGGGTTTAAAAACACAGGCCACAATTACTGCCCATAATGGTATAAGGCTAGAAACATATAATGAATGTCCAAGGAAACCAGCATAAAGGAGATAATGAAATACAGTATAATTTAGTATAAAATGAATAGTTACGATGCACAATTCAGCAAAACAGATTATGTTTTTCATATTATCTACAATGGTTATGCCTATAATCATTCATATGTGTATATATTTCTCATATAATCATAAAAGGATGAAAAATTAGTTTACACAATAGTTTAGTTTTTGCTGAAATCAACTGTAGTCATGTCACTTAAAAATATCATTAATATTGATCCATTTCTCACTGATATGTTTGAATAATGCCACAAGTATTTTTGCTTTTTGAGCCAAGTATCCTTAATATTTTAAAGCCTTTTCCTTTAGAATATTCACTAAGGTATTTCTTAGTATTCCAAAATATTCAATTTATCTTTATTGCCTCAATTCTAATTCAAAAAAAATTGAGGCATAGGAAATATTTGGTATCACAATGCACAGAGTTATGAAATCGCTATAAAAATTTCCTCTGTGTTGGTATAAAAACTGAATTAAATGCCTTAAGCTGGTTTTACTTGCATTTGTTGTAACACATGTGAAATACTGCAATAAAATTTTTTCTTTAGCACTTTGTGATATTCAGTATGAGGTGAGTGTTTTACGGTGTTTTAAACTAGCGGCTGTTATTAGTTTGTTCTCACACTATGTCTGTGATACAAACCCAGCAGCTATACAACCATAGAAGTGTTTTTGTTTTTTGTTGTTCTCATGTGTTTGTTTTACTTCACTACAATATACAGAAGAAACTTACGTAAGAAAAAGTCAGGAAGCCAAATAAAATCTAAAGATTTCCAACTCTGTTCTAAGCCATTTGCTCAGAAACTGATTGTAAATATACTCAATAAGTTCATATTGATTAGAATTCTTGCTAGCATCAAAAATTGGGATTGCTTTTATGACAACGAACAAACATTTTAGTAGACTTTTTTTAGTATTTCTAGCAAAATTACCTTCAGAAGAGTCTTTTATGAGTTAATTTTCAATCTGCATAAAAACTTTGAACTGAACTTCCTGAATGACCATGATTTTAAACTCTTCGTAGTACCTCCCAGAATCCGAAGTGCGGAAGTATACTACACGGTCCATGAGAATTCACAGGCTGTCCTTCCGTGTGTGGCTGATGGAATCCCCACACCAGCAATTAACTGGAAAAAAGACAATGTCGTTTTAGCGAACTTGTTAGGAAAATACACTGTGGAACCCTATGGAGAGCTCATTCTGGAAAATGCTGTGGTAAGTATAATAGATATGAACAGATACTTTAAACCAGATTGTTAATTTATCTTTTTACTTTAGTAACTTAGCTTGGAAAGATATTCTTTAATAATGAAATAAAATTTACTCTTGTAAATTCAGGTCACCAATTAATTTTGCTCGTATTTAATTTTATGTCCCAGGTCTGAGACTAGTATTGAACAGACAGTAGGAGCTCATAAATGGCCTCCTTCTAACATTGTTTCTTTATTTTTGTGGAAATCTGCTTTCTCAGAAAAAATTCTAAGTGCCTGTTATATTTCATACTTACTACCATGTGTGGGAATGATTACAAGAGTGAAGGTGTAAGGATGTCCAATGTATTATTAACCAAATAAAAATAGCAGTTTTTTTCTTTTCGGGTTTTTAAATAACTCTTTCTAATCACTGACAAAAAAACTAAGGTCTTAGGGATCTATGCAACCTGAGGTGTTTGGATATTCTTAGGTGGTACTTTACCAATCTGCGGAACAGTAGTTATCAGAAGCATCTCAGTTTTTCAGTGGTAATCCTCTTGAAGAGGAATATATACCTATTCATACGTTAAATATGAGAGTATTACACTTGGCACCAAAATTAAACATGATTAAAATGTGAATCAGTTTCAGAGCTTTTGTGCATATCTTATTCCTCTTGATTACCCTTCAGAATGCCTAAATTTTATTATAGAATCTCAACAGACTTAATTTGAACAGATGAATAAAATTGATTGCATTCACTTTATAGTATGATCTTAGCCATTAGCCAGACTCCTAGAATTACCAGGTAAACAGCCCAAGTGAAATGCTGTGTCACTAGACCCTAACTTCCACATGTGCCAGCAAAAATTGTATTTCTTCAAATATAAGTTTCCATCAATTGTAAGATGGATTATTATTTTACATACCACCAAGAAAGAAAAAAAATACAGATACGCAAACTAGAGAAGATTGATTAAGTTTTATCACAATTTCAGAGATATTAAAAGTTTAAAATGTGAATTTAAAAATGTGAATTTAAAATGTGAATTTTAAAAGATTGATAAAATAAGGATAAATTGTTTGTGGGATTTATCCCTAGGTCCAGGAATGTTGAATTTGCCCCTTCGATCATTCTTATAGACCTAAAGAAATTAAATAAGAAAAAATAAAGTTTAGATTTTTGGTGGGACAATGACTCAGATACATTAAAAGAATACCAACAGTAAGGTAGCTTATAAATACCAAATAAAAGATATATATGATAAGTAGAAGGCTGTTTGTGAATAATATGTACAATTCAGATTTTTATTTCATTTAATTTTTTTACCTCTACCATTTTAATTATAGTTTTTATGGTACATTTCCAAGTAATGTTTTGATTCTTCAATACAAGTATAAATTGTTAATATTTTTAAGAGAGAAGAATATAAGTTCATAATATGTTTTGTACTACATGCAGAAGCACTCAGTCATTAATTTAACAAATATTTATTGACCAGCACTGATTGAGGCAGTGGGACTACATCAGGAAACAAAAGAATCAGAGATTTTTTTTTCTCATGGACTTTATTTCTAGAGGAGGGAGATAGGCAAAAAAAATTAAAAATAATAAGTGCTGTATACAATAAGTCAGAATAAAAGTCGTATGAAAATTAAAAGAAGAGCAGAGTAAAGGGGATCAGGAGCTAGAGGGGTACAGGTTACATTTTTAAGTAGGATGGTCAGAGTAAGTTCCCATTGGGAAGGTGACATTTGAGCAAAACTTGAAGAAAGTGAGTTAACAGAACAAATATCTGAGGTAAGAGCATACCAGGCAGAGGAAACAGGTAGAACAAAGAACTTAAGGTGGAAATATGCCAGATGTATTTGAAAAACAGGAGGCCAGTGAAAGCAAAGAAGAGAATAAAAAGAGAAAGCAGTCAGAGAAAAGTGGAAGCCAGATCATGTAGTGCCTTGCAGGCCATTATAACAATTTACCTTTTACTCTGAGTAAAATCAGAAGCCATTGCAAATTTTGAGCAGAGGAGCAATGTTATCTGCCTTACATTTTCTTCTTTGCAATATTGCATTGGCTATTATGATGAGAATAAACAGTTGGGAGGCAACGAGGAAGGAGGACCTTCTTTGAAGTTAGGACTTGCTAGCTAAATTGCAAGTAGAGTGTGAAAAAGAAGAGTAGAGGATGTCTGAGAACAAAGGCATGAACAACTATCAACTGAGATGATGGCTACAACTAGAACAGGAAGGAGAAAGAAGAAATAGAGAGTTCAGTTTTAAACATGAACTTAAGATGGCTTTTAGGCATCCAAGTGGAGAGTTAAAATGAGAAGTTCAATGTTAATGGAGTTTGGAGGAAAGACCTGGGTGGGAATTACTGGTACTCGTCAGTATATTGACGGTATTTAAAACTATAAGACTGGATGAGATCACCAATGAATTGATTGTAGATCGAGAAAAAAAGAAGAGTGAGACCTTGCAAAGACAGGGTCCTTTCAAATGCCAATATTAAGACATAATGTTGAGAGGAAGCCAGCAAAAGGTGATGGAAAAGGAGCAGCTAGTGAGATAGGAAAGAGTGGGATTGTCCAGGAAGCCAAGTAAAGACATGGGTTCAAAGAAGAAAGCGAGTCATAGTTGTGTCACATGTCACCAATGCAGCTAGTAATGGGTGCCAAGAGCTGGCCATTGGGTTTAGCAAGTGAAACTTTAGAATGGCAGGTAATATTGCCCCTACACTCACCATTTCCTTTGGTAATTCTGGTGGTCTTTGATGCCACATGACCCAGAGAGCCAGTCTTGCTGTCAAGATTCTTCCAGTCTTTAGAATGATTTGTTCTTTATTTGTACATTGCAGAGCAGCAGTACACTAGTTGTTTAATAAACTTCGAAATCTAAATTTTCCTGGGTTCTTATGACTATAAAATGCTGTAATTCTGTGAAATATGGGCTTTTATTTAAACATTTGTACATTTTTAAATTATGTTATACAAAAGCTAGACAGATGACTTAGACTGCAGGAAATTTAAATTGTCTTTAAATAAGAGTACTCCTTGGGGGGGCCAAGCGTTGCAAGTTTATGTATTTTGTGTAATATGATATAAAGTTAAGTAATACTTAGCCCTGTGATTTTTCTTTATTTAAGCCGGAGGATTCTGGCACCTACACCTGTGTTGCAAACAATGCTGCAGGTGAAGACTCACGCACTGTCAGCCTGACTGTACACGTTCTCCCCACATTTACTGAACTTCCTGGAGATGTGTCATTGAATAAAGGAGAACGGCTACGATTAAACTGCAAAGCCACTGGTGTCCCATTGCCCAAGTTGACATGGACCTTCAACAACAATATTATCCCAGGTTGGTAATGTTAATTCTTTAGAAGAGAAATAATACACCCATCAAGAACTCTAGCCCAAGCTCCATTTCCTTTAGCCTTGAGAATCAATCGAAAGTGACATGAAAGTGGCAAGATTACTCTAATTTTGTAACATGTGTACCTTTGCCTGGATTTTAACCCAGTATATATGTTCTTTTCATTCTTTTGATAGAATGAGTTGATCATAGCACCATATATTGAAGCATATAATCGAATTTTAACCTACAAAAATCTCCCTCCCCCAGGAGAAGACAATATTCTGTCTTCTAAATATTGTGGCAATATCATGGCACCTAAACTTATTCCCCCTGGATCTTCTTTCTCATTGGTAAATGGATTAAGGTGGCTACTGTTACAGTCCTGAAGATTCACTTAATTTTACAGAGAACTCTGCTTCTCACTGTATGCATTAACCATGTAGATCATTTATGTAGAACATTTCCAGTTAAGTGCACTCCATATTAAGGTAGTACCTGGAACCCAGAAGCTGGGAGTACAAGTATCTTCTTATTAGGCTTTGTCATCAGCATAAAGGTATTGCAGTAATGAGGACTCGTCCTATCCCAGAATTGAGTTTGAAATCTTGTACATTAGCATTTAATAAACGTCTTGCTAGAAAAGTAGTGATAAGCTTGAATTTTTTTCTGTTATAAATATTTATGATAATGACTAGAATTCATCAACTATATAACCTTAATAATAATGGTATATGTCACTAAGGAAAAATAAAGTCCAAAAAAATTAGTACTGCTTTCTGAAGGTATAGTACTAATTTAGCTACCTAAGTTTTTAAAGCTTAATTTTTTACGTAATATTCAGCAGTATGAAATTGTAAAAGATAGTTTGAATGGGGAAAGTATGCAAGGTAAACATACCTAACATAATTAGATATTGGTTGATCTAATCAGAATCTTCTTTAGTATCAGTTGTTTTGGGATTAACGTTAGTTTACCTTATGTAAAATTCCAAATTTAACTTATCTCTGTAAGTATTTATATGATGACCATTTATGAAGACGTTTAAATTATTACAGATTTAATCATGTTGTCATTACCTAGCTGGCATATGTTTTTGTAACATCCCCTCTAACCTGCCAAATCAGATGAAATATAACTGAAAAGGTTTCATGTTTCCGATCTAAATTGTTTGGAAGGAAAAGCGGTGGTGGGGTAAATGAAATGGAAAAAAATCATATTTCCAAACGGAAGATTTTTGAAACCTAGAGTGACTGTGAGCCAGATTTAGGCAGCACTTTGAGATGAAAGGTATAATTTTAATCTAAAATAATTTTAAAAGATGCTTGTTTTCATTCTCTTTTCCTGTTCCTTCTGCTGTATTTCATTCTTCAGAAAAGTATCTCTAAATGTAGCAAAATCTGTGGAAAAGGCTCTCTATGAGATCTCTGGTTCAATTGCTGACCAACACATAAATCTAACCTGCACAACACTGAGCTGTGGTTATTTTCCTAGGTTACTGAGAGGCGTGTGTGTTGTTTCATAACTTGTTTCTCTCAGCCCACTTTGACAGTGTAAATGGACACAGTGAACTTGTTATTGAAAAGGTGTCAAAAGAGGATTCGGGTACTTACGTGTGCACCGCAGAGAACAGCGTTGGTTTTGTGAAGGCAATTGGATTTGTTTATGTGAAAGGTAGGTAAAAGTGCTCTGTTTTTAATTTATAATGTATTGATAATAAACGGTTTGTATTTTGCTTCCTTATTATGTATTAATATACTATAACTTTGGTTTATTAATCCGTTCAGTCCTGTTTCACAGATGTGCAAATTCATAAGATATAGAAAATTATGAACATTCAATTCAAAAAAAGTAGGAAGCAGTAAATAAAGAGACGGTTTGGCACGAAGTCTAATCATCTGCCTATATTATTGAAACTGATGAAATGATCTAGTTAATTAACACAAGCAGTTCATTCTGGAAAATACACGAGGTTCAAAAGTGGCTTTATCCTCTCCTTCTTCACTAAATAGGTCAAAGTCAAAATCGCCAAAAAAATCACCCAAGGTTCCTTTTACTCATACCTGCCTTTTGTTGGTTGCCAGAACCTCCAGTCTTCAAAGGTGATTACCCTGCTAACTGGATTGAACCCCTGGGTGGTAATGCAGTTCTGAACTGCGAGGTGAAGGGAGACCCTGCCCCAACCATCCAGTGGAGCAGAAAGGGGCTGGACATCGAAATTAACCACCGAATCCATCAACTTGGCAACGGCTCCCTGGCCATTTATGGCACTGTAGTAAGTCGCTCTGGAGTTGTCGACATGCACTTTACCTGCCACAATTGATGCTTTTCTGTAGGCGTCATGGATGGGAACAGTTTCTCTTGCATTCTTACTTCAGTCATAAAGTCTGAATCAATGGGTTCTTATAAAAAAGTTGAAACAGTATTGGAGATTGATGATATTTAGCCCTTTCAAAGAAGTATGAATGATAAAATAATTTCTCTGCTTTGTTCCCAATCACCGACCCATTATTTAGCATCAGTAAAAAACTTCACATCTGTGTTAGAACAAAGAAACTGAAGAATTACAAACAGAATCACAAATAAATTATGGGGTAGTTTTCACCACTAAGCCGATAGCTATATATTGGACTTTCTAAACCCTTCAGTAATTTGGAAAATGAGTGCTGCTTTAAGTTATTCTAATTTGGCGGTCAAGTGAATGAGATTCTATATCTAAAAATGTCTTAACTAGACTACATATGAGTAATTTGTTAGCCTATTGTTGAATTAATTGAAATAATAATTAAAATATACTATCTAATCACCTAATTAAGTGGACCGTTTAGTCCTTATTCTCCTGGTTTTATTTCACCCTTGGATGTTGTTGACTGTCTCTTCAGTTTTGAGATGATGTCGACCTTTAGCTGCTGTAACTCTAATATGTCTCAGCCTTCTTCATTACCCTTCCCCCCTGTTCTCTGCACAAATATTACTATTTCTTAAGTTCTCGGTACTTCTTCTAATACCAATGTTAGTATTAATGCTAACTTTCTTTCACTTCACAATTTCAGATTCTTAAATATCTATCTCCAACTCTGAAATTCTTTTAACTTCCATTTACAGTTCCCTACTAGAAATTTCAATTTGAATAGTACATTGACACCGCAATTAAACATCTGTCAACATCTGCCTTCCTTCACCTACACTCTTCTACTTCCTGCAATTCATTTTTTTAAATTGACTTAATGTTTATCTTAACGAGGCCAGAATTCTCCTTTTCACAAGACATTTAGTGAAATCTATGACTCCAATTATTCTCAAATCTAGACTCATATAGTACTTATTTATAGAATATACATGTAAATTTGTGAATTATGTTCTGTGTTTTATAATTACCAATAAATTAGTTTTTCACCTTCCTTAATTTCAAGCTCTGTAAATAGAAGCTAAACTTAATTTTTTTTTATTAAATAACCTTTATTAGAAAGAACTCAATATTTATAATTTGTCCTGATTATTTTAATGCTCTTTTAAGATACTGTAAGAATATAATTAGCATTTTTCTTTAGTAAGATAATTTTGATTAGATGATTATAAAAATATATTATGTTTGCTTTGGTTACCTAGCAATAAGAGGCTGTTTTGAAAAATTTTGGCTGGGAATTTCTTTTTCTTCTTCTTTTTTTTTTTAAAAAAAGCTATGAGGTTAAATATACATAGGTTTTTCTATTTCCATTAAAATGCCTCTCAAACAGGAAATTTCATGTAAACTGGCATCACGGTGACCAAAGTTATTTTCCCTGCTCTGCAAGCTCCTATTTTTATGAACACTGCTTACTTCCATAGAATGAAGATGCGGGTGACTATACGTGTGTGGCTACCAACGAAGCCGGGGTGGTGGAGCGCAGCATGCGCCTGACTCTGCAGAGTAAGCTGCTTAATTAACCTCTCAGTAAACACCCGGTTGAAGGACGGTTTCCTAATAAAGAATGCTCCTTTTCCTTAACTTTATAGCAAGTGCATGCATTAATGGTAGCTTTCAGAGGGTGTCTACAATGTTCTGGTGATGGAGTAACTGTTATCTAGCATGAGACTGATACAGTTTTTGCACAGATATTTTTCTCTCTTTCAGTTGCTTGGTGCAGAACTTTGTCTGTTTGCAATGTATTCAGTCAAATACTCTTATGATTCACAGTTCATGTAAAATACTTACAAAGATGCCATTTTATGGCATTTAAAAATATATATTAAAAATAAAGACTAATGTAAATGAACTCAAAAGTGCTCCAGGTTGATTGCTCTCAATCTTCCATGAAATAACGATGGGACCTGGGCAAGATTGTCATATTCATTATGAAGTCCTCAGTATGAGCCACCGGAAGACAGAGCTTTCGTGATTAGAAAAACAGGAAAGACTCCAGTGGCCCATTAGATGCTCTCCAGAACCACCTTAGGGGCTGACCTGAGGACAATGCCATTGGATTGAAAATTTAAACAAACCAACTTATTTCATGAATAAGCTCGGTATTTATCAAGATGAATTGATATATTCTTCATTCACTAAGAAATGCTATAGACTGCATTTACTAATAACAGCTATTTGCCAAACTGTTTTCTGTAAAACTTCAACATTTGAAAAAACATTTTAAGATTTTAACATTTGATATTTTAAAAATATCTACGATAATGTTTTTTCTCCAGCTTTATTGAAGTATAATTGACAAATAAAATAGTTTATATTTAAAGCACAATGTGACAATTTGCTATAAACATGTGTCGTGACATGCTCACTACAATCAAGTTAATTAACACACCCATCACCTTTCACCATCACCATTTGTTTTGGTTTGCTTTTTTTGGTGAGAACACTTAGATCTATGTCCTTAGTAAATTTCAAGTATACAGTAGAGTATTAACTATAGTCACCATGCTATACATTATATCCTCAGAACTTAATTAATCTTATAACTGAAAGTTTGCATCCTTTGACCAAACATCTCCCCATTTCTCCCACCCCTCAGCCCCTGGCCACCACGAATCTACTCTTTGTTTCTATGAGTTCAACTTTTTTTTTAAAAAAAAAAAAAAGATTTTTTTATATAAGTGATACCATATGCTATTTGTCTCTCTTGTTTATTTCAATAAATATGGTGCCCTTTGGTTCCATCCATGTTGTCTCAAATAAAAGGACTTCCTTTTTTTAGGGATGAATAATATTCTTATGTATACACAGACACACACACACACACACACACACACACACACACACACACACCACATTTTTTTTATCCATTCATTCATCCAGAGATGCTTAGGTTGTTTCCATATCTTGCTAAGTATGTATTTGTCAAACGATAATCTTGTGGGATATAATTAAGAAAACAGGAGAATTCTAGGGTCAAATAAGTCTGAGAAAAAATAGATTAAACAAAGTTCATTCATTTGTTAAATATACAATGAGCACCCACTGTCTGCCAAGCCCTACTTAGGTGTGGCATCTTTCTATACTGCAGATCTTTTCAGAAATGTTAATCTACTGATGTAAGTTATAAATCAACAGGAGGAAGATGTAGTACGCCATATTTCTTAAATAAATGTGATTTCTGTAAAACGGCCCTCCCTTCTTTCTTGGGTGGATTGGAGTTAGAGCATATTATAAATTAATACCTCCTGGGAGAGCGTTACCCTGACCCCACTTAAGCCAGGCTGCATTAGATCAGCTCAGTTACACATACCGACCGTAAATTCATGAGTAAACGAGGCACATTAAAAACAACAAAAATACAATTTGTTTAAAATTAAAATTAAAGCATCAGAAGCAATGTCTTCATTGAGTTAAAATGCTAACATTTAACCGATCATTATGCGACTGCGGGAACTAATTCAACCCTGAAAGATGTATATAAGGAGTTTTATTGTTGAATTAATTTATATGCAACTGGAAGTGTTCAAATATGGTATCTAAATTAAGATTCTAAGTTTTATTTGACAGTTTTTTTTACCATAATTATGTGAACATGTGAGCTCATTTAGTTATTATGTTGTCATTTACTGTTGAGTGATTTATCTGAGGTATTTAAGTTTATCCAGCAACAGTTTATGCGATACGTAATGTAATCTGAACATTGGGAGGAAGTAAAAGCTCCAGTTCTGAAAGTTCCTAGAGCGAGGTTAATATAAACATCAAGTATAAATGCAATTGTGTAGGATGAGGTAGGCGTTTCCATGAATAATGCATTAATGACTCTCACTGAGAGTTTCAAACTTCACATGAAATAATTCCTTTTGTGAAAGACAATATGTCAGTAATGCCTTCACATAAAATACTAGCATATTGATATCACGATAAAACACATTTTACTTCTATTTTTGCTTTATGTTCTATTACTCCAGATACATTTCTCTATTCAAAATACGCAGCCACCACCCTGAATTATCTGATATTCATTACCTCTCATTGAGCAAATCATCCCACCTTTCAGTTCAATCCTATTAAAATACTGCTTTCATCCCATGTTCTTTCAAGAATATACAAACTCCCCTTTGCTTACCTATTCAAATGTAAATCCTTCTGATTTTCTTTGAAGATGTTAACCAAATATATAAAACCTTGTATGCTATAGGGTGACTCATCTTTTCAAAGCTAAATCCATCTCCATACTGTTTGCTCTCCAGATTGGCTCCCTTCTCAGATATATATATACACATAATCTTACCCATTTTTGAAAGCCAGTCAAGCTTCTCATCCCCCATGAAGTCTCTCACATTCTATCGTTCTCAGACTGTAAACCAGTATAAAGATAAACATTCTGTCCACAGATTTATATAATTCCTTTTACATTCTTCTCAATGACTTCACTTGAACAGCTATCATCCACTGTAGATACTATTAACCTCTCCATCCTCTCAAAACTCCTTCCTTTGGTTGCCAGGATCCTTTCTTACTGCCTTAGTGATCAGTTTTTAATATCATTTATAGCTTTGTTTTTATCCACATCTTAAATAATGATGTTGTAATGGTTTTTGTCTGTCTCTCTTTCTCTTATTTTAGACTTATTTCTGAAGCCACCTTACCTACTCATGACTCACAAATCTATAGTTCTAGCCCATAACATTATTCTGAGCTCTAAATATGAATATTCTCTTTTCATCTAGACATCTCTACATCAGTGTCCCACAGATGCCTCAAGCTCAGCAGTTCTAAATAGTTGCAAATCATCATTCCTTACCCTCCCAACAAATCTGTTCTTCCTCCCATGTTCTATTGAATTGTCCAAAATATACTATATTGCCCAAGTCAAAACCCTGTCATCATCAATTCCTCTCTTTACTCCATACCATTCAATAACAAAGTCCTATCATTCCTACTTTTTAAATAATTCTTGAATGTCTTCCTTTTCTTCTCCATTTCAAGTGACATGCTTTTGTTGGATTTATTAAACTACTGTTTATGTTTCCATATCACCACACATTTACCTACTCTATATTAATTTTATTATACATATTCTGTTACTCAATTCTGTAGGTGTATTATAAGACAGCTAAATAATTGTCTACTTCTCTGTCTCATCAGTGGGCCATGAGCTCCTCGAGACTAGAAGTTATTATATCTGTTACCTCTGTACCCTCCGCATCTAACACAATAGATGCTAGCAAATAGTAGGCTCTCAATATATGTTATTTGAATAAAAGAATGATGACCAGTAATAAAGAATAAATTAATAATGACTCTATCTTAAAAATGATGTAAGGGGAAGAAATTAATGTTTACTATGTAAAACACAGACAAAACCAGCAATGATAACAATAGTGCTAATAATATTGTGTGCCTACCTCATGGAAGAGCTGTGCTTACATCATCTCAATGAAGTCTAACAAGAGTTCTTTGCATTGGCACCATTTTTAAGGACATGAGGCTCAGAGAGGTACTAAGGAGTACAGGCAGATTTTGAATTCAGAAAACATGAATCCAGAGCCCATGCTTTGGGCTAATCTACTTAGGGATTTAACATTTTTGACATTTACTGAACAAATCAGAGCTCTGACAATTGTATCATTGGCAATAACTTTCTTAGTAGTTGAGAGGCTACAGTATTTTATAAACAAATTAGCCTTTTCTTTTCAAATAATGTTACTGAATAATATTGATAAAAATGTTGATATAACTCCACAAAAACTAAGAACCACTATGTGCTTTTTTCCGTAGGTCCTCCTATTATCACTCTTGAACCAGTAGAAACTGTTACTAATGCTGGCAACGAAGTCATATTGAATTGTCAGGCAACTGGAGAGCCTCATCCAACCATTATGTGGTCCCGTCAAGGGCACTCTATCCCCTGGGATGACCGAGTTAACATGTTGCCCAACAACTCATTGTATATCGCTGCTGCTCAGAAAGAAGATACATCTGAATATGAATGTGTCGCTCGCAACTTGATGGGCTCTGTCCTTGTCAGAGTGCCGGTCACAGTCCAGGGTGGGTGTAATCAGGGAGACATTTATATTAAGCATCACTTGGGGCAAATCAAATCATAAAAGTTATTAAACATCTTAGTCCGAGTCTCCTTTACCTTCAGGGTACTTCTAGATTATGGAGCTAGGCCAAAAATCACATCAGAATTTACAGAGCAAAGGGATTAAAACAATACAGATTAGAGCTGAAAAAGACCAAGGTAATAATTCAAAATCCCAAATGAAATTTTTGATTGAAAAGTGAGTCAAATTTATTCTCAGAAATCGATGCATATATTTTGCTTTAAAGAATGACTTATATCCAAATGGTAAACAGTACATAACTTTCTTGATTGCTAGCTCCTTCAGCAGCCATATCTGAGTGAGTCAGAATTAGAGCTGAGAAGTTCTAGTTAACGGAAGTTCTTCTCTCATGCTTAGATGTTAATTTTGCTGTAAAAGAGAACTTCCATAAGCAATTTCTCAGCAGCTGTAGATTTAGTTCTAGACCCAGTGCATATCTTAAAATCCAACTTTCATATATATATAGTTTTTTAATTTACTAAAACAGAGACAAAGTACAATGTTTTATTTGCAGTTCATGGTGGATTTTCCCAGTGGTCGGCCTGGAGATCCTGCAGTGTCACTTGTGGAAAAGGCATCCAGAAGAGGAGCCGTCTGTGCAACAACCCTTTTCCAGCCAATGGTGGGAAGCCTTGCCCGGGGTCAGACTCCGAAGTGCGAAGCTGTCAGCATAAGCTGTGTCCAGGTACACCTCTTTATTCGACGGAGAGGCATGTGCTCAATAGAGATTCATTTTCACTCCCCAACTGTGAATCATCCCAGTATTAGTCCTTTCAAATGAAATGTATCTGATGGTGTGATGTGTCCCCTTTGCGTAGTGGATGGCAGCTGGTCGGAGTGGAGCCCTTGGGAAGAATGCACGAGGAGCTGTGGACGCGGCAACCGAACCAGGGCCAGAACTTGCAGTAATCCCTCAGCTCAGCATGGCGGGCGGCCGTGCGAAGGGAGCGCTGTGGGAACGATCATGTGCAACATTAGGCCCTGCCCCGGTGAGAACCCACCGATAAGTAACACTTTCGTATTTTAACCTCTGTGGAGGGGTTATAATTACCTTTTTTTCTTCATTGTGAAAAGACGATATAGCCTCGACCTTAAAAAGTATTTGTTCTCCATGTTCTTGCTTCTGTCTCATGGATACATTTGTGGAAGAATGACGTTAATCAATGTTAAGTAAAATGCCTGACTTAATTGAACATGTTAAAAGGCTCCAATCTGTGGCACATTTTTAAACATGTAGAGAAAACATAAGTGATTACAAAGGCATAAAATTGTAGAGGTAACAAGGAACATTCAGGTGAGAAAAATAAAGCCTGGAGAGGTTAACGACTTTTCCAGAAACACACAATTAGTGAAGACTAAAATAATAATAGCTACCATTGACTAAACACCTATCATGTGCTAAGAACCATGCTAGGTGCTTTACGTACATACTGTGATACAACCGTATAGCACAGGCATATTAGGGTTCTTTCAAATTAAAGTGACGAATCAAATTTAAATAAGCCGAAGTAGAAAACTTCTACTTTCATGTATGATTGAATCCAAGGATTTGGCCAATGTTTTTACCAGCATGTTTTCCATCTCTCATCTCTGCTTTCCTCTCTTTGGCTTTGTTCCGCTTTAAACTCTTTCCATGTGGTGGAAAAAATGACTGCTGGCAGCTACTGGCTCAAAGGGGCCTTATAATCTAAGGCCTCAGAGGCAAAGAGTTCCTCTCTCTCTCTCAGAATCCATATCAGCCTGAGAAAGAACCCTGTTTGATTTTATTTAGATTCCGTGCCCACCTCTGAACTCCAGTTCAGGAGAACAATACTTTGATAGCCAGTTCGGGCTACTTTCCCATTCTGTGTTCAAGGCACTGTTCTAATTGCTAGAATTGGAATGGCAAACAAACAGTATCATACAGAAAAAAACTCAGAGGTGAAGCGATACAGCATCACAGGGAGAGACACCAAGAGAGGGATGTTGACAGACCAAAATGAGATAGTTATCCACTCTATGGGGTATTGCATCCTATTGTACAGACGAGCAAACTAAAATTCAGAAAAATATATGATAATTAATTTACTGAGTTTACATAGCTAGTAAAAAGTGAATCAGGGATTTGAACCCAGGTCAGTCTGTTAAATACTAAGCCTATTTGCTTAGATCCTGGATATCTTGAGTTGCAGTTCTGAGCTAACATTACATTACAAACATAAAAGACTGCCATGACGTCTTAAAGAATATAAACCAAAAGCCAAAATTGCTTTTTTAAATCTTGAAGAATTAGAAAGCTAATTATAGTAGCAGAATATATCATAGTAAAAAAAGCCAGAAATACCTGATTACAGCAATCTTTGTGCAGTGTGTCAACTATGGTATCTACATAATGAAAATCTAAATGGTGTTTATAAGTGTCCTCGATTCCTTGAATACTTTCTTCCTTTCTGGTGCAAATTGATATTTTAGGCTTACAGTGTACTTTTCCTGCCACAGTTAGAATAGTGTTTTTAAACCACCAATCCTCCCCCTAAAAAAGAGCGGTATTTTCTGGAATGGGCCATTCTGCTGCCTCTTGAGAATCATTGTCATTACATATCTTTACAGAACACTGAAAGAATGAACATTTTTTAAAGTGTCTTTCTGAAAATCATTGAGAACTTTGAGTAAAGGATGGCCACACTAACTCATAGGTCACACATAGGTCGTGTGTCCTGCACTGTTCCAAGCATCTTTCATCTATAAACTCATTATTCTTCCCCCTAATCCTAATAAGGCAGATTCCTTTATTATCCACATATTGCAGACTATGAACTAGGCACACAGAAGCCAGTAACTCATCTAGGATTTCAGTTACTAAGGGTAAAGGATTTATTCAGTCTCAGGGCACGTGGTCCAGGCTCCCTGCTCCTAAGAACTGCAACGTAGTGTAGCAACAAATTCATCTGTTACACTTTGCATTTTTTAAATACATTAATTCCTCCATGGTTGTCTTCTTTGGTACTAAATACCATGGTGTTTTAAGCCTTTTCTGTTTTATATTAGCATTCTCCCTTTTTCTTGTTATCATTCCATTAATATAGAAGAAACATTTCAGCTCGATCACATGAAGTTCAGTTCTGTTTAAGATTTTCTGTATTGATTAAAAAATAAAAGATTTTCAGCTAAAAACCTCTATATATAATAGAAACTATATAGATAATAAATGAATAAACATCACCCAGTTGTAATCTTTCAATAAAAAATGCATCTGTGCTGTAAGAGTTTAGATTGTAAGGTGTGGGCTTTTGTTAATCAACAGCCTTAAAAATTGAACATATGAGAATAATGGGAATAGCAGAACATTTTAAATCACATAGTCCAGATATAAGGACTGTGAACATCAACAACCTGAAGTAATAAAGGAGTAGTTTTGAGTGATATCTGCTACAGATTTAAAGGCTTTATTCTTTCTAAGTTTACTCAAATACATTTTAGTGCAAATTCTTGTTGGCTAAAATCACTTTGTCTGTGTTTGCCTGTGTAGTACAAGGATATGTAGTCCACTCAATTAGAAAACAGTTAATGAAAAGAAAATGCAAGAAGAATTTTCAAATATTTTCTAAACAAAGCAGCCAGATGATAATTTCATTACTTAGGTTTCAACTTACTCTTTTGGTGTCTTACAGGATGTTAAAAGATGATTTAGACACACATCTTAAGGCCCAATTTTAAAGGTCAATATCTTGGTTAAACTGGGTGACCACAAAAACGTATTTTAAGAGCCCCACATAGAGAAATTACCCTAAAAGCACAAGTATCACCTGACACTGATTTATACATAAGAGAAACCAGAACGCGGAGCCTCAGCCCCTGCCCCTGGTGAGGCACGAAAGCCTGTTCAGCCCTGCGCTCAGATTGCGTAATATGTCAGTTACCAAATGAAAAGCCTTACTGTCGCTTACTGTCCCTCCTTGGGAGACGCTGGTCAGTTTTTTTCCTCCTGTTTCGGAAGCAGGTGAGTGTGTTATTCAGAACTTTTAATTCAAGAACATCATTATGTAATGGAGAAAAAAATTTTCAAAGACTTAACAACTGTGCAAATTACTTTTTCGTCGAAATATCCAAGTACATTTTTAAACACAGAACAGGGTCAGGCTTAAAGATGTGCTCTCGCAGCTTGAGGTACAAGCTTTCACTGTGGAAACGGTGGGTGGTCCACACCCACATCCCGATCCGTCACACAGCCTGGCTCCAAAGCTTCTGGTCCCTTCCACTTTCCCCAGAGCACAGACGAGTCCTTACCTAGCATTTAAAAACCCAGATTGTGTTTACATATGGTAGTTTAATTAAATTTTATTTTAATAAAAAAAGCCCTTTGCATAATTTTAAGCATTTATTCTGACATTAGGCAGCCTTCTGAGTTTCCCTACAGACACTAATTCCCATGAAAATTCAAACAGAAGGAGAAAGGGAGAACATCATTTATGTTTTCTTTGGTTCAGTTTCAATTAGTTTAGAGTCTGGACTGATTTAACTCATTATTGAGTTAATTTACTTGTATAATTTTGTTTCATTAACAAACATCATTCTGTGACTTGAAACTCTGTCTCTTGGAATATTTGTAGTTCATGGAGCATGGAGCACTTGGCAGCCTTGGGGTGTATGCAGCAGAAGTTGTGGGAAAGGTACCCAGACAAGAACAAGACTGTGCAACAACCCACCACCATCGTTTGATGGGTCCTACTGTGATGGAGCAGAAACACAGATGCAAGTGTGCAACGAAAGACACTGTCCAGGTAAGAGAAATACAGTATCTATACCCTTAATGAACATCTACCGCTTCTCTGGGTAGTACGTCAATAAGAATCAATGTCAATAAGATCATCACTCAACCTAACAATGCCCAGAGTTTCACCTGCTCGTTTTTAAGTATGTTTTTTCCTTAATCCAGTTGATGGCAAGTGGGCCACTTGGGCCAGTTGGAGTGCCTGTACCGTGTCCTGTGGAGGAGGTGCCAGACAGAGGACAAGGGACTGCTCCGACCCTGCTCCACAGTATGGAGGAGGCAAATGTGAAGGGAGTGATGTCCAGAGTGATTTTTGCAATAGTGACCCTTGTCCAAGTGAGTGTTGGAAATAGTGAGTCAACATTATACTTTCTTAAAGTTCCATTATGGCTTGAAGTCCTTAAAAGTATATATTCTGTTGCTTGATTCGTCTGCCTTTGGTTTAGGATATCAAAATGTTGTATGGTTGCTGTGATGTCTGTATAATACCATAGGTATAATAGATTTGCTGTGTCCTATTTCATTTGCTCTAGGACCAGCTGCAGAGCGCAAGGACAAGGGCACCCTTTCATGCTAACTGTTAATGATGCTGATAATCTCTTTACGGAGGCAAACAGACTGCTCTTTGCCTTAATTCAGTCACCAGCTAGATGCTTAGAGACTAGCAGCATCTGAATCCACTGTATCTTGTTATAGCCTTGAATCATTAGGAGCAAAGACTTAGTCTCATTCATATCCTTCAGCTCAAGGAACATGAAAAGACTCGATACATTTATATTAAATGGAATCGCACAATCACTGGGATGTAAACCCAGTTTCCGGTCAAAACAGCGGCTAAACCATCTGCCTTTGGAAGTTGCCTGCTTGTGGATCAGCATGTTTCTTTTCAGTTCCCGGGGAGAGTCTTCTCCTACTTTCTGGATGAATGTCATTGATAGCACGTGTCCAACGGTTCTGTGTTGCAGCTCACGGGAGCTGGAGTCCCTGGAGCGGCTGGGGAACGTGCAGCCGGTCGTGCAATGGAGGGCAGATGCGGCGGTACCGCTCGTGTGACAACCCTCGACCTTCCCACGGAGGAAGAGCTTGTGGGGGGCCGGACTCCCAGACCCAGAGATGCAACCCTGACATGTGTCCCGGTGAGCTCTCCGACCCCTGGCACTAGAACGAGTAAAGCATTTTATTTAGTGTCCCTTGTGGCCACCCCCTCATTTCAGATCTTAAAATGAAAGTCACGTGGGCAGGGTCACCTTAAGCGTAAATTTTAAGACCGATTTGTTACTCCTGACCATGTCATCCTTGTTCACAGTGGATGGGAGTTGGGGAAACTGGCATGGCTGGGGATTGTGCTCTGCCTCTTGCGGAGGAGGTGAAAAGACTCGAAAACGGCTGTGTGACAATCCAGAGCCATCTAAAGGTGGTCGCCCCTGTCCAGGAGATGCTACTCAGGTGTCCAGATGCAATGTACAAGCATGCCCAGGTGAGCAGTGGCATTAGACTCGGGTAGGGCCGTTGCCAGCACAGTTACAGCCTTTCTGCAAATTGAAAACGAGTGTCTCCTTGAGCCCACAAGTTACAAAACAGTGTAAACTGTGGAAAGAGGATTTAGGAAAAATGCACTTTTCCCCCTCTAGTTGGTGCAGCTCTGCACCAAAGCTCATGCTGGATTTTAGCCAATGCTTGCCCCCTTCCAGGCTCTTTTGTCAAAGGACGTGGTCTCCAGAGCTGTAAATACCAGTCCTGGGCTTGGGGAGTGAAAAGGCGTGGACGAGCAGGGAGATCCAGGCTGAGACTCCAGGCTAAAAAATGAGTGTGGAGCCGAAACGGAATATCTACCAGAAATACACAATTGGAGGCTGTTATTTCGCAGATGGAAATATGGAGGACGATAGTGTGGAACGTAAAATAGAGGCCATTTCTGTTCCAGGAAAAAGATTAGAGGAGGTTCAGCTACTATTAACACAAGTTATGCTGCATGGCCAGGTATTATAAGTTATGTAAAAATTCAGAAGGAAAAAAGTCGGAACTCTAAAACTCATGGAAAGAGTTTTCTGGAGTCCTAAGAAATGAGGAATAAAACTAAGGGTAGTTGTCTCAGAGGATGGACTTTCTAAGGGCTATAAGAAGACTGAAAATAACAGTCTTTGATAACGTTATTGAAGTGTTGAGAAACCACTGACTTTCCAAAGCTTTAAGGTTGCTTTACAAACAAAGTGTCCCTGGAAATTAAGAAGGCCCTGAAAGAGAAAGGAGTACATGAAAAGATTTATGCATTATTCATGGCAGCTAAGGCATGGAAACAACAGAAGTGTCCTTCAGTAGATGATTCGATAAAGATGTGGTACCTATATACAATGGAATATAACTCAGCCATGAGAAAAGATGAAATACTGCCATTTGTGACAACATGGGTGGATCTTGAGATTATCATGCTGAATGAAATAAGATGCAGAAAAAGTTGAGAACCATATGATTTCACTTATATGTGAGATCTAAAACTGAAAGCAATGAATGAACAAGACAAACAAACAGAGACTCATCGACATGAACAACAGTTTAGTGGTTACCAGACAGAAGCCGGGGGGAGGGCAAAGGTAGGTTAGGGTAAAGGGGGTCAAATCTATGGTGACAGAAAGAAATTTAACTTTGAGGTCTGAACACACAATGCAATATACATATAATGTATTGTCGAATTGTGTGCTTAAAACCTATATAATTTTTTTAACCATGTCTCTCCAATAAATTTAATAGAAAAAAAGTAAAATAAAATAAAAATAAAGAACATAACAGAAAATTTTTTAAAATTATGGGATCTAGACAAGCTAGAAGAGTAAGTGTCTATCAGTCAACTGCTCAGCAATTCTTCTCAACATGTCAACTGATTACCAAGGATGGTGACAATTCTAGTTTCAGTTAAGGCATTTTGTCATTCAACCTCTGGTGGTACAAGGGCCCCAGTGACAGAAGAAAGTCTAAATAGACGATTTGGATTATAGAGTTTAGGAGGAAGTTTTGAGGATTCCAACTAGGTAGCCAGTACTGGGAGACGTCTCAAATTCCTTTGTGAGACAAGAAAACCAAGAACACTAATAATCAAAGTGAAGTAAATTAAAATGATGAAATACTGTACTTATTGATTTTTCTGAGATTGAATACAGTCGTATTTCTTCCATATATAATACGTGATAACATTATCTGAAACACCTAGTGATTGTTTTAAAATATATTCAATTAAAAGGCATCAAATAATGAATATTTATGAATTTCAGTATAAGCTGTTTTCCAATATGTTTCTCTCTCTTAACAAAGCATGAAATTCATTTAAGAAAGTCTTTAACCACCTCTTCTGTGTTAGTAAGCAGTAATTTTGTTGAACAATGGAAACAACACATAAAATTATTATAGAGATACTTTTTAAAAATTTTTATCGTTTTTCAAACTGATTGCCTTGGTATGAGTTTTGCAGCACTATTAAAAGTACAGTATCCTTCTCAAATTTTTCTCAAGTTAAGCATTTTCCAATATATAATGTGAAGAACTTGATAAGCCCTTGGACTGGAACCCATGCCACTTTTATGTTGACAGTGACCTATCAGGAGGCTTAAGAGCTATTTTGTTGGTGAGCCCGCCTTTCCCTCTCTGCTCCCATGAAGGAGGCAACAGATAAAAGAGCATGGCTTTTGATGTCAACTGCATCTGTGTTTGGATCCTCATCCCAGTGATATAGTGATGGGGAAGTCACTTGATTTCTCTGAGCTTTACCTCGTCTGCAAACTGTGCCTATTTAAAACTACCTTACAGGATTTTGACAGTATTAAGAGTTAACACACATTAAGAGCTTACCATAGTGCATGACACGCTCAATAAGCTCTCATTATCATCACCATTTCATCACCATCAACAAACACACACTTTATTTTGGCTTTGGGACTGGGTACTGATTGTATTCTTTGGATTGTGAAATAATGTTATGATGTGCATAGATTGGAAGGATCCTAGATTTATGTGGGATGATGAGTGTTACATGAGAGTAGAATGTTTTGAAAGCTTATTTATGGCACTCTTAAATTCAGTTGTCATATGATCTTTTTAAATGTTTGAGAGAAGACTTGTAGTATCTTTGAATACCAGCCTTCTTTTCTCCCATGTAGTGTTGATGAAATTATTTCCTTAGCCAGGAATGTTTTTCCTCTCCTCAATAGGTGGGCCCCAGCGAGCCAGAGGAAGTGTTATTGGAAATATTAATGATGTTGAATTTGGAATTGCTTTTCTTAACGCCACAGTAACAGATAGTCCTACCTCTGATGCTAAGATAATACATGCCAAAATTACCAATGTACCTCGCAGTCTTGGTAAGTCTCTTTGCCTGTAAAAGTTGTTAACAAGCCTGTTTTTTTTTTAAACTGATATATATTGTTCTTCATCTTATTATCTCACTTAAAATTTGTTAGAGAATACTACTACTGAAGGACTCATATAATAGTCCTTAAAGACTTATATGATACTAGTATTTATTTTGTTGTTTTTCAAGATTATTTGGGATTCATCCTTATGAATAACATGCTTCAAAGTCAGTAATAACAATGAACTATAAATATTGTGCTTTGTCACCTTCTTTGTCCTTTTTCCTTTAGGCTCAGCAATGAGAAAGATAGTTTCTATTTTAAATCCCATTTATTGGACAACAGCGAAGGAAATAGGAG
This sequence comes from Macroglossus sobrinus, assembly GCA_004027375.1. NCBI lineage: Eukaryota > Metazoa > Chordata > Mammalia > Chiroptera > Pteropodidae > Macroglossus > Macroglossus sobrinus. The sequence goes on along the minus strand of PVKZ01000098.1, from coordinate 726,530 downwards.
AAGCGGTCAATGGCTTTACCCTCACCGATGCCGTCTTCAAGAGAGAAACCCAAGTGGAATTCGCAACTGGTTAGTGCCAGCTGAACTTAATATTCTATTACTATAAAAAATATGATAGCTTTAAAAGTTAGTGGTTAAGAAAAATACATTATGTGTTCCCACAGAGAATAATTTCAAAGGTTTTGATATAATCTTATTACAAATACTAAAAAAGCAATTTCATAGTTTCCTGTACATTTTTGCTGACATGGGTCTCTAAGGGGCCATATGTTTTCAAACATCGTGATTTTAAACCTCCGCACTTTTCTCATCGTTTCTTCTTAAATCCTTAGAAAGGGTTTTAAAGGCCACACAGAGTAGGAAAATGAATCATCGCTCTTAATTAAAGGCTTTTGTCTGTGAACCCGAGATTCAATTAGAATACCTTCTAGAGATTCTTTTTCAGAAAGATGGAAATAAAACAAGCAGATCTAAAGGCTTTTCGCTTTATCCTTCGTCTTGATGAATATGTATTCGCTATTCCTGGCTCTTTGCAAGTACATACAGGTTTTTATAGACCTTTATTTCAAGCCTCATCAAAGGGGTCAGCCTCAGTGGTGGTAATCTTTATGGAAGAAGCACCGATGGAGGGCACAGCTTTAAACAACCCAGGGTTACTTCATAGCCATCCACTTATTAAGATGCCCCTTTGCTACATCTTGAATCATCGGAAGGAGCAAAACCATGTGGCCAGACTCGTGGTTATTTCCAATCTGCCTGGTGAAGCTGTCTGTCCTTTCTCAGAGACAATCCGTTTTTGTAGAACTGCCTAGCTATTGCTTGTGATTTTAAAGTGTGGAATCCTTCGCATAATCATATGCTACCTTTTTGCCACATGGAAAGAGATTTTAGGTCAAAAATCAAAAGCCTAACCTTAATTTGAGGACTAAATGCTGATTTAATTTTCTCATTGTCTATGTCTATTCAAGCTTTAAGTAAAATAACACAGCTGAACTGGAATGTAAGGTACATCTGCCCTGTGCTTACACAAACCGTATAGTTTCTGCTATTAAAATGAATGTGTTGTAATTTTCAGGAGAAATCTTACGGATGACTCACATTGCTCGCGGCTTGGATTCCGATGGCGCTTTACTGTTAGATATTGTTGTGAGTGGCTACGTCCTACAGCTCCAGTCACCTGCTGAAGTCACCGTAAAGGTAAAATGTCAGGATAACCTGCCTTTGCCATTTATTGGAATAATGGTAAGAGCAGGAGTCAGAGAATCATAGAGAGAGCACAGAGAACTTGTGTAGTTCACCTTGTTTACTTTGGAAGTAAATGTATAAATCACTGAGGTTGCAAATGGCTATCTGGTCTTTGTTTACAATAGCCAATACATGTAAACAACCTAAATGTCCATTGATGGATGAATGTATAAGAAGATGAATGATTGCCATTTGCGATGACATGGATTGATCTTGAGAGTATTATGCTAAGTGAAATAAGTCTGATAGAAAAGGACAAAAACCGTATGATTTCACTTACATGTGGAATATAAAACAAAAAGTAACAAATAAACTAATATTTTTTAAAAAACCCATAGATACAGATAACAGAATGGTGGTTACCAGTGAGGGAAGGGGTTGGGGACAGGGTGAAGTGGGTAATGGGGTCAAATATCAGGAAAGGAAGGAAACTAGATTTTGGATGGGAAGCATACAATAGAGTACACAGATGTCAAATTATAATTTTGTACATCTGAAAGTAATATAATGTTGTTAACCAATGTTACCCCAACAAATTTAATTAAAAGAAATCTTCAGGGACAGGTCTTCACAAACTCTTAGTGATTTTATCAGGAGTTACTTATCAGGACCAATCACTGCTATGTTCACTTAAGTCATTTGTTTAATTCTCTACAAAGAAAATACTAACTCTTGCATAAAAGTTTTTACATATCATCCAAAGTTTCTGAAATTAAAGAGTAATATCAATCACCTTTTCACATCTTCTCTTTACTCCTGACCTTCAACTTTGAGTCCTTTATTAAACTATAATTTATGACAGTAAAATTATGAAATTAATGTAGTAATTAAAAGGTCCAAACTTTATTTCCTAAACACTACTGCAGTTTTATCTAGAACTATATATATCTTAGTACCCAAGGATTTTTTTTTCTCATTCTGCACCTCATCATACCCACCCCCCCCCAAAAAAATTAAAACCAGGATGAGCCATGCCGATCCTCAAATTCATATTGTCCTCCTTAGGATTACACAGAGGACTACGTTCAAACAGGCCCTGGGCAGCTGTACGCCTACTCAACCCGGCTGTTCACCGTCGATGGCATCGGCGTCCCATACACGTGGAACCACACCGTTCTCTACGACCAGGCACGGGGAAGAATGCCTTTCTTGGTAGAAACGCTTCACGCATCCTCTGTGGAATCAGACTACAACCAGTTAGAAGAGACATTGGGTTTTAAAATTCACGCTTCAATTTCAAAAGGTAATTTGGTTGAAGGAAAGTCCAGATATGGCCAAAAGAGTAAAAGGGTTGCGTTGATGCCATTCAAAATAAGGATATGAAGGCATAGACCAAACACGATGACGTTAGGTTATTGGTGTGTGTTGTCTGTTTTGTGGTAGTTAAGCCCTGTGGTTAAGCAAGTCCAGTGGGGGTTCTGATACATTGGTTTTACTAAGGTGCTTCTTCGTATAGCACAGTGGAGTTGTTCTTCTATTCCAAAAGCACAGAGAGGTTTAAAAATATATACTCTGTCAGAATGATTTTTGTAGGAGGTAATAAAGACCACTTATTCTTGTTCTGAATTTTATGTTTTGTCAAAGAAGTGTTTAAATCCCTAAAATGGAAAGTCAAGGTGTATCTTAACCTAAACTAGTCCAAAAAAAAAAAAAAAAGTTTGCCGTATTTTAAAAGCAAGGCAGCAGTAATCAGGATGCTAACTGTCATTTTTTGTTCCCAGAGGTTATGATTTTGAACCACTTTTCACTTTCCAAGCAGAGTTCTACAGCCCTTGATCTCAACAGGCTTCCTATGCTGTGCGGGTCTTTGATGTGCCTGTATCCTGAGGTTTCCTTTCCCGCCATGTGGTTCATCATGATAGTTAGCATTCCATGGGGTTTCGATGGTAGGACATACTCGCATGTAGTTACATAGTAGACACTGTTTGAAAGACTTTAACTTTGAGCTTTCGAGTTTCTGAGTACACTTCAAATGACTCAGTGGCCTTGAAGTGTATATGGTTTGCTCCGTGCTGGCTTTCCTGAAATAGATCCAAGTAGATTTTAAACAGCATCGTTTTGTTCTATCATACACTAAAATCTTATTCTTAACCACTTACTCCTAGTTCCCTCCATTGTGGGTAGGACTGTTTTCTTCTTCAGTCAGAACTGCTTCATTATATTTGAGGTCATTGTAATCGAAGAGTATATATGTATTCATATTTCTTAAGATAATCGCAGGTTCCCGAAGCCTCATAGCCAGTGGAGCCCACAGCCCCACATCTGCTCCACCCTCGTGTCACCACCAGCACCTCGTTTTACTTTTGTCACCATGACCACGTCACACGGATGAAAAAGAAAAAAGCCTCTGGAATAAGGACCTTATGTTTTCTCTTCCCCAATAATGCCTGCTTTTCATTTCTAACCTGTTTCTACTTTTTCTAGTACTCCATATAATTTAAAAAAAAAAAAAAGATAACTTTGCCCAAGACTTTGGTTAAAAATGAATTTACACCACATGGGACTAAAGGAATTAAGGTGAATTTTGCAAAGTCACGTACAGTTTTTACCCAGTTGTGTAAATCCTCTAAGCCTGAAACGGCCTGAAGGTCTTATGTTACCTGTCAGGGTGGTGTTGGAGATTTGGGTCCCACAAGAGAAGGAAGCACACTACAGGACATTTAAAACCCCTTACTGTACTTACATACTATGCTTGTATGAATTTCATCCCATACGTGTGTCCATTTGTCATTGACATTGTTCCCAATATTTTCAGTTGTATACCTGCAGTTTCTTTTTGCGTGACCACCAGGGGGCAAGCTTGCATTCTTGGTTGCTTAACCAGAAAGTTCTTTCTCTGCTGTTGGATCTAAACTAGAGCTATGGTTGCAGTGCAGTTAGAATCACCTAGAGAGTTTGATGAAAGTTCAGATTTGGGTTTAGCTAGACTAAGGTAAGATCTGGGAGTTTGTACTTTTAAGGGCCCCTAAATTATTGTCATGTATCTGATGTGTACACTGGTATTTGGAAACTACTGATGGAGAGAATTCACACTACGAATCAATATGATTTTTAAAAAATATATATCTTTAAAATAAAATGGATTTATTTTTTAAATATAATTATAAAATATGTTTAATTTTATGAATTAAACAATAAAAATATCAGAAACAACAAAAGAAAAGGTAAATAAAACTACAAATAAAAATTTAAAGACTTTTTCATGGGAGAAAAAAACAAAATTGAGAAGGCAAAATATACACCAAGAAAAAGTATTTGCAGTACATATTATGGTCAACTATTGTTAACCATAATATTCATAAGGCTCCTAAAAATCAGTAAGAAAAAGAGAAACACCCTAATAGAAAAAAAACATAAAGGCTATGAACAGAAAATGTACAAAGAAAGTAGCAATAATGGCAAAATGAATGTCAAAAATTGTTTAACGTTATCAATAAGCAAAGAAATGCACATCGAAACAAGGTACCATTTTTCAGTTATCATTCAGAGATTTAAAAATATGAAGCCTCAGGATAGAAGAGGGGTGGAGAAACTAATGCCCTCGTACACTGCCAGCAGGGGTTGTAAATTTGTTTAACATTTCTGGAAAGCAGTATGTACCAGTAGCTTTTCAAATAGTCACATCTTTTTAGTTATCTCATTCTAAAAGTCTGTCTATTAAAATCACAGAAATGGCCAATAATTCGTGTCCTAGAAGTAAAGGTAAATATGTAAATGATGGCACAGCTATATGAGAAACTCTTAAATGGTCATTAAAATAATATAAAGGAATATTGAGTTCATTTATTCATTTCAGAACATTTGTTGAGTTTCTATTGCGTATTCTAGGTATTGACAATATAACTATAAACAAGTGACCAAGGAGAATGCACATATCATAATAGTAATTGAAAAGTAGTACATGCACAATACAATTCCAACCGGAGTTGTCCACGCCACGGTGACTATAAGGAAACCTTTATACTGGTTAAAAATGTAGATTCCCAGTCTTCCTCCTGGGTAATAGGACCAGCGGGTCTGTATTTTTAATAAGCCCTTCAAGAGATTTTATGATCAGTGAAGTTTGGCTGTTAGTCTGTGAAAGATCCTAACTTAAATTTTAAAATGTATACTTACAAAAGTGATTAAAGGGAAAACATCAAAATATTGGTAGTCGTTTGTTCCAAGTGACAAGGTTACTTTTCAAAGTTTTTACAATTATCATGTTACTATAACACAAACAAATATTTTGTATTACCCCCTACTATGTCAAAATGAAAATAACTAATATAATTCAAAACAACAGACTTACTTTAAAGAATGAAAAGAGTTTATAACAAAATATGATGTATTTCAAAATGAAAATCTTTAGACATTACTACAATACAAGGTGAGATATGGCTGAACTTATATATGGAGCCCCAGTATGTTTTTTTTTAAAATATCAAGTAATTCTTGGTAATGTGCTAAATAAAAAAAATGTGTAGTCAACCATCAACTTACATGACAGTAGCTTTCTTAGAAAATTTATTGTATATTTTAATCATACAAAAAATATTTAATATGTGGAAGATGCGTTCTAGCCTTAGATAATTATAAACAGCTCTCTCGCTTCACATGAAAATCTTTCAGAGCAATGGACAAATCTTCATCTTGCATCAATATCTTACATGTTTCAAGGTTTTAAAATCTGCCTTGGAGTCTGCCCTTCTCACTAAATTTTAATGGGTCTCCCTATCATTATGACAACCAAAGTATCTCCCCAAAATCTTTCCAAATACTACCTAATGGAAGATATCACCCCCATTTAGAACCAAAAATCTGAGGCTACTATCAGATAATAACTTACTGTGTTTCTATGACACGGGTTTTCCACAATCGTATCCCCAGCACAGTGCCCCACACAACGTGCTGGTTGGAGTCAGGCATGTATGCATAAGTGAATAAATAAAAAGGAAGCACAAGTTATAATCCCCACCAGTGTTGTATTCTTGAGTTTAGATGTAAAAGTCACAGATTTACATCTAAATTCTAGCTTCTGCTTACATTAAGTCTTTGACTTCAGGCAACTTACATGACCTCAGTCTCTAATTTCTTTTCTGAAAATTGGTTATGATGAGAGTAAGGTTGTTGTGAGTTTTAAGTGAAATAAAGCACATGGAGCTCACAGTACCATGTGACATGTTTAGGAAGCAGTCTGCTTGGGGTGATTCTATTTCTTCCATCCTATTCCCATTCCCTCGCAGGTGCAAGAAGCCTTGGATGCTCTCAGGGTCATTTTTATAGGCAGGGTAGAAATGGATCAGGAACCCCTGCTTTCTCTTCAAGGTTTTAAGACGTTTGGTTACTTAAAAATAGCAAGGAGGACTCCAGTTTTCCAGTCAAGAAAATATTTTTATTTCTTTCACCTTCTAAATATACAAAATAGTTTTGAATAGTTTCATGTCCTCGACAGGGACCAAGCAATATTATAATCAGAGACTCTCCAGAGTAGAATGAACCTTTAAAATTAACTAATGCTCAGATGTCCTCTATGAAGAGCACCTAAAACAATAATTAAAATAAACATAGTTTCATGCATTTAGAATTGAAAGAAAAATCTAAAATAATTTCTAAGAGATTTAATATGAACTGAATATATGATAAGAATTAAATAAAGCCTCACTAACACTGTCTTTTAAGTCGTGTGTGTGTGTTGTGTAAGCACTTTACTTTGGTAACTTGAAAGATTAGTTTCATTTAAGTTTTTGCAGGTCAATAATGTTTGAAAAATAATTTGCTAAACTACTTAGAGTCAAGACTGAGTTACTCTCTAAGGAAAGAGAGTCCGTAACTAACCTGTTTATTCTTGTTACTATTTTTTTTTTTAACTTAAATCTATTCTATCACAATGTGCTTGTTTCCTCTTACTTTCACTGTGTGGGAAAGGAGAACCCTTGGTCACACATAGGGACGTTGACCCAGCTGCTTTATATTGCAAATGGTTGAGAGCCACAAAAGGAGAGGCTCTCTTCCTTAGCTTTTCTGTTTTTCACTGGCCTAAGTTAAGTGCCTTGAAAATAGCGTTTCGACTTCTAGAACAAACAGTAAGTAATGTCTGGAAGAAGAGGACTCTGCCTGTGGTTATGTCTGGCATACACATTGATCTCAGGTCCTTTTTCATTATCACAGAATAAGTTTATTTAATTTTCTTTTGATTAATGTAAACAACTTAAACCGAAAATCTGTTTCCAGTGGCCGCTTGCCAAGGATCTCTGGACTATGATTCATTTAGTTCCTGGCTGGGAAACGGGAAGAGGTTTTCATTCCTGCTGGTTTCCCCCTCTTGCATTTGTTGTGCCGTGTGTTCCATCTCTGGCGTATCTTCCTGAGGAAGATTGTACTGGAAAGAAACAGCCAGTGAATTTTGCTTTTCTGTCTGTGGTAGGAGATCGCAGTAATCAGTGTCCCTCCGGGTTTGCCTTGGACTCAGTTGGACCCTTTTGTGCTGGTAAGTGTAAGAATAAATAATGCATTTTTACATATTAAAGCGTTAATAATGGCTGCCATTTAATGGACATCTATTGGCAATTATCATCACAATGTCCTGTAAATGTCCCTTTTTACAAGTGTGGAAACTGAGATGTAAAGAAGTTAAGTAGAGTGCCTAAGATCACTCAGCCACCAAGTGGCAGAGCTGAACTTGAATTTAATATCCTTACAAAGCCCGCACTCTATCAATTTTGGCCACAGTCAAGTGTGTCAGGGGTCATAATCGAGTATAGAGGTGGAGTGGGCACAGGGACAAAACCGGACTCTGTCTGGCCACTTGAATGCCATAGACATGAAGCAGGAGTAATTCAACTCTAAGTCACCTAATCCTAGAAGTGCCCAGTCATAGGACAGGGCAGGACTGTGGGTGGAAGACTAATGACTAAACCACCTTGTCTCATCCAAGTGCCAGCACAAGAGAGTCACAGATAAGTAACCAGCTGAGTAAAGGGCTCGAGAAGCTCAAGTTTCCATCCGCAGGGCCTTTCTTCCACTGGTAGGCAGTGTAGTGCAGTGGTGAAAGGTGGTCTTGAGAAACCGTATTGCCAAGTTCAAATTCTGGGCCTGTCTGACCTTGGGCAATTGACTTGACTTCTTTGCTCCTCAGTTTTATCATGCAGATGAGGATAGAATAAAAATACTTATCTCCTTGGAAGATTGTGAACAAGGAGAGTTAAGGTAGGTAAAAAGCATTTAGGTCAAAGTAAATGGTGGTTATATCTTAGTTTTCATCATCATTGTTTTACAATTAATCTAAATATCTATTCACTATCAAAGATAATTTGGTAATAATACAAAAGCAAATTCATTTTTATTCAGCTTTAACATTCTGTGGCACTTGGGGCATTTCTATCATATTTGATTGAATTCATTGGCCTCTTAAAACAACTATTTTCACTGACTTTAAAAACTCCTGGAAAGCAGTGGGTGTATGTGCCTTTTTGTTTCTTCTTTCAGATGAAGACGAATGTGCGACAGGGAATCCCTGCTCCCAGATCTGCCACAATGCCGTGGGAACCTACTATTGCTCCTGTTCTAAAGGCCACACCATAGCTGCGGATGGGAGGACTTGTCAGGGTACTTATTCATAAAGCTAAGGCTGACAGACACGTTTCAGCATCAGGTCACGACCACCTCTGACCTAGGAAGAGTGTGGTAGACCCCTGCTCCTTTTTCCTGCTCTTTCTGCCCCCGCCTGGCAGTAGAGAAGACCTTCACTAAGTTGAGAAAATGAGAAAGAAGGAATAGTGCTCACACTGCCTTCATATGGGGCACTGTGGGGACAGGGACCTGTAAGTGACTCATTCATTCCCCACAACGCAGTGAGGAGAGACGGGCAGGACAATTACCACGCTCATTTTACAGCGATGAAACTAAGGAATAAAGAGACTATATAGAATTTAAGTAAATTGTACAATCCTGGTGATACTTTAGGAGCATGAACAAAAAACATGTTTCTGTCAGATGCTAGGTATGCTTCAAAGTTAAAACTGGGTAAGACTCTTGTTCTTTAATGTAAAAACAATGAAAAGAGGAAAGGGTGGGAGTGGAGAGGAATAACTTTCATGGAGTGCCTTACTTTACATATGAAAAAAAGTGAGATTCCCAGAAAAAAGAAGTACATTTTTTAAAGACCCTTAGTTTTAAGTGGTCTAATAGATGGGTTGGTCTGTGAAGGTATCACTCCATGCTACTATGAGTTCATCAGCTATTTAACCCACCTGAAATGACTCAGTCAAAAAAAAAATCAGCATTCTTGCTGTTCATTGCTTTTCTTATCCCCATTTCACAGCAGGTTCTGAGGTTGGTGTTCTTCACGTTGTTTGAATGACTCACTTTGTTGCAGATATTGATGAGTGTGCTCTGGGTGGACATACTTGCCATGCTGGTCAAGACTGTGACAACACCATTGGATCCTACCGCTGTGTGGTCCGTTGTGGAACTGGCTTTCGAAGAACCTCTGATGGGCTGAGTTGTCAAGGTATAAAAATGGAGGCCCTTGCGTTATCTTCTTATATTAAGCATTAAGACCCCCTGCCTTTTGAATCATTAAAGTATGCTTTTATAGGTTAAGCCTTCTGATGTGATTTTTAGATGTAATATTTCATGGCTATCTTAAGTATTTGCAACACAGGAGTTGTGAAGAATAGCATTTGCCTGTTATATTTGAGAGAAGAGATTCTACAGCATGATCTAATAGACTCTATTTCATAAAACTTCGTTGCATAAGACTACAAAAATATTTTCGCAGGACTTTTTCAATGGACTTAGTTTTTAGAGCAATTTTGCTGTGTAGGTTCACAGCAAAATTGAGCAAAAGGTAAAGAAATTCCCTATCTACACCCTGCCCCAACTCTTGCGTAGCCTCCCCCACTGTCAACGTCCTGCACCAGACCGGTGTATTTTTTTACCATGGATGAACCTGCACTGGCACATCACCATCACCCATAGTTTACATTAGAATTCAATCTTTGCGTATTCTATGGGTTTTGACAAATGAATAATGACATGTGTCCTCCATTATAGTATAATACAGAATAGTTTCCCTGTCCTAAAAATCTTCTGGGTTTAACCTGCTTATCCCTCCTCCCCACACACCTCTGGAAGCCACTGATCATTTTACTGTCTCCAAAGTTTTGCCTTTTCCAGAATGTCATACAGTAGGAACCATACAGTATGTAGCCTTTTCAGATTGGCTCCTTTCACTTAGTAATATGCATTTAAGTTTCCAGTGTGTCTTTTCATGGATCGATAGCCCATTTCTTTTTTAATGCTGAATAATACTTCATTATATGAGCAAATTGCCGTTTATTTATCATTTCACCTTCCAAAGGATGCCTTAGTACTTCCAAGTTTTATCAATTATGAATAAATCTGCTATCAGGATTTTCACAGAGGCAGAAACAATGTATACAAAACTGAAAGCTCATTAATAGTACAAGGAATTAATGAATTATAGACCATCCACACCATGAATCATTGTGCGGCCATTACACTACATTACATTACAGTAGAATGGAGCTCAGCCGTTTGGCTTAGAGGAATTTCCATGAGGTGTTGTTGAATGAGGACACCAAGATATAGGAAAGTATATGCAACTGGACAACGATAACCAAAGAAAAAAGAAATGGATTTAAACATTTTGGTAGAGATGTATTTGTGTATGTAGAAGAGATATGTTATACTAGGTTGTTAATACAGGTTGGCTTTGGTGGACAAGGGAGGAAAAAGGGATAAGGGAGGTTAACAAAAGAGGAAAACGTAAATGAAAATCTGTTTGAAAGTATATGATCACATTTGTGTACTTATATTAACATATGCACATTTTGAAAAATTAAAAGTTCTCAAATAGAAAACAAATACAAAATAAGACATCGAGTTTGAAAATGCAAGATAAGGACAAGAAGAGCCTGAATGTGGTGATTGTTCTTTCGAAGGCTTTAGATAGAACAGAGAAATGGAGGAGCTTGAGATGAGTGCAGACCCATAAAGGGATTTGGTTAGGATGGGGAAATTTGCTTATGTCTCTAAGGTTATGGGAAAGATGACAGTAGGGGGAAGGACTTTAAAAATACACAAGAGGAAAGAATGATTCATGGACCACAATCCTCATTTTGATGAGGAAGAAGGAAATGGGCTACAGAACTAAAAATCTTTTATTGAGCGGCTTTTCTTAAATGAGAAAAAAGCTCTTCCTCTGGGACTGGAGGGGAAGAGAAGGGAGAAGGTACAAAGAAAAAGGGCAAGTGGACACGAGTTTGGGGCGTTCAGTTCCCTTTTTTTTTATTATACTATGACCTAGATGGCATTTGGGAAGATTCATGTGTCAGTGACTACAGACAAAGGGAAATGCTAAAGTTGCTAGTGAGGCTCAAGGCGATAAAGACAGCAAAAATGGGAACGAAAGGCCAATTGCAAAGTATATCACAGAAGGCCCTAGCTTTTATTTATTTTTTCCTATCTTCATATTCCAATCTGTCAGCAACACTCCAGGGCTGAAACTTTCTAGAAGCAGAAATGCAAGCCTCCTGGTAAAATAGCTAGAGGTATGTTGTGTTGACATAGTTCCAAGTCACAAGCAAATGTCTACCTTTGAGGAGAACTGAAGAGAGGTTCCTTCTCCGACAATTACGTCTGTCAATTACCTAGCAGACTATATGAGAGCGATTATATTGCATTAGTTTTAGAGAAGATCTTAAACATGATAATTATCAAAGATCATTAAAATGTTAAACATTTGGGATAAATTAATTCAAGTTTCCTAACGAATAAAATGAAATTTTTGTTCTATTTTGTAGATATTAATGAATGTCAAGAATCCAGCCCCTGTCACCACCGCTGTTTCAACACCATAGGAAGTTTTCACTGTGGATGTGAACCTGGGTATCAGCTCAAAGGCAGAAAATGCATGGGTAAGAAAAGGCCTTTGAATTCAAAATAGCATCTTTGTAACTTCTTAATAATGTCTGATCTAGACCCTTTGCTTTGCCCTGAGCCTGAGTTATAGAAAGGAGACCTACTATGTATCCTATATATAATCTATACAAAACTAAAATGGCAGCAAATACTGTGCTTTAGGGGATTTATTTTCTAATTACATAACCATTTTTGAAACATTTTCTTTATTTACCAATTTTCACAGAACATTAACATATACACATATAGTTATATATATAATAATTGGGTATATATAAATATATATATATATATAATTTTTATTTTTCTAGGAAGAAGAAATGGTTGGTATGGCTACTTACCCTGTGAAGTGATGTTTTTTATTTTTATTATTTTATTTTAAAATGAAGGGTGTTTTGTACCTTGATGGATTTAAACACTTCAACTTTACATGATGCAGTCAACATCTACATTAGTTTATAACATCCTTAAATCCCAAAGTATAATTTCTATGGGAAGTTGAAGAAATCATGTTCTCAATCTGCATTGCCTTTGTCTTTGCATGAAGATGTGAACGAGTGTCGACAGAACGTATGCAGACCCGATCAGCACTGCAAGAACACCCGCGGCGGCTATAAGTGCATCGATCTTTGTCCAAATGGGATGACCAAAGCGGAAAACGGAAGCTGTGTTGGTGAGTGCCTGGCTGTTTCAATGACTGAGATCCATTTACCATCGAAAGGTCAAGTAAGGCTTCCCTTTTAAAACGAATTATTTGAGTAAAATTTGAGGAAAAAGAAAAAACAAAAAAAACACAAAACAAACAAAAAAAAAAAAACAAGGAAATTGTTCTTTTTCCATAAGTTATTTTATCCCCAACTTTTAGTATGATTGAGCTCTGAAGTCCCAGGGTCATGTCAATAGCAAGAAGTACAAGTTACCATGGTGACTAATGACCATTCTGAGTTCCCATCAGTTAAATAATTTGGTTCATATAGTTTAATTACCACATATATTAATAAATTTACACTATTTCTAATATTAAATTTAGCATATATGTTTAGAATTCCGTAGGAGAGTTGAGAAAAAATTTATTTGTAGAATTTATTAAAAGTACAAAAAATATATGTATGTGAACACACAACATAATATATATATGACTTACTATTGAACTGTACACCTGAAACACTGGATTTCATTAATAGAAGTTCAAAACATAATTATTATAGAACTAAACATTTAAATTACAATATAGTGACCAGGCAATAAATTAAATTATATTTCTCCCCAAGATTCTTATTTACATGCCTGTTTCATACCATGCTGCCATAGCTGGCAGAACTGTAAGCTGCATGATTTACACAAATGAAACAAATAGTATCCCTGCTCTCATGTACTTACAATCTACTGGGATAGATTGGCAAACTCTTCTTCCTTCACTGAAAGAAAGAAACAAACTATAACACAAGGCAGAAAAAAACATCATAAAAGAGGTACAAATAAATTGTACGAGAGCACTAAAAAGAGGGATCACATGTCACGGGAGTGACTATCAGAAGCGGCATGGAGGTGATCACGTTTAAATATAGCCATGACTGGAATGGTGTGGAGGTGGGAGAAAAAGGAAAGAAGACAAGCCCAGTTCAAGGGGGAAAGAGCCGGACTTAGAGAGAACATGTTAAAATTCATCCTTCCTTCTTGACAGCTGTCTGTCCTTGAACAGATAGTCCTAAGATGACACAGAAATTTGAGTTTCAGTTTCTCATTTTCAAAATGGGGCTTTTAAAAAATTTCTGAAATATTTATTAATAAATTACAATATGTCTTGGATTTGTTTCAAAATAATATGAGTAGGGGGAGTGTATAAATATAAAGAAAAGAAAATTGACCAGTCGTTGATACTTGTTGAAGTGTATGGAAGTTTAGTATACACTTAAAAACACACAACTGGGCAGGGGGAGTTGGACTATCAGATTTCAAAGACTCTTTTCAGTTCTGTGGTTAAAGGTAAATATATTTTTTAACACCTAAGAATAGTAGCCAACTCAGAGCATCATATGCAGTTGTACAATAAATATTTTTAAGACTATTGACTCTATAATTATGTATAAGATTAATTAGAAATGAGATGAGCTGAAAGACAAGAAGACTGTTTAAGAAGTACAGCAAAAATATAGCTAAGTGGAAATGAAAAATGGCGATATGTAGGTTTGATTGATGGAGGTAGAATTCTCAACGTTGGAAACTGAGAGAATAAGTTCATGATAACATTTGAAGCCTGGTTGGGGAGAAAGAATATTGTTACCATAAGTACGGGAGCAATGGTAAGACATTGGAGACATGCTGAGTGTGAAGTACTACTGGTAAAACACGGAGATGGAGATGGCCAGCCAGCAGCTAGAAATATGGCACTGGAGAGAAGAAGCAATGCATTACTATTGCTTTAAATCTACATCAACAAGTTTACTAGATTCACTAGTGTAAATAAGCTGGCCAAAGGAGAAGGGAGTATAGAGAAAGGAAAACAAACAAAAATCTGAGAATAAAACCCTTTTCATAGAAAGGAACAAAAGGAAGAACAGTAGCTAGTTAGGAAGTGGAAGAACCGGGTCTTGAAACCAGGTTTTCTGACTCCATGTCTCAAACACATGGTAAGAAATGCAACTTTTGGCAATTCCAGAAAGAATATTCACTTTAAATATTAGGTTTTGCAAGAGGGGATGTTATTACTTTTTATTGCCTTCATGTCTATAGATATCGATGAATGTAAAGATGGGACCCATCAGTGCAGATATAACCAGATATGTGAGAATACAAGAGGCAGCTATCGCTGTGTATGCCCACGAGGTTACCGGTCTCAAGGAGTGGGAAGACCCTGTATGGGTAAGTGAGCGGGAACTCTCCTTGAGTAATAAAGCTACTCACATAGTTACCTAGTCTTTCCACTCATTATCCTCAAATGCTTTCTTGCTGTGATTAGATTTGTAAGTAATTCATAACAATTTGAATTGCAGTTGACCCTTGAACAACAGTGGGTTTGAACTGTGTGGGTCCACTCATATGTGGATTTTTTTTCAATAAGTATACAGTCAGCCCTCCGTATTCCTGGGTTTTGCACCTATGGATTCAACCAACCACTGATCGAAAACAGCATTTGCATCCAGCAGCTGGGAATTCGTGGATGTGGAGGGCCGAGTTTATGCACTATCCTATGCTGTTCTATATAAGGGACTTGAGCATCCACAGATTTTGGTATCTGCTGTAATCCTAGAACCAATTTCCCTGCAGTTACTAAAGGATGACTGACTATCGAGGGAGTCAAAAGTTATACACAGATTTTGTTACTGCATGTGGGTTTGGCATCCCTAACCCCCACATTGTTCAAGGGTCAACTGTACTTCATACTGAGTTCAATTTATACTAACATTTCAAGTGATAATCTCTGTGGAGTGCTTACTATATACTATGCATATCAAAATAAGGTTCTGACGTATTTGCCATGACAGCTTAATTGTGAGTATTATGTCATTGATTATTGCTCTATGCACATGACATAAATGTTTGCATGGATACATTTAATTTGAATATGATGTGTACTTGTATGTAACATGGAGGTTTAGGTACAAGGGATTAAAATGCGAATACGCAATTTAAGCACATCGATAATTATTACATTATTTACCATTTATTTAATACTTACTACGTGCCATTCCCTATGCTAAGAATATTTCATTTAAGTCTACCAATTGCCTATTTGTTTCCACCTTAGTTATAATTGAATTTAAAGTAAGGCAGATAACAGATAATAGAAAATATTGGTAAGAAGGTAACCATATACTTTTTATCAGATTAAGAAACTGAACTCTATTCCTCTTCAGAATATTTAAGTGCAGCAAAAAATTGTGTAGATTTTGAATACTGGCTTCTGTTTTGCATGCTATGCTTTTAAAATCGATTACTTTGATTGTCTACTTAACAATTATTTATAGCAAATTCTCTCACAAAGACTTAGTTCGGTCTTTATGTAATACCTAGCATAGTACTTTGCACATAGCAAATGTTCAGAGTAATACTTTACTAGAAACCCCTTCATAAATAAATATTTTTTAATAATAGAAATGCTTATCATTTTAGTGTTTTATTTAGATATTGTAACTTATATATAATTTAACATCTCCATCGGTCATAGCAGTGACCTAGCAGAGTGAAACATCTTTATTGGTTTACTAATTTGACCAGAAGTTGAATGTCAGGGACTGAGCTGGGCAATAAATCAATGAAGAAAGCAGTGCCATTGCCTTAAAGAGATTTAAAATGTTCATTTTAACTTTTGCCTATTAAAATAATTTTTATAGCAAAATTTACTTCTTTTATTTTACTTATTTATGTTTCTTTCATGCCACTATGATAATGAATCAAAGGATTTGGTTTTGATCTCTGATTTTCATACTTTTCCTACTTATAGGAAAAGTTGCAAGTGTATACTCTGTGTTGACCTAGAAATAGAAAGAAAAATAACTTCTTTTAATTTTATAGACTTTATGAGTTTATACCTTAGTAAGAAATTACTTTGTTTTTATTTCTTTTTTAATTTTTGTAAAAAATGGAATTGGTTTGATTATTAATTAATAATAGTTGATTCAAAAGAGACCAAAGAAAATAAAAATCTTTGTAGTCATACCAGTATTCCAGCATCTGAAACTTATAAATGTATAAAAGATGAGAGATGCTAGTGGTCAATATTATAATTAAATACAAACTAGTGATGTGACTGTGTTCTTAGAACCTCCACCAACAGAATTAAGCTCTGAACTCTAGTTTTTCTGAATTCGAGACCACATTTTCCCATATGGTCCTTTATGTGAAGCAATCTTTAGGGAGAATCATAGAATCTTCCTATAGGTTCACAACTGAACGATTAATGCTTTCTCAAAAGTTCACAACAGTTGAGACATTACTGTATTCCTGGCATTAAAGGGTAACATAATGTCTTCAGTTTGTTTCACAGACTGATTCTTTATTCCTGTGTTTTGTGTGTATATGTGTATGTGTTTTTTTTTCTCTCTCTCTCTTTTTTATGTATCATGGCACACGAGCAGACATTAATGAGTGTGAACAAATGCCTAAGCCTTGTGCATATCAGTGCTTCAACACCCCCGGCAGCTTCAAGTGTATCTGTCCACCAAGACAACATTTATTAGGGGACGGGAAATCTTGCGCTGGATTGGAGAGGCTGCCAAATTATGGCAGTCAGTACAATAGCTATAACCTTGCACGGTTCTCCTCCGTGAGAAACAACTATCAACCTCAACAGCATTACAGACAGTACTCACATCTCTACAGCTCCTACTCAGAGTATAGAAACAGCAGAGCATCTCTCTCCAGGACTAGAAGGACTATTAGGAAAACTTGCCCTGAAGGCTCTGAGGCAAGCCATGACTCGTGTGTAGGTAAATGTCAGCCATGTTACATTTCCTTTCTGTGGGCTCACTTATGGACCAGTCTGAGCATTTGTACAGCACCTGTAATGGTTTGGGTGCAGTGAGCTACATTCGTTCTCAAACCTGGGATGAATGAGTTTCAAGAAATTTATTCTAACACCTGAAACTATGACGAATCTTATTCGAATAAATGATGTATTTACATGTATGCATTCTAATAATTTATTATTGTTTTATACTGTGTTTTTGGTCACCCTGAAAGTGTTGTTCAATTTAATGATATATAGAAATAAATTTCAGTGGCATATGGAATATAACTTTTTAAAAAAAAGAAGTGTATATTGTCACATAATATAATACCATAATTATGGCTACGTCTGATTGATGCCAAAGCAATGGGTTAAAAGTGAACCTTTCAGCTATTCAGTCGGCTGCTTGTTCTCTGTGACAACCAACACTGTGCTGACTGTTGTCTCATACTCCCCATAAAATGTTTTAGTTTGACTATTTTGAACATAGATATGTCACTGAAAAGATCACCTGAGACAGGACAAAATTAAGTTGCTTGCTTCCGTCACTCTAAAATATGTGCTTTTCAGTATCTTTATCTAAACCCACAAGTCTTTCATGAAATATGTTTACAAAAGTGAAGTATAATTTCCAACTTAAGAAGTGAAACCTTGTTTTCTGTTAAATTGCCAACATTACCATCTGTCATTCATTTAATTCAGTTTGCTGTGAGTATTCACAGTTGGCATGTCATCGAGCTATGCACCAAGAGAAATTAGCAAAGAGGAATTAGCCCCACTAGTTGTTAGATGAAAAAAGAAAGCAAGGATGAGTAGAAAGAGAGGGGCAGAAAGAGAGAAAAGAAAGAAATTCTGTTTAAATTTAAGAGAGACCCCTATGCCAATCTCGCATTTTTCTTGTGTTCTACACTTTGCTTATTCTCTCCTCAGTATGCTTTCTATTAAATATTTCTCTTAAACTTTTAAAAAATTTCTTCTCCTGCTGAATTCAATTTTTTTTATACCTATTCCAAGCCTGTTCCTGTATAATTATCTTCTCAGACATGCTTTCTTAGTAACTTTTGGAGTAGACCAGCTTCTTATATCATCTCTGCTCAGCTGGACCCTCAATCCCTCTGGGTACTTAAACTTTAACCTTTTTTTGTTAAGTTTATATTTTACCAGGACTTTTCCTTCTAGATGTCCTGATGTACCTGAAGCTCTAAAATGATGGATATAAAGTCTTATTCTTGTGTCAGCTTCCTAGAACTGTGGACAGTACTAGTTTCTTCTACTTTTTAAACTTCAAACATTAATGCATACATTAACAGCTCTACATTTTGTCCCATATGGCAGGGGTCCTCAAGCCCCAGATCCCAGACTGGTACTGGTCAGTGGCCTGTTAGGAACCGGGCCACACAGCAGGAGGTGAGCAGCAGGCAAGGGAGTGAAGCTTCATCTGTATTTGTAGCCACTCCCCAGTGCTAGCATCACTCACTGCCTCAGCTCCACCTCAGATCATCAGGCATTACATTCTCATAGAACCACTGATCCCTGGTGTCAGAAAGGTTGGGGACCGCTGTCATATGATCAAACGCTACTTAATTGCTAAACCTGTGAATTCCTGTCCTTGTTAGTATGTCAAATGCTATTCTAAACCTGCTCTAAGCCATTCTGACTGTTGTTAATTTGTGCACACAATTTTGACCTGACTCTTTGGTAGTTAAAATTTTCATTATTTTTATTGACAAAATTAGCATCTGACATTTTGTCTTTCAAAGTTTCTTCCAAATAGTCCCACCGAAGGATTTTCACACCCTATTATCATCGCACTCTTCACCTTCATTTTAGACAAGCTCTTTTCTTCTCTTCCTTTATTCTCCTGCCCCCAAATCGTTGTATATGCTATGATAAATGAATTAAACTACACCCCCCCAAACACCACACATCATCTTACTGACTTCTTCTCAATCATCTGAAGGCCCAAGTCATTCATTTTAAGAAAGTGTTTCTGATTAATAACCTAATTTTCTATTTTTTTTATCTCTACCTATGCCTTGTAATTTCGTCATGGTAACATCTTATCAGTGCTTTCTGTGACTTTGTGTTTATATTACACCAATTTTATGTTTACAGAAGTCATCTTCCCCAAAGCATCTACTGATGCAGCTACTGTTTGAGAGTGAGGACCAATCTTAGAGAATCTAAATTAAACTTCCATAACTAGACAGTTACTGGATTGTTAAGTTTTATTTGGAGGCAATTAATAGGCTTTGACATTTAGAAATATTTCTTAAAATATGCTGAGTATTTATAGTGTTGGTACTAAAAAAAAATTTACACCAAAATTGCAGACAGCTTTGGAATTATATGATGAGCAAACTTGCAATAAACACCAAATGCCTTTAATTAACCATCTGGGATAACTTACAAAAGATTCAAATTAACACTGTGGAATCTTGTTAGATGAGCTAAATTTTAGATTTTTAAGGATTTGATTTCAAAGCTTCACAGGAAAAATGAGGACTGCAGTGTTTCTGCATGCAGGAATCACACTTTGGGCCACTCTAGAATTCATATTTTGGGAACTGCAATGTTGACTACCTGGAGTTCAACATCCCTTACATTTCTGTTGTTATTCTAGGTTAAAGGAGATTATAAAGGGAGAAAGTGAAAATAACACACCTAAGTTTTGGAATAAATGCTTTAATTAACTAAAAAGAGCAAAAACATTGAGTAATATTAAATATTGTTAACAGAATTTGAATCATTGCAATATTTTCTGAGCATGTGCAAAATATGCAAAATGAGCAGATTATTTTGCTCTGAGACATCTCCCGGTTTTTGCTTTGTCTTCCCTTTACTTCCACCAGATAGCACTCCTACTCCCGTTCATGTCATATTCTCCTCTCCATTCTTGCACCAGTTGGTGTGTGCTCATAGACTGTGAGCAAATATTAATATTAGTCAAAGCAAACGCAGTTGGGATAAGAAATCTGAGGCCTCCCAAATCACATCTCTTGTCCTGAAAGCATATACCAGTTAATTTTTAGTTATCATCTATTCTGGATTGTTCTTTTGCTCTTTTCTTGGCTTTGTTTCATAATAGCAAATAGATACCTCTTTGTAGTTTAGAAAATGCTTCCACATATATTACTGTATATGAACCTTCTAAAACCTGTAAAGTAGGGAGATTGTAAAAGTGACTTCTTTCAGCAGTAGAATCAGCTGAGATCTTGAGAAGTGGCCTGCCCAAGGTAACACAGCAACTATATATGTAATTGCCATTAATCCTTAATATGAGTTCAATGAATATCCCTATCACAAACATACAAACACTTCACTTGATAATATCTGTGTATGGGAATCTGCATGGGTATTGGGGGTTGGTGTAGGATGAGAGAGAGAGAGAAGCAGCTAAAGTTAAAAATTAACATTCCTTTTTCCAGTTAATCTCAATAAAAATATTATCTTTTTGATAAATTCTACTATTATGTCAACAGTCTAGTACCTTGGTAGATTAGGATCCTGAACAAATCTGTTTTGTCTGTCATTCTTGTTTTACCTAATACAAAAATAGGCCATTTTGGGGTTTCAGCTTATAAATGTTTTTACGCAGAAGAGATGTTCACATATTGTAAAATACCATAGTTTATAGTGGACGCCATTAAAAACAGACTCTGATATAAAACAGCCCTGAGCATTTTTAAATATATGAGTGTTAAATCACCAAGAAGTTTTTCTATGGTATATCAACAGTTTGTTTACATTTGGTTCTGTCAGTTTCTGCCTTTGTTTTGCATGGTTATAACTCTGCTTTCTTTCTACACAGATATTGATGAATGTGAAAACAGAGACACCTGCCAACATGAGTGTAAAAATACCTTTGGAAGCTATCAGTGTATCTGCCCACCTGGCTATCAACTCATGCTCAATGGAAAGACGTGTCAAGGTGAGACCATTTTGGGATGTTTATTGCAGCAATTTGACTTAAAATCAACATAGGCGAGTGTGAGAAATTAAATGCTTTTTTTTTTTTTAATAATTATTCTCCTAGTTACTTCCTTTCCCTTCTCATTCCCAATGGTCTGATTTATCTTAAAGCATTGCTTTTGCAGTAGGAGAAGCAAGGAGAAAGCAATTAAGCAAAGGAAAATAGTTGAGAGATATTTTTGATATGGTCTTACTGGCAGGACTAAGAATACCTAAACCAGTTTATTTTATGTATTTTTAAAACAAAGTTTTTAAATATTTTTTTACGATTCAGCTAAGATGGACAGAGAAATGGGAAGAGTGCTCAGTAAATTTACTTCAGTGTTAGGCATTATTTTATGATTAATATGCAATCTCTTCCCTTTGAGATCTTAGATTCTAGTGGAGATAGACACGCAAATAACACAATCAACATACAAGGTTATAAGTGCTATCGCAAAGTTTTAGACATCTGCAGTGATAATAGAAAAAAATATCAATCTCAATAGTTTACTTTTTATGCAAAAACATGAAAGGAGCATTGGACTTTAAATTATTGCAGTGTATACTTAGATTAAAAAGAAATAGAAACTTGTATAAATCTTGAAAATCTTCTTACATACCTTCTCAATTTTGTGGACAAAATCTAGTAGTAATATGTAGGTATTAATAAGCCTCTGAATTTTCTTAACTTCTGTCATGTACAAGCTATATCCCTTTCTAAAGTACAGCAAATAAAATCTCCAAAAGAGTGTTTTATCAGAATTTTTCTTCTCTGTAAGATTCACAAAAGACTTGCTAGGATGCAACTTGAGAAAGATGTGTTCTAGAGACAAGACCAGGGTGGAAAACGGCTTCACCCGAGTTACCGTGAGCCTTTCCACCTCTACGCCACCCATTCACACTCCCTGAGAGCCCCACTGGGTCACGTGGGCTAAAGAAGGACCGTGGACACAGTAATAACCTTTGCTCTCAGCCATCAGTCTCCAAATGTTTATGAAGCACTAACTCTTATTCAGAACATTTTACTGAGATTTGAAGAACCGGTATAACACATTTATCGTATAGTCTTATGTTTTTTCCATAAGTAATAATTTATACCCAATCTATAGATAGTAAAACTGATTCTCAGAATGATTCTATGAGGCTCAGTGTCTGACAAAAGTCAAGAGCAAGGCTAGGACTTGATCACAGATCTCATGTTTAGAATAGTCTTTCTCTCTCCGATAATGCTGTGAACACCGGGATTATTATTCTATGGCAGTAGCCTGTTTTATAACTTTCTTCAGCTCTTCAACCCAAGAATCCTTCTGAAGAGGTGGCAGTGTCCAACACTAACATGACACTCCCCACAGGTGCACCAGACACCTCAGAAGGATGCAAGGTAGATACTGAAGCATTTTGAATAACCAACTGAACTGCAAAACCCCTTAGCTAGATTTTTAAGGGTTCTATTATGTCATATTCTCATTTTCTTCTTTTCTAAATTTTTTGTTTGTTTTTTAATTGCCCTTGTCACTTAATCAGTTTAAAACATTTTTCAACTTTCAGTTGGGCTTCAGAGAGTGGAAAATAATGTGAACAAATTAGAAGCAGGTGTCATTTGAAATGGTTGCAATTTAATGGATTGCATATTTTTGTGATTTTAAAAAAGACATAAGAGAAAACAATTATACCCTTTAAAAAAGTCTTTACTCTAAAGAATAATTTGAAGTCTTTTTATAGCTTTAGAAAGTGTTTGAGAGATTTATGAGGAACAAAAGACTACTTTTCATTCACATACACATTTTTGACGCTTTATACATTATCGATAGAAATATCAGTAAGAAAAGGGAAATAAACATGAATTTGACATTGAACAAGGACAGAGACTGTCAAAAGAGGAAGTCACCAGATTGCCCAAAATGAAAAACAACACACCCTATCATAATTTGCCCAAGGGAAACTAAAAAATCCTTCCATAAATTTTAAGCACTACTAATCTAATTCTATCAGCATTGCATTTGAAAGGAGTGTTCTATCCAAGTTTTAAAAAAGTAATCCATAATATTTATCAAGAATCAATATTATTCTATATTTTCCATAAGATAAATGTTTCAAATATGTTTATCCTAAATTATTTTTAATGTATCCAGAAGTGCTTGGTTAAATGCATTCATATGTTCTGAAGCTATTAATATAAAAGTTTGTCAATTCATCTTGGTATTTTTTCCTTCTAGCAATAATGTTTATATTATAAAATGACTATACTTTAATTTCTATCATAATAATCTTCTTATAATAGAACATATAAACCAGACATCACCACATTGTCAGTTAATAGAAGGCAGCTCAATTTCTCCATCATTTTCGACTTTTTTTTTTTTAAGGCCAGTGAGTAAAAACAATGAGCAGAGGGAATGGAGCGAACACCTATCCCGATGAGAGAGTAATAGGTGGAAGACAAAGGAGAGCCACCTACCCAGAATCGCAAATACTTAAGAAAGCTTTCTATGGAAAGTAAACATTATTATGGAGCTAAGGAAAAACACTCTGTATATTAGATTCTGATGTTTCTTTATCGATTCAAATTCAGCCTATGAAAATATGCGATAAGTACAGACAGGTTTCCAGATTCTGGTCCCCATGTCACCGTTTTTAGGGGCCCCTGCAGCTCACTGGCCTCCATATTGAAGCCTGAGTTCACCATAAAAGTTGCACCGAAATGAAATTTGGAGAATGGTTGTGAAGGGAATGGTTTTTTTAATGAGAGAAAAGAAGATAAAGCTAATCAAACTTCTTTCACATTTCTCCAGAGGGCCTTCTACTTCATTTTGAGGCCATCTCACTTTGTCAAAGAGATGAATCTCTTCTGACAGATAAAATCATAATTAAAACATGGTTCACAGAGAGAATAGGCAAGACTGAACTTAAATAAAAACTTGTTTCACACTGTGTTCCATTCCTGTAGGAAACCAGCCTTAATGTAGAACTAGTAATAGGAAGCACGTTGTCAGCACATCCAAGTAACTAAAAAGTTAAGGGATTTACTCCATATCATTCTAGCCCAATGCTTTTTACTTTGTGCAGACTATTAAGTTTAAAGTAAATACATTGTATGTCATTTTCTTAGAAAATAGAATATATTTGGAACCAATCTAAAATGCTCATTTTTAAGTCAGAAATGCAAATGGTAAATAATTCAGAAACAAACTTTAACACCCATTGTCCACGACTAATACACAGTTGTCCCCCTCTCATCTGCGGTTTCGCTTTCCACATTTTCAGTTAACCCAGGTCAACCATGGTCCGAAAATACTAAGTGGAAAATTTTAGAAGTAAACAATTCATAAGTTTTAAATTGCACACTGAATAGGCTAATGAAATTTTGTGCCATGCCACTTCCCACTTAGGACATGAATCATCCATCTGTCTAGTGTATTCATGCTGTATATGCTACCTGCTCATTAGTCACTTAGCAGCCATCTTGGTTATCAGATTGAAGATCGAGTGTGTGTGTGTGTGTGTGTGTGTGTGTGTGTGTGTGTGTGTGTAAGAGAGAGAGAGAGAGAGAGAGAGAGAGAGAGAGAGAGAGAGAGAGAGAGAAGATGTGACAATCCTTCCAGAATACTTTCAGAATAAACCCAAAGCATAGGCTAGCAGTGATATTGAGACTGATGGATTTTTAGGAAAGAGGGTCCATAAAGTACAGCAAAAATTTTAAGGAATTTTAAGGTCCCAAAGTTAACCATATTCTAGAGCAGGAGTCCCCAACCCCTGGACCACAGACCAGTACCAGTCCATGGCCCATGAGGAACCGAGCTGCACAGTGGGAGGTGAGTGGCGGGCAAGGGAGCAAAGCTTCATCTGTATCTGCATCCGCTCCCCAGCGCTAGCATCACCACCTCAGCTCCGCCCCAGATCATCAGGCAATAGATTCTCATAGGAGCACCGGTCCCTGGTGCCAAAAAGGTTAAGGACTGCTGCTCTAGAGCAATAATTTGATACTGTGGTATTTGTATTCTCCTGATGGTGCATGAAAGCTTTCTAGCAGTATGAAAGCAGGCAGATATTTCAGGGAATCAATTTTCATGCAGATCCTCATTTTTCATTAATTCTCCTTGCTAAAGTCAATCCACCTGAGAACTTCCTGTGGCCTGGACTTCTCCTTTCCCCTCTCCCCTCTCATAACCTTCTTCTGCTTTACCAAAAAAAAAAAAAAAAGGTTGCCACTAATCCCTAGTGTCTTTGTGATACCTGGGTGTCAGATGCTTCAAGGCCCATACACAGGGTGAGAACATACTGATGGTGACGGGCCTTATTTCATCATGGCTACAAACCAATGGTGTTAGCTCTCTATTTTAAATTAAATTCCAGAAGCAAACTGATTGTCACAGGAGCACATACTAACACTTATAATCGGACAGAAAATTAATCTTAGACTTTTTCCAACAGTCAGTCTGGTTGGTTTAATCCTAAATACAAACATTTAAATTACATAGCGGTCATCCTCCATTAACTGAGTGAGTTAAGTCTGCAGCACCAACGTTTTGATGAAAATATATTTAAAGCATGTGTACATCAAACAGCGATGCCAGAATTCACATCCCTTGCAACTACTTAAACATGATAATAAACTTTACAGATCATTTTTTAAAAGTAATGAGTTACATATAAGGTTTTCAAATCTTTTTACAAGCAGGCAAGCAAAAATTTTGAAAACTCCTTACTTTAGAGAAAGTTTAAGTCAACTGGCTGCATAGAGGCACTTGTAACAATCCTCTTCTTTAGTGTTTGAGTAAACATAGGTCCTGATGTACAGGAGGGAACAATTACAGTTAATTGGACCCAAATCAGTTCTCTGGAGAGTGTTAGGTCCTAAAGGTCAAATCCAAGACCAGTGGCACCAATAAAGTGTAACTGTTATATCATTTCACAGTAGTGATTTGGTATCTGCATAATGGTATTTATAGTGGACCTGAGTTAAAGTTGTAAAGCTCTTTTGTGGACACTTAGATAACATGAAATAGCACTATGCTAGAGAGAGAGAGAGAGAGAGAGAGAGAGAGAGAGAGAGAGAGAGAGAGAGAGAGAGAGAGAGAGAGAGAGAGAGAGAAGAAATTCCAAGAGATAATAGTCATCCCTCTTATCCATGGGGATACCTTCCAGCACAGCCAATGGATGCCTGAAACTGATAATACTAACTAACCCTATATATGCTATGTGTTTTCCATACATACACATGAAAAAGTTTAATTTATAAATTAGGTACAGTAAGAGACTAACAATAATAACTAATAATAAAGTAGAACAATTGTAACAATGTACTGTAACAAAAGTTATATGAATGTGGTCTCCCTCTCTCTCTCTCTCTCTCTCTCTCTCTCTCACACACACACACACACACACACACACACACATTCATGCACAAAAAACCATTTTTATTTCTAGATCCCCAGATGCTCAAATATGGACCCCAAGTTAAGAGTCATGGCTCAAAAACACACTTTCAGAAAGCTCAAAAAAACTTTCTTTATCTCCATCTTGATGCTTCTTAATTTTAGTGTCCTAAGTGTGTCTTTATTCAAGAATTTTTTATAGAAAATTACTAAATAAACAGCATTTCATTTGCATGTTTCTCTATTACTCTGGGAAGAGCTATTACCCTAGGAAGAGCATCCCATCACCATAACAACCAAGGATGGCTTCTGCAGTTAAAATTCTATAACACTTGGATCATGACTCGGGTTATTCATTGGTCCTGGTTTCTTCTGTATTCTGTCTCTCTCCACAATCTCTGACTGACCTATACAATCTCCTCTGAATTTATGACCCAACTCCCTTAATTTCCACTACTCTGCTTCCTACTCAATAATTTGAACTTATAAAACACAATAAGAAAGAAGGATCATTCACATTTTAAAGAGATTTTTTTACTCTATAGAAAGGTTTACAAGTGTGCTTTAAATTTTTCACTTGTTTTCAGTGAATTAAAATATTATTTGCTTTACAAAACACGAGTAGACTCTATTTTCCAAACATAAAAAACACCAGAGGGTTCTTAATAGCTTTCCTTCTGCTTTTATAGTGTTTATGTTTCTGTGTCCTTTCACATATGTGTAAAAAAATAAATAAATAAAGAACTTATCCTCAAAGGATTCTGGGAAGTAGCACATCAGGTATCAGGAACGTGGTAAAGGGTTGAGGGAGCTTAGGTGCAGCTACCGAGTCATTTATAGGGAGGAGAAAACTGACCCTGAGCACCCCAGCCACATGTCCACAACGCCTGTTCTAATGGCCAGTCTGCCCGGCACTGCTGACGCCACATATTCCTTGTGCTATCACTAGATATTGACGAGTGTCTGGAGCAGAATGTGCGCTGTGGTCCGAACCGCATGTGCTTCAACATGAGAGGAAGCTTCCAGTGCATCGACACGCCTTGTCCGCCCAACTACCAGCGGGAGCCTGTCTCGGGGTACGTCTTGCCTTCCCTTCCCAGACGTGCTTTTGCAAATCTCTCTTCTTCTTTCTCCTGGACCAGCAAACTCTGTTTGCAGTCATGTGTAACTCACAGGAAAACACTAAGCTCAGGGCATATGGGATAACAGTGTGTTCCTTCTCCAATGAATGAGCAAGAAATGAACTCATCCTGCGGCCCCCATGGCAGCCTAAACTGTCACTACTGGCTGCCAAGGTCTCGGGCCTGTCAGTCTCCCCAGCTGGGACCCCACCTTGTAGCACCTAGAAGTGGCCTCAGCAGTGAGCGTTTTACGGGACGAACGCGCCTGCCTTTCTTTGAAGTTCTCTAGTTTCCATTTGTGTTGCCTCTGAGTTTCAAAGTCTCTCAGCACTTAGAGACCTCCAAGAAGTACTTTGGCCATGACTGTGATGACTCACGATGACTTCAGGAGAGAACGGTGATGAGCAAGGATGAGTCAGTCAGTCATCTGCCTCTTCCTACATCTCCTGCTGTCCAAACCCCTGTCTTTTCTGGGTTCTGAATAGACTGCTCTCCTATCTCCTCCCTCCCTTTAAAGAAATGCTGTACTCTGTTCAGTTACCAAGGTAACGGGGTCCTTGATGGGTGATGGTCCTCACAAACAGGGTCCGCTGGTAAGGAGGTGACTCTGAAAGCAAATGTGAGTTGGCGCTCACACCTTGTTTTTCCCGGCAGCCGTGACTGCCAAGTTGCTGTAACCTGGGCAAGTGTGGGCTGCCCAGGGCCCAGCAGAAAGCTCGTCATCACCGGTCTGAGGGCCGTACAGAGCGGGAGGAAATGAAGAATATTGATTTATGAAACTTGTAAAAATATTCTTACCAAAGAATTCATATCTTCAGAAAATGATCCTTTGTGCATTTTTTTTCCCTTTATTACCCGTGATTTCTGGCAGACAGTTTACAAGTCATGATGACTCAAAAACAGCCAATGGAAAAAGAAAATACAATATTTTTCATTTAAAATACGTGTAAGGCAAATAGAAAGAGAAGGGTTTTCTTCCAGGAATTCTAATTGAGCTTTTATTATTTCCAAAAAATAAACCAAATATCAATATTTCTATTTCAGCTTTCAAACAGTATTAGCATAGATGTTAAACTTTTAAAATAGTCTGTATTCCTCTCTTTAAGAAATCCTTGTTTCCAATATAAGTACAGATGCTTCTATTAACAAAACCAACTTTTCAAAGATACTCTTGTGGTACTCATGCTTGCTCTGTGGTTCAAAAGCTTCCAACTGTAATGGAACTGAGAGAGAGAGAGAGAGACATTTGACTCTACATCAGCATACTCTCTTAAATTAACCATCTGCATCTGGTTTGAGTTAGTGACACAGGACATGGAGTGAGCCTGTTGCTCTTGAGTCAGACCGTCCCCTGCCTTTAATGCCTGAACATTGTCATGGGTCGTGATCACCTGCATCACGTCTTCTCCGGCCTCCGAGCCAGATAACTATATGTATTGCATGTGTTTGTTGTCCTCAGGTTCTGCCTCAAGAACTGTCCACCCAATGATTTGGAATGTGCCTTGAGCCCATATGCCTTGGAATACAAACTCGTCTCCCTCCCATTTGGAATAGCTGCCAATCAAGATTTAATCCGGCTGGTTGCATACACGCAGGATGGAGTGATGCATCCCAGGACAACTTTTCTCATGGTGGATGAGGAACAGACTGTTCCTTTTGCCTTACGGGACGAAAACCTGAAAGGCGTGGTGTACACAACGCGACCCCTACGAGAACCGGAGACCTACCGAATGAGGGTTCGAGCCTTATCCTACAGTGCCAATGGGACCATCGAATATCAGACCACATTCATAGTTTATATAGCTGTGTCAGCCTATCCATACTGAGACGGCCGCCCCAGCCCAAGCCACATACTCAAGGCGCATTAATCACGGGAATCACATGCCCTTCCAGGTCACCGCCTCCTGAACAGTTGCAATCTTGGCAACTTGAAAATGGTGCTATGCTCTGTTTCGCGTGCCTTTCTTGGGTTCCGCTGAGGTATTTTCATGATCCCACCATGCTCACATCTTTTGTTAAAGTCTAGAAACGTTCCTTATTATTTTCTTTATTTATTACACTGGAGCAGTTACTTTCCAAAGATTATTCTGAACATCTATAACAAGACACATCAGCGATTGTAGCTAAGATCATTTTTCTACAATGAACAAAAATAACTATAATAATAATTCAAAGCCAAGCAGACTTTTGAGCATTCAACCATTTTTAAAATAATGAAACTGTTTGCTCTGTGTTTTGATCAAAACTTATTAATTAACCTATGAAGCTGCTTTTTTTTTTAAGTTGATACTTTTTAATGGGACTTACCTATTTTTACTTTAAGGAAAAAAGAAACACCACTCGTTTTAGAAATATAGTACAGCTTCTAGAAAGTTAGTTTGATCTCAAATGGCATTCATCTTGATTGAGTATCCAGAATAAGAATATTTTCAGTGACTTTGTAAAATGAATTGAACCACTTATAATAATAAAAAATATATATATTACTTTCTCCTCAGATAGTAATTAATGGCATAGATCTTTGCCCTAACATTTGATATACTCTTCCATTCAGTTAGCTCCTTAACGTTTACATCCATAATCTTTTTAACTTTCCTTTCAATTGGAAACTATTTTTTAAAATATTAGTGGGACATTTTTCTTTGTTTTTCTTGAAAAACCTCATTTGTTCAAATTAGCATAAATGTTTAACGTCAATACACTGTACTTGGTGGTAACAGACTCTGGAAGCAATTGCCAAGATGTATTCTATTTTTATGAAGTGTATATATGTATTACCTTAGTGTGTATTTTCTATGTAATATCTTGATGGACTCTTTTATAAAATTATTTTATAAAAAAAAAAAAACAATGTTACAGGAAAACCGGCCTAAATAAAATTTTCACATCTTTTTTCTTAACTTTATTGAAAATCTAAAATTCACTTCCTTACAGCTAGAACAGGTGTTAAAGTTCATAGACACACCCACACGTATGTGCATATGTCACATATGTCATGTCACACATATCATTTAATTATCACAACAGCTCTTGAGATATGTAATACTATATTGTTATTCACATTTTATAGGTCAGGGACTCAGATAACTTATGTAACTTCCTTAAAACAACACAGCTAATTAATGGCAGAAATATCATACCTCTGCCTCTTCAAACTTCGAGTCACATGATATCTCCAATGCATGACAGTTTTCTCACCTACCTAAACAGATTCTTTATATCTCATCTGCTACCTGTGATAGGTCATAAACTCATGGAGGCCTAAACATGGCCTATGAATGAAAGATTTTTACCTAGAATCACATTATGCAAAGAAATCTAGAAAAATCCAGTCTACAGTCTGGCAGACAGGCAGCTGATTGTTTGACTCAGTGTTTGCCAAAGAATATTCTGTAGAAACATCAGTTCAGTTAAGGTACTTTGAGTCATCTGGGTTCCAAGGTCAAACGAGTTTGGGAAACTGTATAATATGTCCTCCTATTAAATGTTTACTGTGAACACTAACACTTAAAGGGGCTTAGAAGAGCAGTCATAAGTAGATAGATTTAATTTGTTCAAGTCAACATTTTCCAAAATATTTAATCACAAATCTTTTCCCCTACTACATTATAATATCTCACTGAGCAATTGGAGAAATGCTGGTTTAATACAGTCGAGACACCTGAGTGACTCCTCGACCCTTAGAAAGGACACTTCACTGCCAACTTTGGTAAAAAGTTCCACATGACCCCGACTATGGAACTTTCTGAATTAAACCACATTATTTTTTCCGCATTTCCTCTGTCTAGTGTTCTGTGACCATAGAATGACCAGCCATGAGCTACTGCACAGTCCTTAGTAGAAATAGACTTCTGGTTACTATACTATTGTTTTAGAAATTCCTATATGGAGCCAGAATATCCAGCCATAATTTTGACTTTGACCAAGAACTTTTGAGAAAATTTCCTTGAAATGCCTCATAATCACCCTAGTGGTTGAGCAGAGTTTAGACAATGATATCAATCACCAAGGCCAAATATTCTCTCAGGATTACAGAACAGGTTGTGGAGGATCTAGCAAAGCTGTAAGGAGCAAGCCTACATCTTGTTGCCATGACAGTCTTCTGATCCTGCCAAATCCACAACGACCCCGGATGGGATGACTAGCAGGAAAAGGAAGGTCTCCAAAGGGAGGAAATCGAAGGGGAAAATGAGAAATCTAATAGGTAATATTAGATTCAAATATACACAACCTCATGTGTCATATATATATATATATATATATATATATATATATATATATATATGACACAATATAATTAATCTGATCTCAACATAAGAAGTGTGATCTACACAGGTGGTCACCCAACTTTTTCTGTAAAGAGAAAGTTAGTAAATATTTTAGGCTTTATAAACCATGTGTTTTCTCTTGCTACTTCTTAATGCTTTTTTGCACAAAATCAGCCATAGACAATATGTATACATGTAATTTCTCTGTTTTTGTTGCTTTGTGTGAGTGGGGGGTAAAGAGGTAGCATTGGCATTGATAGAGAAAAATGAATATGGATCCTAGTAGGAAGATGTGTGAAATTGAGGGGGAAAAAAAAACAGCTGCCTCAAAAAAAAAGGCCAATGGTTTTACATTCATTCAACCAACACACAAACTCCCTACTCACGATTAGCAAGGAAAATTGGTAAAGAAGGCCTTTGACCTTCCTCTGCTGTTGAAACTTTTCTCTTTAAGACTTATGTCCATTTTTACTTGATTTCATGGAGTAATAAGGTGCCCATAGATGGTTGTATGGATGGATGGATGGATGGATGGATGGATGGATGGATGGATAGATGGATGTGTGTGTGTTAAGGGGAAGGGTGTTATTTTCCTGAAGCCCATGAAGAAGCTCTGTGTTCCAGCCACCCTAAGAATGTTCCTAATGATAATAATGCACTTTGATCCACTGGGACATTTGCTTGCTTTTTTCCCCAGAATTCTGCAAGGAACAATGGGACAAAGAAAAAAATCTTTAGCTGCCACATGATTTTGTTGTGCTAGGAGGCTGCCCGTGTACACTGAGCCACTTTGTTCTTATTCTATTGGTTTTCAGGTTCTCAGCGTGTCTGATTTTCAAGCTTGTAATCCATACAAGATAATGCTCTTATGTTTCCAGTTTCCTCCACCTCCGAATCAGACAGCAGGCTAGAGACCAGTCGTTGTGCTCTGGACTGGGCTCCCGAATAAAGTGGTTCCATGTGTAGAAGCTGTGCCTGACGTGTCCCATTGGCCATGGCTTATTCCAACTCTGTAGGGACACTGAAAGAATGCATCAACAGACTTTCCCAGGTATCTAAAACACATTTTCAAAATGTCAAGTGACCCTTGATGACCAGTCTGCTGATTAAATGCAGCATTCCAGGGGCCCTTGGAGGGGACAAGCTGAGGCCAAGTTTTCAGCATGTAATCACCACTCCACTGAGTCAAAAAGCTCACTGCCAAGCTGGAGCAGCAGCAGGACACGTAACTGGTCAGAATAATTGTAGTTTCCCAATCACCTCCCTCTGCCAAGATTTTGTTTCAAAGTATTCTCAGAGGAATAGCCTGGGAATTTGGAAGGTCTTCACAGCGGTTTTGGGAAACGCTCCTCCCTCCCATTTCTACCACCTCGGCCCTCATCCTGGCCATGATACATCTTAGCTGCATTAGGTTACCTCCATTTTTGTTGATTCTCCCGCCTTCAAGTCAGTAGCAGAATCATCTTCTACTAGAAATGGTCTCTCTCGTTCTTGGAACCTGCAGTCATACTTTCTGGTAATGTAGGGATAATATTAAGACAACATCTAAGATCCTCAACCATTTGCCACCCAATGACAATCAGTTTACATAGAAAGATATAAAAAGTTAAGACAACAATATAGACTCCTGTTGGGCTGGGACAGATTCTGCCTACATTGTGAGTAAGACCAAGGACCTCACCAAAATCAGACGAAGGGATATTTTTGACTTCTTTTCCCTGGGTCTTTCTAGGGAAGCTGAGATAGACTGGAGAATTCAAAAAAGATTTTGAATCTCAATGGTGAAAGCTCAGAAAGAGAACACACCAGATAGAAGCCCAAGCTTTTAACTCTTATGTTCAGTCTCTTAACTGTGCCACTTCTGAGCAACAACGTGGAGGTCCAGACCATCACGGACAATGTGGTTGCTGTTTGTCATCAGACAAAAGAATTGTCTCTACAACAAAGAACTTCCAAAATGACAGAGGAGAAATTATACATTAAACAACTTTAATAAATATTCTGTAAAAAATGAAACATCGAAAATTTAGGACATGAATCTCTTAACTTATCTTAGTCAACTTCTCCACAAGCTTACTCATATTTTGTATACTCTATACTTATTAAAGTATACATTTTTAAGTGTAAAAAAATTTAACATCGTGACTGCTTCACGTGATGACCTTTCTGTGCGTACATACCCCTGGTGTCTCTGTGTGTGTCCAAAAGCCCTCTCCTTACAAGGACACCAGTCAGATTGGATTAAAGCCTGCTCTAATGACCTCATTTTAACTTAATTGCCATTTTAAAGGCCCTCTCTCCAAATATAGTTGCATCCTGAGGTATTGGAGGTTAGAACTTCAATAAACAAATTATGGGAGCACACAGTTCCATCTATAAAAATAGTACATGGTAGTTATCTGTTTATATGATTCTTCAGAGTCCACACCAAAGCATTTGTTAATAATGTACCTCCTACACTTAGCCCAGAATCTGGCATATAAAAGGACTGAAAAAATGTTTGATACGTGTATGAGTGGTTTACAAATGCCTAACACAGTTGTGGTGAGTGGGGAGAGTTTTATCAATATGCCTGGCTTTCAATGGAAGGAACAAAAAAAAAAACCTATATTGAGTATTAACTTAAAAACCCTTGAAAATGGCCCAAAGCCTTTTAAAAACTCCATCTTTATCTCCAAAATCAAAAATTCCTGAAATTATGGTTAATGGGATTAAAAATGCCAGTTTTCTGCCATGCTGTGCTATGCTCATTTAATGCTTCATATTCACTTACATGAGGAATGTGACTTAAAGAGTTAGCAATTAAGTGGAACAGCAGACAGGAGCTCGGGAGCACAGAGTAAAACCAAATGAAAAATTTAGTGGGAGGAGGAGAAGAGTGGTTACTAAATGGATCAGCTGTTTTGATGTTGAGGAGACATAATGAGATTAAAGACATTGGAGGAATACACAGAACCATCTGGACGGCAAATGAACTATTCGGTCAGTTTTCCCAGATGTTTGGTCTCCACACAACTTCACTCTCCAGTATCTGAAAGCATTCAGAGGAGGGGCTGAATGCTCCCTCTTCCTTCCGGGTTTCTCTTGTGTGTTCAAGCAGGGTCAAACTTCTCCTACTCTTGACTCCTGGTAAGTTCATGGCCTGAAAAAACAATAAATTACCAGCGCCCAGTGATCATAGCTCCCCCCAAGGCAAGATGGTGTGTGTCTCCTCTGGCATTTATAGGATATGGCCAATAGTAGGAAAAGCAGTGGTAAAAGATATGTGATGAGAAGTATGTACCTGTGAGTGTGTTACATACATCTGAATATTTATCACCAAGTGTGATGCAAAGCGAAAAATAGATCTGTGACAGAGGTAAAATGCCATGGTAATGAACTCCACAGGGCATCCTGCTTTTGCTATAGAGAAGCTTGGTTTTAAAAAAAGGGAGGGGGTCACGTGCCAAAGATCCATTTTTTTTGGCTTTCAGGACTCACTGGTAGTGAATTAGCATGTGGAAAGAAGTTCTGTCTGCCTAGAAGACAGAACAGGATGTCTCATAGAAGTAGCTGTCATCTTGTCCTTCTTTAAAAACTAAGCTCTTGTGGTGCCTTTGCTGGTTAGTGGTTTGGGAACTTAAGGGACATTCTTTAAGAGACTTGAATATTCAATACAAGACAGAGCAAAAATAGATGAAGTTAATTACTCTGCAGTAACAGTATTGATTACCTACACACAAAACTGTTCTAGCTCGTCTCATCGTATAGACTTTCTTCCCATTTGACAATACTGTGTGATATGACAAAGATAGGCCAAGCATAAGGTACAATGAAGTCACATGAAAGCCACTAAATCAGGGCTGAGAGGGCCCCAAGGAATGTAACAGCGAAGCTAAAAACTGAATCGTAGTAAAATTTGTTCACCCTTGAGCCACACACTTTTCTATGTGCTTTACATATATCCCACAAATTAGTCAGTGAAGACTTTAACAATTCCCTGAGGTGAATACCGTAATTTATCTCTAGCTTATAGTAAAGAAACAGAGGCATAAAAAGGGAAGTAACCTGCCCAAACAATATAAATAGTAAGTGGCAGAGACAGGATGTAAAACCAGATTATCGTTGGCTTTTAACCTCTGTGCAGTGGACAGCCACACATTACTCGGGTGGTAAGAAGAAAGTCAGTGGGTAAAGGCTGCAGAGACTCAGAGGTGAGTGGTGATTCAGTGTGGCTCAAAAGCTGGAGAACTAAGCAGATGCCAAAATATGAATGGTCCCATAAATCCTGTTAAGGAGTTCTGACTTTATTTCCAGAGTCATGTGAAACAATTTGCTTTGAGAGACCCAGAAGGGCTAGACTCAATGAGACAACCCTGGGAACTTGGTCTTCATGCCAAACTGAAAAACATTGTAGAAAATTTAGGAATAGATTGTTTCGTAGTTTGCTAAAGTTCATTTATTCTCCATAAAACAAAATGAGTAAATGTCCTATTCTTGGTGGTGAAGTCGAATGAGTTTTAGTCTCTCCTTTTTAAATGAGAATGTTCCAGACTTAACAAGGAGTCCAGAAAGCCAGAGGTAGACTTACTGACACCAGAAAACCAGGCCTATCTGTCTCAGAAATGGGATCCCCTCAAAAATCTGGGGATGCCCAACCAATGTTTCTCTGGCAAAGCCTGAATCTGGCCATTAAAAGGCAAACAAGGTCCTCACCGCAGCTGATAACATGGAGTGTTGTCTTCACGATAACTCTTATTCCTGGTCTGAGATCAAAGGTACCAACAAGTGTGGAGGAATCACAGAAGAAAATAAAGCACTTGGCAGCATTTGGAAAGCCATTGCTATAGGCAGGCAAAATTCCTAAGTACTTGCTGTCAAGTAAAATTAAAAGCAAGAATAAAATATATTAAATTGACATTTTCAAGCTAAGTAGTGTTCGATCTTGTTTGCAATTTTTAATTTCACTCTGAAGTAAACCACAGCTCAAACTATCTGTTTGCACTGTAGAAAAATGTTTCTTTTTAAAAAAAAGATTAGATAGATTATAGATAGATAGATGATAGAGAGAGAAAGAGGGAGAGGGAGAAAGATAGATAGAGACAGAGACAAAGAGAGAGAGACAGAGAGAGGAAGACAGAGACAGAGACAGAGAGAGAGAGAGAGAGAGAGAGAGAGAGAGAGAGAGAGAGAGAGAGAGAGAGAGAGAGAGAGAGAGAGAGAGAGAGAGAGAGAGAGAGAGAGAGAGAGAGAGAGAGAGAGAGAGAGAGAGAGAGAGAGAGAGAGAGAGAGAGAGAGAGAGAGAGAGAGAGAGAGAGAGAGAAAGCACTTTTTCCCAGGTAGCACAAACTAGCTTTTATTCAAAGCCAATGAGAATGAACAAGAAGTAACGCTTCTATTCATCCACTCAGCTCCCTCCAGGGTATTATTCCACAGGCAAAAGGTAAAACATGGATATACTTTAATTTTTCTCATACCTCAGAAGCTTCACTCCTATAAACTGACTTTTGAGTACCAATTGCTACATCTGGATTCTGAACAAATGAAACTGAGCTTTCTTAGCCTCCAGTTAGAACAGGCACACACATCTGTCCTCAATTGACACACACCCAGCTAAAATGTTACAGATTGGTTGGCCTTTTGTCATTGCTCTCTTGACAGCAAAATAACTATCATCTGGTTCAGCTGGATCAAAGAAGGACATGCATTTGATGCAGGGCTGTTCCTTTACAGCATAACACTTCGTTATTATTACCTCTTTGGAACATAGTACAGAGATGAAAAATGGGCAACCTTTAATATGCATCAGAAACAATGACCAGACTTACAGACTGGATTCCAACTGTGCGCCTGGTAGGCTCTTTCAAACTGCTACTCCCACAGTTTCTCCATTCTCTGGAGGTTGCTTCAGATGTTGGGTTTGAGGAAACCTTGAAGTGTACGCCAAAAACAACACGAGAGAAGGACTGTTGATACATCTGTTCCAATAGAGAAATGAGGATGCACCACAGTTTATCTGCAGACCCCCATATGCCAAACAGTAGGGCTTGTTTCAAGCTGCCCTAATCCCTGCCCCTAATCAAAGGCCTCTGTTTCAGAAATGTTGGCTACCCCGGTTTGTTCACACATATTATTACTTTTCAAGCCGGGAGATTTAGAGGTCATTTTACACATAAAGACACTGAGTTCAAGAAAGGCTGAATGGTGTGGGTTGTCGCGGTCCCCCCTTAGGCTGGATGCCATTCGAATGGAGCATTTTTCAATCTTTTCATCTTTGATTACACTTACAAATGTCAATTTTTACCTTCGTCACCTGAGTATGACTGGTGTTCTTATATGAAGAAGAAAATGTCACGTGAAGAAACAGACACACAGGAAAAACGCCAGGTGATGACAGAGGCAGAGACTGGAGTGATACGGCCGCAAGCCAACAAACATCAAGGACTGAGAGCCACCTCTAGAAGCTAGGAAAGGCAAGAAGAGACTCCCCTACAGGTTGCAGATGGAGTAGGGCCCTGTGGACAATTTGATTGTGAAACTCAAGCCCCCAGGTGTGAAAGAATGAATTTCTGTTGCATTCAGCCACCTAGTTGATGGTATGTTGTTACAGCAGCCCCGGGAAAGTAATACAGGGCTCAGGAGGACGAACCTGAACCTGAGGTCATCCAACTGGACCCTGGTGCGAAGTGGAATAAAGAGCTTCACCTGTCTGCTCAGAGACCGTGTTCAGAATCTTCTCCATCCTTTTGAAAATCAAAAGAATCACTACTTAAACTCGGCTTTCTGTTATTTCTCTACTTCTTAGTGGCACTGAAGCCAACTTGATCGATTCATTTGCCAGTTTTGTCAGTAGCCCAGGATTTAATCTGTTCAGCCCTGGAGGCTTGAACTCATTTAAGGCAATCAAGTGAATCTCAACTTACCTTTACACTGTGGTTTCATCTTGACAAGGTTCTATCTTCTGTAACCTGAAGTTCAATCTTGTCAATAGACAGAACTGAAACCAATTTGATTTAGAGAAGTTCCATTTCCCTAGGTTGGCCGTAGTGGACTTGTGTCAGTTCCTCTTAAACACACAACCGTCTGTCTATATCACGAGGTGTCTTGCATTGTGTGTGGTATTGCTGGTCCACAGAGCCTCGTCCAGTCCCTCCTCCTAAAAATCAAAGTAAAGAAGACTCATTTCTTGCCATCCTCCTTCATGGGAACTTGCTTGCGCAAGGCTCAAGATGAAGAGATGGCTGAATTATCAGAGGCAACTTTCTATTGTATTTTGTCAACTGCTACATCCTGGTCACATTTTTCTGCCAAGGTGTAATTATGATGCTTCCTCTTTCTTACTTAAAATTTTTCTTCAACATAAATAGTTGTTTCCTCTAAATACTTTTAAATTACATCTTTGTTTGTCAACTAAGAATGATTTCTAGAAGTGGAATTGCTGGGTCAAAAAAAATTACGATGAATAGCATAGGGAATAAAGTCAATAATAATAACTGTGTGTGGTGCCATGTGGGTACTGGACTAATCAGGGGGATCGCATTGTATATTATATAAATCTCTAACCACTGTGCTATACACCTGAAACTAATATAAAATAATATTGAATGTCAACTCTAATTGAAAAATAAAAATTTTTAAAAATTGTGATAACTCCTGAGGTTTCTGAGACATATCTCCAAATTGCCATGAGAACAGGTTGTACCAATTAATACTCCCAGGTGGAACACCCTTGATTTTGTTAACTTCACAGTACATTTTTACTCATATGAAATTACAGACTATGTAATTTGTAAACTTGCCTATGTGTAAATCTACCTGTGAATTATAAACCAGAAAAGGATCATTTTGAAGCCAATGTTGTCCTTTAATTCTTTTAAAAACTTGTGTTTTTCTTACTTGCCAGTGAACCCACAAATAACACATTATCATGTGCATAATAAAAATTTAGATGAATGAATATGAATTATTGGCTGAAGGAGAGACCAGTCTGATGAATGGAAATCAGCAACATTGCAAAGAACATTATCAGTGTTTCTTTATCAAAATAGAAATTTTCTTAGTCAGTAATTTTTTGTCAGTAAGACAGACAATTCCGATAAGGAAGAATACACTTTCAAGATTTTACTAAATATTATTTTATTTAATCTTTAATCTCTACTTTTTGAATGAGTGATTTTATAACAAAATACAAACAAAACCAAAAACAGCAGACACAGAAGTGAAAAGGAAATCTTCTTCCTATTCTTGTAACTGAATCTCCTACTTCCTTTCCAAGAGGCAAATACTATTACAGTCAAACAACATTTTTAAATGATAATAATTCACTCAAAAACATTCCCCGAATTCCATCAATCAATGAACACCATTCCTATAGATAAAAGCATGCTTTGCAAAGCATTCTGCAATCCCTCTTTCTACCCTTGGATGAAGATACAGGGTGGGGGGCTCCATTGTGATGGGTGACATCTGGAGACCAACATCACTTCCCAACTACTCTGGGGGAAAAAAACAAACATCTGTGAAGTTGCCTCGCCTTCCCGAAGAGGGCCTGAGAGCACATTTGAGTGTTCTAAGGGTGACATCCACTGGTGCCCAATCATAACTGCATGTGTTAGGCCTTAACTTCAACCTTACACAAGGCATAGTGATTCTCAGGCATTCATCTGTGCAATATTCCTAAATTTCTACCTTGAATCTCAGAAGAGAAGTTATAACAAACACCAGGTCTAGACATGCTGCATCAACAATAAAGATGTGCCTCTGGACATTCATTCATTTGTAGCACAGATAATGTTGCTCATGTTATACTAAGTGCCAGTTACTGAATGCCTCATACAATATTAGGAGCAATGATGAAAAAGATACAGCCACATCCTCAAAGGCATTTTCAAATGAAAGAAAGAGATGAGAACTGTGCACAGATAACAATTGGACATGGAAATGTATGACGAATCTTGCATTCACCTATCTACTTGTTTGATCTTGATACATTATTTCATCTAGCCCTCACAACAATTCTAGAATAAGCAGAATTTTACTTAGAAGAAACCTAAGGCTCAGACAGGTTAAGTGACCTGCCCAGTTAGACAATAAATGTCTGAATCCAATCTGGCTTGCTTCCAAAAGCCAAGTTTCCAACACTACCCAAGATAATCCATCAGCTTAGTTCACAGATGCATATTGTTTTTTTCTAGCTTTTTCTAGCCTGTACCTTATTTTATGTTTTAAAAGGATATATCTATCACAGATTCAGTAGAGAATTTCTATTTCTATAAACGTATTACCTTATAAAACTACTATCAGACATAGTAAGATTATAAATATACAGAGAAAAAAATCTTGAAAGTTGTCAAAATTGGTAAATGATTTTCTTCTTTGTAGTCAGATTTCCCGCCAGCTCACCTATTAGCAGACTTGTTGCATCATTATATGTCTTTAGTGCGTAACTCCTGTGAGCTAAGCTTTCCTCGGGAAATTAATTCTGGCTTATACACTCTTGGCACCAAAACAAACCCCAGCTTTGTCATGTTTTGATCAAAGAAGCAAAACCACTAGGAAGTTATGTGTGTAATAGGAGATTATTGTAGAGATTTGACCTCACACAATTTATGGGAACTGGTTAAGTAGTTTACTTTCTCCTGCTATTTCCACATCTCTTGCTGGGCTGAGGTCAGTAGGGAAAGCAGAAAAGAAAGATGGTGATGAAGCAAAGAGAGAAGTGACAAACTGGAACCTGTAAGAAGTGACAAGCTGGACTCTGAGTTGGCCTTTTAAAGTCTCCAAACCTCAACTTTGATGATGCGGGGACTCTACAGCAGGAGCTGGCACCCTTCATTATGGAACTGACCATGCATGTGGCTCCAAGCAGAAGCTAAAGGACCAGTCTGGTGAGGACATTTGTCATATAACTGTGGCCTGGTACTTAACCTCTCCAGTATGTTAAGACAAAGCAAAACACAATACACAAGCAGAATTGTTTTGTATGATTTTTTATTTAAATATGAGTTATTTCTATCTCTAAATCACTGCTAAGGCTAACTTTTGGCTTATTTAGCTAAACTAAGATGTTAGTTCCAATCTGGTGTCCAGAGAATAACCAAGAAAATGGGCTCCCAGTCATGAAGAATAAGAGCATGAACTTTTTGCTTTTCCTAATAAAGGTATGTTGCTGGAAATAAGAGAAATGGAAAATGGACATAAAAGTCATGTGCATTCTGAGGAAACCCAAAAAATCTTCAATAATTTCAATATCCACCTGAATTTCTTCTATGTCATCATCCCCAGACAGGAAGCAAACAACATTTCAGCTAGAGCAGCAAGAAAGCAATGCTGGAGATCGAAGCTTTTTGACTACAGCCATCGACAACATGAGATTTCATCTGCTCATGACTTTATCAAATTGGAATCTGAGTCTACACCCTCCAATTATACATGGTATAATCCTCTATACACGGTGGCTGCTGCCAACAGGGCTTCCCACCCACCCTACATTGGCATTACAGAAGTAACGACCACAGCAAATGATCCTGGAGACTTCAGAAATTATTCAAGGA
Organism: Macroglossus sobrinus; assembly: GCA_004027375.1. NCBI lineage: Eukaryota > Metazoa > Chordata > Mammalia > Chiroptera > Pteropodidae > Macroglossus > Macroglossus sobrinus. Next base: position 683,660 of record PVKZ01000098.1, on the reverse strand, counting down.
GACGCTCCTGAACAGGGTCTCATCCAGGACAAGACCCCATCAGCAGTGGGATGTGACTCTCAGGTCGCTCTCTACAACGCATCCTTTCACGTTCAACCATTTCAAAATCTCTTCACAGACTTGGCGGATCAAACTGCAACTTTTAATTGATGAATCAAAAGCAGCTTAATTCGTACAAAATCATGTTAATTCACACACAACTTCAATGCAGTTTTAGCATAGAATTAAATACTAGCTATAGTCTTCTGGTCCCTCAATAGACTTAATGAAAAAATCTGAGTTTATCAAATTCTTTCTATTATGTTGAATTTATAATATCAGCTTTCCAAATAAAGCATATGACAGATTTTTTAAAAAATACTGTCTCCATTTGCAAATATGTGACTATTTAATGTAACCAGATATCACATTTTTCAGTAATCTGTATTTAAATGGGTAGATCTATGAGTAGCCAAGAGAAAGTTCAGCTGAATTTCATCGCATATGTTGAAAATTGCCATATGTTGGTAAATTTTCATAATTTAGTTAGGTTGATGACATAGTTGCCTTTTGCTTACTCCAAGTTGAGATACTCTGGATATTTGACCTGTGAGCAAATTATGATTGCTTTGGAATCTGGAAAAAGTATTGAATTAAATTATTTTTAGAATATGAGTATAGAATGTGTGTACAGTGTTCGAGGCTGAGTACATTGATATTTTGTGTTCCTTATTAAAAACCTTTTCTAGTGGAAAATGTAAATTCTTAAAATTAAAAGCATTATGTAGCATAAGAAGTTTGGTATAAAGGGATTATTAAATTCCAGAACGCTGATGATGAAAATACCAGGCATTGCTGTAATTCCAAAAGAAATTTCTGTGCAGCAAGTCTATTGCTCACATGGCAAACAGAGCAACCTTCCAACTGAAATCAAAATAAAAAGAAACCATATTGTATGAATAACGCTAAAGCATCCATTAAAACTCATGCCTACGTGTCCAAAAGGCATTAAAAATTCAGAGACTCAGACAACAATAAAGTCCTCCAATAAATGGACGCCCAGCCCCAAAGACCGGGAGATCTAAGAGAAGAGCCCAGAAAAATGATATGGAAGGTTCCATATCAAGAAAAGTCAAGGTATGTGCACTGTAGGTTTATTTAACTGGCAGGTACCTTCGTCTCCCCTTGGGAGGTGGAATACAAAACTGTTCACGAAGAGCACAGATTTAACGGGGGCCTGACTGCTTACTTCTGCTGAGAAAGATCTGTACCAACAGGCCTTGCCACTGACGTGCTCAATGGGACACAGTCATGCCCATGTTTATGTTAAATGGTTGTATTCTTGGTAGAGGAAGGGAACTCATATTCATTAAAGGCTTAGTCTATGCCAAGCACCAAGCAGTATATTTGTCTCATAACTTTCTTATAACGAAGTTCTTTTCTTTTCTTTTAAATCATTATCTCTATTTCCTTGTGACAGAGTTGAAGCCCAAAGAGGTGAAATGAGTATTTTAAGATTGAAAAGGAGAATAGCTGGGCTGGAATCCAGAGCCGCCATTTTGCTCTTGACAGCAGCACGGTGCTGCCCACTGGTCCTGACTTTGCTCAGACACTCCTTTGGCCTGAGCCCCTCGATGCCATCACTCTGTTCTAGAGCTGTTCTCAAGTGCCCTGCGGACCCTGGAATTCCCCACCCCTGTCACCACTGCCAGAGTCTTTTATTGTGTTTTGGTTTTTCCAGGGTGGGGACACTCTCTCTGTCCTCAAATCTGCCTGAATACTACACAGAATCTCTTCTAGGGGACTTTTAGACAAACAAAAGCAAAAATACAGAAAGCTTCCACACACCCATCGCCTGAAGCAAAGAAGCCCAGAGCAGAATCCCTATTGGAATGGGGGGAAAAAAGAAAAGGAAAGAGAAAACATACAGAGGAAAAAAAATCTAAATTATAACTACAAACATTTATCCTGCCACCAAAGAGCTGAACACAGTGCAGTGACCTGCTCAGATCTGCTTTTCAGGAAGGTGGCTTTAGCTGTAGTGTGCAGACGAGGGTGGGGCGAAAACGTTTATGAGATCAGAGAGCAGGTCACAGCTGTAATCCAGGTGAGGGCCGATTAAAAGGCAAATGGTCATGGGGGCAGCGGTGGGGGATAGGGAGAAAGAGCAAACATACTCAGAAGGTAAACCCATGAAGGCATAGTTATGGGCCGGTGGGAGTCAGAGAAGGAAGGGGTCAACTGTACTCTTTCTTCATACATGTGTTTAGATCTTGAATCCTCACAGCAACCCTGGGATGTAGATACTATGAAAGTAACTAGAGTCACTTTGAGGAGGAATTTTAAGAGACCTGAATGGTGGGAAAAAAGGAGCCGTGCAAAATTATGGGGAAGAATATTTCAAGCAAAGTAATCGGCATGTGTAAAGGCCCTGAGGCACCGATGGGCCGAGAAATTTGTGAGGAAGCAGACAGAGACCACGGTAGGCTGGAGCAGAGCAAGACTGGGAAGTGGGGAGAGAGCAGCAGGTGGAAGCAGAAAAAGGGCTTGTTTTTTGTGTTTGTTTTTTGTTTTGTTTTGTTTGTATTTCTGCCTTATGTCTTTTATTCCTCACAATTATCTACTTTATCTGGGGCGGGGGCACACTTGAGATTCAGGAAGGTTCAGTGTATTTCCTAGGGTCACACAGCTAATAAGGGCAGAGCTGCCATCCCATTGGTCAGTCTATCATCAGTCAGAAGGCACGAGAAAGGCAGGTAGAACCCACTTTAGACGTGCTCCACCAACCTCACATCCTTGCCTAAAGCTGACTAGTAATTCTCAGTCCTGTCGTCTCAGGGCAAACACCACGCATTGTAGTTTAACTGTAACTTGGGCTCTTAGACTCCATTTTCAGACTCTAAGCCAATTTGTAGAAGCAGGCCTTAACAGTTTGTAGCACAACTTCTCACTCGTAAACCCTCAGTGCTTCTGCGGGGTTTAGTTCCCAGCTGTTGTAAAGGCTGCTCAGCCTAGTTTGAGGCACAGCTGTGATGTGTAGAACCTCCCCGCCTTTTCTGAGAAGTTTTTCCCACCCCTAGCAGGCCCAAACCTTCCTCTCTGGGTATCCAAACTCTGAACCCCAGATGTCAATTCTGTAATCAATTACAGCAGAGATTTGCTACTTGTCAACTAAAGTGTTAGCTCACTTGTGTGAGAAAATTTAAGAAATACCAAACTGACATTTACCTTCCTAAAGGGAACTCATAAAGACAGAAAACCCAAATTAAGTTTCACTATCCTATCAGTAAAATAAGGTCCTTATCACTAACTGCAATCCGACCAACTTCTTCAAGAAAATTTAGATAGAATTTTTGTTATTGGTAATGTCCGTCAGCCTTATTTCCCACGACTCACACCCCTGTCCTCGGGCAAACCTGGAAACGAGTCCTCAATTTGCAACATCATCACTGTGACCTTGGGTAAGTCACTGGATGTGTTAGTCCAGATCCCATGAGAAGCAGATGGCAACGTAGGATTAAATGAGCAATGATTATATCAGGGGAACATCTGTGAGAGAAAATGGGGAAAATGGGGAAGGCTGGACGAGCCCTCAGACCACGATGCAAATCTGACCCTCAGTGACCACTAGAAGGAGGGAAGGGATGCCAGGCAGCCTCGGCAAGGCCATCAGGCTTCCTCACACCACAGAGGACTGCCCATGGGGTCCTGTGTCTCCCGGGAATGGGTCTGCCTGATAACCCTGTTGTGCTCAGTCACTGGCTGGGAGCAGCCTCTGGGAAGTGTGGCTTCACTGCAAGCAAACGCAGAAATGATTGCTTTAGAGCAACACTGGAGATAGTTGGAATCATCCAAGGTGGATTCTTAACGACTTCCAACCTGAACCTCAATTTCCTCATCCTAAAATGGGAGTAATCACATGTCAGTGAATGACCAAGATATCACATTGACTGTTAAAGATAAGTCTACTATATTCACCATTTAGTTTTTGCTTGCAGAAAAGGAGCCTAATGACATTGAGGAAAGGAACCGGAAAAAGCAAATGGATGTTGGATGAAAAGAATAACATAAATCATCATAATAACTATAGCAACCGTGCATCTATTATGTGTCAAGGCTATTCTAAGTGTTTTACATGTACGATTTGATGTCATTATGAAAAGGAATTGTGGAGATAAATTGTTACAGGCTTAAAATGTCTTTTTTACAGGCTTATTAAAATTAATATCCACCCAGAGGGTACAGGCTCCAACAGAAGGAACCTGAAGAATGTTAGAACATTCGTGCTATTAACATAGTGCTTTGAGAATAAAGAGCGCTAAGTAATTTTAACTTCTTTCTTTTTTTAAATAATAAATATGAGGAAGTAGATAAGAATATTCACCAGTCAGATAGTTTAAATATACAAACACAGGGCCCAAAGGAACAAAAAAGTTTCTTATCAAATCTATACTTATGCTGTATCTCGTCATTATAAAATTGGGTGGTTTGTTTATAAGAAGCACCATGTGGGGATCATCTAGTCCATAATAAACCTTAACTTTGAGTCTAAGGTACTTGTTTTAAGAAATTTTATTCATTGTTTGTTAAATAAGACTGAATTTACTTATGAGTCTTGTAATAACAATTGATTTTCTTACACTTAACCTCTGTAAAAGGCCAATTATGCTCAAGGTGCTGAGGAGGAAAAAAGAAAGAATAGTAGCTTACTGATTGTTGAGTTACATTTTGTGTGCCAGGCACTTTATATATATATTTTTAAATTGGCATATAATCGACACAGGACATTATATTAGTTTCAGGTGTATAATATAATAATTTGACATTTGCGTATATTGTGAAGTGATCATAATAAGTCCAGTTAATATCCATCATCATACATAGTTGCAATTTCGTTCTTGTAATGAGAACATTTAAGATCTACTCTTAGCCATATGTTATTCTGTTATATCCTCATATTGGCATTCCAGGAAGAGCAATTGTTCAAAAGTGATAGAGCTGGCATTGAACCCCCAGTTTGCCAGACTTCTCCATGTTGTGCTGCTTTCCATTTTGATAGGTGCTTAATTCCAACTTGCAGTCCCTCCCTGCCAGGAAATCATACAGCTACTGACTATAAAAAAACTAATTGCCAAATGTGGAAAAGAAATCACTAAATTTGTTTCAAACCGTTATTTCTGTTAAGTCATTTGCTGCTAACGGATCCTTGCATTTGCCAAACTAGGAGAACTCTGCACCTTTCTTGGGATTAATCAACAGAAAAAAAATTATTTCAAAAATGTTCAACCAATAAAACATTCAAGGATGATGCTGAAACCCATCGCGTCTTGATATTCTGTCATAAGGAAGACCGTTATCCCCAGTGGGTGTCAGCTAGGTATCTAGACTGAGTTTGTTTCTCGGGGACAGCTTGTTATTTGACAAAGCGGATGTTGGGAAGCCCGGAGAATCTCTGGGATTTGGGTGTGTTCAGAAAAACAAATTTGCGGCAGAGCAAGATTGTCTCCGTTTATGTCATTGGGTTGGGTCTGACCATGGACCAACGCCTCTCAATGGCTCACTCGAGTTTTGGGGTTTCCAATCCCTGAATGCCTCAGGATAGTAAAATCCTAATGGAAAAAAGAAGAAGAAGAAGAAAGCTCCCCTGGAGCTTCACTGTACAAAGAACAAAAGGAGGACGTTAAGGAGAGCCAAAAATTCATGTCGGCTCCAGAGGAGACCGAACTATGCCTCCACATGCAGAATGCATTACCTCAGTCTAATCTTCTTATGAAACAGATTTTAAGCTACATGGGGGAAGGAGGGAATGGCTACAAAAAGAATGGAAAACAAGGTGCCATCCTCTTCTAGAAAGGAACATAATAGTCCTTGTTAAATCAATGCTACATAGCTGTTTTCATTTCGATTTATACATGAGCAACAGGACTTTACCTCACAGAGGAGCAGAAAACAATTAAAATGTCCCCAACTGGCATTTCATTGCTCCTTTTGGCAGCTCTTGAAGCAAAGCATGACAATATTCCAGAAACATGACACAGTGGATACAAGTGGCTTGGGGTCAGGACAGACCAGCAACTGAATCTGACTCTGAGATGATGCCTGTTGTCTCTTGGACGAGCATGCCAATCTTTCTGCTCCTCAGTTTCTGCTGGTGTAAAATGGTGAGTATAACACCTATCTTGAAGGATTGTTATGAGGAGTAAAGAAAATAATGTAGGTAAAACAATCTGGCACATTACCAAAGACATAATGTCACCAGGCTATCATCCATAAGCCCCTAACATTTCTCAACACCTAAACTACGTCAGGACTATACTTACTTAGAAACACTGAAAAGGATTCTCCACTTCAAATACCAAGGCACCCAGCACAAAAACCAAGATGGCGATGGGGCATCGTGTGCAAAAACGACCATGTGCAAAAGGGCCAAGTGTAACAGAAGAATAACTACACTTGCCCAGAAGAATTTAATCACTCCACGCCACAGCCTATAAATACAGAAGGCTCCTCCCAGTTGAGGAGAAGGTGCCCTCAGCATGAGCTCACCCTCCTCCATCCCCTGATCAAAGAATAAAGTTCCTGCTCTGCTTCACCAAACTTAGTCCCGTTCTGTTGACGCAAATGGCACTGGGCAGAAGAACCTGGGTTTGGGTCCCTGACCCGGAAGGGCTAGTAACAATAATACATATTTAATAGAACTTGTATATGGTCATAATCAATGAGAAAGTAAAAGTAAATAATTATTTTTTTCTTTTTCTATCTGATACCAAATGATGTTTGATGTATTTTCAACCAAGTGAGGAAATTTTCCACTTGGAAAATGAAATAATCAAATTAGTAAGTTGCTTTGGCATCATTCTGACCCAGCTGTTGTGGTTTGAATGTTTGTATACCCCCAAATTCATATGATGAAATTTTAATACACAATATAATAGTATTAGGTGGTAGTGCCCTTGTGAGGTGCTCTTATAAAACACACTTCACAGAGCTCCCTCGCCCCTCTATTTCTCTAGGGATGGTATGTTAATATTTAAAGTACACATTCTCTTCCCTGCCCCCCATCATTTGCATAAATATGTACACAGCCACATGTATACGTCTGGTTGTAAACATATGGTATCTGGGAGGTCTGTTTATGCTGGTTTCTCCTTATCTATTCCCAAATGCTTGTTATACCTGTGGCTATAGCAGATTATCCAGAAATCAAGATTATTACACTCTAGGTTTCTATCTGCAGAGGTTCCCTTCATATTCAAAGAGGCTGAAAGAGAAAGACCAGTTCATCTCAGACCTCTCTGTTGTGTTCAATTACGGCAGAGGGCCACTGGTCCTGATGAAAAATTAGCCTTGGAGAATCATGTCTTGAAGTTTAGAAAGTAATACAAAACCCCAACCCCGATAAAAGCCATAGCTAGTGGAGCAGCATAGTTCTCTACTGAAGCTAATCTGTGGCAGACAACCCACACCCCAGTGTTAATAAATTTGGGCTATTGTAGGACAAGGCTATATGACAGTAGTAGAGCCACTTTGGCAGAAGACACAAAGCAATCCAAAATGGGTCTCAGGATGAAAGATGCTGGGAAGAAAAACATTCTACACACTCTACACATCCTACACACATGTTGGATCTAGAGTATGGGGTAAAGACAGAATCCTCTGCTATAGCTGCTCCTATGGGTTTCATGATAAGGCTCTTTCCCACAATACTTTGAGAAAAGACAATCTCTGGTATCATGATTGATCTCTATACTGGATCTAAATACTAACTATTGATATAAACTCTATTAATAAGTTCACTGAGACGGTTCACCTGCAATGCCACTTCCTTGAACACTAGAGCCTCAGGATAATTGGTCAGCATTAGATCTAATGTTTGCTACCTCTCAGAGTTGAATCACCAATTTTTTTAAATCTTCAAAATATGATGTTTAATTCTACTCTTTTCCCAGAACTAAAAGGACTGTCCTCAGCTCTTCCCAGCTGACTTTCATCCTGTCCTATTCTACTGGTAGAGACCTCTTCGGTGCTACCATTCAACATTATGCTGAGACACAGACAGAGATACAGATCTCCGAGAGCAGAAAGTGTGCAGTATATATACGGATGGTCCATGACGATTATTGGGAAGGTCATTGTGTGTGTTGTGTAAGTGTGCTCTCGGTTTGTATAAAGTACCTTAGCACTTTATGGGAGTGAATGTAAGAAAATTCAAAAGTTGAACCAGTCCACTGGGCAAAAGAGCCACTCATTTTTGAGAGAGTTGAAAGGACAGCAGAGCTGAGTCACTCCAAGTAGAGAAGCAGGTTGGTGATGTCCAAGCAAACGCAGTACAAGAGGGGCTCAGGAGGAGAGGGGTGTGTGACCCACTGGGGAGTGGGGTGTGCAACCCACATCACTCACCTAAGTGTGGAGTGGACCATTTTGAATGAGACAGGCAAGCAACTCCCACAGGAGGCATCAGCAAAATGATTCCTCAGGTCCCAGGTGTGCACAGAGCTGCAGAACATACGGGTGGCTATTGCCAACAGAAAACAAGGCCTTCTTCTATAGACTCTGATGACCTGCAAGTGACCTTGAGGGTTCCCCAAAAATGGCAGACAGAAGAAAAAGCAAAACCATACTATTTTTAACTAAGTTGCTCAAGCAATGTGTAACCTTCGATACTAAAATTCTTTAGTTATTTGAGCTGAGTATCTGTAAGAGAAAGTTGAGTAGAGAGAATGAATTAAAAGCATGAGCTCCAGACACACGTAGCCTGAGTTACCTCCTGTGGGGTGCTGGTGCTGGGCAAGTTACTTGAGCTCTATGTGTCTCAATTCCCTCATCTATAAAATGGGAATAATAATAGCTCCTAAGGTCATAAGACCAATCATGAGATTTAAAAATTCATACATTTAAATTATATAACAAAAGACATAACATGAAGTCTTTATTAGCAATCTGCTGTTATTATTATTATTATTATTATTATTATCTTTGTAATCATCAGTATTAGGCAGTTATGTGCAATGGTATCTTCTTCCCAGGTTTCTTGGTCTAGAAGCCCACGTGGCTTATTAGGAAACAAAATGAACTGATTAATACCTGGAGGATAGCTTGCACACTGAGGCATCTTTAGCATAGAGCTGTACAATGACAGCCTAAAAAAAGATGTAGACACTGAGAAGAGCAGCAACAGCTCTCTCTAGAACCCTTCCCAGAATTCTGTTTTCACAAGGATTACTTGGCTGTTAAATTGATCCCAAATACAGGGATAGTCAATAACTCTACCCATTTCTTGAGCAATGTGTATTATATATATAAATAAGAAATTAGATTAAAAGAATGAACCTCCTTCATGACCCAGAGACTCTCAACCACACTACATTCTGTGGGATCCTGCAGGAGTCTTGTTTTTGGCAAAAAAAAAAAAAAAAACCCACAGGGTACAAGCTTATGTATAATTTTTAAATCATCTTTCTCTTTGATAATAAAGTGCAAGATGTTCTTCAATGTGCTGAAATCCGCTAGATGACTCTAAAAATTAGGGAGATAATAGAAGGAGGGAGTTTTTATAAAACAAGTCATTAAATTTCAAATTTTTAAACTAAGAAACCATGTATGAATAAAGGAAGCCTTCTTAATCAAAGTTGCTGCCCCAAATATTCGATAAAATCCCAACTTTATATTTGCTATGCTTCATGGAAAAAAAAAAAACAGAAAATAAGAAAAAGAAGTCTAAATTTCCAGGAATGGGGCAGCAAAGCAACGAAGGATGGACTAAGGGGATGGCCTTTTCCTTGACATTCATTTCACCTTTGTGAATAAAAGGCTACATGATTTTATCATCTTCCTTTAAGAAGTAAGTTATTTGTGTCTCTGATATGTTCTCCTGGAAAAAAAAAAAAAAAAGCTTTTTCTAAGAGTAAAGCCAAAAACACTAACAGTTTTCACCACCACCACCACCCAAGACACTGATTTATTGAATATAATTAAGGCTTCAATTATCCCATAAAAGCTAAATAACACAGGCTTTCCTCTAAAGACCTCTTGTGTGACCTAAAGAGGCTCACTGGGTTTCTACAGGAATATGTTTCCTCTCTATCTCAAATATTTTGCCATATATGTTTGTTATGATTGGCTTAATATGTGGTGACCACTATTTAATTAGGGCAAGAGTTAACCTCCTAAAAGAAGATAATGGCTCATGTTTTCAAGATCTGCCCATCTGAGAGTGCCTCCCAAACATAAACCAAGGAAACCGTGATTCCTCAGTGAAACAGATTTTCATTCATGTGAGGAGGGGGTAATTTTAATATTCTCAAGTCACCTACAGGGACAACTAAAAATGTCAAAGCCTCAGGACATCTGTTCTTGAAAATAAAGAAAAACGCATGCCCCTTTATTGTAATATATTTCTGGGTGTTTCCAGCTGGCAAGATTTCATCATGGATATATGTAGCTGTGACCTCTAATTCAGAGCATTTTATTAAAATATGTCAAATTAAATTACTCGTCATAATTTTCAACCAAGTATGAATTTCCTCCAGGCACATTTTAATAATTATATTTATTTCATTTTTCTCTCAGAATTACTTCCTTTGCTTTGCACATTTCCCTACTTTATACTCCTTCGTGAGTGGGAGAGGTATATTTTATACCCCCTTCTATAATTTTATGTTATATGTAGCAGAATTCTGACGACCAGTCTATTATCCCCAGGAGTGATTCTCCTCAAAATTGGCATTAGTTGAAGTATTTTTATGCCATAAAGTAAAAGAATAACAATAGAAAATTGTTTGTTATGATATATCATATTAAATACAGTGCTTGCTCTCAACATACTGTGTTATATAGTGCTTCCTCTGAGACCGGCAGTATTCTCAGTGTTCTACGTATGGAAATTCATTTCATCTTTGAAACGACCCTGTGAACAGGTACTATAATGATCTCTACTTTACAGATGGGAGATTTGAAGCAAAGAGAGGTTCAATAACCTTCCCCAGTCACCACTACTAAGCACGGCCAATTTTCAGGCACAGTATAGTGTTCAGAAACTCTTTTTCTTAACCACCAAGTGGAGCTGCCTGCCATAATTCACAGGTAATGTAATAGCCGAATAAAAAAAGAACAGAATATGCAGATAAATTAGAATTAATATGGGGGTTTATCAGAGTTTCCAAATATAATTTCAATAGGCAAAAATTCATGATAATTCTATGCACCAGTAATAATGAGAATATTCTGTTAAAAATATGTATGCTTGATAGTGAGCCAGACGTATCTCTTTTTTTATCTTGCTTTGTAATTCTGTATTTGGATCAGGTAAACATTTCTCCTATAAATGTATATAAAATAAATATTCATGAATCCACTCTTCACAAATGCATGGTTAAAAAAATAAATGGGAGAAAAGAGATAGATTTCTCATCTGGAAGAATTAAAAATAATTTTTGTGAATACTCCCCCTAAAGAAGGCAAAGATGAATCATGCTGATCACATGTACTTGATATGATATGTCGAGAATGGCACATCACCTCTGTGATCTTCCTCACAAAACCAGTGAATGACCCCAGTCAAATCATGAGAAAAACATCAAACAAAACAAAATTGAGAACATTCTACAAATTACCTGACCAACACACTCCAAAACTATTAAGGTCATTGACACAAGGAAAGTCTGAGAAACTGTCACGATTAAAATCGCAGAGGAGTCTAAGATGTGACAACTAAGTACAATATGGTATCCTGAAAGGACCCTAGATCAGGAAAAGGAGATTAGGAAAAAAATAAATAAAATCTGAATAAAACATGGAGTTTACTTAATAATAATGATCAATATGAATTCATTAGTTATGATATTGTAATGCAAAAATTAACAAAAAAGGAAACTAAGTGTGGGGTATATGGGAACTCTCTGTATTATATATGAATTTTTCTATAAATCTAAAACCCTTTCAAAATAAAAATCTATTTAAAATGTATATATAGTAAAACTAAAAGTACTATAAATGTAGTTTTTTCATGAAACTCTTCAGGCTGATTCTAAAATGTATGTAAAAGGAGAAAGAACAAATGGTATATAAAACACTTATGAAGAAGAAGAAAGAGGAGGGACAATTTGCCCTTCCAAATAGCAAGACTTTATTTTAAAGCTTCACAGTAATTAAGATAGAATGGTGTTACTACAGAGATAGGAAACAGAGCCATGAATTATGAAAACAATATACAGTAGAGTTAGTTTTGTAGATCAGAAAAAAAAGAGGGATTAATCAATAAATGGAGCTGAAATAACTTGCTTTTCAGACCAAAAATAAAAAATGAAATTCAATCCATGCCTCACATAAAACACAAAAATAGATGCCAAGTGAATTAAAGATTTAAATGTGAAAAGGCCAAACTATAAATTATTGGGTAGAAAATTTAAAATAATACCTTTAAGTTTTTAAGATAGGGAAGGATTTCTAAAATGGACACAAAGCACATGGAAAAAAAAATATTTATATATTTTAATTCAGCAATATTAGACTTCCTTTTTTATTTAGAGACACCATAAATAGACTAAAAAGTTCATCAATAAAGAGAAAATATATACGTAGTAGATATAATCAATAAAATGTTAGTATCCAGAATACATTTAAATCAAGCAGAAAAAACAGAAACGGCCCAATAGTCAAATGGACAAAAAAAAAAATGTTTTTCACATAAAGAAATATATAAAAAGATATTCAATTTCATTTAGTGCTCAGGAAATGAAAAGTGAAATGGCCATAATCTGCCATTTTTTATCCACCGGACTGGCAAAAATAAAAAGTCTGACCAAGTGTTGGAAAATTGTGAAGAATGAGAATTTCATGCTGGTCCAGAGGTACACTGTACAATCACTTTGGGAAAAAATTTGGAATTACTCAATAAAGCTAAAGATGCAGAAATCTTATATCCTAAATAGATACCCAGCCTTGCTCTTCTATAAAAGAATATATATATATATATTTTTTAATATATATAATATATTTTATTATATATATTATAATTATTATAATATATATATATTATAATTTCTAAAACCGCATCATTTAAAATAGCTTAAAATTGTAAACAATTAAATTTCTATAAATAAATTGTGAGATATTAGTATGATGGAATATTATCTAGATCCAAAAAAATAAATGAATAGTAGGTACATATGACAACACAGTTAACTCTCCAAAGAGACAGAAGTATACATAGAACATGATCTTATTTGTTAAATGGTTTTAAAAAGTTAAATTGAACAAAATGTTTCAGGATAGTTGTAAGGGAGGAAAGTAAATAGACTGGAGTGAGATGTAGAGGAGCCTTAAAAGTCTTAGGATTTCTAGTCTATAAACTGAATTGTAGCTACACAGGGGTTTATTTTATTATTGCTACTTATGATAATTCTTTGGAGTGCTCATTTAAAGTATGTATATCTTTTGTATGTATAACATATTTACTAATATTTTAATCAGATACACATGTAAATCAATGAGTAAAAAACATCTGAAAGACTATTTAGCCACCCTAGTAATCAAAACCTGAAAATTAAAACAATGAAAAACAGTTTATTGAATCTGCAAAACATTTAAATAGATATATAAATATAATATAGGAGAAATGAATTAGGCACCCATGTTCAGTTTATTAGGTGTAAACTATTATTAATATAAATAGTAATTTGGCAATGTGTATCAAGAGCCTTAAATATGTTTTCGTCATTTGGTATAATTCCTGTTCTAGTAATCAATTGGTATAATTCCTTTTCCAGCTATCAAAGAGATATCCTGAAAGATTATGTACTGATGTTCATAATGGTGTTTCTTATAAATTCACAAAATGCAAACAACTTAATGTCAAAATAAAATAAAGACAAATAAATTAAATTTATTTAGTATACTCATGGAGTGAGTATACTAAGTATCACGCAAACATTCAAAAGATCTTCAAATTTTAATAATATGAGAAAACATACAAAACGATAAGAGGGAAAACAGAATTCTAAACAGCTTATACAACATCCAATATGACTTAAAAGACTTAAAAAATAATTTTTTGATGTTCTAATTAATCTTTTAGGCACCTATTGCAAAGTATCTAAAAATATTTATTCTTAGAATTTTAGAATATTTAGAATATTAATAGCGATTATCTCTGAATACAAAAATTATAGGGCACCTGTTTCATCCTTTACACTTTCCTGAACCTTTCAAAAAAATCTCGCCTAAGAGAATGCATACTTTACACAAAGACGTGTCATGGATATTTTTTATTAATTCATTCAATAAATATGCATTTAATCCCCGCTCCGTCTAGACACTGAGGATTTGTTTATGAACAGAATGACGCTCTCCCTGCTTCCTCAGAGCTTACATTCAGGAAGAGGAGACAGAAAATAAACAAGAAAAACAGCCCTGCTGGTGTGGCCGTGGCATGTGATGGGCAGGGAGGACTAAGATGCTCTGAGCAACTGGGAATAGGGTGTCACTTAATCAGAGGGGAAGAAAGTAAATCCACTGAGAGGTTATTGATCAAGTAAGACTTGTGGAATCCACATACGGAGGAAAAGTATCATTGAGATTGGCACTTGTCTGAACATACTGAAAAATTGTTCGACTCCCCTTTCTATCCAAGCCTTGCATTAAAGAAAACTTTTGTTTTTATTATGAAAATTTCAGCCTGAATTTTACAGTATTTATCAGAGGGGAAAAAAATGAAAATTAAAGAATTTCCAAATTCTAAGGTTCTTCACAGGTTTGGATTTAAATTTCTTAACTTTATTGAGAGGGCAAGAGAAATAGGTGTGGAAACTTTTGAGAGGCATTTTATAAGACTCCATCAAATTATTTTCACTATCTGCCTGGATTTTTACAGGAGTTCCAAGCCTGCTCTAATTACAAACATTAACCTCGATGCAGGTTAATCCATCTCCTTTTTTGTTTTGATGGCAAGAGAATACTTCAATTTCAGAATTATGAAATCCTCTCCAAATATTTTAATATCACACATACCTCATATTTTTGTCAGTTACTAGTAGACTCATATGACAATATTAAATGGCAACCTAGGTTATTGTGGCTTATAAAGCATCAACTGGTTAAATAATTTTTACACACACACACACCTGAGGAAATACCCTGTACTCCTTAATTTCCTATAGAGAAAAACTTTAGTATCATTTTATGTGATAACCAAAGACATAGGAGGTCTCTGCAGTTTCAACCTTATCATCTCTTTCCTTCCCCTGGAAAATACTTCCCCATCTTCACCTGCTCTGTCATTATTATTTTTCTTCTATTGTTACTTCTCTTACTCAGCACAGTTTAGGGGATCCCTCCCCTAAAGGCCCTCCCTGGCCTCCTTTTCCCCTGACTGGTTAGGTGCTGCCATCTTCATAGGCACTCTCCTTGTCCTTAGTCCCTTGTTTACTACATCAAACTTGTTTACTCATCTGCATCCAACACTGATTACCAAGGACCAAGGCACCATGCTGGAGACTGAGGATACAGCGGTAAAGAACACAGTCCTTGTCTGAAAACCCCTGGAGGAAACATAGCTTTTACAGTTCATGCTCCCTATTTTTTAATTGCATGAATAAATAAATTAATTTGAAAACTAGACAGAATCCTTGTTATCACAGAGTTGGTCATAAAAAAATTAGCTCTGGTGTTTAAAATATCCCCCATGATTAGTTCAGCAAAGCATCAAGAAGCCTCCAAAACTTTAGAAAATTTCCATGGGTCTATTGACCTAGAATCTTAAAGAAATTAAAACAGCACTTCTAATTAAAAGAAATGAAAAGCAGTCAGAATATGACAATACGAACTTTTCATAAAAGTTGAAAATGCTTTTCAAAGCGCTAAAGTCATCCTTTTTTTCAGGCCATAAATATGGGGTTTTTTTCCCCACCTTTTTATGTTTATGTGTGTGTGCAATGCTTTTTAAAATCAGTGCTATATTGCATACGAAAACTTTTAACTAAGAAATTAAAATCTTAGATTTTAGTGTAGTCACCATCATTTTAATCTTTTTAGGGAGGCTCTTAATATATCTTCACTTAAGTTCCCTTATCTACAAATGGGTCCAAGGCATGTGTCTTTCTGTCTCAGAAGACACTTATGAGGTTTAGTTAAGCAATCATTGATGTGGAAGTCCATCAAAACTTAAAATTCACTGAGAAAGCTATTTTGCTGGAGATGAAGTTCTGTCATTGCTATCCACGTAGGCAGAATAATGACCCATAGATGCACCAATCCTGACTCCCAGAAACTGTCATTATGTTACCTTACGTGGCACAAGGCATTTTGCAGATTTGATTAAGTTAAGAATATTAAGGTAGAGAGACTATCTAGGTGGTGACAAAGATTTTCTCCTTGAGCTCAGAGCAGCCTGGGTACCCTGGTCACTTGTTAGGAGGGGACTAGGCATCTGAGGACAAACTCTGAAGTGAATTTTGAATTTTTGACTATGTGAATATATTACCTATTCAACAATATGTAACTTTAAAACTGTTGGAGGAAAATAAAAAGAAGCTGAAAAAAATTTATCTCGTTGATCAGACTCTAGACAGGCTCCTCAGTGACTTCTCAACTAGGCCTCAATCCTGGCCTATGAAAACCTGAACAAACACCAACATAGTTTCTAAGAGCTCAAGGCCACAGTCCTAGGATGACCCTATCCCCTACTCTCCACTTCACCCCTTAAGGTGCCTGCCTGAGAAAACGTAAGCCTGCCAGAGGAATTACTCTTTGTTCTAGCCGATACCTGTAGATAGGGCCACTGTCTCCCAGTCTCTGTGCGAAGGTAGGAGCCTAATTTGATAAATGCCAGTTATCAAACTCAGATGGATTTTCTAGGACCAATCCCTACTTCCTACCGTTTATACATTTTAACCTCCTGGGCTCTGCTGAAGCCATCCCCCCTCTCTACTCCCAATCACCTCTTGCACTAATCAATCAAAATAGAGCTCAGCTCTGTTTCCCATGTCATCAGTCACTGAATAAAATCTGTTGTCCCTGCTTTGACTAATATCTACCTGCATTTACCTTTGAAGATGGACCCAATAGAAAATCACAAGGGTCCTTATAAATAAGAGGGAGGTAGGAAGATCAGAGATGAGAAGGAGATGTGACAACAGAAGCAGAGATAGGGGTGCAGCCATGAGCCAAGGCATGTAGGCAGCCTCTACAACCTGGACAAGGCAAGGCCAGGATTCCCTGCTAAGGGCATTGGGAAGGAAGGCAACCCACTGCCATCTTGATTTTAGCCCCATAAGACCCTTTTCAGACTTCTGATCTCCAAAACTGAAAGATAATAAATTTGTGGGGTTTTTTAAGGCAATAAATTTGTAGTAACTTGTTACCACAGAAATCGGAAGCCAATGACACCATCTATGCTACATGATCAGCCCAAGAAAAGTGTGTTAATATCACATAACGACCCAAGATAGTATTAAATTAGTCATCTGTGTGAACCTTGGTCACCATGGAAGGTCACGAACTTGTGGCACACTGACATCAACACATTTTTAAGGACTAGATCTTCAAGTAAGCCTGTAATTCAAAATCAAGTGTCTTCCTTTGGGAACATGTAACACATACTCAATAGAAGAGCCCTTGCAAAAGACTGAGAAGAACTGACTGCCAAACATTTAAGTGTTAAGTCATGATCATTTCCCCCAATGCTTTTAACGAGGCTGATTCATGTTAACTGAAATCATTTCATTTCACAATTTCTAAGGGAAATTTTTGACTTATAATGCACTCTTAATTAGCTCTGCTTATAGGGGCAAAGCATAATATGATATACTGCAGACTCAACATCAGGTTCTTAGGAAACCTGTAAGGGGCTGCTTGTGTTCGCTTGGTGAACTTGTCTACAGAAGGGAAAGAATGATGGATTTCTCCCAGGAACAGCGTAGAGAGAGCAGACAAGCAACCATCAGCCACCACATGCACTGCAGGCCAGGTGTGATTTCTGTTTGGCAATTCATTTTCCCCTTCTGGAGTTTAAAGTGACTCAAGGTGGTTTTGTTGTTGGTTTATTTTTAATCCTAAGAGGCAAAAATTGAATCAACGCCACTGTTACCAAACTCAAGAGGTTCATTGCTCGGGGTGTTCTATTCAAGAAACGAGACGTGGTTGTCGTTAGGTAATTCCATCTATCTTGAAGCAAGGAAAAGAGGCAGGGGATTCACAGCCAAAGCTCTGTCTCCTGGAAGGGACACTTAGCCATTGCTTATATACAGTATTTGGTTATTTACATGTTAATTTCTTCTTTTCAGTTGGCTAAACTTACCTGGTTTTATTCTGTCAAGCTCACCCCTGGACAGCTACATCTGCGAAACACCGGGCTATGTTTTAACATTTAGCGAGAATCGTATTTAGTAAGAACCACCCAGACCTTGAGACCCTTGTCCTATTGAACACCACCATCAAGTCCTTTCTGTTTTCTAACTTACTTAATTGATAAATCACCATGGTTAATATTATTCAGAATAAGCATCTGGTCCAAGTCTGCCCTGCCATTAAGATGGTCATCAACGATCCCATTAATCTCACATTTCTTTAATACTCTTAAATGTATACTTTATGAATCACTAATAATACCGCTCGCCTCTCACAAAGCAATTTCCCCAAGAAGCAGTTAATAAAGATCGTACCCGTTTCTATTCTGCTGCATTTTCTGCTGCCACATCTAGGAAAAATTAACTAGAAAATCGCTTCGTTTCAGGACTCTTCTTGGTGTTAGCCTAGGTTCAGGGATATTAACAGTTCAAACTGGATGAACGCTTGCAGCAATGGAAGTGAAGACATATTTTTCTGGGAACTCCTCTTCTGTCACTATTAAATCATACTATGAAATGGTTTTAGATTGGAAAGGTTCCATCTCTGCTACAAGGCCCTAAGGCTCAAACTGGGCACTTTCCTTCAAACTGTAAACTTCCTTTAGCTTAGTTTAAATTTCAATTAACTTCAGCAGGAAAGTGGGTGAAGAAAAATATTATGTTTCAACTGTAACTTTGGAAGGGATCTTGTTGTTCGCGTCCCTTTGCAGATTTTGTAATGGCAAAATTGCACTGACTGCAAACAGCCTTTCTTTGAACAGATGTTCATGATACACATGATTTAGGAAAAGGAAACCAATTACGTTCTGAGATCCATGTGTAATGAAGTAATGTCTCTAAAATCACCATTGACATTCGACCTTCCTTAGTGGCAAGTCTTGCAAAAGCAATAGCTAAATGAATGAATTTCTTACTTCAATTTGTGGAGCTTTATAACCAGAACTTCTCCTCACAGGTGCCTTAACGTTTCATTAATTGAAGGCTGCATTCCAAATGAATTAAAGAGGACCCAGTAAAAGAAACTTAGAATTGGCCCACTTAATTGTATAGCCTTGGGATGTAACAAGTCTTTTGCAGTTAAATTTCCTAAAACTGACTCTGCCTTTAAAGAAATGTAAACTGCTCTACCAGAGAATCAGCTTAGTTTGGTTGCCTGTGATGGTCTGGAAGAATGGAGCAGTGGTTACTAATGTATTCATATTAAGAAAGAGTTTGTGACCATGTCATACCTAGATTGTTAATTTTATGCAGAAACTATAAAGATCATAAATATAATTCTTTAAATTTCTACAGTACGGGCTGGTGCTAGGAATGGCAGACCAAGTTTTGTTTGTTTCCAGTTTCACCAATAAGTATACTTGCTTTTATCCTTATTATATACACTTTTTCAAGTTAAGGCAAATCTCTTCCTTATCTATCAAACGTGTGTGTGTTTACTCGTAAATAGGTGTTGGATTTTATCAAATTATGTTGAATATCTATCAAGATATCGAGTGGTCTTACTCACTTAGTCTACTTTAATAAATTATAATGATAATTTTTTCAATATAGAAACATCCTTACATATCCAAGAGAAATCCAACTAGGCTATAAAGGATTATTCTTTTAATACAATGCAACATTCAATTTACAAACATTTTACTCAGATTTGCATGCATCAATAAAATTGGCTTTAAGTTTTCTTGTACAGTTCTTGTCCAATTTTGATGCAGTATTTATCCTAGCTTTATAAAAATGAACTGAATCACTTTATGTCTTTATCTAGATTCTGGAACATTTGTATAAATGAGAATTATTTGTTTCTGGAAGATGGGCAAACCTTACACTAACATTGTAGGAATCTGGGACCTTTTAGAGTAATATCTCTTATTACCATAGGAGTTTCTTTTATGAATCTTGGTCCATTCAGGTTTTTTACTACCTGATGAGCAGATGTTACTAATTTATATTTTATAAAACTATTGGCATAATATACATAGTATTCTCATAATTTTAAAAAATCTATTTAGTATCTGAGGTAAGTCCCATTTCTTTTTTGATGTTGCTTAATTTTAGATTCTCCTTTTTATTTGATTATTTTGACCCTTTTCTCTATTTTTCTGGTCTTAGGCTTGATTTTATCAAGCAACTTTTTTTATTTCTTTAGTTTTGTTTCCTATTTTATTAATTTCTTTTTTCATTGCTTTTTTTCCCCCTGCTTTCTTTGAATTTATTTTGTTTTACTTTATCTGGTTTCTTGAAACAAAATAAATTTAATTTTGGTCATTGTTTTTAAAATAAATTCATCACACTAAATATTTCCTCTAAACATTACTTTCGCCACCTTCCGCAGGTCTTATTATGTAGTGCTTTATAGAGTACCTGTTGTATTCCAAGGACTGTTTTAACTGCTGGGAATCCAACAGTGAGGGAAGCAGATGTACAGTTCTTTCCCTCACGGGGCTTACAGTCAACTCTTATTTTAAATGGTCTAAAAAGAAAATGCCCCTCTCTAAGAACATAAAGTTGGACCAAAAAATCTTCTTTGTTTTTTTTTTTTTTTAATTTAGAAGAAAATCATAGTCAACACAGACAACAGTAAGTACAAAGGCCTTGAGGTAAAAACTTGCTTGACTTGCTTGTAGCAAAGGGCGGCTGGTGTGGAAGCAGCATCGCAGGTGAAGAGGAAAATGGAAGAAGAGAAATAGCTAGACAGGAGCTAGACAAGGCCATGGTTAACATTTGTAGGTTTTATTGTAATTCTGATATGAAGTCAATGGAAGGTTTGAGCAGGGAAGTGACATGATCTGACTCATGTTTTTAAACTGTCTGTCTGGCTGCTCTACAGATAATGGACAAGAGTGTTTCAGTCCTGAGTGTTTGAATTTACATTTTGAATTTTTTTTAACCCCAAAATCTTTTAGCAGAGAGTTTCCATTTTATAGATGTATGTATTTTTTTAATTTGACAAGTTTCAATATTTATTGCATTGAGGAAGGTGACTATTTTATAGATTGAGAACCAATTCATGTTCAGATTTTTAATCAGACTGCAAAACTTTCCATTCAAATCATAATACCTGTCATATGCTTTGTCTATATGACTAGTAGATTTCTGTGAAAAGCGTAAAATTCTCCCTCTGCAATTTGTCAATATTTTATTAAATTACTATTAGCTATTATTTAAAGAATTTTGAGTTGATATTGTGATATATAACAATTTATGACCTCCTTTTTGGTAAATTATTCCATTTTCCATTAAGATTATCTCTTTCTCTCTCTCTCTCTCTCTCTCTCTCTCTCTCTCTCTCTCTCTCTCTCTTGCCTTAAATAATGCTTTATTATATTGTTAACCTGCCATCTTGTGGCTATTCCCCTGTTATTCTCACACTCGCTCTCTCCACTTTTTTCAGCCTTCCTATATCATTTTTCTTAAGGAGGCACGCTACATAGAAATCATTTATTTATTTGTTTCTGATTGCCACATCTTAGCACATAGATAATTTGAAGGATACCTGGGAAAAGACAATAACAATTGTGAGGAATCTGGAAATCATGTTACATGAATAAACTCAAAACAATAATGCACAAAAAGAAAATTTATGGGAACATAATAGTCACCTTTAAATATCAGAAGGTCTTGAAAACGTATTATTGGAACCTGGAATTTGAGAAATAGCAGAGTTATTTTCTCTGCCAAGCTCTTCATTTCACAGGCCAGAGAAGTTAGCTCAGAGAGATTAAAACTCTGACTTAAAGTCACAGGGCTCAGAGTTACCTGTTTGTTGAGTTGGGATGACAATATTGAACTTCTGATTCAAGTTAGTCATGGTCTTTACAGCTATAGGAAGGTTGTCCTACTACCCTGTAAATTAGAAAGTTCTAGTGATGAAAATGCTTTAGAAATAGAATGGACTGTTATAGGTTGATTGTGACCCCCAAATTATATGCTGAAGTCTTAACCATCAGTACCTGTAATTGTACCTTATTTCAATTTATTTGGAAATAATGTCTTTGCAAATGTAATCAAGTTAAGATGAGTTCATACTGAATTAGAGCATCTATATAAGGAGAAAGAAATCTGGACACAGATACACAGGAAAGATGGCATGTAAAGATAGAGACAGAGATTGGAGTGATGCGTCTACAAGCCAGGGGACACCGAGGGTTGCTGGCAACCACCAGAAGCTAGAGGGGCTAGGGGAGAATTTGTTTCCTCTTTTTTTCTAAGTTTCCTTCCTTCATGGCTCCGAGTTTCTCTGAACTCTGCTTCCCTTGTCACATGTCCTTTTGTCTTTTTGATCCTCCATAATCTCTCTTAAATGGTTCCTTGTGATTACATTGGGCCCACCTGGATAATCTAAAGTAAGCTCTCTGTGTCAAGATTCTCACCTTAGTCACATCTGCAAAATTCCTTTTGTCATGTAAGGTAACATACTCACAGATTTTAAGGCTTTGGATGTGGACATCATTGATGGGCCATATTTGGCCTGAAGTAATTTCTAAAGTTAACTATATTCACATCTTGCCCTTAAGCAATGTAAGAACCTTAATAGTTTCCCTCATTCGCTCCCATTTCAAAGCCACAAACCTCCCATATTGACAATTCCCATTTTCCCTGGATTTTGATTTAAAAATTTGTTTATATAAAAAAAATTATGTAGACAAGACATAAACTTTCCAACAATAATTGCTCTACTCCAGCCCTACATCACAGAAAAATAATGCAGCTCCCACCCTTACCCTCATCGACGAAGGCTGAGTGAAGAGCCTAGATTTCCAGCCCCACTAGCAGGAAAGACAAACCCCTGCTCTCCCTGTCCAGGGGTGTCAGAGGGGACCTAGCGGAGAGTCAGGACTTCTCACTGCCGCGCAGTGGAAACAACAAATAAACTGTAGCACATCCACACCGTGGACTACTACTCTGCAAGAAAAAGGCACAAACTATGGATACACACGACAACGTCTATGAATTTGCAGGGAATTATGTTGAGTGGGGGGGAAAAGCCAACTGTGAAAGTCACATACTCCATGATTTCATTGAAATAGCATTCTTGAAATGACAGAATTATAAAGATAAAAAATAGATTCGTGGTTGCCAGAGGTTAGGGATAGCAGGGGGGTGAGGGAGAGCATGGCTGTGAATGAGGGAGACATTTGGGGTGATGGAATACTTCTGTATCATGGTTGTGTTGGTGGTCACACAAATCTACACACGTGACAAAGTGACACAGAACGCATATTGTGTCAATGTCGATTTCCTAGTTTCTATATTGTTCTATATTAAAAATATACTTTAATACTATTTATAACAGCATTACTGTACTATAGTTACATAAAATGTAACCATAGGGGAAAACTAGGGTAGGGGACAGAGTCCTCCCTGAATAATCTTTACAACGTCCTCTGAATCCATAATTACTTAAGAAAAAATGGGGGCTGTAATTTGACAGCCATTTAGTTTGGAGAAGCTTTGCTTAGTCATGTTTTCTAATAATTTAGCTTAGCCCTCTGGGGCATTTGGTTGAAATGTGAATGAATTACCACTAGATGACACCATAGATTGCATAATTAAACCATCAGAATTTTCCCTGAGGGTTTGAAATTTATTTATACCTCCATTGTTAAAAAGAAAAACAAACAAACAAAAAAAACATGATGTTTGTTTTAGAATAAAAAGATGGGATTTATAATCAGACAAAATTTTACTCTTTGTTGATTTTAAATCTTAATTTTAAGTATATCTTAAACCTAAGAGATGTTTTTTGCTTTTAAAATTTAAGTCCAGTTTTAAAAAAAGCATTTAGTTAAAAAAAAAAAAAAACTAAGGATTTCCTTAGAGATGCTAAAGTTACTTTGTGGTAGGGATTAAAGATAAGGGCCGGTGGAAGTATCACTACAACTGAGAGATATGAATCCTGTGAGTTATTACAAACCAACTGTAGGTCAAAAGGTATTCACACGAGTCTTTGCCATTTGCTCTAAATGTCTAGGAGTGCATGCAGGCCAAGTCGCTCCACACCCACCCTTTTCTTGAAGATGTATCTGTTTTCCCTGGTCTTGGAGAGCAAGAGGTGTCATGTGAGGTGACATATATATTCCAACCTCAGAATCTTTGCTTTTGTTAACCTTTTCCAGGAAAAATCTCTTTCCAGATATCAGTAGGGCCTATTCCCTCACTTCACATGTCTCTAAAATGTCACCTACTCAGAGATGTCTACCCTGAGGCACCCTATTACACATGGTGTACATCCTCCCACAACACTAATTGTATTCCTCTAGCCATGCTATCTGCTTTCTTTTTCTTCTCCTAATACTCCATCACATTGTAGTATATTTTTCCCAGAGTAAGAACTGTTTATTTTATTCACTACTCCCATCCACCTACATCAGTACAAACACGTGAGTGTGAGACAAATGGACAATTAAGAGAGATATATAGCACATAGCATGTGCTCAATAAATACTAGTTTCTAGGGCTCCTGGCGCTTTTACCTTGCTCACAAGCCTGTTCCCGGTGTCCTCTTCCGACATCTAGAAGTCTGTAAGTAGAGCATGGCTGTTTGAAGCTCTTAACAGTTCAGCATTTAAAACCTGATAGCTTCCTAATGAATTTTTATAATTAAACCATAGTTTTAAAAATCATATATTTTTAATGGGCAGAAATATCAAAATACAGAATGGATGGTTGTCAGTGCAACTGGTAAATTTACAGAAGAGTTACAACTTAAATTAAATTTTTAGATTAGCTTTACTTTCTGCCAGTAAAAATGGAAACATTTGAGTTTGCTTGTTCTTATAAAAAACTAACAAGTGTCTTAGGTATAAATCAGCAGTAATATTATTTTTCTTCTCATACAGGTAGCATTATAACAATGATACTTTATAATATCAATATAACAATTTCATACTCATGCTTAACTACTATCTCCCCATCAGTACTTTCTTACTGTACATTGAGAAAATTACATCTTCAGTTATATAATTTTGTTATTTCCCTTATTCAAGTCATATGTACACTGAAACAGTGAAATAGCTTTAAAAGTAGGGGGACATAATTTATGTTCAAAGCAAAACTTTGTTTACAATTGTACAATTCTAAAAAGTTCTGGAAAGTTAAACGTTTTCGATATTCTAAATTACAGAGAAGCATTTTTGGAATAGCAGAATAAGAAGCTCTGAAAATCAGTTCCTCCATAAAAGCAGTGGGAATACTGGCAAAAACTGTCAAATCAGTTTTTCAGAACTCTGAAAAATACGCAAGAGCTTGCAATAATACTAGAAGTGTTTATGGAAAACTACTAAAACTCAACAATAAATATTCAAAAGACTCAATTTAAAAATGGGCAAAAGATCTGAATATCTCTCCAAAAAAGATACTGAAGTGACCAGTAAGTACATGAAAAGATGTTCAACATCATTAGCCATCAGGGAAATAAAAACCAGGGAAATACCACTTCACAGCGACTGGGATGGATCTAATAAAAAAGATGGACAGTAACAAATATTGGCAAGAATGAGGAGAAATTGAAACCATCATGGATTGCTGGTGGGAACGTAAAACGGTGCAGCCATTTTGGGAAAAAGATTTTTAGTTCCTCAAAAGACTTAAACAGAGTTACCACATGACCCAGCCATTCTGCTCCTACGTGCCCATAGATTCACATGAAACTTGTCTCTGAACGTCATACTAGCATTATTCATAATAACAGAAAAGTGAACAACCAAAATGTTCATCATCTAACGAATGCATAAACAAAATGTCATATATGAATGCAATAGAATATTATTCTAAAATGAAAAAGAACAAAGCACTGATATTGATGCATGCTACAATATGAATGAAACTTGAAAACATTATCCTAAGTTAAAGGCAGACACAAAAGCTACATATCGTATATGTGTAATTCTGATTACATGAAGTGTCCAGAATAGGCAAATCCATAGAGACAAAGAGTAGATTAGTGGTTTCCAGGGACAGAGGCAAGGAGAATGAGGTGTGATGAATATATTTTAAAATCAGGTAGTTGTGATGGTTGTATACTTTTAAATAGTAAATTTTATGGTATGTGAATTATATTTCAATAGAGCTGTTTTAAAAAGAAAAAATATGACAAACTCATTCGATAGCAAAACCTAACTATTATCAGATTGTTCATTGTCTTTATTTATGCCATTTAGTGTGACTATTTGTGTATTTTCCTGCAGAAATAGTAATGTTTTTCTTTATCAGGTCCTGTCATGGATCCTTCTAGAAGTGTTACATACAACAAATTGTGTTAACCATTCTAAAGTTCTATAAAATCTGAATTTTTAATTCTGAAACGTGTTTGGTTCCAGGGATATTTGAAGAATAATAGACATGAACCCGGATTATTACCGGCAATTACTCACATAATAATAAATACTGAACTTCAATTTTGGTTTCTCTCTCGCAACCCAAATCCAGGACAAAAAGATGCATGTTTAATAAAAAGGCTAATATGAGGTTAATTGGCCTGAAAATCCTCCTAGATACTTAGAACAAAAAGGAAATATCTACGATCAATGCAGATCTAAAGTTGATTTGCAAACTAGGTTTGGCACTTCATTCACAGGATTCACGGTTCTCAGAGTTCTTTATTGAATTGATCCACCATCTCCTGTCTTTGGTCATGGCCACAAAGAAACAGTAGAACCTCAAGAAGTGCTCAGAACCTTTTTTTTCTGAACACTTTTTTAGTGGGACCAAACACTTAACAGAAAAACAAAAATCAATAAACCCAAACAAACACACACCTGTCATTGTATACTTTCTGATGTAAAAATCTCCACCATCATCTGTAGGAAGAACTAAGATTTCTCTTAATAAGTCACAGGTGGGATGAAGCCTTAACCAACAGAATACTGAAAGTCAAAGTTTCTTTCCTGTTAGAAACACAGACACGGTTGTATTATGCACATCAATGCCCTAAGCAAACAGCTGCCAGCCCTGGAGACTCTCGATGCATTATGAGCAGCTCTGGGTCTATACCTTCAAAAATACTAGATTGAGGTTTAATGGCAAAAACAAAAATTCCAACAAAGGGAGACCTATTTTTCAGTTTGCCTCTTCTTGGCAGTTGTAAGGTACAAAAGACCCCTGAAAATGCATGTAAGCCAGAATGGCTTGGGTACCATATACCTAGGCCAGTGGTCCCCAAAGTTGTCTCTGGACCCGCAACATCAGCATTACTTGTGACCCTGTTAATAAGTCTGTGGAACCCATCACAGACTTATTAAATCAGAAACTCCAGTAGGGGTGGGGTGGCATTGTGTTTGAACAAGCGTTTCACCTGATTCGGAGGCATGCTAGGTTTGAGAATTATTGGCCCATGCAAACGTCCCCACATGTTCCAAGACACATTTGGCAAGCGCTCTGTATAACCTTCTCCTTTTAGAAAGCCAGGCCGTACATGAACTTCATTGTCAAGGCTCTGAGTAGGCCTGCAGTTAAGGAAACACAGAAGCAAATCCAGAAGAACTAAGGTGGGGCATTACAGTGTACTCCAGAGCAGTTTGCTGCTTTTCTGGAGATATAACTTCAGTGTGTAGAGACCAAATCTGTTTTTCCTTTAAGCAGAGCAGTAAAAATTATTTTTAATATTATTTCTGTTCTCTTCTTGCTTTGCCAGGCCGCAATTGGTCTTTATGTAGGGCACATCTGCGCCTGTGATGCGCTATGCTACAATGCTCCGTTCCCCAGGGAACCACACATGGCTTGGCAACCCCTGCCTGTGGGAGGGCTCGGTTTTAGACTGCTATTTTCCATAAAAGTATGACAGAGATTTGAGTCCAACTAGAGACAAGTTTTAAAAACTCAGAAGCTGGCACAGGTAGGGCTCATTAACAATATTCTAAGAAGGCCAAAGGAAGCCAAGAATGGAATATTCTCCTGTTTCCTCTCATCTTTTGTATGATATTCCCTTTTCTGTTGTACAACAAATTTGCCCTTTAAGCATCTGTTTAGAATTAAGAAAGCAATTTATTATTGAAGATTCTGATAGTCATACTGCCTTTTTAAAAGAACATGGATTCTTTCACCTAAGAGCTTGAAATCTAAGGTTCAAACCCATCTTTAAAAAGCAAGCAACCCTGGTTTCATTATTGTCATTGTAATTGTGCTCTAGTAAGCAAAAAAAGAAAAAAGAAAAAAAACTGCTTTTCATTCTCAAGAAATGATTAAATCAAGTCATAAATTTTATGAATTAGCTTTATTATCGCTTCTAATTTATGTTATACTTTTTATCATGTGTTTTTTTATCAAGCCGCTTTAAAATTTCTAGACAGAGGTGAACTGAAGAAAGGAGTGTGATAAGTAACATTATCAAGATGACTTGCAGCCAGATTGCCTAGGCAAATTTAGAAAGCTGCCTACATTTTGTTTCTTCTCTAAAATATAAATTGGAAGTGAGATAAAATATTGAGAGATGCTTTGTTTAAATTTAACATTTTAGTGGTTCAAAATTAGTGCCATTCAAATAAAGGTTTAATATCTATAATATGTAAATTGCTCTTTAACAGTTTGGGAGAAAAGGATTTGAAAAAACCCGATTGAAACAATTTTTGTAAGTCTATCAACAGATAATTCACACACACAACATACATATACACACAAAGATAAAACCACACTCAAAAATACTATTTATCTTCTACATACTGGCAACGAAAATTAAGAGGATGGTAACACATTCTGGTGGTGGGCTGTGGAGAAACGATGCTCTCATCTATTGCTGGTAGGATGCTGAGGGATAGTTGGCAAATTCTAACAAAATAACACATGTATTTAACTTTTGATTTAGTGATCCACTAGTGAATCAAAAACATTATGTACAAGGTTTTTCATTGCAGTTTTGCCCATAACTAAAAAACATTTGAAGCACTTTAAATGATTATACAAAGAAGAGTAGTTGAATAAACAATGGGATGTTCATACAGTGGAGTACTACACAATTGTAAAAAAGAATAAAATCTCTATGAATTGATATGGAATATTTTCCAAAATGATTGTTAAATAAAAAAATCAAAGTGTGAATGAGTGTCTATATTATGAAGAAAGAGAACGTAATATATGTATCTGCTACATTGTGCAAAACAAATAAAAACATGGAGGGATAAATCAGAAACTCATAAGATTGGTTACCTATAAAGATTGGGGTAAAATGGTGGGAAAATGAGGAAAAGGGAAGGAACACAATAAGTAACATAACCTCAATGAAGAGGGAGGGGAACAAAGCAAACTAATCTAAACAACTTTGGTATATTTAAACTATACACTCTAAGGATAAAGACAAAAAGAACTATGCAAATATTCAGTGTTCAGTTGGTAGATTTGTTTTTCACAAGAATACAGGTTAGCATCTGAAACTACTATATGTGTATTCCAGAACTTAGGGTGCACAACATCCCAATCAATAAATATATTGTAGATAATGAAAACCAGGTTTCTTACTGTTGGAATAAGCAGTTACAAGTAAAAAAGGGTGAAGAATAGAATGAACACTGTGGTATTGGACTGGGATTGGAGGTAGCATTGTGAACTCATGGTTTTAATACACACGCAGATGGATAGGTACAGAAACAGACATGGTATGTGCGAGGGTATATGTGCTTCTTTTTTCTTCTTGCTCTGTCCCATAACAGGGCCTAGAAGCAAGGATATTGCAGCACCAAGGAGCACACCTAGTGCTCAGATTCTGGTTTCTAAACAACATTCTCAAGAAACAAAAAAATACAAAAAAAAAAATAACAAGGCTCCTTAGAGAAGTGGCTGATTCCAGGGCTGCAGGGAAAACACATAATACTGAAACATCTTGTGATGCCAGAAAATTGGAAGTGCTCTAAGAAATGATGAGGGTATGTCTAAAGGACATGGGAACAAACTGAGAGGATTCTCAGTGGCCAAATCTGGAACCATTAGAACAATAAAATTAATAATAAAAAAATAGAGTATGACCCATTTAATAAAATAAAAATCCATGAGTTCATTTGAATAAATAAATAGGGAAATTTATCCTCCTTTTAGAATTCCAACTAATCAATGTCAAAGGAATGAAGAAATTGAAAATTACTATCTGCCAAGCACTACCAGGATAATTGTTTTAGACAGAGGTTGTCAATGGATGCTAACACGAGTGATGAAAATATAATGAAAAACAGAATATACAGTCTTAAGTTGTCTCCTCTAAAGATACTTATTAATTACAAAGGTTAAAAAATTTTTTTACAGGGGAGCTATGAGCAGATAACACCTTAACCAAGTGATCGAACATATAAAATATCCCTATTGATATGGTGTACTGATAAGAATCCAACATCACTTCTATGGTATTCTTGACAAAAAAGCATGACCTGAACTTAACCATGAAGGAAAATCAGACTAACTCAAGTTTAGGAGAATTCAACGAGATAACTGGCCAGTACTCGTCAAAATTGTTAATGTCACTACAGAAAAAAAATATTGAGAACATTCTTCAAATAATGACATTTAAATGCAATGGATGATGCTAAATTGGATCCTGGGTTAGGAAAAGGACATCAGTAAAACAATGATATATGCAGAAATGAAGTCTGTAAATTGGATAACAGTATTGTAATAATAACATTTCTTGATTTTGAAACTGTTGTGATATAAAATGGGTGAAAAATATATGGGAAATTTTGCAACTTTTTTTGTAAATCTGATATAATTTCAAATAAAAAGTTAAAAATATTTTTAACACAGTACCCTTTTAATCATACTTCTCTTTTACTATGTTATTTGAGTTATATACATATACTTTCTTCTCAATAAAGATTTTTATTTTTAATTCAAAAATGCAAATCATAACCATTGAATTTTTTTTTCTGAATTGCCCTCATGAAAAAAAAAGAAAAGAAAAGAAAAGAAAAAACAAAAGTTTTCCATTGTTAAAGTTTATGAGGAAAAAGTACAAGAGCCTGCAGGCCAGAACAGAATTCTGTAAATAAAATACAGCATATATTCCCTTTCCTTATGCATTTTTAATATAGAAGATATAAACTTTAAGTTAATGTCAATGGCAGCCTCAAAGAGAAAAGAAATCACAAAAAATGTAACACATAGCCTGAAGCAGGAAAAATAGAAAGGTTGGGGCTGTTTCAGCTATTTATTTTGGTGATAGTTACAGTTGTATTCATTTAATCCTGCAACAAATTTTGAGGCACTGAGGTTCTCGCAGTATTAGGGGTGGGGGCTGAGGCAGGAGTCGAGTTGGCAGAGGCAGGGGTACATTGAGGAGTAAAATGCAATAAATGAAAGACGTTGGCACACACAGGGCTATAAGAGGACTTAAAAGAAGCAAGGTATCAGATGTGTTCCAGGAGGTAAGGACACCTAAGTGGAGAGTAAAAAGGCCAGCATTACTAACCGTCTGTCTTTGAATCTTCTTAGTATGACATTTCCTTTATGGCAGCCCGTTGCCTCCTTGACTCTCTGTCCAATTGACAAGGCACGGGAAAAGGAGGACAGATCTTCACCAGCTCTGAGAAGGGAGATGATATATACAAAGATATGGGATTGAGGAAGAGGAAGAACATGGACAACTGAAGGAACTAGAAGAGGTTCCCAGCGCCAGTGAGACCCCAACAGGAGTGTGGAGAGACATAGGCTGTCGTGTAAACAAACGCCAGGACCTTACAATCCATACTGAGCTTTTGGATGTTACCCTGGAAAATGGGGTATGGCTCTTTACAGAGGATTTTTATTTCAGTGTATAAATCTCTAATAGTTTGCAGTTTTGTTTTTGGACCGTCTGTCAGAGCAACTTCCTCCTGACTATGTGGCCCCAAAGATAACAAAGACAATGCTAACTTTCTGGGTCCTATGGAAAGCTCTGAGGATTTGAGGATTTATTCAAAGACGAAGAGCAAAGGAGTCTGTCTTGGGAAGATTCTTTTGCTTGGAACACTGGCCCTCAAAGACTCTGTCCTTGGCTTCCTTCTCTCCGTGTTCAAAACCGGCTTTGCCTCTGCATCCAGGGATTTATGGCAAATAAATATTCTCCAAATTCTCACAAAAATAATGGTGATTAATACTTTCAAAAACGTGATGAGTTCTTGGTTTCCGGTTCTACATGTAAAGAGCCTGGGAGTCACCACTCCATCCAACCAACATGTAAAAAGCTAAACAGACTGAGGCCACAGGGAAACCTCTACTCCCAAGATTGGAGAGACCAGCAGGTGAATACAGAGAACCACAACTTACCAGAACTGAGAGCCCCATGAGCCAAAACCTCCATGGGAACCAGAGCCAGGATAGGAGAACCAGAGCTGTGACTGAGGAATTGCTGGAGGCCCAGAATGGACAAGTCTGAGAGTTAAAAATGACCAGGGGACTCAGCCCTGGATGAGCCCTCATACTTTTCTAAGTTTTTTTTTACCTCCAGGAGCTCCACCAGGTCCTCACAGTAAATATCAGAGGACAATCACAGCACGCTTCCAGCAAGGGGAGGGGAAAAGGAACCATTTTGAAAAACTCAAAGCACTCTTGTGTTCTTAGCAGGACCTGCCCCTGGGGTAAACTAGTTTGCCAAGAGCTGTGGGGCGACTACAAAAAGATATAACATATCTGTAATGAGATCACCAGTGAAGAAAGAGAGAAAGGCACAGAGAAATATTTGAAAT
The DNA here is from genome assembly GCA_004027375.1 of Macroglossus sobrinus. NCBI lineage: Eukaryota > Metazoa > Chordata > Mammalia > Chiroptera > Pteropodidae > Macroglossus > Macroglossus sobrinus. Next base: position 650,701 of record PVKZ01000098.1, on the reverse strand, counting down.
AATAATAATTAAGTATCTGCCAGACACCAGACTGCAGATTCATGAGGCTCATAGAACACCAAGCAGGAAAAATGCCAAAAAAAAAAAAAAAAAAACAAAGCAAAGCAAAACAAAACAAAACAAACAAAACACTATACCTAAGCATATCGAATTTTAAAAAATTCTTTCAAAAAATTCTTTTTGAAAGGAGCCAGAGGGGTCAGGGAAATCTTACATATCTGTGGATCTATAGAGCAACAAAGAATTAAGTCTGACTTCTTGGAAACCATGCAAAACAAGAGAGTGAAGTGAAGATGTTTTAAAGTGTCGAGAGAAAAAATGTATGCATTGTGGAATGGTGTAATATAAACCGCTCACCGTAATGTTGTGAGGATTCCAAAAGGGTTAAAGTTCAGGATCAATTTTGAATGACCCAGCTGAAAAGGCATAACGCTCCTCACAGTTTGAGGCGAGGGGATTTTCCACTCAGCCTCTTCTTACCAGTTGCCACAGACACTTCATAAAATTACTCACCACAGATGGGAGGGTTTTTTAAATTTTATCTCAAGGGTATGCTTTACTTTAGTGGAAGAAAAATCAATTTACATTTACCGGTTTTGTATGATTTTTCTATTAGTCAGGCTATGCTAACTGCTATTTAAAAAAAATTAAAACAAACAATAAAAACCCAACAACCTTCCAAAACTCTATAATAAAGTTGACGTTTACTTCTTGTTGACGGGAATAAGAGGGGAGTCTCTGAATCACATTCATTCAGGAATCAGTATTCTTCTGTGTGGTGGCTTGCCATTACGGAGGGCTTTGGGCTCCACAACTTTGAGCCAAATGAAAGAGTTGTATCAACCATTTCCACCAGATCAAGGCCCCACCCAGCTGTAATGAATGAGGGTGATTGCAATCCAGCTACTTGGCCAGTTTCCTTTCTTTAATTTCCACATGAAGACTTGAGTTAACTGGCCCTACATTTCTGATTTATTCCAGTAATGTTGTTGTGACAGTTGTAGCAATTGTCTTCCTTGCCCTTCATTTGCGTATTGACTAGACGTTGTTGTGACTTTTACATTCATATCATAAACATTTTAATATATTTGCTCTCTCATTAACTATTATAGTGTTCATATTAATTTAATATGGCAGACAAGAAAATGAATGGTGTTTATAAAACCTGTTTGAATATTTTTTTTTTCTTAACAGAGTTTATTTTATTGAAGATTTGAATTTCATGATGCTTTCAAGGGACATTTATGGGACTCAAAAGAGTATTATAATAGTTAAGCCATAAATTTAGACTTAAATGTTCTAGCAACTGATGTTTATAGCTAAGTATTATTTGATCACATATGGATCTTAGTGATTTATTCTTATAATCATTTCATAAAATATTTTAGAAGGCTATGGAGAACCAGTCAGAACCAAAAGAACCATTCTTTTGAATGCAAAAGAATCCTTTTTCTACTTCTCATGAAATTGTCACAAAAGTTCACAAACTTAGACAAATGTATAGAAAATATTTCACATGAAAAAAAAAAGCATCGCAAGAGTAGAACTTTATATCAAGCTTTGACCCAGGTGGATGATGGGGGTTGGTAGGGTGGGAGGTGAATTGGGCTGAGAAGTAGGGAGAATGTAGATGAGACTCTGTGCATTTTTCCTTCTCTACTTCACACCTATTTTCTATTGGAAAATGTTATACTTTTCCATTTAATAATTTGTTTAGTCTCTGAAAACAGTCCTTTGACAATGGAATTTGGTATTATTTCAAATGATTTTTAAATTCAAGAGTGATAATGAACAGTAAGTTTCACTGAGTGTTCGCTACGTGGCTAGTATATTCTAAGTACTTTGTATGTATTAGCTACAACAGCCTTCTACAATAGGTATTATTGACACAGGGAGGTTAAATAATTTACCCAAGTTCATATAGCTAGTAATCGCAGAACCTAAATTTGAGTTTATTATAGAAATTTTCATATAATATTCTTTTCTCCGTAGGGCCAGTTTTCAACGGCTTTTTAAATTTACGATAGATCGTCAATTAAATTATGAGTTTATATTTCCCTGTTAGTTCACATTAATACCTTTTTAAAGCTTATGTGCAACAAAATGAACACCTCATGTATCTTACCTCATTCATGTGTTATCATTTTGTTTATTCTGTTTTTGCTGAATATGTCCACATATTAGATACCATGTAGTATACTTAAATTTACTTAAATTTATAAAGTGTTCTGTTATATCTGGGTTTGCCTCTGGATTTTTCAGTCATGTGCTCTATTTTATGATTATATAAGTTAATAGCCCTAATAATCAGAAACCTACTCGAGTCCCAGCTTCATGATGAAATTAGTCAGAACCTCTATGGGGTTTCTTTACCCAAATTTTAAAATCAAGGTGCAAAGCCTTGTTTAAATTAAATTAAATTCACTGGGACCAAATACTCTGATAAAGGTTGATGTTGTAACTGCAGTTATGAGTTTCATGCTTTTAAAAAATATATAGCATTCTCTTTAATTAGACATTTGTTAACATCTCAAAAAATATATCAAGAGAAAGTATGAAATAAAAATTTCTATGAGAAAGAAAATAGTCTCATTCTGACCTGGGGTAGAAGCTTATGATCTGCTGTGATTAGTTGCTCCTTCTGAGAAAAAAAAATCAAATTCTACTTGATAGATTTTAAGAAGTTGAAAAAACACTTCTGTGAACCCCATCCTTTGTCTCTCAGCCCTGAGAGGAACCTAATAACCTTTAACCTGTAGTCTCTTAAAGAGTCTAATGATCTTCGACTTTATTTTCTCATCAAATCTATGCCTTTAAGCTCTCTACTTTCCTATTAAATATCTCTACCAGAAGATAAATCGTTCAGTTGGTTTTCTCAGAGAACTCTTCCCTTACAGCAAGCCTGAAATTAAGTTTTGATGCCTTATAATGATTTTTTGTCTGAGAAATTGCTTTAGAGATGTTTTTAATGAGACTTCGTGATTTTTATTTAAGTTAAAATCCTGAGAGAGGCAACAGTTAAATCTTTTGTCAACCTCATTGTGGAATTTACTCATTTATTTTTCAAAGGCTAGCTTTTGATAGGATGGCTTTGACAGGAAGCCTTAGCCTTGGGACACTGAAGCCTGGGGGGAGGAGCGGGGGTCTCTAGAGGGAAGAAAGTATCAGATTCAAGGTCAGCACAATTAAAAAACCAAGAGAGACCCAGGACACAAAATGACATGAGGTAGACAACAGTTCCTCTCCAGCTCTGTGACTGCAAATCCTAAAAGCCCAGGGTGAGTTAGTGTACAGTCAAGCTTCACCTGACAACAAGATACATTTTTAGAAATGCATCTTCATCAACGGTCAGTGTCACACAAACCTAAATGGAATAGTCTACTACACACCTAGGCCCTGTGACGTAGCCTGTCGCTCCAAGTCTACAAACCTGTACAGCATGCTGCTGTACCGGATACCGTATAACTGTAACACCATGGTAAGTATTTGTGTATCTAACCTTAGAAAAGGTACAGTAAAAATACAGTAAAGAAAGATAAGAAGTGGTACATCTGTATAGCGCACTTACTATGAATGGGGTCTGCGGGACTGGAAGTTGCTCTGGGTGAGTCAGGGAGTGGAAAGTGAATGTGAAGGCCCCCAGGTTACTGCACACTACCCCACTGTTGGGAGCCATTTTTGCCGAATACCCTATAGCTGGAGGCCCTACAGCTGGAGGCCCTACAGACCGGGTTAAAGTTGCCTGCAAACTCTGAAGTTTGCAGAGCAGGCGGGCTCTGTACTGAAGGAGGAATTTTGGCTTAATGGATAGTCTATGCAGATGGAGGAAGTTTGGCTTAATGGAAAACAGGTGAGAGAAGTTATGTAAATGTCAAGCAATTGTTTACAGGTGTGTGGGTTTTATTTTTCATGCATTGTCAAGGGTATAAATAGGCTGTGTTAAATAAATTCGGCACCATAGTATTCACTGTGAGCCCTCCTAACTCTATCTTTTGTCTCTCTCTGTCTCTCTTTTTCTATCTTTCTCAATCCTCACTCCCCCTCTACGGAACTGTTCGATCTTAGCCGGCGGGCTCCGGCACCCCACAGTTTCATAAATACTGCACACTTGGGCTACACTAAATTTATTTTAAAATATTTTCTTTCTTCAGTGCATTGCACTACAACGGTAAGATGGCTATGACATCACCAGGCGAAAGGAACTTTTCACTCCCCTGAGATGCTGCGGGGCCTCGGTCGTGGATGTGGTCCCTTGTGGACGCGGTCCGTCATGGACTGAAGCATCCTTACGTGGTGCATGACTGTATTGTCTCTCCACTTCATGGAAGATTATATATTTAACTCAACTTTTGAAGAAAAAAAAAATCCAAAAAGTAAGTTTCCTTGTGCATCATTTATTTCAGGATATTATTTTCTAACTCCCAGGGGACTGTACAGGAACTGACTAACAGGAATGATTTAACTCTAACAGCTGTTCTGTGAATAACTGGACTAGAGCTTCTTGTCTATTTTGACATAAACTACAAAATTTGTTTTTGAAAATTTGTAATTTTTTTAAATACAAGAAATCTCATCAATGGTATGATATTTTTATTAATTAAAAAACATTCTCCTTTGAAGCATTGTTCAGTCATATAACCTTGCCTTACAAATTATAAAGTTAAAAAAAAAGACCACAGCACCTGACTTCCTAATTCTCCAAACACAGTCTTTTAGTCTGTTGAGAAAGGCTGTTAAGTCGTATGTATTTCCAGGTATTTCCAGGATGTGTGTTTCTGGAATTAGCTGCTTTTAGGGAAAATATCCTCTGCTACTGAGATTTTTCTGAAATTTCTCTTAGGATTCCCTTCATATAACTTTTATACTGTTCCTGCCTTTTGTTTTCATAAGATTCAGTCTGGTCACTCTGTCCGGCTCATAAGGTGAACCCATCAATTGTCACAGAAACCTCATTGACAGCTGCAAGTCATTAGCAGTAGGCAGCTTCTAAGAGAAATCCAAAGGAGTGAATGATTTGGGGGCATTGCCAATGGCAAGAAGCCTGGACCAGCGAATAGGTCGCCTACTGAGTCTTTGATTCATAGATTTGCTTCCTGTAAGAGGTTTTAAAAAAAATTAAGAGTTGAACCTAACTTTCTTTGATGCAATGAAACAGAAGAAGAATGTTCAGGTGAAATTCCAAGAGCAAAGGGAGTGAAATAATAATTCGTACCAGAAGATATAAAGTGACCTGTTTCCCAAAAGTTGTTGCAGTTTGCTGACCATTTTCCCACCATCCCTTTAGTGAGTCACTCTGGCTGCCAGACTTCATGACAATTTGTAACATCAGGAAGAAGCAGCTGGCCATAATCCATGAATAATAGCCACCCTCACCTTTCTCCTTTTGCATTTCAAAACTTTCCCCTGCTGTTAGAATTGGTTTCATTATATCATGATTTACTATTTTCTGTTCAATGATGAAACAAAATATAAACAAAAATCCATGCTGTTAGTTCTCCAGTCCTTAGGCACCTCAACCCAGGACTCTGGATATGCTGCAGCGGACAGATCAAGAATCAGCCCCGTCAGGACTCTGTGCCTGACAGAGGCCACAGGGGAGAGGGCGGGGGTCTGCCACCTTAGCCCTGTCCTCCCCGTCTGGGAGATGTTCTCTCTAACACTTCAATAACCTCTCACTGTTCCTTAATTTACTGGAGCTATTCATGCTTTCAGCTCCTACCCTACCTTGTGACTATAAACTCCTGAAGACTAAAGCAGCTCTGATGAGGACATGCCTTCTCTTAACATTTTATGTGTTAGATGTTGCCTAATTACTCGGTTTCCTTAGAGGTAAAGTATTAAAGAAATCCATATGTAGCTTCTGGTTTTGCCCAGTGCCAACCATAACTCTCTATCTAGAGATAGCTGAGAGATAGCTGAGAGATAGCTGAGAGATAGCTGACTGACTGACTGATAGATAGATAGATAGCTGACTGACTGACTGATAGATAGATAGCTGACTGACTGACTGATAGATAGATGGATAGCTGACTGACTGACTGATAGATAGATAGATAGCTGACTGACTGATAGATAGATAGATAGCTGACTGACTGATAGATAGATAGATAGATAGATAGATAGATAGATAGATAGCTGACTGACTGATAGATAGATAGATAGCTGACTGACTGATAGATAGATAGCTGACTGACTGATAGATAGATAGCTGACTGACTGATAGATAGATAGATAGCTGACTGACTGACTGACAGATAGATAGATAGCTGACTGACTGACAGATAGATAGATAGATAGATAAATAGCTGACTGACTGACAGATAGATAGATAGATAGATAGATAGATAGATAGCTGACTGACTGACAGATAGATAGATAGATAAATAGCTGACTGACTGACTGATAGATAGATAGATAGATAGATGACTGACTGACAGATAGATAGATAGATAGATAGATAGATAGATAGATAGCTGACTGACTGATAGGTAGATGATAGATAGATAGATGATAGATGGATAGGTAGATACACAGATCTACTTAACAAATCCATCGATATTAAAAGCTTGTGTGGTCTTGTGGGATCTATTAAAGGTTGTATGAGGAGGAGGTACATTGCACACCACACAGCACATGACTTAGTAACTGTCTCCATTAGTCAGTTGTTGTTTATCTAAACTCCTTCGGCCGGCTGTCATCCCTTTGGCGATTCCTTCCTCTCTCTCCTTCCTTCCAGCCCAATGCTCACTCCCTCTCCTGCCCTTAACCTCTCTTTATTATGCAGAGCAGCTGAATGGGGACCAGCTTTGCTAAGGGCTCATTAACATATTTATTTAACGAACTAATTTCTCTCAGGAAGGTAAGACGAGGTTGTAAAATGAGTTGTTGCTTAAAAAAGAATTTTTCCAGATCATTACATTATACAATACATAGTTTCTTTACTTAACCATGTTAAACTAATTTTTAAATCCAAAAACAGAGCCACAAAATAGTTCACCTGGTTTCTCAAAAGTTTTAAACAATCCCAATTTTAGTTTTACTGGCATTCATATTAATGACTCTGCTTTTTCCACCTCTGGTATTGTTACCTGCCTTCTACCACATATTAGATAGATGGTTCTGTGCAAGGCTATGCCATTTATTCACATCAAGACTTATCTTTTTTGGCCTTTCACTTCTTCTCTTCACATTCTACAACCCCCTCCATCCCTCCCCCTCCCCCTGCATCTAATAAGCATGGAAGAGATAAAAGTTGGTGAGAAAGAAATTAGTTTTTGGTTAGGCTCTTCAACTTTGACCTTCTGTGTTTATCTGCTAACTTTCATATCTAGCAATGTTTTAAGATAAGGGGGAAAAAGAAAAAAGAACCGAAGCAGATAGCCATTTCCATTTTCAATGTGATGGAGAGCTGACTATAAATTTCCTGAGTTCTGGAATCATTCAGTGAAAGGTTCCTTCAGAAGTGTATCAGTTATAGCATTAATCATAAGCAAAGGAACCCCCAGCACAGTTCTTCATCTTACTGGGCTTTTAGGATCTGTTTTCCAAGACCAGAGATCACATCCATCAGTGAAGTCTCGTTTTTGCATACATACTGTCAGATGGAAGACTAAGCAAGGATTTCTGTCTATTACTGGATGTTTTTAAATGCTTGTAATATTGATAATAATTTTACAGTTTAATTAAATTCAACTTGATATTTCATCAAACACTTCTTACGTGCAAGTGCTTTGCTAGGTGCTGGGGATACAAACGCGTATGAGACTGTCTCCTTGCTGTTGATGAATTTATACTATAGACAGCAACATAATTTGACATTAGTTATAAAAGTCATAAAGATGTTCTCACTCAATGATTTATTTTAAAGGTAAAATTCAATACAAACTGCGTGAGAAAAGTTTATTATAGCATTAATCATAAGCAAAAGAACTTGTATAGAGACAACTTGGCAGCTACTTGTATAGAGGTCAATAATAGAGTGTTGTTAAGATTGAAATAAATACCATCATGTAAAATAATAATTGTGAAAATGAAAGAGAAAGATTAACCCTAAGGATATATCACAGAGATTTACTAAATTCAATTTTATTATGAAGGCGTGCTCCATCTCATTTTTATAATCAGACAAATTTAAGGACATATACCCTAAGAAGTATTGAGTCAGGGAGTTTATAGAAATTAGGACAAAGAGAGGGTTTTTTAAAAAAACAGACTAGAATTGTATGCTGGCCACTGGGAGGAGAGTTCATAATATATTACAAAAAGTTTTCGGGGAACAGTTAATTATAGGCTGCATGATATAAACATTTTCTTTAAGACCCGAAGTTTAAATTTATGGAGCTGAAGCTCAGGCTGTGTCTATGACTGTCTCTCCAAACTCCAAAAATACAAAAAAGTACAAAATATTTATATTTTCTATGTACAGCCCCCAAGTTTTCTTTAATAGAAAAAAAAAGCTAGATGCATATGCATATTTTTATTATAAAAAAAAAGTCTTACAATAAAGAAATTGAGTATTATTTAAGAATTAACATGACAATTCTGAAAAAAACAAACGTTTGCTAGTTTGATATGTAAAAAATTAAAAATACAAATTATTATTGATCTTGAATATATTTATAACATTTTAATTGCATAAGGACAAAATCTGCAAGAGAACTATGTAATAATGTAAATAGTTGTGTTAGGTGGTAAAATTATAGGCGGATCTTTTTTTTTTTAATTAAAACGATTTTACAATTAAATAAGGAAAAAAATTAGAGGTTTAGAGTTACTTGTTATATTCTGCTGAATTTACCATGACAGCTCATCTGTGAAGGGGGAAGACACACCTATCTTTTAAAGCAGAAAAAATTTTTAAAGAGCCAAAGTAATTTAGTGTTGGAATGTGGGATATAATATTAAAAGAAATTCACTATAATTTTCAGACAAATGTAGGCTAGAATCCTGCTTCTGCCATTTTCACAGAAAAAGCGGCTGAAATCCTGATGCTCAGTTTCCTTATATAAAGAGAATAATTAAAAAAAAAAAAAACACCTGCTTTGCTTTTTTGTCTTTTGTTTTTATTTATTCTTGTTTTGCTTTAATGACAATAAGTGCCTGGTACCTGCTTGGCATTCAGTAAACGTGGATGGTTGGTGGGAGTGTTGTCCAAAGCTTGATAAGACTCTGGGGGCCAAAACTGTGACCTTGACTTTGCTTCTATAAGGAGCACAGCTCCTCACTAAACTACTTCGAGGGGGACTTGGGGGAACACAAAGATCTGGCCTCCATTAATGCCCCTTTGTAGAAAGAGCAGACTACAAATAAAAGCATAAATAAATAAACCTTTGCTTCTCCCTTCTCATCCCTTCACTCCTGAGGTCTAATTGACGCATATAAAGAACCCCGGGGCCTGTAAACAGCAAGGTCGTCTTTCCCAGTTCAACAGAACGGTCATATCAGTGGTGACATTTATTCATTAGCTCATTCAGCCAACATCTACTGAGCATCCGGAGATGTAAAGATCCTCCGATGTCTAGTTTCATAAGGGATCAGCAAAAAGGATCAAGATACGGGGAAATGGTGAGTTCTATTTTGAGCTTCTGTTTGCATTTTCTGTATGGAGCCTAATCAAAGCTTCATTGGGGTAATTCATTACAAATGTCCTGCTTCCTAATCCTTTTGCCAGAAATCAGCTAACATTGCAAGGAAAGGGATTTTACAGGGATTATTATAAAGTGCGGCGCAGTCAGCCAAAACTGCATTATACTCAATATCTGTAAAGAGCCTGGCGTTTCTGCTTTGGGATGACTCAGTGAAATGCCCTCAAATTGTCTCTTGGGAGACTTTCCTCCTGTCCCACCTATCTGTGGTTCTTCAACCACACCCAAACTTTGCTCCCACTCTGAACTTGCCAGTTCTCAAGTATTTGTCACACAGAGTTAGTACAGAACCCCAATTCACTTTCACTCACTTAAACAGTTACGTGAAACTTACTCATGGTGCTGGCTCCTGGAAAATTAGTTTTTAATGATTTTGTCTGCACTGTCACATCATATGCTTCCTTGACATCTGAAATCCAAGTCATATAGACCAGAATAATCACCGAGCTTATGCTAAAAGCTAGAAAACAGGGATATGATAGCGAAGTGGCCATTAGAAGACAGTAAACCTAAGTTGAATCCGACAAGCTGACACAGAGTAGCGATCATGTGCAAAATGAACATGATGTGATCAGTTTTGAACCTTAAGAAGCTTATGACCTAGTGGGCCACAAGATGGATATTGATAAGTGTGAAATGTAATTTTAGAAATATGCATAAATGTATGTAGGCACACAAATTAGTTATTAACCCTGGGTATTATAGCATATGGGTCACAGAATTGATTCAAATAGTTAGTGGGCTTTGTAATCAGACAAACCTGGGTTAAAATACTAGCTTTAGCATTTATTAGCTTTCTAGTTTTGTGATCTTGAGTAAGTTGCTTAACCTTTCTGTGTCTCAAAGATAAAATGGGTTTAATAGTAGTTACCTCATAAGATCACCATGAGGCTCAATGAAATCCGTACATATGCCGTATAACAAAGTAAATGCTCAACTTTTTTGCTATTATTATCAGGCTACTAAAATGGTCCGTTAGAAAAGCCTATAACAGAATGAGTATAAGGTCATTTTAAAATCTTCTACAGTCCAGTTCTATGCGGGAAGAAGAAGCCAGATAATCAAGAGCTAAAGAAGTAATAAAGAAGGAAAAGGTCTTTATTAGTTCTATTCTCGTGACCTTTGTCTGCTTTCCCTGGTCCTAGACGTAGGAGCCTTCAGACTTGGTTACATGTCATTCTTCCATGAAGCACTCCTGAGGGGGCGCTGGCACACCCAGGTCCCATAGTAGCTTGTATGTAGTCTAGAATCACAATCATCACCACAGTCATAATGCCTATCATTTATTGAGCACCCATTGCTAATGTTCAGTAAAATTCTCTTATGTTCAATGCATCTCTGCAGTGCCAAATAATAGTGGGAATTATTGCTCCCACTTTGCAGATAAGGAAACCGAGATCTTGATAAGTCAAGCAAAGTGTATAAACCCACCAGGGAGAATATTTTGAGGCTGAGATTTGAACAGTGGTCCAACTGATGCCAAAGTCTAATTATAGCTGTTTACCATATTGCCTCCTCATTTGCACAGGCAATTCAAACTAGTGATTTAAATATCTGGCTCCCTGACTGGACCAAGAAATCTAAGGGACCAGAGTCTCTATCTTGCATATATATTTGTCTCCAGTAATTCACACTAGAGCACTATTTGCTCATCAAAAAAATTAAATGAATGAAAAATGAATGAATGAATGAATGAATGGACTCTTATTCTTTCAGCTTTCAGAAATGGCAATACACTTGAGCTCATGCATTAAAGTGGCCTCAGCATAAATCTTGTTATTAATCTTGCATAATAAGTTCATCAGTTTTTAAGCTCTGTGTAGATTCCTCAGGATTTTCTACATATATAATCATGTTATGTACAAATAAAAATAGTTTACCTCACTCCTTTTCCAATATCAATAGTTTCTACCAATAGTTCATTTTTTTACACTATTGTTTAGTATACAAATTAATTTTTAGAATACGATTCTTATAAATATTTGGGAATATCCCAGGATGTCTATGTTGTCGTAATATCTAAGTTGATGTAACAAAAAGACCTCAAATTAGAGGTGCTCAAATAAAATGGAGATTTATGTCCTTTTATGCAACTCCCTGTCTGGTCCAGGCAAAGGGCGTGCACCTGTGCTCCAGGAAGGATACCACCCCCTGGGCTGCCAGGCTTGTCTACGTGTTCTAGACTGGTCTCTGATGTCTGCCTTCCAGCCTGCAAGAAGGTGGAGACAGAGGAAGCCCAGGTCAAACAATTTCCTGTTAGGAAAGTGGAGTGAAAGCTGCATATGTCCCTCCTAGTCACCTTTCACTGGAGAAAACAGTCATGTAGCCACACATAACCGAGGTGGAAGCTGGTCGATGTGACTTCCCGCTGGACAGCTAGAAACAGGCAGCAAAGATTGGGAGCAATTATCAAACTGTCACCATCTCCAAAAGCAAATGCAGTAACATTTTCCTTATCTAATGGTCTTACTTTTGATCAACATCCAGAAAAAAAAAAAAAAGCCCACAACTCTTTCCAGTTTGTGAAAATGCCATCACCAGGACAGACAGAAGGAGCCTCTGAATCCTGGTCTCTGTTCTGCAGGGGAGGAGAGGGGAGGGGAAAGAAAGGGAGAAGGGAGGAGAGGAGAGGAGAGGAGAGGGGTAGAGGGGAGAGGAGAGGAGAGGACAGAAGTTATTTTACATCTAGAGTTCACTAACTTGGTGTAGTGAGCAAAATTAGGGCAATGAAGAGCCAGCTTGTGGTTTTCCCCTGGCTTGCTTCAGATTTTCCTAGGCTGTTGATGGAAAAAAATGAAACACATCAAAGACTTGTAAAGGTGGAGAGAAACCACTAGGTACAGAAACACTGGCTACGGGACAAAGTGACAGGGCACAAGGAGAAGGGCACAACAGTCTGGGATTATTTATTGCAGAGAAAATATCACTGAACATATTGAATATTCTCTGAAGGCAGCACTGTGTTGCTGCCAAGAGCGGAAACTGAGGTTCACGAGGGCAAAATGTGTGAAAAATCACGCCTAGAAGATGAGTATAGGATCCAATATTATCTCTGTCCTTTCCACTTCTTTACTCTCCCCACCTCTCTTGTACCAAAAACCAATCCTGCAATAATTTTACTCCAATTAAATGAGATTTAAGTGAACATCAAGTAAAATACCTTTAATGAGAAAAGAAATCCCAGAGGCAGAATGTATAACCTAATGGAACAATTGCCGTGTGATCGGCAAGGAAGGTTAAATGGCCCAATATTCACAGGATGGAGCTTTTGGTACAGTTTATAAATATATAGTTAATAAAAAAAAATTACAATGCTTCAATGCTTTAGGGCAAACTTTATTTATCCAGACAGTCTCATTACCCAATGGAATTGTGCAAAGCGGGCATTATGTCAAACCTCATGAACCTGACATTTAAAAAAATTTCTCATTCTTATTCATACTTTGTTATACAGAGAAAACATATTTGATGACAATGAGAATGTGTTAATGGAATGGCCATAATAGCTGGTGTGTGTGTGCTTTATTTGTCAGTTTTCCAAGCCAAGAGCTTGGATTTAAGAACACATGTTACTAGAGCAGATTATTCAACCAATTTAAGGATGTCATTTGCCACTGTTATCATAAATTTGTGTAAAGGAGAAAAATGACAGTACAGGTAGTTCTAAAAGGCAATAATCAGAAAGCAATTCTTTGTTTTAAGCATAAGTGTCTATGTTTATATCTGTCTCTGATATTCATGGTATTTCCAGCACGTCAAACAAATAACAGGAGAACAACATTGTCAAGGCCTGACTTTAAAAAGTTACAACGCTTCTACCCTCTTGACCTCAGTAAAATTAAGAAGAGAATTCTATTCAATTTTATCCACCAGGATCTTTTCTATATCTAGTATATATTGCTCAGTGATTTTAAATAACAGGAAGAATCTTTAGCCAGCTTCAGCCCCCATGGGGGATTCTTCTCTAAAGATACAGTGTAAGAAGCCATCTGGGTCTCAGGAACGAAGAGGAAACAAGACTTAGGAGGCTATCAGAACTCCCTCTCATTCGTGTTTACAGAAGTTTACATCTTAACATCTACATAGACAGACTTGTAATCTCTGAATCGCCGTTCTAAATTTCCAGAGCGGGAAAACATATTGGCTCAAGTTCTACTGATAATCTTATTGGCTGTGGTTGATGTGACAAGATCACGTCTACAGAAGCAGCTAAATGAGAAATACCCCTAAAAATGGGAGTTCCCAGAGGAAGGAGGTTGTTTAGAGGTGAACAGATCCTTATACGTTATATCTTTAGCCCAGAATAAGCATGCAAGAACAAAAGAGGTGCTTGTATTATAATTTCTGTCTTTAGAAAGGTCACAATCCCATAAACCCACATATACACACGAAGGAGTAAAGTTTAGTACTAAGATTAAGTACTGAAGTGATGGCTTCTTTAAAAGGAAGCTGGATATGGAAATGTGATAGAACTTAAAATAAAAAGAGGTGGGTTCAAATCTTTACTCTGGCTCCTACTCCTTTTGTGTCCTTAGATAAGTCACAGATTTCTTCATTTGTGGGTCTTCACCTTATTTGTAAAGCGTGGATGATTATATTCAAATCAAAGGCATTTTGTGGTAATTAAATGCAGCACCTGCCCCATATACAATACACAGTGGCATCCAGGTTACACCAGTTTTGTTTCAGTGAGTATGTTTTAAACACTGGAAGCACTGAACTGATTTGGGCAATAGAATTAAGACATAGATGTTGGCCGTCCTTGGCGAAATCACAGTGTGTTCATATTGGTGGGGGGTGGAGTTGGAAGGAAACGGATAAACAGATATGTTAATAAAATGTAGTACATTTTGCTGACTCTGATCCTGGACGTAGTTTGGATGGATAGGAGAAGGTTTCGGGGAGGTGCTAGGCCACAAGCTAGGCCTTAGGTAGGTGGGTGGGATAGAAACACTGTACATCAAAATGGGGAAAACCTTGAGCTGAGCTGCCTCAGCTCTGCAAGGTTGATAGCTCACATTTTCTCTGTGGCGAGGAACCTAAATTAGTAATTTAAAAAGACCTTTTCCAAACACTGGCTGGGCTTAAATAAAGGAACTAAAGGAGACAGCGATACCATTTTTAAGCAGGTTTTTGCATGGTAAAGAATCCTAGAAAATCCAGTGTATATCACCCACCTATAGGGCATTTCTGTGCAGAGAAATGAAAACAAAAATACTCAAGAAAAGGAATGTATATTTGATTTAATAGTGTAAGTTCAGAAAATATATGTCACAAACTAACACTAGATAAGTGGCAAAACCACTCTTTGCTAAATTAACTAGAGGAAAAAAAGAAAGAATTGATACCAGGATTTGACATTTTAAGGTTGCTGCCTCAACACACAAGTCAAAGCCTGCAAGTGTGATTTCCCATCTCAGAACAATTTGTTCACTTCACTTAGAAATTAGAAGTGTATTTGGGCCAATAAATCTAAATTTATTTTGTAGTAGTCATTTTTCTTAATGGAAGTGTTTTCCAGATGTTGCCTAAGTCTAGTCGTCTGGGCTCCCTTCCAATAAATGAGGAAAGTTTGATTTCGGTGACAACACTGTTGATTTTTGTCTAACCTTTGGACTAATTGGTTCATCCCAGCGTGTTTGCACCGATATATAAGACTTCCAGGACTTTGGAGAAATTCATCTATCATTTTACGGGTAAGTGTCAACGTTAACTTGCTTCGTAGAATTCAATGTGTTTTCATTTCAATAGGGATAAATTTGATTAAAGTAATTTAAAAGCGATTTATAAGAATAGTAGCTGGAAAGTTTTGAAAAAAATATCACATTAATGCAATGCACCTGTTGGAAGCTTATAAATTTATATTGATAGTTAAGGGAAAATTGGAACAATAACTCTTGTGTTTATTAAATTAGATTTTACTGAATTGGTTATTTTTTCCCCCAAGATAGGACTTAAACTTTGCATTGTAAGTACGTGTTTTAATATGAATAGAGTTTTAAGATAAGTCTGTGTTCTATTCCGGGGAATTCTAAAGTATTAAAATGATCAGTAACATGAGTGAAACGGTGACTTGACTATTTTGTCTGCATAAGATTTAATCTAATGATCAAATATTTATTATAGAATTAAAACTAATTACTTTAAAAAGTCTTGTTTCAAGAATGGGATGGTTTTATCATTAAATTGCATTTTAAAAGTTTCGAAACTTTTTAGCAGAAGCATAAGTTAGTGGTGAAGTTAAAGAGTACTTTTCTCATACTTCTATTGTTTTTTTTTTTTTTCTTTTTACAGTGAGAGCTCGGTACCTGAGAACAACCATGGAGTGGAAAACACTTCCCATTTACTTGCTGCCGTTGCTTTCCCTTTTCTTGATTCAGCAAGTTTCTTCTCAAGGTACCTTAACCATCAAACATAGTTTTATTTCGCAACTATTGCTAATCATTCAGTTCTGACTTTGATGACAACAAATGAAATAGATTTCTAAAATTGTATATTTGTTTAAGTGTAATGCGTAGTACAACCTTAAAGTTTTGTAAAGCACATGTAACATATTTGTAAGCGTTTCGGAATTGTCACTTCTTTTCTCTCTTGTATTATGAAATCTTGCAAGGAGTTTCGAGCTCTCCTATAGAATAATTGTTGTACTTACTCTCTCTGTGGTTTTCTAAATATTTAAAAATACACAGATATCACTGAAACAATACAATATCATCAGATTAACTAAAACAACAATATTTAAATAGAACATAATTTTTATCCACCTGTTTACAAAGAAATTTAACTAATCTCTTACATCAAATAAATTATTGATAAATGAATTGTTTGGGCACGATGTAAGTATAGATGTCATGTTACAATTAACATCTGCAGTGTTTCCAGTGGCATTTTGTTGACCTTGGAAGTGCTCTCTTTTATAAGTAGTGTTCATTTAGATATGAACTTACACAGATGTGAATGTCATTTTTTTATTAGGTTGTTATGGTGAAATTACATTTACAAAATAGACATTTCCAGTAAAATAATCAAAATTCTCATGAACCTGAGCATGAGAGATAATTCCCTTCCATGGATATAGTTTCAATATCACTTAGAAAAGATGGGAAATGCATGAAAGCAAATATAAATATTTGCTAAGGAATGAGGATTGACTACTCTGGTGTCTCCCAACTTGTCAGCAATCTCATAGTAAAATTTTGAGGTTCACAACAGTGAATGTACTTCCTAATCCACCTTTCCTTTGTAATAAGATCCATTGTTCATAAAATGGCTTTACTTTCCTTTAAATAAATGAATTGAAAATTAGCTGTTAAAATTAATAGCAGTAAAAGCAGGACAGACATATAATATATGAAAGTAAACTTTTCCTATAAAGACATTTGATTTCCTATTTCAGAAATCTGCTAACTGGAGAAGAATAATCTTTTAATGTCGTCTTGTCTGCTTTTCTTGCCTTCTCAACCTCTTCGCCTTTTTTCTTTATATATAATATATGTATTTATATACATACACTATATATGCATTTTATGTGTACTGCGCACATATGTATGCAAAAAGTTCTGAAAGATGCCCTAATATTTGCTATTTTATTTGCATATTAAGACTGACTTTCCTGGACTCATTATTTTGAGATTTCTTTCAGTGTGTTTCAAAGTCCCTCTATGGATTTAGGACATTGTACCTGTCAATTTCTATTCCAGAGATGGATTCAATTGTTACATTTTTGTGGTTATCTCTCAGAATATCTTTATTCTGAGGTTCTCAAGGTGTTTTCCAAATGATTTAAAAAATATATTAGAAGATAATTATGCTTGTATTCTTGTTTTTGTTTTGTTTTACCAAGAATAACTCTGTTCATGACCTTTATATTCATGTCCAGACGCTATTTCAAGAGTAATCTATTCTATACTCACTTTAGCAGTGGTTGTAAGCATCTGACTCCCCCAGCATTTAAAGAACCCACTGGTCCCCACCAGTCAGAGGGAGAGAAAGCCTAGTCAAGCATAACCAGCTTACTTTAAACTCATCATCAAAAATGAGAGGCCAGTGATTGGGTAAAAAAAAAAAAAGTTTAGGCTTTAGAATCAGATATATCAGAATTCTAATTTGAGGTGGGCTGTTAAGATGACCATGTAATTTATTATCCAAATCAAGACACTTGTCAGGGTGAACAAAGTCAATGCAAATAATTAACGGGTATTGATTGATCTGCAATACGTATATACTGGGTGTATTCACCAGTTGTGTGCCGTTAAACAAGTTATTAAAATTTCAATGTTTCACCTTCCTTAACTCTAAAAAGAAGCTATTCATACTTTCCTAGCAACATTTTCATAAGCCTTAGAGATAGTGTATGACTCAGTGCCCAGCACAGAGATGCTCAAAGAATGGCGATTAGCCATCATCTGAGAGGCAGCATCAGTAGAGCCGTAGCTGCCACCCTCCCCCAGAAGAAGTGCACAGCTATTACTTTGCCCGATTTTTATAAGTGTATTTATCCTCTCAGTCTAGTAAAGAATAAAGTGGCATGATCAAGGTCACATCAGGCAAAGATCACCTGAACCTACATACAGCTAACTATCATTCCCAGTCTTTTCCAATCAACAAAATTCTCTCTCAGCAAGTGGCTTTATCTCCCTCGTTAGATCCCTCCCTTCCGGTAAAGTGGTTTGGCCATGTTTACACTATATTGTATAATTTTAGATTTATCAAGCTGTGCAGGGAGATGTGGGGAAGGGTATTCTAGAGATGCCCCCTGCAACTGTGATTATAACTGTCAACACTACATGGAGTGCTGCCCTGATTTCAAGAAAGTCTGCACTGTGGGTAAGTCCTGAGAGCTGGTGTCCTGTCAAGCCACATTGTTCTTGAGAGTCCCCTTGTAGTCCCTGCTGTGCTGCTTTCACACTATTTCACTTCTTTTTGTTTAAGTGCCTTTCCCTTCACTTGCATAAATGTTGCGTGTGCTATACCTAGATGTGGTGTCAAAGCTTGTGTCTGGGGGTGGGAGGGGGGAAGGGCAGCCTGGAAATCTGTCACTTGCACAGAGTTCTTGACTAGTGCCAAGTAAAATGTCTTGTTTTAAATAGACTTAACGCTATGACTCAGTAGTCATTAAGTAAACAGTAATGAGTAATTATTTACTACCAATCGGAGATGTCATTGCTTAGTGATAGGGCCCTCCAACAGTTACATCCAAAGAATCCATGGACATAAAATACGCTTGTTTACTACTTGACTTTGTATTGTTTTTTTTTTTTTATATTAACATGTTTCTAAATTACTTGACAAAAGGCATTTTAAAGATGAAGCATTAGTGTTTAATGATGAGTTTCAATTAAGGATCCGAATTTTAAATAACAAGTAGTATTTCACGTGAAAACATATTTTGAGCCATTTTGATGTTAACACAGAACTGCTTCATATTCAATTTATGAAAATTATAATTAACATTGTTTATGTTATAATCGCTTTAGAGTTTGCATATAAAGTCGATAAGTATATTGCTGTACAGTATTATGTGTTATATAAGGTAATTATTTCAAACAGGCCTCAGTGGAGCTCCTGTGCCCAGTTTGTCATAATAAAAGTCTCTGCCTAAACAGTGACCCATTTATATTAAATCAGCTCCTTGGAATATATTGTTGTATGAGCTGAACGTTAAACTAACAAAAACCCATTACGAAGCAGTGGTGTGAGAAGGAGAGGATGGAGGTTTCCTTAGGGAGGGCCGTGTACTATGGAGACATTTCCCAGTTTTCCATTGTCCATACACGTAAAGGACTCAGGCAGCATTGGGGTGTCTCTTGAAGCATCGAAGGGCAAGGAAGGTTTCCCTAAGTCACCATATTTCTTCTTGACTTGGGCTCTCTCTACTTGGGAAACCGTCCATTTTCCGAGTTCCAAATAGGGGACTTAGAAATGCACGTTTGGAGCTCGAGTCAGCGAGAAGGTGGGAAACGGCGCTCCATCCACGGGAGCGGCTGCCTCATCAATAATCCGTCATGTTTTGTTTCGCTCTGGGTAGAGCTTTCCTGTAAAGGCCGCTGCTTCGAGTCCTTTGCAAGAGGAAGGGAGTGTGACTGTGATGCACAGTGTACGAAGTACGGCAAGTGCTGTCCAGATTATGAGGATTTCTGTGCAAAAGGTAAGCATCACTCACAGAACCGGCCGGCGCTTCTCGGCGCAGCCGGATCTGTGCACCTGTCTTAGCTCCGCGAGTCATGTCAGATGCGCAGTCCATCCAAGGTCGTGATTTTACTAACACGCGAATTGTTTCATGTTAATTTTGTTTTGCCAAGATGTATGAAAGAAAGAAAGCCTCTTCCGACAGTGCTCCCTGACTTGGCCAGACTCTGGGAGCACTCGAGGTCACCGGTTAAGGACCCCGAGGGTATATGCTTTTTTTCTTTAGGTGTGGTTCAATTTCAGGTTAAATCAAAAGCATCCATCTCCCTTGATGATTTCTTGTCCCACCCGAATGGTGCTGACCCCACCAAGTCCACTGTCCTCTGAGCTGCTGTTAATGTTTTTGAGTGTATAATTAAGGAGAGGATCAACATTTTTCAGCTTCTTTAGTAAATTTATGAGGCAAAGACACTAAATTTACAGGCAAACCTACGGAGAAGTTGTTAACTGTGTTTTATGTCTCTCCCTGTCTTGACAGTCACCTCGATGTGCCTGTGCACGACAAGAGCCAATAAAAAGGGACTGTCCCACTTTAAAATCTTCTCTGGTTGTAGGTTTCCAAGGAGTACTCTGAGAGTATAATAAACCCTCTCAATTTTACGAAAAACAGATTTTAAAAAGATACTTTGCTAATGCTTTTTTTTTTTTTAACCAAATGTTCATTCTTAAATCCTACTTTCTTAAAACAAGAATATTTAGGAAGGTAAAAGTGAAAACAAGCATTGCTTGCATAATCTTATCATTTTATTTAAACAAGCCTGCACTTCCCGCTTCTTTCAAACAGTTCGGGAAATAGGGTGGAAAACTGTTAATTGGCACAACTGAGGGACATTTCTTAACTGTTCAATATTTTTATTGGAAAGCGTTCCAAAATGAAAGGAGACAACACCCTTATAATCAAAACTCAGAGCGCAAAACTCCCACAGCTTTCAAAAGATCCGTGATGAGTGCTGCGTATTTATTCATTGCCCTGATAATTGTTTTGGCCATGTGACAGAAAGCTAAGAATTTATTTTGGGCAGAGGATGGATGGGGAGGGAGATGGGTAGAGAATGATGAAGCATTGAGAGGACCTGTTAATAAAGACAGTGCTTTATGCTATAAAGATTGCCTGGGGTTTATGTAGAACTCAATAAAAAAAAATGAAGGTAGTGCTTCATTTCCAGAATTCACAGAGAGGGTCAGTCAGGGTCCCAACTGAAAATAATGGAACTACCTAGAGCTTCAATACTTCATTTAAAAAAAAAAAATGACAACCAACTATCTTGCAACTTACCACTCAGTTATTTCAAGATTGCTGTGGATACTGGTTGTAGGCATCTATATATCTCAGTGTCATGACATTTCAGGAATTGAAAGAATCATAGCTATGAATGTGGGTGAGAAAACAGTCCAAGAGGTTGAGTTTTGCTCAAGGTCACTGGCTGATGTGTGGCAGAACTGTTTCTCGAATTGAGGTGCTTGGTGTTTTTGTCGGGGAGGAGGAGGAGGGAGATGTACGTCAGTTCTTGGAGACTGCAGCGATGGAGTCTGAGGGGATGCTTGCTAGAAGCAGCAGGATTTATCACAAGTCCCCACTACCCAGCGTGTCCCCCCTATTCTCTGCTTCCTAATCTTACAGAAATCCTTCTCTTTTTCTTCTGGTTCCTCATGTCCGAAACATGTCCCGTGTTTTCTCTTCTGGATATGAAAAGAGGAGGGAGGAGGGAGAGAGAAAACATTTAGAAGATACACATCAAACCATAAATAGTTGTTTAACTTGGAAAAGGGCAAGAAATTTTGAGAAAAACATAATGGGAAAATATAAAATGTAGAACTTCTATAATTAAAAAAATGAAAGGAAAATTGGCATTATTTGATTTAAATGAATATGAACATGAAAAATATAACTATCATATTTCTCTTCTCGAGAGTACAAATACCTATCATCCACATGCAGTAATTATTTTTATCATCACAGAAAGCAAGCATAAGGGATGGATTTTATAAAGTATTTTTAAGACAAATACCTCTAGAAGTCATCTAGAATAAACATCTCAGTTTGCAGACAAGAAAACAAAGTTCAAAACGGGTCACGATGGTAGATATAGCCTTGCAGGCCTAGGACTACAATTCAGCTCTTCTGTCCCCTGAGCCTTTGCTCCATGTCATCACTTATAGTCGTTTGAGAACCAATATTTTATAGCAATGCCTCTGGTAACTAGTGTTGGGCTACAGCCTGCCTGCACTGGTTTTCACTAGCATCTATTCTTGAACCCAGAGGCACCCACGCCTTTCACAGTTAGAGCTGCTGATGAATATAAACAAGATGTTAACTGACCTGTCTTGCTTGGACTCAGTGCATAACCCCTCATCACCACCATCTTCAAAGACCGCACCTCCGCCTGCAGATGCTTCTCAGGTCATCAAATCAACCACCAAACGTTCACCCAAATCAACAGACAAGAAGAAGACTAAGAAAGTTGTAGAATCAGAGGAAATAATGGAAGGTAGGAAGATGATAGATTTAACAGAAGGAGTTTTCTGAGATGAAATAAACTGTAGGTGGATTGCTTTTATAAGACTCCTCATAGAACAGGGGAATCTTATGAGTCATTAAAGTCTCATAATACTTTTTGTTTATTTAAGTCAAAGTTTAAGCCAAGGTATAAACCCTCAGATATTTACTTTCCTTATTTACTGAAACCAGTATGGGGGTCTAGATTAAAGTAATCAGAAGTCTTAATGTAAGAAAAAAATATATGATCTTTTTAACAGAATAATTAGATTATATAACATAGGGGAAAGTCGAGAGGAAGTTCTATAGTTATATTGTTAGTACCTGTGATAAGCTCAGGTGACTTGCTTTTAACTGACAAATTAGAGGAGTAGTTGATCATATTACTGATAAAGTAAAGCAGAAACACAGGCATTTTTAGACCAATAAGTAGCATTTCTTGTTGTATTTGGACTGGCAGTTCTTTTTTTTGTTTGTTTTTGCTTTAAATCACAATTGGTGTGATCAAACTTTTTATTTGATTTATAGAACATTCAGTTTCTGAAAATCAAGAGTCTTCCTCCTCCTCTTCCTCTTCCTCTTCAACTATTCGGAAATTCAAGTCTTCCAAAAATTCAGCTGCTAATAGAGAATTAAAGAAGAAACCCAAAGGTTTGAGCATTGATAAAGATCAAAGACTATATCAATGCCATGTTAACAATAATTATCTAAAAGTAATGAGTGTTGGTAGAATGATTTGAGGACATTTCGATATTTGGGGGGTTATATAACTTTATAAAAATTATTTTAGAAGACACTAATGAAAACTTCCTATAGGAAATTAGTGCCAAGCAGCTAAGAAACCACTCTTTTAAAGCAAAGGATAGAAGATGCCATAGCAGCGACTGTGGAACCACAAGATGGCACCAAAGATGATTATTAATGTTTTTCTATTTCAGTTCTTGTCTACCCAATAACATTTTCTTTCTTCTTCCTCTATCTTCCTTGTTTTCATTTTTCCTTCCCCAGATTTATTTTATTTATAGTCATGCACTGCTTTAGATGCTGTTTTAAAATGTTAATTCATTAAATTCTCATATACCTTTCTGGGAAAGGCAAGATTATTCACATCTTATAGAACCTCTTCATTATTTTCCTAACAAATTATATATCTGGCTGATTTTTCTGTAATAGTGAATTTATTACAGAGTAGGCTATTAACTCCTAAAAAGAAGTTTTCTTTGTTCTGCTTTTTATTATTTTCTGAAATCCTAAACTATATTTTCTTTCCCCAGGAAATACTGAATTTGGGATACTGGACTTTTAAAGAACTCTATCTCCTGGGTGGTTATGATTTTCCCTGAAGCCTGCTCTCTAGCTGAATAGCCAGATATTTGATCTTTGAGTCATCCAGAAAGTCTTGTGCACAGTACAATTGTAATACACGTTTGCCACGTAGAACCCATCTCAGCGATGCGCCCCTTGGGCTCTGTAGTTTACCTTTGGGGTAGCTGCTATGGGAAGTCCTGTTAAATAGGGCCTTTTTGCTGCCATGGCATCCTAATCTCATCTATCCCCTGGGACTGGGCTGAGGAAAAAGAACAGCTAATAGCCGTGTGTATGGAAACAGGGCTCAGCAGGGGCTACGGGGGTGACTGGAGCAGATTCCTTGGATGTGGTTTTAGAGGCCTCTCAGGCAGTTGGTGCAGTGAAGCAACGGGGTGTTGGAGCCAGGTTTCCAGGAGGAAGGATGGGGCACTGAGCGATGAGGTACGAGAGCAGTGGAGAAAGTGAAAAGCAAAGAACTTTAATAAAGAGATGGATTGGTGTGATTGATCATGTAGGTAATTTCAAATTTGCCACTTGTTTCCATGTATTAATTGTGTAGAGTTTTACTCGTGCTTTTCATCCCTTATCTCTATTATTCCATGAAATGTCCCAATAAGACAGTGTATTTAACATTTTACTGTAAATTAATAGACATTTCGGAGATTAGCAACCTGTCTAGAGACACACAGCTAGTCAATAAGAATGGGATCTCTGTCATTATTAAAGGAAAAAAAAACCTACCCCAAAATAAAAGATGTATTTTTTCCTTTAGTAAACGATAACAACAAGAAACAAACTCCTAAAAAAAAACCTACCCCAGAACCATCAGTTGGAGATGAAGATGGAAGTGGACAGGACACTGGCGACGTCGAGCCCACCCCAACTCCTGATAGTTCTACCACCCAAAGCAGTAAGGTCACCACGACTTCCAAGACCACGACAACAGTAACAACAACAAATTCTAAACCCAGTGTTCCACCTAAATCTGAAACAACCAAAGAGACAAGTTCGACAGTCAATAAGGAGACAAATAAGGAGACAACGGTTAAAACTAAAGAGACTTCTGAGACAAGCAAACAGACTTCAGCTAGTGCAACAGAGAAGACCGTTTCAAATAAAGAGACACGAAGTGCAGAGAAAACAACTGCCACGTCCGAAAGTCCTAAGTCTACACCTGAAGCTGAAACTGCAACTGAATCTTCTCCTACCCCACCTCCAAAGTCTGCTCCCACCACCAAGGCACCTACACCCACTACCCCCAAGGCGCCTGCTCCCACCACCCCCAAGGAGCCTGCTCCCACCACCCCCAAGGCGCCTGCTCCCACCACCCCCAAGGCGCCTGCTCCCACCACCCCCAAGGCGCCTGCTCCCACCACCCCCAAGGAGCCTGCTCCCACCACCCCCAAGGAGCCTGCCCCCACCACTCCCAAGGAGCCTGTGCCCACCACTCCCAAGGAGCCCACTCCAACGTCTCCTGAGACTCCTGTTCCAACCACCTCAGAGGCCTCTACTCCAGCTACCACCACGGAGCCTCCCATTCCAACCAAGAACCCCGATGCATCAACACCCGAGCTTCCTGCAAAACCCACACCAGAGGCTCCTGAAAACAGTCCCAAGGAGCCTGCCGAATCTACAACCAAGACTAAGGAGAAGACAACAGAAAAGAGCACACACACCACGACTGAAATTACAACCGCTGCATCTGAGAGTACAACAAAAGAGACAGCAACCCCGACAGAAGAAAAAACCACTGAATCCAAAATGACAAGTACGACCGTGCAGGTAACGTCCACCACAACCGAGGATTCCACCACATCATCCGAAGTTGTTCATGAGGAAACAACTGTCGCACCCAAAGTGACGACTGCAACAAAAAAGACAACTACCACAACTGAAGAGACCGCGGATACATCTAAAGTAACAACAGCTACAGCAAAAGATACAGCTACTAATTCTAAAGTGACGACTACTGACCTCCCAAAACCAAACGAAGCACCCCAGATGCTCACTTCTACCAAAAAGCCAAACACTACACCTAAAGTGAGACAACCAAAGCCTACACCAAGTCCCCCAAAGATGACTTCGTCGACAGTGCCGACACCGAACGCTGCCCCTGCCCGGGAGGGCCCACTGCAAACCACCACCGGCCCTAAGCAAGCTCCTGACTCAGAGACAGTTGAAGAAAATCTGCAGAATGAAGGTGAAGATGCTGAAGAAGGAGAAGAGCCTCCCATAATCCTCAGGCCCCACGTGTTAACTCCCATCGTTATTCCAGGCAGAGATGTCATCGTGAGAGGACACAGTCAAGGCATGGACATCAACCCCATGCTTTCAGGTAAAGGGAATCAGTTACTTTCATTTTTTACACTGGTAATGTTAAGTTAAATCTATCAGAAGCAGAATGCCTTGATTTAGTTTCACTCTATTGATATATATATATATATATATATATATATACACACACACACACACACACACACACACACACTATCTAGAACCCTGAACTTGGTAACTCATGAAGTTTTATGGCTTCTTTGTAGCTAAGCTGAGTCATGATCATGTTAGGAATTGAGTGCATCTGTGTCTGCAAGCAGAGCTAGTGTGCAGAATGTCAAAAATATTCATTGAGAGTTTATCCTTAAAAGAAAGCACGATGCAGTGCAAAAATCTGCGGTTATATTATCTTTTCCAAATCAATTCTAAAGGGCAATCAGAACTGAAAAAGAGAATTTCATATTGAGATCAAACATCCAATATTTGTCATATTTACATGCAGATCAGTAACCTGGCCTATTCCAATTCATCTTTTATTTTTATATACTTTTAAAATATCACCTTCAAATAAAACAATTATGATATCTTTTCTTTCACCTCTGAGACACCTGCACCTCAAACTATATACATCCTTCAAAAGCTCAGGAAAGTTGTCAGAGGAAACAGAACCCTGCAGGAGGCTTTGCAAAGAACATAAACACTTTTCTCATTTGGTTTTGTACTGACTTAACTTTTTAAATTTTAGATGAGACTGATATATGCAACGGTAAGCCGTTAGATGGACTGACTACTTTGCGCAATGGGACATTAGTTGCATTTCGAGGTGAGCAACGTGCACGTTTCTTCTTCTGCCCATCATTTTGTTCCTGGCATTTATGAGAACCAAAGCCACAGGAGATGGTAAAAGCCACAGGAGATGGTAGTTTGGGTTTAGCTTTCTTGAGGGGAACCTGATTGACAAACTTACCTCACACAATATTATGAGAACCTGAGTAATTACCAAAACACTGGAATAACAAACTTAGACATATTAAAGTAACAAACAAAAATAAAAGCGTTTGAACTGATACTGATTTTTCCTACCTTTAGGAATTAAAAGGTAGTTCAAATTTTATTGTCATATTGCGTGAAATTACAACAGGATTCGTTTTCCCTGTTCTATTTAATTTGAAAATAACATTGTGATCGTGATGAGTTCAAGTGTTACTCTCTGTGGAAGAGTAACAGTTATTATGTGTTAATTCTCTGCCGTACTGACTGCTAGTCCAGTCCTCTTGAATTATATTTAGATTATATCCGAAAGGAAGTAAATCATAGACTTGTACACAGCAAGGTTAGAGAGATTTTAGGAGTCACTTAACTGACTCCTTAATTCTGAAAGATAAAAAACTGAAGAGAAATGTGACTCTGTATGTCACAAAGTCAGCATGTTCTTTAAATGAACTGGAATACTGAAATATTTCAAAGGTTATGCTAAGTTTCAGACTTGAGAAATATCCACTCTCAGAAATATTCAAACAGTACCTTCTGTACCAATATAGTTCTCATTAACTTCTAGTCATAGAATGCTTGTTAGCCCATTCAACATTTTTATGGTAAATTACTTAAATTTTTTTTTTTTTCATTTTGGTTTCTTTTAGGATAGGTTTTAGTATTCATTCAGTTTACTGGCAGATCTATCACTTTCAATTTTAGGTCATTATTTCTGGATGCTAAATCCATTCAGTCCGCCATCTCCACCTCGCAGAATTACTGACGTTTGGGGTATCCCTTCCCCTATTGATACTGTTTTCACCAGGTGCAACTGTGAAGGGAAAACTTTCTTTTTTAAGGTAAGAAAAAAAATCTTTGTGAGAGAAATCAGCAAACATTTATTCTTTATTATAAAAACATAAATCATTTTAATCTCTACTTAGCAGGGTTTATTTTAATGAACTGTTCTGTCATCAAAATTCAGTAAAAGTCAACAATTTGGTAACCTTAATGGTCAGCTTAATCAAACACTTACGTTAAAATGTTCTCGTTACACTTAAATCTAAGAAAGAATTCGTAACCTTATTTTTCCACAAAGCTATTGACATTGTTTCCTCTTTTAAATTATCAGGATTCTCAGTACTGGCGTTTCACCAATGATAGACAAGATCCAGGGTATCCTAAACTAATCGCAAAAGGATTTGGAGGATTAAATGGAAAAATAGTGGCAGCTCTCTCAATAGCTAAATATAAGGACAGACCTGAATCTGTGTATTTTTTCAAGAGAGGTATGTTACACAATTGACAGAATTTCAAAACTTTCAAGAATTGATTTTGCCAGGGAAATTTTATTCAATATTTCCATTTACTACTGGGTTTACTGTCAAAAGACATCTTTAATGGCTGAAGTCAAATATTTTCAATAAAAAAAAATAGCTGAGGGCGGACAATAAAAAGTATTTCAATCTCAACATGCAAATTACATAAAAAATGTCATTGTTTACTTTCAAAATTAAATATATAGCTGCACCTTGTTGGCTTTATTCATGCAACCAGCATTTCAAGATTTAATAAGTATTTCTGTAACACCCTTGACTAACAGCCATTATTAATGTCTAGACATGCTTTATGAAAAACCTTTCCCCCTCCACCTTGTAAAAGCTCTTTTCCATCTTTTTTGGGGGGATTAAAATTAATCTTTGTATTCCATGTGGTTTTCTAATATGCAACAGGTGGCAGAATTCAGCAGTATACTTATAAGCAGGAACCCACCAGAAAATGCACTGGAAGGCGGCCCGCCATCCACTACCCGGTGTACGGAGAGACAACACAGGTGAGGCGACGGCGCTTCGAGCGGGACATCGTACCTGTGCAAACTCACATCATCAGAATTCAGCACAAGCCCGTCAGAGTCCTCTACCAAGACAAAGGTAACGCTTTTTACTGTTAAAATTCTTACACCTCGAGCAGAAAGCTTCTTATAATGTAAAGCTTATTAACTATAATCACCAAATAGCCCTAATTCTTTAAGCTTATGATGCAAAACATCAATGTGCCTCGGTAGATGATCAAAGGTCTTTTTCTTTGTGGGTAAGGAATGCAGTTTGAATGTTAATTATGATAAATACCATTTATTAAGTATCTCTTACCAAGAACATGATATACAAGTCTATAATCCTCAAAGTAGTGATAAAAGGTAGGTACTCACTGCAGGTCAGACAGGGCAACAACTGAGGCACCGAAGTTAAATCACACACAGCTACCAAGCGACTAACCTGGGATCAATGTCCAGACTGTCTGACTCAGTAGCTGCTCTTCCCGGTAAGGTGCCTTGCCTTCCAGTCTGATACTTTAAACAGTACCCTCTACAGGTTTCCTCCATAACGAAGTTAAAGTGAGTTCACTGTGGAGAGGATTTCCGAATGCGGTTACTTCAGCTATAGCACTGCCCAACCTCAGAAAACCCGATGGCTACGACTATTATGCCTTCTCTAAGGGTAAGTTCAGTAAAATCTTAACAGCTTCCCAAAGATGTGACCTGATCTCTGAAATATAAATATAATCTAAACAAAAACACCAAGTGTTCAGTGATGACTGGAGGTGAGAAGTTAAACTCTAATGCTTATTCTAATTGTTCTAAAGAAGGTGAAGTTTAAATTTCCACTTTACTTTCACATTAAATTGAAAAAAATTTTAATTGAATTCTGCCTTATCCTTCATGAAAGCCTTTTATAATAAAAAATCCAATTACTTGAGTAAAACTGCTACTGAAAACATTATTTTACTTGTCACCTTGTTTGCCATCGTTATACTGATTTGATCATTACACAGACCATATAAGATCTGAAAGAATTCCTGAGAAACTAATTTTATTAATTAATTATATTACCTGAGACACTTCTCTGAAAAATCCAGAAATCTAAGTTACTCTGCTTATATAAATGACATTAGATTTTTTTAGAAGGATAAAACCCAAGAAAACTTTGTTTTCTCAAATTCTTACTTTGAAAAAGAGTCACACCTAATTTTACTAAAAGGTGGTGAAATGTTAATGTCAAGGCAATTGGTTTTCTTTTTTGTCAGAAAGTTCAAATTAATTATAAACATTTTTGATAATAAAATAATAAACATGGCCTTTGGTATAGAAATCAACACAATCTATTTTTAAATTCAAGTGTTTTGTTTTCTTTTTAATAAAAAAAATGATTTCTCTTCTATTTAGATCAATACTACAATGTTGATGTGCCTAGTAGAACAGCAAGAGCCATTACTACGCGTTCTGGGCAGACCTTATCCAAAGTCTGGTACAACTGTCCTTAGAATGATGGGCAAAGGAAGAGTCAGCTTATGAAAATGAAGAGAAGAATAACAATTGTTGACACTGAAATACATTTTATTAATAAAGAATGTTGAGACAAGCATACCTATTTAAATACAAAAATGTTTTTAAACTCGACTATCACGGCACTAAACAGATTTGACAGTCTTATTCACAGTTATTATAGCTTACAGGACATTTAATTAATATTTCCTCTATTTATTCCTCCTCTCCCTCCCATTGCATGGCTCATGCCTAGAAGAAAAAAAAAAAAAAACAGGGTCAAACTGAATGAAACTTTTAAGAAGTTAGCTTAAAACCTGAGTATTCACTTACTCTAGTTCTTTATAAAAATTGTTTTGAAAACCCTAAATATTTCCCATCTTCAATGTAAATCATTGCAATTACTGTCTTCAGGACATGAATACAAAATCTCTAATAGTTACATTAGAAAACATGGAGTTATTAAAATTTTTTTCTACTAGCTAAAGTCACAAAGCTTTATTCTGTTGTATAAAAAGTGTAACACCAATAGGCAGATATATAACAGATGACTATGCAACACTCAAACACTTTTGCTCTTCCAAATCTTACTTTGAATTCAAGGAAAAAAATGAATAAACATAAATATATTTAATATATATCTATGTATCTGTCCGCAAGAAGCTTACAGATTAGCAAATGTCCTACACGCTCAATGTATAATTATTTAATCAACTCTTCAATTAAAAAAAAACTAGATAGAAGATGGAAGCTTAAGAATTAGAAAAGTTTTTCTATTTATTATCACCCCACCTCCTATAATGTAGTCAACATGTTAGAAAGTTACCTCTCTGTCTGTTAAACTGACGACCACGGACACCTTGTCTCAGTGTTGTCTGAAGTCTTACTCGTCTGAAAGGTTTTGGCTGACTACTAGTGTCTAAGAAAAAAAAAGTTAAGATTCAGAAAACAAGTTAAAAAACAAGAAAGCAGTTACAGTGGCAAAAACTAAAACTAACTACTAAATAAATACAGGGATAAAGTGCAGAGCCCATTTATGTTCAATATTTAAAAGTTATTTTTAATCAAAAAGGGTAAAAATTTCCTCATTTAAAAAAAGTTCTTGACTTTTTAAATTCATTCACTCAACTAATTTAATATTTACCTGGTGCCTAGTCACGTGTCACACACTATGCTAGGGGCTGGGGAATACAATGCAAAATAAAATATCACATCCCTCAGGAAAAAAGTATCACAATATAACGCGAGTCACGTCTGACTCTTCTCTTTTCCAGATACCCTACATCCAATCATTAACAAATCTTGCCAGCTCTAATTGAAAGATATATTCCAAATCTAACTTTGCCTCACAACCTTAACTCTACAATCCTGCCTAAAACATCACCATCCTTAACCTGAATTACTGTAATATACTCCAAACTTTGTTTCTGCCCATTACTCACTTCAGCCACCTATCTACATAGAAGCCAAACTGATACTGTTAAGTTTTTAAATCAGATCATGTCACTACTATTTGAAGCCCTCTAAAAGATTCCTATATCCATGAGTCAAAGCGATTACAATGATCCACTAGATCTATCCTTCTCCTGCCCCCATCACCACTAGTCTCTGTCTTTACTGTAGTCCAGCCACATCAGCCTCCTTGCCGACCTTGGACACATCATGATGCTGACTTACAGACTTTGCATCTGCTATTCCTTTCATCCTGGAACACTCTTCACCCAAATAACTGCATGCTTCGCTCCCTTGCCTCTTTCAGGTCTTTACTTAAATGCCACCTTCTTAGTAACGCTTTCTGAGAAACTGCCTGGCAGTTGACCAAATGAATAACTGCTCAGATGGGGAGATTCAGTGTTTTATATTATCAAATAAATTTATATTATACAAATTTCATATTATACTATTAAAGGGAATAAGAACCATGTTTTCTTATGCAAGTTCTAATAAGATACAATTAGTGCCAATTCTGTTGAGAAAAGATAATTTTCATGAGACATCAGAATATAATTGGGGGCAAAGAACTTCAGTAACTGTATTAACAGTCACAATATTTGAGCATCACTGTATAGAAAGCATTGAGTTACATAATTTACATACATTATTTCTAATCTTGACCACCCATTAGTTATGAATGTCCACATTTCATAATGAAATGCACAGCAATTTAAATTTCCTAGTTGTTAAAAGGTGGATAAGCGATCTGAAACTAGGAGTGTTGGCTAACAGGCTGATGTGTCACAGAAAAGCAGCTGAGAAGAAATCTTGAGATAGCAACGTTTCATGATTGAAAAACTAATAACTGAGAATGTCTTCCATGAAACCTGGCAAAGTTTAAAAATTACTGCTATAAACAATTCAAAATGAAAATAATCAGAGTGGATGAGTGAGTAATGTATTTCTTCAATAATAAAAGTAACTCTGTACCTAAAAAAACTGAGCTAGAGAAGCTGGTATAGTGTATTGTTTAAGACTTGAGTCTCTGGAGCTGAACTTCTTGAGACTGCACCAGGCCTGCCCATTACTTACTAGCTATGAGACTCTGGAGAAGTTATTCAACCTTTCAGGGCCTCAGTTTCCACATCCGTAGAATGTACATGACTGCTCGCCACACTGGGTCAGCATAAGCATTAAACGAGTCAATACGTGTAAAGGGCGTAGTATATTGCCTGATACACAGTAAGTGCTCAACGAATGTTATTTTAAAAAAGTACTGCAGAAATAATTTTATTGTAGGAAAGATAAATAAATGGCCTTTTCTAGTTAACTTAAAAAACGTGAAAAGCTAAACTTTAAAACTTTACATCAGTAAATTTCAAACATCTGTTCTGAAGAAAAGGCACCCCCACCACTATCTGTTAACTTTCTCTATCAGATCTCATATAGAACCTTGATGTGCTGAACAGTGGAAATGGAGCGGCTTTGGTCCAAACAGAAGCGGGAGGCCTGGAGCCACTCCCCAGCTTCCCTCCCAGCAAGCCAAACCCCAGGCTTCTTTAGCACCTCTACCAAAACCAACTCCCTTTAATGTAAACCAAGTTCCCTTTAATAAAACAACATTTCCCTTTTAAATAAAGCATTTTAAATTCAAGTAAAAAAGGATTATCAAATCATTAACTAACAAAAGTGTCTTTTTGCAAACGAGTCTGATGTATAAAACAGTACTGGAGTCAAGAGCAGAAACTCACCCACAGAAGAACTGGAAGGAGGATCCTGGCTGGTGGAAGGAAGGTCCGACTCATCAGATGCCTGAACAGGCTCTTCTTCCTGCTGGCTATCGATTTCTAGGCCTGCTTCCGAACTAATAATACTGAGAAAGGAAAGCAAAAATTGATTAGAAAATACAAAATTGATCCTAGAATGTATCCTATTATTCCCGAACTCTTTGGTATAATTTATTGCTTAACACAGAGCTGCTCTGCAACTCGGAAATGCAAACTCTGATATTTAAAAAGGCAGGGGAAAGGAGCTCAGGTTGCTTTATCCTCATTCCTCTTCTCACTGGGACACATTCCGATTTTAGTTTTTGTTTTTCTTCTTTTTGACAAAGGATGTTCACATTCTTAAAATTCACTGGGGATATAGTATCCAGACTTTGATAAATCTCAAAACAGCTTTCTAGGAAAACAGAAGACTACAATAATTCACAATAGTCACAACTATTAATAACATACCACTGACTCACCATGGGCTCTAGCCCAGATGAGATAAGCTGTGGGTTTGTGAATTCCTGGCCAAATGGCTGTAACTTCCTTTCTTTCGCCCATTCGAGAAAGCACATTAAAAAGCAAGTGAAGGAGTTAAGAGTATAAGGATAACTTGAATCTGCTCTAGGTTTTAGCATCTGCAAACTTCACTATAGTTATTAGTAACACTGCACTTGAGCGATCTCTCTCATGACTGTGTGCTGAAGTTGAAAAGTGCTGGTGAAGTGTGAAGCACACGGGGCTGAAGCCAGGGGTCAAACAAATGCAGTCTGAGCCAGTTACCAGTGATGTAGCCCAAGCAAACTATTTTAACATGCTCTGAGTCTGAGCTTTCTCATTTGTGAAATGGAAATGACACTTTGCAGAGATACTGTGTGGATTAGAAATGACATATATAAAGTGACTTCCATTCATGGTATGGAATTAATGGCAGCTAGTGTTCTCAGTAGAATCTATAACCTTCCTCAGATTAAGTACCACTGTGTTAGAGCATAATACACCTGCTTTCTCTTCAAATACTAGAACTGGCCTATAATTATGCTAAGAAAATGCTGCTAAATAAAACAAAATCTTCGAGCTCTACCTAGGAAATCTGGGTTCTCCTTCTAGCTATGCTTCTGACCAGGAAGTAGTCCAACTTCTTATTTTATAAAGAATTAGATTCCACCTCAAAAACCATACTTCTCCAAGACCACTGTCCAGTGGTTCTTTCCATTAAATTACTCCACTTCCTTTGGCTTAAAAAATCTAGGTGATTTGTCATGTAATACTTGTTTTGTTAAACTCTGTTTATAACTGATGTGTTAAAAATGTAGTCAGGTCTTAAAAATTACTAGATAATTCCTAATTTTTAAGAAGTCAGTATTCCAGACACCAAGTTCTAAATGCACATAAATAAAGGGTCAGTGAGGTTCACTTGAAAGCCCACTAGTAAAGGGAAAGTGAGTCATTTCCTAATAGTCCTAATTTTTAAAAACAGAAAGACTTCTTTCTTGGGGAAAAGTTTAAGCAGATTTTAATAGAAGGGCAACAGTGATTTTAAAGAAATACTTTGTTCTACAATAAATACATCATCTGCTATTCAGGGAGATAACATTTGCCTTCTGTAATAACCTTCGAGGCCCCAAATATTACTATATTCAAAAGTTAGTCTTTCAAAGTATATGGCTCAGTTTCTTTTGTAATAGAATACAGAAAATACAGCTCAACAAACTGTTTCCTGGGTAAAGGAAAATAAATGCAAAAGTCTGCAAGTCTAAAGCAAGCAAAAATTATAAAGTAAACATTTACCCTTCAGATTCTGCTTCCACAAACACTTCATCTCCATCGTCACCTGTTGTTGTTTCATTGCTTGTGGATAAAGTGCCTGTTGATGTTGTCACCATTGGAACAGACTGAGAGGCATGATCTGAAGCATCAGAGGTGGTACTCTCAGTAAATACGGTCACTTAAAAACAAAAAAAAACAGAAAAGCAATGAACACTTTAACCTAGTGGTTTACTCAATCTCTAGCCAGAAGATACCTCACCAATTTCTGTTTTACCTATAAAACTCACAATCCTCTGGTCTGCCTCTGACACCTACCCGGGGCTGCGACCTGCAGAGGAGTGGTGGGAACACTTCGGCCGCCGGACTCTTCTTCATGCGCCAGGAAGAGCGGCGTTTCATACATTCCTAAACCTAAAGACAATTCCCAATATTAATGAATGAAACAAAACTGTCAATATACGAAGTATCTGAAACAAAAAATTAATCAGCGGACACACACAACTTTGTCGAAGTCCAAAATTAGCCCATCAAACAAACACCAATCCCTCAAAAATGTAAATACAATTTAAACACATCCTTTATGCTCTCTAACACTAATATAAGTACCCTTAAAAAAAAAAATGCCAAAATGCTGATCTTAAAGTTTTATACAGGCTAACTTTACTGAGTATCTAATTATGAACTATGTGTAATATGTTAGAATCTATGTGTTACCCAAACTGCAATGTATCATTAGTTCCCTTGTGCTACAGAAACTGAATTTCAAGGTTAATAGATTCCCCCAAATTATACAACAGTTAAGTGGTGGCAATCCAATTTAAGCCTAGAGTTGACTTTTAAGTCTAGAAATTGTCCTATAATACAAAGCCATATACAAATTTTAATTCACATGAAGTCAACTCACAATTTCATATCGGCAGAGGCATACAGTGTTAGAAGTGACATCCTAAATCTTCAGGTACTGAGATATATAACTTACATGAGGGCTGCAGGTTAACCTTGTTTGGGGCTTATTGTTAAAGTAGTATGCATTTCCTATTTACTTAAAAAATGCTGTAACAGAGTCCCAGAAATACTGTGGGCTATATGCATATATGTACAAATTGAGGATTAAAAAATAATTAGTTCCAGCAACTGCATAATTAATTTCTAAATAACCAACTACTATTACTTAATTTAGGGATCATTCTATTTCTACATATTTTTAACATTTTGTCTCATTTTTAATGTTAATAAAAATTATCTAACTAGTTTTATGCATTTAACTAGGAATGTTAGATGTCAAACTAATAAAACAATAAATTGTATTCCTTCCAAAAACTTTAAAACGAATGGTAGTACCAATGTATATTTACTTAGAAATAGTCCTGAATACTTAGCACATCTATGATGCTATATTAGGAGCCAGAGAGATATAAATGTAAAAGCTAGTCTTTATGATAGAAAAACTCAGAACTTTGTTGAAAGATTTATATGTAAGGCAATGTTCAGCAATAGTAAATACATTATAGCTTTTCACACTTAAAAAAAAAATCACATCAGAAGAGTTTATTGCCAAATACATGCAAACCCGAGATGTAAGGTTTTATTTAGCTGTTTACCTCCTTGAGAAGCAAGCTGGCCCAGATCAGAGTGACTGGAACTTGTCTGTGGCATATCTTCCGGTGGCCCAAACCGGAACCGAGGAACACCAGCAACCTGTGGGGAACTAAACAGACAAAAATTAACTTAAGGTTAATTAATTTAAAGTTATGCTGTTTAAACCACAACGATATAAAGAATATAGAAAGAATGAGCATAAAGTGGGAAGGAAAAAGACTGGAAATAAAGTTGATAAAGGAATTCTCACACAAACATTTAAAAAGTATCAGTTGTCAAAGAATTTAGGAACGATATGAATCAATTCATATTACATGTGATTTATATATAACTTTCATTTCTCCTGAACTTTGCCTCACATTTCTTAACTGCTAGAAATCTCTATGTAGATACATTGAAAGTGACACAAACTCAATATGAGACGTAACAAAAATGTTTAAATGTCACAAGGCAAAACCTTGTCTGTTTTTCACTGTTTAGTGATAGATAAATCATGTCACCTCTCTATGCCATACCTTATCTGAAAGAGTTCACTAGATGGTTCTCAAGGTCTTAAAAAAAATCTAAGATGGCTAGAAAGTTGTTTTCCTCCTATCCTAATAACACTATCATCCATCTCCTGCCCATAATCCAGGATATAAAACAGCATTATCTCATTCTTTGCCCCCTCCTTACTCCATTCTTCTTCCTTAGCTACTAATATTAATGGATTATACCTCTGTATAGCGCTTGAATGTTTTCTTTTCCATTTCAACACTATTGCTCTGGTTAAGAATATTCTCTTCCAAGTGGCTTTTTAAACATATCTCCATAAAGTTATTCTTCCATGGGAATATCCCGAGTTTTTCTGAGCTATGCAAGAATGCTATTGGTTGCTGGCACTCAGAAGCTGTTTATTGGAGTGACTCTGTTTCTGACTGGCTGACTTTCGGAAAAGGGGCATGACACTGAATGGTTGGCCTGTAAAAACTGTGTTAGCTGAGGTGAGTTATGGTGAATTGAGCAAGTTTAACACATGCTCTGACGGCCACATTACCAAATACTACAAAACAATCAATCTTTTCCCAAGTTTGTGGAAACTTAAATCCCAATCTTCAAGTACATCCTGTTATATAACTAAACCTCCAGCCACAAGTAAACTAATGTACTTGCACGTGGAAATCCTTTTTACCATTTAAGGGGAATGGTACAGCACAATAGTTGACATAGGTTCTAAAGCCAGATTGACTGGTTTGAACCAAAAATTGCTACTTCCTGGCTTTCCGACCTCTGGCAAATTTGTCAACTCTCTGTTCTTCCTCATTTACAAAAGGGCAACAATAATAGTCTCTCCTAGTTATGAAGATTAAATAAACTGATTAATGGAAATGTTCAATAAGCGTTAGGTAATTATGCTCCACAACTCAACTCAATGTTGTTTCCCATTAAATCCTCTGAGATGCTTTTTCTTTAGTTGTCGGAATAAGTCACTTCTTCATTTATGTTAAAAAAAGCCTACTGCTTATACCTCTATTCTGGATTGTTGGGATTATAATTAGCTGGTCATATGCTTAGCTTTCACAATACTACTACCCATCAGGATCACTGTACTTACCAATACCTTCACAAACATCTTCATAAAGCATTTTACTATGTGCCAGGACATGTGCTAAATATACTAACATAAATTAATTTACTTAATTCTCACAACTTACAAGGCAGGAACTATTGTATCATTATTCCCATTAGTGAAATGAGGATACTCAGGCACAGAATACCTAAATAACTTCACACAGCTAGTAAGCAGTGGAGCTAGATTTCAAACCCATGTACTCTGACTCTAAGTCCATGTTCTTAACCATTGGTACACCAACTTTAAATTTCAAATTCTTGATAGAAGAAACTGTATTTCATTTACCTCTATATAATTTTCTCCAACACTATATCCTCAAGCCCCCTACACTACCTCCAAGAGCTTAGTATAGAAGACTAAACGAATAATGGATCGGTCAAACGTAAACCAATTAACAGGGAAACAGGAACAATCTGATTAGTCACAAAATGTTTCTCTTTCATTAACTTACTGAATTGCTTCAGCAAAGCCATCTGTACGATGTGGCACCACAAGAGTTGGGGTACTTGGAACTGTTCTATCTTCATCATCAAAAAAATGCTGCTGCTAAAACAGAGAGAAAAGAAGAATGAAATGGGCATGACAGGAAACACAATGGACTATACAAATATTTGCTAAACAAATGAATTGCTTTTACATGACTGGGAGGTACTTGCCATGCCACCTATTCCTGGAGTCAACTGAAGCCCACGTCCTACAGACTGCCTCCTAGTCATCTGAATTCTCTGTGTCAGGAAAGGAATTACATTTGTTTTAAGAAATCAGCCAACAAAACAAACACCAAGTATCAATCGACATAGCTTATTCTGCTAGTAATAACTAAAATGTCAGCAGATGATGCAATCATCAGGATATTTTCTGCTACTAATCTTGTACTAAATCAGTGAACAAATTTTTACTTATATAGACTATAATATTAGCCAACAAATACTTTACTAGCCAATAATTAAATATTAACCAATATTTAAAGCTAATCTAACAGTATCTTATTTCTTTCTAACTAATTTAATTGGTACATGTGCCTTCAGATCTTAAGGCTTAATTATCCTGTGGAGTTCAAACAGCAGTAGTAATGACATATAAGTTTTTTTCCAATTTTTGACAGTATTAAATTGACAAATTTGTTATATTTTCACAAAATGAGATTATCTTCATCAGTGGTATTTTGGTAGCATCTACACTTGACAGCGCTCAGTACACTAACAGGTTAAGACTCAAGCTAGATTATTAATCTAGCTTGTATTTGTACTTTTTCCTCTGTTTCTGAAAGAGCTTCTGATTAAGATGTCCAAGCCTACTGCAAATACTACATATAAAGGCTCATGTAGTCTTTCATTAATTTTAAAAGTGGGAATTAACATGTGAGCATAAAAAAGTGAGAGAAAAAGTAGAACAGAAAATTTTTAAAAAACCACGTGCATCTTAGAGAAAGAAGCCTTCAAAACAGATGGTGGTCAGCTGCTAAAATATATTTCACATTAATTCAAATCCAATTAAATCTTTTTTTCTTTTATAACCTGTAGTAACAGTGACCAGACCTTTTTTAAATTCTCCTCTTTAATTCCCTCTCCCCCTTCC
This sequence comes from Macroglossus sobrinus, assembly GCA_004027375.1. NCBI lineage: Eukaryota > Metazoa > Chordata > Mammalia > Chiroptera > Pteropodidae > Macroglossus > Macroglossus sobrinus. Next base: position 610,734 of record PVKZ01000098.1, on the reverse strand, counting down.
ATTCCTGACCTATGGATGTTGCAGATTCCCCTTAAGAACTGGATCTCTGAAGGCAGGGTGTCTCCTCCAAGCTCACAGTGTGCACCCGGGGCCTGGCACACCTGGGGTATGGTCCGTGGCTCCACCTGGGGCACGAACCCAGGCCTTTCTGCGTGTAAAGCAGACGTGCTAACCACTACACTGTGGAGCCACCCCTGACCAGACTTTTATTTGCTATATCTATAATCATATAAAAATATAGACAAATTTTAGTCAGCCTTGCCTTTCCAAAGTTCACTCCATTAATAAAGTGAATTAAGAAAAAGAAATATTCATTTGGTTCAGTTCCAAAAATGTTATAACATGCCAACACATTAAAGAGTTTAATTAAAAAAAAAAAAAAAGTATATCTATCAGAAAAGAGGAGAAAAGCTGAGCTTTTTTAAAGTTCATTTTTAAGAATGACCAAAACTTTGAATACCTGAACTGGTGGTCCCAACTCTTGAGGTGGGGCATGAATGGTCAGTCTTGGGGGAAGCGGGTGTGGTGGACGTCTAGGTGACTGAGGTGCTCGCGGGGTCTGTCTTTCCGATGCTGATGATGGCTGTTGTTCTCTAGAAATCTCCTGGGAAAAAGAGGACTCTGCAGTACCTATATTTCCTTCACCTATAGGAAATAAGATTATTTTGAATTATTAAAGTTACCACAAAATAATTGGGACAATCCCTAGAAGTAAAAATCCTGCCACCTCGCTAGTATTTTCAGAGGCAAAGTAGTGACAATTATCAGTTGAGTGGCTTAGGCAGATCCCTTAATCTGAGTCTTTTTCTTTAGTTGGTTAATGGAACAAATGTAATCTACATGAAACATTTTTTCAAAATAATAGGTTTTACAAACAAAGATTTTAAATAGCAGACATAAAGCACTTAGCCTAATACATGATAAAATAAATATGTAATAAATTTTGGCTATAATTAAAATGGGCAAATTACCAAAGCTCAGACCACTATGGTATCATAGTATTATACTCAAACGTGGTGAAAGAGATTAGGAAAAAGTCTTCTAATGATACTTTTATATTTTGGTTTTTCTAAATTTTTAATTTCAATGGTCCTTCAGATATCTTGGTCTTCTATTTACATGGTAGAAATAACAGAAGCTGTTTCCCACTATGAGAAGTTGAATATAGGACATCACAGAATTTAGTACTTTAACAGTCTGAGCTCTAGAATCAGATTTTAACTCTAACGTTTAATAGCTATGTGACCTTGAAATCGCTTTGCTTACTCTGTTCCTCAGATTATTCATTGGTACTTAAACCTGATAACCTTATTGTGAGAATTAAATGACTCAGTACAAGTATACATGCTCAGAAAAGCATGGTTATAAATATTAGCAATGTAGCAAAGCTATATACACTAACTTAATTTTATCCAGAGTAATAGTAGGCCTATTTTTGCTTGATTATATTAAAAAAACAAGTATATAGTGAGGATGTTACATGCTTTGTATCTGGAAAAAATAGCTATGAAAATTTGCCTTCAAGACTTAACTTTTAGTGATAATACCTAAAGATGTAACTGCAGAATCAGCTCAAAATGGCCCTATCCTGTTTTAATAAGATACTGAGTTGCTTTTCAGAGACAAAAGACCAAAAACCACAAATCAATGCATGCGCACAGAGCTCTGACTTCCAGTTGCACCCAAAACCAGTCTCACCCCCAGTTCTCCACAATAGAACAACAAACCCCTCCCCCACAAAAAAAAAAAAAAAAAACAGGACATAACCAGAACTTGAACACCAGAACTCTTCCAGAAGCCAAGGGTCCATTGTCTAGGAAGATCCAGTGTTGACACCCCTTTATCACAAATGGTCAAGTTCCAAGGTCCTCCAACTAAAACTTGCCCCACTAGCACTTCTGCACGCTTCCCCTAGCTCCTTAAAAATCTTTCAGTCCAGTGAGCAAGATGGATCTGAGGCACAATTATGAGGTCTACCATCTTCCCAGTTGGCATCTTCTTGACCAACAAACCTTTCCTTACTCAAAATTCTGATGTTTTAGAGTTTTGACCTTTTGAAGCATCATGCACATGAACTATGGTTTTGTTAATGATTTGGCGAGCCAGCCAGAAGCTAGTGCTTACAGCAGGCCAAGCCTGCCTGGGATTCTTCTCCATGAGTCCTGAGCACCTGCCAGGGTCCATTTTGCCTTGTGGGTTTGGAAGGGACTTTCCCTGGCAGGCACTAGACACCACAGGCACACAACTCATCTGGAATAAGAAGATGTCTTTGGACTTCAGTCTACTGCTGGTCTTGTTTCAGGGTAAGCAGGCAAGCTGTACCATTTCTAGGGTAAGTTGCTCCAGTGTGTGCAGCCGGAGACCCTTCCTCGCTATCTGGGCTTTCTTTCCTTTGGGACAAAGCCTTCTACATTTCGAATTCAGCTGGGGGCCACCATCTGCGAGTAGAATCAGGACTGTTAAACCCTACTCACTAGTTTTTTTGTTTCTGGTGAACCATGTTAAGTGTGATTGTTGTGTCTATACCTCTGTGTCTCTGCGAGCTGATGGGCTCGATTTAGAAGTAGAGTAACTAACACAGGCATGTACAACCAGGAACTCCCTTCCTTTCCATTTGTGCTTCTCCCTTGAAACAGGGCAATTTGATGTAATTGGTTTGGGGTATCCTGTTAGAGAAGAGAATAATTGTAGGACTTTTACTCCATTTGTGAACCAGTTCATTTGCATTTGTTTGTTGGGCCACTTGAATTTAAAATTTGTAGCTTATCTAGTTTACCTGAAGTTTGGTTAGGAGAGTACTCAATTTATTTCTTTGTTTGTATGCTGCATATTGATCTTGCTTTGTGTATATTTATTTACTGGCTTGGAAATAAAAAGTAAAACGGCACCTGAGGCTTCTTCTTCCCCTGCTCCAATCTTTGTCTCTAGACATGTGGTAGCTGCCATCTTGTGCTCAGACTGTATCCCAGCGCCGTCTTCCTCTGAGAAAATCTGCCACCTTAAATCCAGGCATTCTGAAGCCACTTGTTATACCTTCTGAGCTTTCCAACTTTACTGTGCACACTTGCTTTCCATTTTTTGTTGTTTGTATTTGTTGACAACCCACCTTAAAGGGCATCCTTAAAGGAAGACCTCAGGCCTCTCAGAGACCATGGAATGTATTCTGATTCCAAATTAATTTTAAAACAGCTTTAAAGAAATTCTTACAGATGTAAAGCTTTGGTATATGAGCAAAATCCTAACTTAGTGCATTTTCCAGAAACGTAATTTGGATCATCTTACTTCTGAGTTTTGCGTTGTACCTGGGACACAAAAGCTAGTATTTTAAAAGGAAAGTTGTGAGATCTCTGTTTATATTTACCTGTATGTTTATGTACATCTATGTGTGTATGCTCTAGATATAGCATATTTCCACCACTGAATAATATTGCTAACTTGTAATATTAAACTGGCTTAAACAAAGAAGCGTTCATATGAGAATTCTCAAAAATATAACAGAGTTGCATGATCTTTAATATTTGTTATGAAAGCTGGTTTTAAGTTTGGTTTGGTCTGGTTAAATAGACATTTCTTTAGAATCATCAGCAGTAATAATATCTGTATTCTACCTGGGTTTATTAGTCAAATAAGTTCGTGTTATGTCTACTGCAAAGTTTGTCAGTAAGAAAAACAACTTGGTATGACAAAATTTTTATAAATAATCTAAACTTAATTGTTAGAAGCAAATAAAATAAATGTAAGTAGAATAAAAAGTTTCTTTTAGGTTAACTAGCAATAACTGTATTTAAAATAGTTTTGTAAATCTCTTTGATAACTTGGAACTTTAAAGTTTGTTAGCTAAATTAAATGATGGGTATTCATTGATTAGCTAAGTCATTACCTGAGAAAATTTTGTGTTCAAGCTTACTAAGATTAAAATAAATTTAATCAAATATCAAAAGTAAGTTGATATAAAATTAAAGTTAGGGTTTCTCTTTCTTCTAAAAAGAATATAGGTCTCCTATTGATAGCATGTGCAAGTTTTCTGCCTAGAAAGCAAAGATTCTATGTTTTATCAAAATAATTTTGTTTTACGTTGTCTTAAGTACTTGATTAAGAAAACAAAATCTCCTAATCAGTAAGAACTAAGTTTTGCTAACAATTGTGTAAACATCTACATTTTTCTTTAAATGGATAACTAAGTATAACTTTGTAATGTTATAAAGTCCAAACTTTTGATCTATTCTGCAAACTTCCCCAAATTTAAATTATGAGTCTTGACCTGGGAATAACTGAGGTATTCCTGAAGGGCCCCTGGAATACCTCAAAAGATGTGTTTTCTTTCCCTAAAATAGGGAGAAATTACATGGGAAGCACTATCCAATAAAAAATAACATCGAGCCTTCTTCATGTTACAGTCATATGTTCCAAAAATATATGTGAAATTGCTGGAAATCCGAGATATCCTGACATAATATGTCTGTCATCAAAATTGAGGGACACACTAAAATGATGAAACTTTAATATCAGATTGTGATACCTGTGGATGAAAACTATTGTTTTTGCAAAAACGACCCCTTCACTGCCAGACTATTGCCATCCTGATGTTCTTGTAAAATGGCAACAGTCTGTCCCTGAATCAGAGAAATTAAGATGGGCAAACAATGACTAAATAAATGGACGTGGAGGCTGTGGGAAACCCAAGATGGCTACTTGGTTAACCTGACTCCCTGACATTTTTCAGTTTTTACATTCCTGCATCCACCATGGTACATTTAAACTGGACTTCATTCAACTGCCACTTACTTAGTTTGGGATATCGGTATGTTCTTGTTTTGGTCTGTATGTTTTCTGGATGAGCTGAAGCTTTGCCACGGGACTCATGCCCTCACAATGGCAAAGAAACTGGTAGAAAATGTGTTTCCCACTTGGGGTATACCTTCCACAATCTCTAGTGGCTGGGGCACCCACTTCACTCAACAAATCATACGAACCTTGACGAACAACCTTGCCATCACCGGGCAAGGTCTAGAGAACTAATGGAAAAACTGGATTCAAGTAGAACAAGTTTAATTACACAAGGCTGAAGAAACTGGTGAATTGGTTACACTTTTTATAACTTTTTGTTTGTTGATGATTTTTTAATCGTTTGTTTTCCAAATAAAAGCAAACATGTTTACCTACAACTTAGCAATTTGGAAAATTATACCTCTGTAAGCAGAACTGAAACATTTATTCTTCTCTCCCCAAATGATCCCTCCAGAATCTAGAAACTTTTAATGAGTATTTGTATTTTCATGGCAATGTAATCATTTGCATAAGTTAAATTAGAATCTGTTCTCTTTATAACAGAATTGGAAACTAATTTTATTACCAAGGCCTTGGAATGCCATGTTTGAGAGAGGCATGCACACAACTCAGATACGACCAGATAGCTTTGAGGAGTTAAGACTGACTTCGGAAGCCAAAAAACCCCCTTTGGAAAACATTCTGGTACCTTGTTTACATGGTTCACAGTAGTCTTTCCAGGTGAGGAACGAAGGCTGCTTCCCAGGAGTTGCAAAGAAAGAAACTCAGGATATGCTAGGGACCTCTAACAGAGAGGAATTCACCCAATTCTATAGGTATTGCAGGCGAAGTCTGATGGTTTCTATGTGGTGTGGCTTCTTAGCCTTAAAATACTATTTAAAGTTCAATATGAAGATTTCTTAGGAAAATTCCAGCAAAGCAGATTTAAAGACGCCTATAGGGTTAATTGCTACTCTTGTTGGATTTATACAATCAGTCCAAGTTTACTGAAACCAGACTTATTTTGCAGGTGACTTAGTTTTAACTACCTTTGATAAAAATGGAGGTGATTTTGGAACTATAATATACCTTTGTGGAAATTAGATTCTAGTGCTGTCTATTGTCTCAGTTTTGTTTTGTTTTCTGCTTATAAACTAGACTGAATACTGAATTCTTCTAGTGACTTGGAATCGCTGAGAACTAAAACTGCCCTTCCTTTTCCTGACCTTGCCACTCATCATGGTTTGGGTCCTGAGAGATATAATAACAAAAGTTACTCTTTATCCTTTATCTCATATCAGAATACAGGTATCCTGGCCTGCTGCTACCCCTACTGTTGCTGTAAATTGAACACCCAGAATGCTCCATCAAAAACTCAGGTACTATCGTAGAAAATGTAGGCGTAAAAGCCATATAAGAGGGGCACAATGCCAGCTAATCCTTGTACCTGGACGCAGTTACCCTTTCCCTCATGAACAACAAAATGGGAATATTTTTAATCGCAGAACTCAAAATGGTCCTACCCTGTTTAAGGAGATGTTGAATTGCTTTTCAGAGAAAACAAATCAAAACCACAAGTCATGCAGACAAAGCATGCGCAGAGAACTCTGACCTCCAGCTATACCTGGAACCAAAGTTTAGCCACCCCACCCCCATGGAACCAAAGGACCAGGACAGAACACTGGAACTTGAACAGTAGAACAGTTTCAGAAGTCAAGGGTCCATTGTCTAGGAAGATCTGGTGTTGACACCCCTTTACATAAATGGCCAAGTTCCAAGGTCTCCCATTTAAAACTTTGCCTCCAGCACTGCTGCCCATGTTTCTCCCAGCCCCTTAAAAACTCAAACTAGTCCGGTGGGCAAGATGGATCTGAGGCACCATTACATCTACCATCTTCTCAGTAGGCACCTTATCGATAAAACCTTTCCTTACTCCAAGTGCTGACGTTTTGAGTTTTCGCCTTTCAAAGAGTTGCACACATGCTCTTTAGCTTTGGTAACAATGGGGCAAAAAATTTCCCTCTACATCCCAACTAAAGATGTTTCTTAAATCTACAAAATGTTACATAAAATGTAAATAATTACCCAAAATATCATTAATCTCTCCTTATCTTATCTCCCTTAAAAAGCAATACTATTCTTCATTATGTGGTTTTACATAGAAAAAAATTTAAAACTTGAAAAGATTGCCCATCTTTACTTTCTTAATTCCAATGAGCATATAAACCTCGTACTTTAAAATAGGCCTATATTGGAAACTCGTATACACTACTTTTTCATTAGTCTAAGAATTTATGTTTTTACTGTATTACTATTAACAATGTTAGCTTAGTATTATCTATAAAACTAGAATATTACACCAGATGATCACTAATTCTTTAAAACACATTTTAAAACAGTTCTAAAATAATATTTTCTATGAATTCCATTATCCTTTGCTGCCTTCATTTCCTCCAGGACTCATCCTTTCAAAGATTTAATAAAAAGCATGCTATATTGGTCAAAAAGTCTTTTATTCATTAGATAAGCAGACAACATTGCAAAGCTTCAATACCCACAAATCTTGAAACCCATAGCTGGATTAGACTGACCTCTTCTGGCTGTGAGGCCCCTGATTTAACTTTCCCATTTAATATGAACAGCAGCAACACGACAGTTATAATGCTTTATGGATTTCAACATGTTTAATCTTACAGTAGTCCAATGAGGTAGAAAAGACAGTGTAATGACTGCACTTTACAAATATAAATATAGTAGACTTCATGAGAGAACATGACAAAGCTAGAACAAGGGCCCATCTTTTACTTGCTAATTTACTATCAAGTTTTACTACCTATGTGATAATTAAATGCAATTCTAGTTTAGAAAATATCTCCAGACTTGTTCAATGAAAAAAGACTAAAAATCTCACCACTGTTTTGAGAATCAGCAGCTCTCTGATTACTTTCACCTCCACCCATACTTTCTTCTGTTTCTGTCCCTGGATCCGTCCCATCACCACCCTAAAAACAAAATATAAATACTAAGTGCAAATAAGTCAAATACAATTATCTTAAAAAATAATCTATCATACTAAACCACAGTAAAAACAAACCCAAAGGTATAAAACAGTTGGAGTATTCTAAAAATATAGACCTTTCTATACCGTTGGGAAACATTAAGTTTCCCAAGCAAACTTGTAAAAAAAAACGGATGGCCAAAATCCTAGAGTTACCTCAGCATCATCAGCTTCATATCCGTCATTGCCATCTGCACTACCGGTGCCTTCATTACTATCATCACCCTCATCTCCCATCCCTGTGTCATCTTCATCATCATCATCATCTTCCTCATCTTCTTCATAATCCTAGTAAAAAATCCCCAAGTATAAATAAAGATCCAGGATACGGCACACATGTTCTTCACATCTTGATAACATGCTTAGAAATTTATGTGACACACCAGTGACCAGGAGATAAAAGTCGTCCTGAAAGTTGTTATGGGATTAGTTCAGTGGCAGCAAATGTCAGAACTTTAACGTTTATTAGAATTAGTACAATAGTAATTGATTCTGAAATCTAATTGTTTGCATGAGATCAGTTCAAAGATGAAAGCTCCTAGGTGTCCACACAAATTGTCAAGTGGTCCATTTTAATTCTAAATTTAAAATGTGGCATTAAATTTAAAATGATGAAAATACACAATGAGCTTTTAAAAGGCACTGATAAACAAAAGAATAAAATATGTAAAGTTCTCAATACAGGACTAACTCCCAAAATAAAACACAGTTTCACCTAAAATATGCTTTAATTATTATGATACCTCCATTTTTTTTAAAAACAACTATGGGGCTCCAAGAGGAAAAAAATTCTAGTTTTGTCTATTATTTCCTGAAATCATAAAGTTTATAATTAAAACCACAGTAACTTACTGATAAAATTTAAGATTAATTTTAATTAATCTAACAAATTTAACAATTCCTAAAGGGCCAGCAATCATTTAAAAAACAAACTAGGTCTTTCCATTATCTGTTCCAGTTGATTTCAGTATAAAATAATCATTTAGGAGATAATCAGGATAAAAAAAAAGCAAACTAATTTATTTAAATGGACAAGAAATCAGAATTTACTGGTTGATGCATTAGTTGTTCCAAGGATTTCAGCATTTCACCCAGCAGGTTTAAAAACAATTGATCATCTCAAACCAAATTTACCTCATGTTCTCCATCATTTTCATCATCATCTTCTTCTTCATCATCACTGTCAATTACGATGACATCATCTCCTTTGCCTTGACCATCCTGAGATGAAGTTGTTTGCTGATCTGATTGAAGAGCTCCAAGGTCTATTTGCAATGACTGAGAGTTTTCCTCAGTGTCTTCCATTGGAGTATAATCTTCCTGGGTGACTCCCTTTATATAAAAAGAAAAAAAATTATAAAAAGGCAAATATACCTAAATCTATCAGTAACATACTGCAGATCGAAGTAAAGACAAGAATACTCACAAATTACTAGCATTTTATTCTTTTAAAACTGTTTTCAAAAGCAGAATTAAAAAAAAAAAAAAAACTAAAGAAGATACATCTTGAGGTTTCTTTAGTCTTCCAATAGAACTATTATTATAAATCTCATTGGGTAATATATACTCTAATAAAAAAGAAAGAAAAATATATACATATATACATATAAAAACTAATGTGATACTGCAGATCAGTGTTGCCCAACAGAATTACATGAACCATAATATGACTCACAAGTAATTGAAAATTTTCTAGTAAGTAGAAAGATAAGACACAGGTGAAATCAATTTTGATAATATACTTAAGAGACCCAAAACATTATTTCAACATATAATCAATGTAAAAATTAACCAGATAGTTAACATTTTAAAATTTGTAGTAGGTCTTTCAAAATCCAGTATGTATTTTATACCTATAGCATATTTCAAATACTCAATAGCCAATGTGGCTAGTTGACAGTGGAGTTATAGACCAAAGACAGAAAAAAATACATATCCATGTGTTTCTAACATATTATTTAAAAAAAAAAGTTTTTCTCTCCAAACCAGAAATAGTCTGGAAAATACACTAAACTATTACTGTTGTCTTTTTACAAAGATACTTCTACCCACAAAAAAACTGACTATCCTAAGCTTTCAAACTACATTAAGATATCAGACATAAAAATAATTATTTGCTTAATTTATCTCCTCACAATTCCATTTGTTAGCTACTCAAATAAACTGTAACTTTAAATTTACTTTTGCTATTACTAAAAAATTAAATGTCTACCTTTTAGTTAATCAGCAATATCTTTTTTTGGAAAGGTGTTTTGTTTTTATTCCATCTTTAAATATCGATAGAGTTTATATTACAGTGGTAACTACGAACTTAATCATTCTAAATATTTTCATATCTGTATAGCTGGCAGGTGATGCATGAATAGCCTTGTAGAAATCTACTTTAGTTAAGCAGTTAATACAGATGAGAAACCACTAAAATGAGAGCAATTGTATACTGAAATGCCCAAGTGGTATAGAGACATAAAAAAAAGCAGAGGGTAAGAAAATAAGATCAACCAATTCTTATACTAAAATTAAGGGATGATAATTAATAAACTTAGTTTTTATATTATAGATACTTAACCACTAAATCCAGTGTGATTTAGTGGTTAGATGTCTTAACCACTAAAGATAACATTTTGCATTAAAATACAATTCTTCATAATAGAGGGAAAAAAGTGATTTGTCTTTTTCGCATATATATTAAACAGCCAATGGACCTTAAGGCAAATTACTTTTTAAATTTTTTAAAAATTATTTTTAAAAAAATTTATTAAAATATATCTAACATATATTATTATATTAGTTTCAGGTGTACACCATAGTTATTTGATATTTATTTATTTATCTAAAGAGGTGATCACTATGATAAGTCCAGCAGCCATCTGGCAGGGTACATCACTATCACATTGTTGACAACATAAATGTATATAGCGTATAAATGCATTTCCTTTCACCGAGTATTTTAATTCAGTAAGGAAAGCGATAGAGGGAAGCTATAGACCACCAAATTAGGCACTGCAGATTCACTCGTCCTTCCAAATAATTAAGACTGGATAATCTTTACTCATGACAACCGTTAGCATAGAAAATCTGTGCTAAGAACCCCAAAATTTCTTTACTATAAAGTTTAGAAGGCATTATACTAATTAAGAGTAAAACAAAGCAGAAAATTGCAAAGTTAATTCTAATAGCAGTTCATTAAATATAAAAGTAGCCAATTAAAAAAGTCCAAATGATTAAAGTTGTCAAAGCTAATTTCATTCATTAAAAGAAACAATTGGTTACTTTAAATATGTTTTACTTACTTCTCCAATGGAATCTTGAGAATCTTGGTTGTATACTTGAGTCTCTACCTCTCCATCAGTACTTTCTTCTGCCATAACTTCTTCCTGAATCATGACATATAGTGTGTTTAATATTTCGGTTCCTTAGATAAAGCATTCAGCTAGTTCTCCCAATAAAATAAAACTCAATAAATTTGTAATTTTAGGGAGCTGTACATCATAAATGTTCATTTATATTTTTACAACATAATATACAAAATATACAAAATAACACTAGTTAGCAGTAATCAATAGGAGCTAATGAAATTAATTTAGTAGTCTCAATGTTTGCTAGAAAAACAATTCATTACAATTTATCCTTAATAAAAGAAAATAAAGGAATATAATTTTGAATAATCTGATAAAAAGATGGCCATGAAAATATGTAATTCCTTACTTTTTGAATAAAAATAACTAAGAGAGAATTTGATTTAGGTTTTGTAACTGTTTTTAAGTTGAAATGGGAACTAATTTAATTAAAGATATGCAAAGGTTATAAAACACTGTCAGCAACAGCAACAGTACCTCTGCTGTCAGTGGAAGTTAACAAGAGAGAGTAAGTTAACAAGAGAGAGTTTTCTGGATTTTGGCCCCAAAGGTTGATTCACCTGATAATACTGTAACTGAAAAAAAAAATCTTAGGTCTATTAATAGAAGTAAACATAAACAGAAGAACCTCTACACACCTCAGTTCCTACAGGTGTAACACTTTTCAATTTCTTTGGAAGAGGCATTTCCACAGTATCGTCAGAGACCTGGTCTGAAGCTTCTATGGTGCTGTCCTCTTCCTCTTCACGTGTACGCTTTGGCAAAGAACTTGGGGTAGCTGAAACTTTGAAATTATGTAATTTAAACCTTGAATTACAGCACTATGATAAACTCAATTTAGATAAAGTTATTTTTAAAAACACTTTAGTCATTTCACTAAAGAAAGACAATAAACACTTACTTAGACAGATCAACCCAATTTATTCCATTTGCTGATCTATGTGCAAAGAGCAAATTATACTCTGAACCACCGACCTAACATTTGGTTAACAAAGCCGATCAGCCTTTACGGCAATTCACCTGACTCACTGTGACTGTGCTGATATATAATTGCTATTCACAAAGTTTACAGAGGGCCTTCTGTATTTTTTCAAACCCAGACATCCCTGGATAAAAAAATTTACTTCTGTGTTTAGATTTGAAAATCCTTATTTGGTCTTTTCTTAGATATCTTTTAGTTTTTAGGACTTGTGTTAAGTTACACATAGATTTTATGAGTTGTATCACCTTTAAAAATCAGTCAAAAAAAAAACAGAAGAAAAAAATGACAAAAACAAGTGATATGAAATAGAATTCAGTAGTAAACATAAAATTAAATATTATCCATTCTAATGCCTGGCAGAAAACAAGTATATACAAAGAATACTCAAGATTTGTTCTTTATCCAATAAACTATGAATGCACAGGCCTACTCAAACTTCATCAATCTTACCGGTGCCAAACACTGCTGTGGAGGTAGAAGGCCGCTCAACTGACGAACTCTGAACCACCTCTACTATGTTTGGAGACAGCTCTTGATTTGCAGGCTCAATCTGAGGATGACTCTGTTGAGTGGGTTGTACAAAAGCCGTGGCCTGTGTCTGTTGCTGAACAGTTAAAATGGGCTGAGGGATAGAAGGCTGGACGTTAGGACTAGTTGAGCGAACTGATCCACTGGTGCTTCCAAAAACTGGAACATGTTCCACAGGCCCTTCTGATTGCATAGCTGAAAAGTAATTAAAATGTTAAATATATTAAGTCTTCCCTGTTTACCGTAGCTTGGGTCATTCTTATTCTGTGTTATAGGTAACATTCTGCCTATTTGTGGACATATCTCTTACCACTCACTAGACAAAAACAGAGAGTAAAGATAACAGACGCATTTTTGTACTGCTATGTGACTGATATGGTAGTGTGCAAGAAATTGCTGGCAGAATTAGATAAATACCTGAAATTGTTTTTTACATCAATTATTCTACTTAAATCACGACCAAATAAAATCAATGAACTTAAGCTCAGAGTCAAATTACAAGTTTTTATTAAGCGTCATTTTGTTTGACATAAAATAACCATTAAGTTTAATTGGTAATATATCAGAAAATTATTGTATTGAATGTAGCTGAAGTAAAATATTCTGTACTTTTCACAGCATATATACACATTATATATTTCTAAATGCTTAAATAATTTACTGAATTCTAACGTTTATTAAGACAAGAAGCTAAAGAAATTTCATTTAGTAAATGAAATTTCTATCTTGGGCTTGGGTAAAGGAATTAAATGCTGAAGATTCTTACCCTTTATAATAGAGTAAAAAGGGCATGTATTCAACTGAACTGAAACTGCTATAGTAAGAAAATGTCATGAGAACAAAGTGGAGAAAGCAATTAAAACATCAAGACAGTTTCAGTGAAAAAGCGGTGTCTGGGTTCAACCAGTGACAGTATGGTTTTCTGAAGTGGGTTTCACATCATCTTTGCCATTAGAAGTGAAAATTTTGATCCAGAAAAAATATGCCTTATATTTATAGTGGTGTATTTTCCCCTTTCTTTAGCTTAAAAATAAAACAAAGCAGAAAAGAAGGGAGGGAGGGAATTTGCTGCATTAACAAATATCCTGGGAGAATGCAGTTGAAAACATTAACCGCCCACTTTTATTATCATGTCTGACTTTAGCTTCAGTGGAAAACTCACTTATTCTTAAAGCTACCATCATCTTCTTATGATAAATCTCAATAAGCAGTCCGTCCAATTAGATCAGTGTTATTTTACTTACCTTCTTGTGATTCCACTTGTGTAGTGGGCATCACTGTAGCTGTTGGGGTAGTAGTAGGATTTGTCACAGTGGCAGGTGTAACCATTGGGCGGATACTTGCCCTGGGGGTTGACTTGTTCCCAGCCATAGCTGCAGCTGTCACTTTACTTGGAGTAGATACAACAGGAGTTGGCTTGATATTAGCTGTTGGTGGGTCTGAGGTGCTGGCACTTAAGAGAGGGGAAAAATGCAAAAATAAATGGAATTACTATAACCATTCCTTACAAAGTACAAATGCTCTATCAAAGCGAAACGTATATATTTCCTGTAGTGAGTGTTCCATAGGTATGACGACCTTAATATGCATTCACATCTTCTTAATTCTATTTTTCCTAACTCTGCTTTGGGTAGACTTTTGACAGTTTTAAAAATCAATAGCCTATCTCAGAAGTCAATCACATCTTAAAGATGAAAGGTGTTTTCTGTCACAAAGTTCTACCTGATAAGAAAGTATGCTGAAAACATGAATTCTGGGGAAAAAGAAGTTGCCAAAGAACACGAAGCAATGTTGCACAGATAAACAGCTCTTTACTATGTTTTTCTGTTTTTCTCTCTCAAAGTCAGTAGACTTTCCCTGAACTTAAAAAAAACAAACAGATAACAGACTATAAGAGAATCAAAACTCACATTCCTCTTTCACCAGAAGCTGGGGTTTTCAACGTGATCTGTCTCTGCTGTTCTGGGACCTGAATAAAAAGAAAACTATGGATTATTGTGCTGACTCTACACGAGTATGGAACTGAACAATACCATCCAAATGTTTTAATTTTTTTGAATTGTGTTTTTTGTTTAGCCAAAATTCATTCATAAAAAGGCTCCTAAATCACCAGTGGCTATAAGTGAAATGTGCAAAAAGATTTGTCAATGAAACAGAATTAGCTAATCACCTTATTAGTAGGTTCTTGGGGCTCATCTCTCTGCTCAAGTTGTCTTTCTTGATGCTCCCTGAGTTCTCGTTCCAAGCGACTAATTCGACCTTCATATTGGGACTTCAGAGCAGTCATACGAACATCCAATTCATCTTTCTGCTGATCTAAGGCTCCGTTCCTTTGTTTAAGCTCCTCATTTTCTTTAGTTAGCTGATCTTTTACACCTAAAGAAGTAAAAATGTGATTCCATTAATGTTATAATCAAACAATAATATTTATGTGCTTAAAAGGTACTCTGAGTCATTACCAGATTCTATGCCTGAACTTTAACATCTGCAGTAATTCTGATACACTACACATCTCAACAGGCAAAGTCCTAATAAAAGTATCCATATTTATTACTCCAACATAAAGTACACTCATTCCAACATAAAAATATGTAAGTTTTCCTAACTAAGATCTCAAAAGAGATAAAGGATCCATCATCAAACTGCAGTAAGCAGAAGCCCTTTTAGATGGTCTTTAATATTTCAGTGCAAGGATATTATAAGTTGCAAACTTTCATTAGATACAATCTATAGCATAAACTTAAAAGTAAATTTATTTTTTTTAATGAAATAAGTTGCTGGGACACTATCTCAGAGATCATTAAAAAACTACTCATAATAAAACCCAACAAATTTGGCATTTTACTTACTAAGCAGACTGGAAAGCAAGATACAGTTAGGCTCTGAGTGCTGCAGCACTGGGCTCCTCATAAATCTGACATATTTTCCCTGAAGGTCTAGAGGGGCCCTAAGTGAAGTGAGGAACAGAAAAATTTCTGGCCTGGTAAGATCTAACGCTGTCTAGTTTACAGAAGGCCTCTGGATAGTACACTGTGGACCCAAGGATTTCCATCAGAAGGTCGTAACACTGAAGCAAAAGGACAGCAATACTCCCCATCTATTTATTACCAGTTAACAACTAAGACTTCATCTATCAAGGACATCCTCATCCCCTGAAAATTAAGATTGCTCTAATTTGTGTCTAATTAAACAAACCCAATATTTAAAGCACACACAGAGAAATCACTTCTTAGTATTTACGTTTTTTCTTTCCCAGTGAATTTTAAGCTTATATCAAATAACTAACTTTCACTATCAAGTTCAAACCTTAGCCTATACAGAAATTTACCAGCTAAATGTGCAATTTTTGATTTTGCCGCTACAATAGCCTTTCTTGTTTTTTCCTCCTTTTCAGTAATCTGCTGGCGGAGCTGTTCCTCCTGCGTGGTTCTATCTTGAAGATCCTGACGAAGGCGTGAAAGTTCAGACTGAAGCTGCACAGTCTGTTCCTGGAGGTTTCTTGCTTCCATCTCTTTCTCAGATAATGTCTTTTAAAGGAAAGCAAAGTGTTCACTACGTAAGTCAATCAAACCACTATAATTGTATGTTCTACAAACTGAAAAAGTAAAACTTGTTAATTTGCTTATTTACATTAAATGGAAGTATAAACATAAAAGGGTGGTCAAACCAAGTACGCGAACACTTGAAGGTGACTAGATGCTCCTTCTATACATAAGTCATTCAAAGTAAAAAGGATAAAATACATATATTTTCACATAAAAGTGTCAGTGTTTAGCCTATATTTTAAAAAATTCTTTTTATGACTGAGTAATAGTTCATTTTATTTCTTTAGGTATTCGACAACAAGAAAAGAATTGGGACATACGACTTTCACTGTCTCACATGCATACCTTCTGTAGATTCTCTACTTGACTCTCGAGTGATTTTGACTTTGTTTCAGCTTGGTTAAGGGTTTCTTTGAGCTCCTGCATTTCTTGGATTGTGACATGCTGTTCTTGATGGTCTCCAGAAGACTGAGCTGAGGTCTCCAAGACCTAATATAACAAATAGTAACAATATACTTCCACATTTATATTCAATAATTCCACTTCTGCAAGTTCATCTAAGGAAATAATAACTATGCAAAGAAATGTATCTTTAAGATATTCATAATTAAATTTTCTATGGAACAACTTTAATGTCCAAATGTAAGTTATTAAATAGATTAGTGTTGTCCATATAACTGAATATTAAGCAGCTAATCAAGATGATGGTGCACTGTTTGACATGGTGCTGTCTGGAAAAACAAATCACTCATACATAAAGTATCTTAAAGTGCCAACAGTGGCTAACACTGAAAGCTAAGAATTTTGTATTTTTTTCTACATATATTTTCTAATCTAACATGTGCCAAATATGTAATTAAGTGCATATAAAGTTCTTTATCTTTGGAAATTAAAAACAAAATTCAGATTCAAAATGTAACAAGGATTAAAAAATTCTTTTTGATCAGTAGTTAACAGATTAATTTAAAACTGTAACACTACCTGATTAATTATAAAGAACTATCATTTTTTGACATACACAATTTTAGTCAGCAATGAGTTACAAGAACATAGTTTTGAAAAGGAAGAATATTTGAAACTGGAATATTCAACTAAAATATCTTGGATTTATTAAAATTTCTCTGAATTTATAGTATACTTTGGAACATATTAAAGAGATGATTTTAAATAAAAATATATATAAGCTTACACTCGAGTTTAGAATCTAAACATCAATATCCAAAATTATGAAGATTTTTGTAAGTTATCCTTAAATGGTGTGCAAATTGTGTACAAATGATATACTGTATATACAAAGTATACATATAAAAGAAAAATCACTTCAAAATACCTTATCTTGTTGTGCTTTAAGTTCTTCATATTGAGTCTTGTACCTACGCCCAATTTTCTTGACTTGAGTAATAGTCTTGACTTTTTCTTGTATATCAATTATTTTGGCATCTAAGTCCTTCTGGATGTTTTCTTTTTCAGTTCTTACTTTACTTAAATCTTCCTTTAGACTCTGGATTAAGTTCTGGTTGTTAGTCAAAGATGCATTTGATCTAAACAAAAAAAAAGAAGTAGAGGAGAAAGACTAAGTATAAGAGACATTTTCAAATTTTAAAATCCTTTATATTTTTATTGTTTTTAGTAAGATTTTTATTTAAAAATCCTTAAAAAAAACACACACACATACTTCAAAGATAATTCTTAATTTATGAATCTGTGGTCCTTTAGAAAGATTGTTTGATTATTACATTATGGCGTACATGCCCATTTGAGAGGTAAGAAAAACCGAGCTACAAGCAGTCAAATAACATGCAGAATTTTAAATAGTAATCAAGTGTTGGTACACAGATTTTAATTTACATTTGCCTTATACCAAAATCTATACTCCACTCCACTATTAAGTAAATATGTTAGGTTTTGTAGGTCACATACAATCTATTACATAATTTTTCCTTTTTTACAATGCTTTAAAAATGTTAAAATGATTTTTGGCTTACAGGCAATACAAAACAAGATTGTGGGTTACAGTTTGTCAAATCCTATACTTTATCATAAACTAAACTTAAATCTAATTTCCTGAATTAAGAGTATGGGCTTAACCTTGTATACCTTTCTGAATCTCACCTTTCTCATTTTTTAAAATGTAGTAATATTATAGTAAGAGCGATACATTGTTATAAAAAAACCATACAGGACAAAAATGTGTAAGCTTACAAGTTTATGATGACATGGACAACTGATATTAAAGCTTTAAAAATACAAATCAGAAACATTAATTTTAATATCAACTTATCTTTAAAAGGACAATGAAAGCTCATTTAAAAATTTAATTTAAAAACTTCCTTTATTAAGGATTTTCAAAATAGGTTCATGAATATATTTTAACCAAAAAAAAAAAAATTTGCAAAAGTTATTTAGACTGTTTAGAAAACACATTTAGCTTTAGACTCATATCAACTGTGTAGTTTTTTTAAAAGAAAAGTTAACAAAATATAGAGAAATAATTCATATATGAAGACAGAAAGTTAAATTACTGCTTGCTTGGCTCTTGAAAGTAATAAAGGGAAAAAAACACGTAAGGGCTCCAGTATTTTCTATTCTTTCTAAAATCAGGAAGCACTCATGGAGTCTCACAAAGAGTAGAAGTAAACTTTTTTAAGATTTCATGTATTATATACAATTTGAGGCTTCTTCTGTATACCTTGCAATCTCAGCTTTAAGTCTCCCAATTTCTTCAGTTAACTGTTGAATACGCTTAGTATGAACTTCCTTTTCAGAAAGGAGTTTCCGATATTCTTCAGTATCTGGATCTTTCTGTTGACTTATAAGATGCTAAAATAGCAAAAATACATAACATGGTCTTATAGGTTTGCCAAACTAATGTGTAATAGTAGAGCATCTAATTATGTTTACAGTGGGTATCTTGCATACACAATGATGAAGCACCAAACTATAATATAATTAAGATTAAAGCTTTAGTTGTTGTTTAGTTAAAAAATCATTATATTTTCATAGTTACAATGGAACCAAATAAAGGAATCTAAAAATCTATAAGCTTTTAATATTAAATATTTAATTTCATTAAAGTGACATTTATAAGAAAAAAATTTATATTACAGTCCAAACAAAAACATGAAAATAATTCTAAATGTAACTGACTACATTAGCCAAGAAGGAAGGCAACACAATTTAATAGAAAGATGTCTAGATTTGGGTAGGTCACCCTCTTTGACTTTTCAGATTGCTTGTGTTTAAAAAAAAAAGAAAGAAATGCGCTCTTAAATTCTAGTCGTATTCAGATAATAATGTTTCCATTCCCAAGCATTTTGGGGTGAATTGCTTTACATTTATTATTTAACTTTTGTAACATGAAAAGTGATTATCATGTCATTTTTACAAATGAAGAAAATGGGCTCAGAAAAACTCTCACAACTAATGTAACTAGTGTGTGGCACAGCAGATTGTCAACCTTTTGTTTGAATACAGAGATGAGTTTCTAACCAAACTACAGGCAATGTGGTTTTGTCCTCCACCTCCACAAAAAGCTTCTAGGAAATGATATTCTTTAAGCACATCAATAAATTATATAAATCTATTTTTTCACCTACAAAGATATTTTAGAGATAAAGTAAAAACCTAAATTTGAAATGTAAGGAAGTTAGCCTTTTAAAAACAATATACAAAATATGACCAAAAATTTTAAAAGCTGAGTTATATGCACATGTAACGATATTACACTTCTACTGTTAAACACAATAAATAAATTTCCCTCGTCAAATATTTTTCCCCTTAACTTTTACCCTACTTAAAATCAACATGTTTCATGTTTCAAAGTGGATTTAACTGCACTTACCTGGTTACGGGCTTTCCAACGTTTGACATCTTCTTCCAATAACTTCTTCTCTGCCTGCAGCATACCGCTTTTCTCACTCAGCTCAGCATTTGCTTCTTGTAAGGGTAGAATATCTAACTCCAGTTTCCTCACCTAAAAATGTGCCAGTATTTTTTAGTATGCAATGTAAATATTCCTACATAATGTTATTGAAAATAACATGCCTTTACTCTTGAATAGTCAGTTACAAACCTTTGCTTGCATCTGCTGCAGATCCTGTTCTAGCCTCTCCTTTTCTTCTCTTAGCATCTTATTGGTCTCTATAACTACATTCATTGTTTCAGTTTTCTTCATCAGTTCTTCATGCTGGGCCATTGTTTTTGCAGTTACCTAAAGATTTCAAGCACATGTATATATACACCAACATCTAACAACAGGCGAAGATCGATCTTTTCCTACCAGTTCTAATCATTCCTACCAAAAGGGTTTAAATGTCAACTTTTAAAAATAAATTTGTGAAAGTTTTACATCTTTTTCTGTGATGCTTAATAATTATAGTTTAAACAAATGCAAGAAATTATGAAGATGAAAGCAAAAAAGTATCACAAATCCCACCAACAAATAATTCATTTTATCATTAGGTAAGAACATCAATCCCCATCTCTTTTCAAAGCTATATTTTTTGCTGTACTGAATCTAATAGCTCTAAAATAATGTTATCTTGGCCTTATTTTTTGCCCCTTGTATAGAAATTCTTTTTAATTTTATTCAGTTGTTTCATCACTGGTTTTGGGCAATTTTACCGAATATTTGTTCGACTGTCAAGAAATTTTTTCCTCTTCTCATTGGGTGTAATGATCTATCTTCTACATGTTACTTTACCCATCACCATTTTTAAAGATAAGGCTCATTCATGGTTGGCATGCTAGTTTCACACTGCATTCTACGATTTTGATATAATATATGTTACTTCTTCAATCTCTTCTGATTGCATGTAAGAGCTGGTTCTCCCTCTGAATTTGTTTGTGGGTTGGACATTTTCTAGTATTGTTTGCCTTTCTACAGGCCAAGGGAATAGCAAAAAGAGAACAAGAGAATATGCAGGCTTTGTTAGAAATCCCGATTTTCCCCATTTCTCCAAGTGTTAACTCCATTGAATTGGAAGGTCCGTTTATGATGAGATTTATTTGAATTTGGATTGTTTTCTCAACAGAATATAATTCTGGAACTTCTGATTTGTCTGAAAACATAAATCCCATAAATCTAATCCCGTTTCAATGGTTTCTCTCTAGCAGTCATTCCAACTATCAAAAGAAGGTAAGTGATTAAAAGTCTTAATTTCTTTCCTTCCAGATATGAAGTTATATTCGTGCATCTCCTCATGCAATAGAGCATACAAGAAGTGTCTGGCTTGTAATGAGGGTTAAATAATGAGACTTGTGCCTCAATCATCCATTCACTACAGTATCTTCTTTTCCTTTCTTTGACTGCTAGTTTTCACTATTTTTTTGCTTCTTTGATGAGGAAGAAATATTTTGTAGCAATTTCATTCCACGTTATACCAGAATGACCGTACAGACGTACATGACAGCTGTAACAATTAACGTAACTGAAATTTATTAAGAATTTGTTATGCACCAGACATGACTGTCAATGCTTCATGTGCACTAACTTACTTACTCCTCAATATTACAGATGAGGAAATTTTAAGAGCAGGGAAGTTAAGCAACATACCTAAGGCACATGTTTAATGGTAGGCAGTCTGGTTACGTCTAGTCTCTTATCACTAAACTGTGTGTTTACTGAACTTACAAGCTTAGAAAGAATGCTCATTTCAAATGAAATTTTATGTTACAAGAAAATAAAATAAGCCTTTCTCTCAATTTCATCAATAATTTCAAAAGCCTGAGGACATACCTGGACTTTCTCTCGTTCGGCATTCAGACTATCCTGCAGCTCCTGCAGTTCTCTTTCTAAAAGTTCAACCCGCTGTCGATAACGCAGACTCTCAACCTGAGCCACCTCAAACCTCGTTTCAGCAATTTCTTTTTCTCGTCGTATAAATCTACAAGAATACATTAGATTTGATTTAAATTAAGACTAACAACATAACATTTCAAAACTTGGGTAATTTTTAAGATGATAAGATCTATTTACTTTAATAACTATTTTTATATAATGTTTTCATTAACAAAAAATGACATACTTTTTATTATAATCTTTAAAAATGTAAATTTTTCTAAACCTTTTTTCTAAATACTTCATATTTTTCTATCATATTTTCCGAAAAAATATTTTTATTAAAATACAGTTAACATACATTTTATTAGTTTCAGCTGTACACGTTTATTAGTTTCAGCTATACACATTTATATACCTAAAGAAGTGGTCACCACAAGTCCAGCAACCACCTGATACTGTAAAACGCTACCACATAGGAATGTATATCTTTAAAATGATCTGAAAGGCCCTTAGTTTTCAAAGAACCCAAATTCTTACTTTGATTCGATTTAAAGTCATTTATTTAGATTGACATATATCTAAATGTCAGAAGTAATCATTAATTGGGTGATAGTGGGTCTGTTGACCAATAAGAGACAAAATAAGCTTTATATCTAAATTGCTCATAATTTCCATTTGTCTAATTTATACATCTGTAGTTTCATCTCATAGTTCATATACCATTAAAGTAAAACATTAAGAACATTTCAGGTTACCTGAGAATTTCTAAAATTTGTTCTTGAGATTTTCCTTCTTCACTGAAAGACACATTCAGTGGACCCTGTACCCCTTCCTTCACGGAGGCAACGACCTTATTACTTAATTTTTCGATCTGATCATGAAGTAACCTGTTTTGTTTCTCCAGATCTTCACAGCGAGACACACACTTGGAAACTTCATCCTGTAAAATCAAGAGTTTGTCATAAAACAGATTTTCCTACGTACATGAAAACAACACACAAACCTTTCAGTTCTCCAGAATATTCTATTATGATATATGGTAATACCTTTAACACTCTCTCTCTTTCCTCCCAAGATGCTTTACACTCCAACAACTGTGACTCCGCTTTCTGGGTTGTTTCTTCCAAATGCTGACGAACTGATGCCATTTTGGAAACCTGTTCCTTGGCAGCTTGTAGAGCTTCGACGTCAGCAGCATGTAGCATCAACTCTCTCTCATACTTATTCTGAGCTTCTACAGCTATTTTAGCCTGTAAGAAGTTACCCATTGACACAAAAGATTAAAAATCCACAAAGCTAGTTTGTACAAAAGATGCACAGTGTTACTTAAAAATGAGGATAATCTAAATGCACCAAAATAGGAGAATTAAAAGCTATGCTATTATCTATTTGATGAAATGTTAAAGAACTGTTCTAAATGAAACATGAAGATTATGAAATAATCTGGAACACACTATAAAATATAGGCTAAATATAACTCAGTTATGTAAAATACATAAACACACACAAAAATTTAGCACAAAAAAAAAATAAAAATAATTTATTTAAAAATTGAATTATGGCTACATTCTCTGATTTCAATTTCTAAAGTTATGCTGTTAGGCAAATAAGACAAAGATAATTCATTTTTGTCTAAATTACTTTTGAAGTATTCCCCTTGTATTCCACTTTTAAAGTAATCATGATATATATGTTATATACATGTAAATAATAAAGAATAACCAAATGAATGCCTATTAATATACTACTTAACTTAAAAATGAAATTACTCATATTCTTACAGATATTCCTTTCCCATTCTACCATTTCAATAATCCCCATTCCCCTGAATTATGTTTTATCATTTCTTATTCATAGAAATTATGAAACTTTATCAAATAATGTGGTTTTACATTTTTAATGCCTTATAAAAAGTGGTATATAAAAACCTATAAGCCCAGTAATATATTAAAATGTTTTCAAGGAGTCCTTGTTTTGCTGAGGGTTATCTCTATCTTGTCTATGACAGAACTAGTAAAGGACCTCAATTGTTAAAAAAAGGGGGGGCATTGAAAATGAGAGCAAATACACATTTAATCTCCTATTCCTACCTTTTTATTTTTTTCCCATTTGTCAAGATTGCTTTGTTAATGGATAATGCACTATTTACATTAGCTTTTGTCTATACTTTTCAACTGATCTTAGTCCTAGTTCCACGAGAGTAGAAATAATCTTGTATTTCTGTAAGGGTCACCAACCTCCAAAATGCATTAATATACTCAAAAAACTTATCTAAAGATCAAAGCTCACTTATTAATAACTGGCTACGAGAGTAGTACTTACTTGCTCCTGACAGTCACGTCTGGCTTGCTGCTCATTACTCAAAGCTGTGCTTGCTCTCTGTAGAGCTTCCTGCACTTCATTCTGAACACTACCAAGTGTTTTCTTTAACTCAGATACCTAAATTGGAAGAACAAGATTAAAACCAGAGTTAATTGCAAACTTAACTTCAAAAATACTGAAGACATTTTAAAAATCCCATTTAGCCCAAAGGGACTCCTTGCTAAATTTAAAGTAATTATGCTACACAAATTTTGCAGGTCTGTATTTCCTGTAAACATCTGCGAAAATCAGTTCTTAGGCAGAGTCTTCTAAAAAGCCACACTGATCCCTACTTCCTTAGTCTATAATATTTGAAGGAAATACATACAGAGTAAAACATAAAACTAAATTGCTGGGTATGTGTTCAACCAACATCTGTTGAGGTGTACTGAATGGTAACCAATGAGATATTTAAAAAATCAAATTCTTAACACAATGAAAAAAGGACTGATACAGTTAATGACCTAATTTACCTGTTGTTCCATGCTTTCTATGGCTTTTCTCTTGTCATCCTGAAGTTCCTGTTTTTCCTTCTCTACTTCCATCAACTTCTTTTCCAACTGTGTCTGAAACTCAGCTGACTCTTTTAAACGAATTTCAATATTCTTATGTACTTCTTCTGTCACCTTCATCAATTTCCAAACAGTAGGATAAAAAAATTATACACATATAAAATTATATAATTACTTTCTCCAAACATGAACTGAATTGTAAAGTACTAAAATTAATGTTAGTATTTAGAAAAATTCATCAAATGCTGATTAAGAGTTAAAAAACAAAACTATAAACGTAAGCGTAACTTACCTATTAACTTGGCTATTGGCCATTTTTTCTTTTGAAGTGAACTTTCTAATTCTCATTTCTCCCTCAATCCTCATATCCACTTGCCTAAAATCTGTCCATTTTACCACTGAAAGGATTTTCCCTCCACATATTTTGATTCCTATGATGCTAACCACAAAAGGATTTTCTAAAACTGTGGCCCTAGACTACAGTTATAGCCTCCAAATGAACTTGGTATCCTTCAATCTACTATATTAATCTTTCTGATTAAAACAAATTCTAGCTATTACATTTTGGGGAAAAAAAATCAATGGCTCTTAATACTCTTACAAAATATGACATTCAAAACATTTCATATTTGGTTCCCAAAATTTATGATTATATTCCTCACTACTTAACTTCACAAATTCAACATTCTAGCTAAACTTATCAAATGAAGTCTTTTTATCTTGGCTGAGGGTTCCTGCTACAAGGAATAACTTTCTATCTTTGTCCAAATGATTCTTTCAAGGCTGTGTACAATACCATTTCTTTGTAGTCATGCATACTCAGAAGACAAACAACCTCATCTATCTTCCACTCACATCAACATTTGATCTGTGCCCTTCCTACAGCAATTAAATATTCCCTTTTCTTATGAATTTTGTGGGTTGTTTTTATCTAGCTTATTAAATTCAAACACTTTAAAAAAGTAAATGTAATAATGTCAGTCCAACTTGCCCTTAATACAGTGCCTTATATAATGGAGACGTCTACTTAAAATAAAGTTAATAAGTATATACTGAAATTGAATTTAAAATCATATTTACCTGCTTTTCCTTGTTAAGGGATTCTTCTAAACTAGTAACCATTGCTCGATACTGTTCCACATTACTCGTACTTGTTTTGAGTCTTTCCTTCAAATCATTCACCTGCTCTTCGGCCTGCCTTAGTTGACTCAGAAGATCATCCACATCTTCTTTGTTGTTGGGCTGACCTAAAAATTTTAACAACTTTCTTAAAATTAACATTTCAAAGACATTAGAGACTTACCAAGGAGTTTGTGAAATTAGGATTAAGGCTCAAATGTAGAAGTACTTAATTATCTAGGAAGTATAACTCACATGCTGAATACCAAAATAAAAATATACTTTTGTCAGTTTATTTCTTCCAAAAAAAATCAAATATTTGAAATCTGCTGTTACAAATATCAAGAAAAGGGTATTTAGAAGAATATCAACTATTTCCACTCAACTGAACAACTACGTGAAGAAACTACCAGGTTTTTAATTTATTATTTAAACACTGTTTACTCTAAAACATCAAATCTTAAATCATTTAGACCAATTTTCAATCAAAATCCAAGGAAAAAAATAATAATAGATTGAAAAGAATGTTTATATATCAATAAGACTTGATAATTATTTATCTATTGCATGTATAATATATATTTACATACAAATACACATACGTACACATATATACACACATACATAAACAATTATATTTTCTAATTTATCTCCTATTAAGAAATAAAACCATGTAAAAATATTTAGATACAAAGCCTTTGCATTTGAAATGGTGTATTCTCAAATAAAAACGTAATCTAATAAAATAAGTCTTTTATCAGAGGTTATCAATGAGCAAAGATTGAGAATATTGCTGCTCAAAGAGACACCAAACAAATCAATTATTTTTGCAAGTGAGCCTTATCATTAGAGTTAACAAGTAACCTCATCTCAACAGGGAGTTTAAAATTCAAATATTAGACCTCCTATAAATATTTTTAAAATATCAATAAATGGTTTCATCAACTGAAAAGCTAAGATCATATCTTGGTCAGATGCCATGCAGCACTATTCTGAATCTTCCAAGTCTGAAAATTTATTAATTAAGGCCTAAAATGGAGTTTTACTGTAAGAAGAGAAAAATTTTTTTTCTTTTGCTAGTATCCAGTTATTACCTTTACCAGTCCTCTGTGAGGACTGAGAAGCAAGCTGGACTTCCATATTGCTGAGGTGCTGTTTCAATGCAGCAGTTTCCTTTTGGGCATTTTTTAATAGTTCTTTTGTGTTAAGATGAAGATTTGTCTCGGTATCCAGCTGTCTCTTTGTATCTAAAAGTTGAACCTGTAAGAAAAAAATACACCAACCTTACAAACACAGCTTTTAGGTTCTTAAATTACTAGAGGTTCAAGTCATCTTTTCACAGAGCTTTAAAACTCTGGCTAAGATAGGAAAGTAGAAACCCGGTTTACCAAATTTACCTTTGAAACAACCAAAAACCACCCACAAACAAATAAACAAACAGAAATAGATGTAAAACATGTAACAATTTCACAATTGTGTGTTGACAGTAAACTAGAGAGGTGAGCCCTACAACTGCCCTAACTTACTAAAAGTGTCCAGGCTATAGTACAGGGTAAAGGAAATGAGGCAGAGGCTAGCAGACTCTGAATTGAGAATACAGAACTGAGAGTACAAGATTATATCAGCTTGAATTAATAAAACAGACTATCAGAGAGAAGAAGACTGCTGAATGGATAAGGGTACCCTGGAGAATAGCAGAGGATTCCTCCTAAATACCCAGCAAAATAGTGACCAATGTATGTATGTGAAATTACCCCAGACAGGGTAAATCACCAAACAGACTGGAGTGAAGAGTGTCTGGAGCTCCCAGAGTCTGGAATAATGCCTGTTCCCAGACTGAAAACAGACACTGGAACCAATACTCAGGAAGGTCTCGCCTCAGCAATGGGGAATAATTAGTTCTGCACTGAGCACTGCTTTGGGCCTGGCTAATGATAAAAAGCAACACTTAAGAGAACTGAACTCTTTTCAATTAATTTTTCCAGAACGAAGTTTAAGATTTATAGGAATACAAAAATATCCAGCACCCAACAGGATAAAATTCACAATGTACTGCGCCCAATAAAAATGACTAGACATACAAAGAGGCAAGAAAAACTTGAATTTGTAAGAAATTTTTTCAAAACCATGCTTCAACATGACATGGTAGTATAGCCACACATCAGCTTAATTTTTGAGCATAATTCTACAGAAATTCAGAACACTGACAGACTCACATCTAAATTTCTAGTAAGCGTATGCCTTTGTTCCACCTCATTTTCCAACTTCTTTTTTAGATGCGATATCTCATGTTCCAGTTTTTCTATCTGGCTACTAAGCCTTTGTTTGGTTTCTGTTTCAGATCGCTCTAGTATTCCCTAAGGATAAAAAAAGATCTTTGGTTATGCTTAAGAAAAAGTCAAAAAAGCAATACAAAGAAAATTAAAGGCTATAGGGGATTATTGAATTACAATCCATTTCTACATAAAATTAAGATCTATAACACCAAGAAAGTTATTTGATATTTTACATACTAAAACATCTACTACTGAGTAGGGAAAAAGAGAAACATTTTAAGTCATTCAGCTCTCTTCAAGTTTAAAGAAAAAAAAAATCCAAAATTTAAACTTGTAAACAATTAAACTGCACAAGACTCTGAAAATACAAAACTGAAGATCAAAACTGCCAAGTGCATGAATTCAGTCAGGTCTCTTTCAATGCTTTATTTGGAATTCTGACATGTCTTAAATAACCTCAAAATTCAATGATCATTATATATGATAAAAATGACAGATAAAATTTTCTAATTAAGGAAACTGAGAACATATAATGTTAAAACTATTTAAATTTAACTTAGAAATTTTATTTCTTTATATGCCTTATTTGGTTACCTGAATTGTTTGCAGATTAGTCAGTAGCAAGTTCTGCCCTCTTTGTTCAGCTAACAAAGATTCTCTTTGCTGAGAAAGACGAACTTCTGACAATTTAAGCATTTCCTTTTCCTTTTTCAAATTTTCTGCTCTTACCTTGAGGCAAATACAAATGCAAGAAAAAAATGTTTGAAGACAGTGTGTCAAATGTAGTAATACAATTATAAAATTAAAATGGTCCTTCATTACTACATATTTCTTAATGCTAGAGAATATATATTTCTATTGTGTAAAAAAATATAACTTAGTTTCATGTGTTGAAATATGAAGCAAAAATTTGGAACACCAATGGATCAAAGAAAAAATCTGCAATTATCACAAATACTTATGATTTCTTGTTGTAACCAATCAGACTTTAAAACAAAAAAAAATCTAAAATATCAGAGTAAAAAAGAATTGCAAAATTATGCAAGGATTAGAATGTAGCTACAGATGTCTAATGATAATGTACACCCGAAAATTATATAGTTGTATTAACCAATGTTACCCCAATAAACTTAATGGGAAAAAAAAGGATTGTAGCTTGGATACTATTTGACACTCCTAACTGATCTTTTAAAAATTTTTTGAGTACATTGAGTCTTGGGGGATCTGCGAGAATGTTTTTAAAATTAATATCCTCCAAGTATTCATATTTATATGATTCATAACTACCAATTTTAAAACTAACTCCACCTGTTTGAAAAAGTGCTATCGTTCATTCCCCATAAAGGAGCAGGAGCAAGATAAAAATGAAAGATTAAGCCAATAGACTCAGAAAACCTAGTTTTAAGTCCCAACCACTTGAATGCCCCAAAATAGGAAAACCACTTAGTTTTTTAGTCTGTTTCTAAAGAAATAAAGTGGGAGACAACGTCACCTAGCTCATAAATAGCAATCAAAAGTTGGGAGTGATAACTTCATAGAAAAGCAAAACACTACAAAAAAATAAGTCATCAATGACTTCACTATTGTCAATTTCTGAGACATTTATATCCTTGCTGAAATTCAGAAAATAATTCATTGCTAATGAAACTTTGTCATAGAAGACAATAAAAATGAGTAAGAATAGATGAAATATTCATTTTTCTTTGTTGTAACTAGAGAAAGAGTGACTTACAAATTTATTTTAAAATGGAAGACATGTAATGAAACTCAGTCCAGAAAAACCTCCTATCTCTTCAGTTTTAATAGAAATTATCACCTCGTTGATGCACAGCTGGATACAACCGTCAATGATCAACAACATGGTGGTTAGGGGCACTGACAGCTACACAGTTGAAAATCCACATATAACTTAAGTCTGCCTTCCATATAGAGTCCCAACCTCAGCTGAAACTAGAGTTGACCTTTGAAGAACAAGGGTTTTAACCGCACAGGCTTACTTATACCAAATCTACTTATATGCAGATTACTGGATAAGAAAATCTTAATACTGTGTAATAAAGACTTGTAATACACACAAACAGCTCAAATTATCTATGTCATACCAACCAGTAAAATCAAAGTTATACTAAGAAACAAAGGTTAAATGCAATTTATAATGTAGTTAGTAGTCAGATGAGAGAAAATTGGTCTCACTTCTGCAACAGCTAGCTTTTCGTTTGCTCCTCTCAAATCTTGCGTCATTGTATTAATGATCTGTTCCTGCTTTTGAGTTGTTGCAGTGAGCTTCTGATTTCTCTCCTGTAGGGATGTTATTTCTCGGCGATATCCTTCAACATTATCTTGTAACATTTCATAACTTACATGAAAAAAAATAATTCCAATTGAAATACTTGCTTAATTCCTTAAAAAGTTTCACAAGATTAAGAAAACAGTGGCTTTTGTAAAGATGTAACATCTCCATAATTTTTTCTAAACTCCAAAATTAGCAGTTAAATTCAAATACTAAATAAGCACAGTATTTCATGCTGAATTAACTTTTTAATCTTACTCACAAGAATTTTAATCATATCCAACATAATACCAATACAATGTTGATACACCAGATACCTGCCACAATGCAGTATGCAATCTAAGATATTTATAAATAATTAGTAATGGATTTTTGCCAATTCTTTTTTCTGCTGTAACTCTTCATTGTATTTTCTTATGCACTTGGAAGCTTAAAAAATGGCTAGCTAGAGCTATCAACATAGGAAGAAAAGATCCTTTTATTTCACGTATCGAACTTAGAATGTATAGAGATAATCGCTTGCCAAAGTTTTATCATGTAGCAGGCATACCTTATTTTATTGTGCTTAACAGACGCTGCATTTTCATAACTATCAAGATAAGACGAGACCTTTCACCAGCAAAAGAACTGAACTGTGGCTCAGATGATGGTTAGCATTTTTTAGCAATAAAGTACTTGATTAAGTTATGTATGTTTTTTAGACGTGCCATTGCACACTTAATACACTATTAGTGCAAACATATGCACTGGGTAATCAAAAAATTCATGTCACTTGCTTTACTGCAGAATCTGTTTTATCACAGTGGTCTGGAATTAAACCCAGTCTCTTCGAGGTGTGCCGGTGTATATAAAAATAAATTCTGTCCTTACTTATTAAACTAACAGCATCCAATTGATCTAGTAACAAAGATGTGATAAAATTTACCATTATTCCTTTGTAAGTAACCAAAAAAGTGAATTTTCCCCAAATTAACTATCTCGTACCTGCTTCTCTTCTACCTAGAAAAGGCTGAATGAAATTTGTTATGTTCCCCTCATCTTTTGGTACACTTATAATTAAGTCCTACAGAAACGATTAAGATTTTTAGTCTCAAAGGAAAACTAGCATAATTCCTCACATGAACTTCAATTTTGATTAACTGACTGGACTTCTCAGTAAATGCCCAAGAGAATCATTAACCAGTATTAAAAATGAACCCCCACAGATACTCATCTGAACTATGCAAATAAACCCTTGAATTTGGTTCATTTGAATACTGAAGTATACTATTTAGACTTGATTTTTGAACAAAAGAAAATTTACCGTTTAGAAGCAAAATCTAGCTGGGTAGAAATTTTGGTGTTTTGTGATCGCAAATCTGTGACTTGCTCCTGAAGTTTTTCAAGCTGCTCGTTTTGTATTTTTTCATTATCTGCCTTTTCTTTTTTGTAGTTTTCGAAAATTTCCTGCAACTAAATATTATAAAGATTTTTAGATGATGATCCTCTGTTTTCCTGAAAAATCTAACCCAAGATAAACATATAAAGGTGTGATCTTTACCTGTTTAAGGGCAGCCTTGGCTTCTATAACCTCTGCTGACTCAATTATGGGTACTGGAGCAGGAGTGGAAACAGTCTGTGATGTACTTGAACGTTTTGGAGTTGACATTAGAGAAATATCCTCTAAGCCTGAAGCTTCAGAAATGTAAAAAGATTGATATAATATTTGCAAATACATTATTACCAAAATCAACAAGCTAAACTATTTACACAAAATCATAAGGTTATAGAAATTATGAAACAAAAAATCTAAATCAACTGTCATTTCTGGTTTCTGATTAGATGTATTTGCAGGTTAAATGTTCAAACAAAACATAACCAAATATCATAATTCAATGATTCTAAGATGCATTCTTTTCAACAATGAAAAGCATTTCTTCTTAATAATACCTAAAACAATGATGTGTTTTAGAATTGATGACCTGTTATGATCTACTATATATCTTCATTTGAAGTGTGCACACTGCTTATGTTGCAAAATCCATTCCCTAATACACATTTCAGAAAAATTTCCCAAAAATATTAGAAACGTTTCAGATAACATACAAAAACCTACTTTGTAAAGGAATGACAACTCCTGTTGTTTGTGACAACAAAATGCGGTACATATCACGCTGACGAACTATAGAATCGACAAGCTGCATTTGGTGTTGACGTGACTCACGGAGTTGTTCCAATTCAGTGAGGGCACTCTCAAGTTTGAGCTGAAGCTCGGTGATTCTGCAGGAAAAATCATCAGTCTATTTCACAGGATTGAGATTAAAAGGCAGTTATAACTTCTACTGTAAATTGACTAAGCATTTTAACATCTATTATTAAGCACAGTATTTCCATCTCTCTTATCTTTTCTTTTGATGACAGTTCAAGAACCACTTTTAAAATCACCACTAAAGAGGCTTGGGCACTCACCACTGTCATCTGAAAAATTTGTTTTCAAAAACTAAACCAATCCAGTTAGTCCAAACTCATCTTCTCGCATTCAAAGCCATTCCTCCTCCTCTAACACAAAACATTTTTTGAAAAAATTCTTTACTTTGCTTAATTCTTACATATCTTCTCCATGCAGTCTGGCCTGTTGCTTGAAATCTAGGCTAGGTCCTCCACTCTATGCTCCCACAGGTAGGCTTTTATCTGTTATATCACTAGTCACACTGAACTAAAAGTATCTACTTATTTATCTATCTTATTATGAAGCTCATCCACAAACCTGAATTTTTTTTTTCTATTATTGCTCAATTCTTTTTCTCTCCTATATCACTATATTCCCAGCATCCAGCACTGTTAGGGGGTGCATGAGAAGTTTTTAATAAATGTTTGCTAAACCAACTGAAGTAGTCAATAGCTTACTTGGATGAAGTTGTTTCTTGTTCTTCTCTTTCTCTGGTTTCCCCAAGTTCTCTAAGAGCCACTAAAAGACGTTGATTTTGCTGTTGAAGCTCTTCTATATTTCTGTAAGATACTAGATGCTGTGATATTACTTCAGATGAGCTGCTTATATCAGCAGAGCTTACTTCCTCATCACGAATTACATGGTTACCCCTTGCTTCTTCAAGTTCCATCAAAAGCACTCTAATCTGAAAGCAAAGTTTGAGTATGTTATCACATGGTACTGACTTTGATTCTAGAAATGTGTAGAAGAAAATGGAAATTTTCAAATGAAAATATTACTTTTATAAACACCATTAAGTTATCCTAAAAAACAAACCATCAAACATATCATGTTAGATATTAAAACCTAAATAAAGGAAATTGTAATGAAAAAAATTTTTCATTTATATAAAAGTGTGTAATGAGGGCTGTTATTTTAAAAAGCAGCCAAATTACAATTCGAGAAGCATGGTTCAATTTCTATAAAACAATGGCCAAATAAGACACACACAGAAATAGTTACCCTTATATGTACATGTGTGTTTGCACATATTATATGATGGGGCAGAAGGAGAACATGGAAAATAGATTTTAATTCCACTCATGTGGAATTTTTATGTATTATTATGTGTGTAGACCCACAAATATAAATTAGGGTAAAAATACAAGAACAAAAATAGATGCATATGGCATGTTTTTAAATCGGTAAAAACAAGGAATGCTTACATATGTTTTTATATGCTCATGTGTATTTGTATATAGAAGAATACACAGTCAGTTTTCTGATTATACTCTGGGACTTGAACAGGAGGAAGAATTTTTATTTATCTTTGACATATTTCATTTATTACAACCACTACCTATAATTTTAAAATTTATCAAACACTTAAAAAAAGGAGGGGCTATGAAAAACAATAACTAGGCTGCAATTGTGCTCAAGCGGTATTCCTAATTGATGAGAATTTCATGTGTTTTCTCTTAGATACCTGCAAATGGATTCAAACATTACTGGGATGTCAGTTTAGGAAATAAACAGGGAAAGAAAAAAATTCTAACCTGTTGTGAAAGATCTTTTATTTGTATTTCCATTCTTTGATTGTCTCTTTCAAGGACAGATGAATGTTTGTTCGCTTTATCGGTGTCCTCTTGCAATCGCTGAATCTCCTTTAAAATGTATATACAAGTGAAAATTCGACATTTCCCTCTAAGATCTATGCTCAAACAGTAGTCCCTAGAAATTCTTTATAAATATGAACACATGTATATATCTAAAAGACTGCTCATCATAATCCTCATCAATATAAAACAACGATGGGTAATGTGCCAATAACCATCTTAGAACCACACCAAATTCATAGTGTATTATCAAATGAAAGCACACAAATAATCTCAAAGGTTCTGTTACTAAGATAAAAACAAAGGACTACACTACAATAACAATCATTATTATATTGGTTCTAGAAACAAACATCCAATAAGTAAAAATGTCGGATAAGATGCATAAAAGTTGATTTTATAAAAAATGCATTAGGAATTAATTCTAAAGAAGCGGTAGCCAATGTCACAAGGCTGTAAAAAAAAAAAAGAAATCATAGCATATGCAGTGCTTTGCAAAATTCTGTATCACAGTATTATCAGAGATTTGGAGGGACAGTTTTAGGGAGTCTGATATAAGCACAAAATAGCTTTGAAATCTTATGTTTTATCTCAAACTCATACAAATTCTGCTTAATATGTTTTCACGTAAAAATGTTTTAAATACTATTTCAGTAAAAGATGATTCATTTATCCTAGTGTTTCAAGTATCCTTGATTATACTGTCCCCTAAAGGTATGCATAAACCAATTTCAGTAGGAAAAAGTATGTGACAAAATGAAGCAGGTGAATATTCATGAAGGACAGCAATGATAAAAATCTACTGAGATGCCAAGGAAATTATTTGGCTGTAAAACCCTAAAAATCTAACAATGAGCATCACAGAATCTAACTGAAGGGCATGTAATGTATATTATGCACAGAAGATTCAGCTAAAAAAAGAAAGAAATTATCTTTAAATTCTTTGGCAGTTATAAAAAAAGTATTCCCTCTACTTCACAATCCCCTTCAAACAACAAACTGTAGGCAATATGCTCCTTTTCAACAGTGAGAAACTCAAGATCTAATTAGTCCCAAGAACCTCTTTTCAAACCACACAAGGGGAAGTGGTGTCACAAAGCCAATACTCTGTCAAGGCAAGACTGCTGGCTGTCATTTGATTCAGGAGAGACAATTAGACGTAGAATACCTTGATTCAAACTGATGCCTAAATTTTATTAGCAACAGCAACAAAAGTTTAAGTTTAAATTAAGGTACAACTTATTTATACTATTTATAAAAAAAAAAGGGGAGGAAGAGAGAAAGGGAGAGAGGAAGGAAATGAAATTTATTGTTTTAGAATGGCAGATACAAATTGATTTAACTCAATTTTCTCAAAAAACGTGTTCAATAAACCTTGAGTTTTCAGCAATACTTATACTCTAAAAGCAAAAGTATCTTAGTATAAACACTCTTAGTCATTATTTATTAAAAAGGAATCTTAACAGGTGAAAGATATTTATGTATTTCCTTAGTACTTCTAACATGCAAAGGAACTATAATAAAATAATGTAGATAAAGATTTGCCAACCTGTCAAATGGTTCTTTCCTGTGAACAAACAATTTTATCATTTCTAGACAGAATATCAGAACTGACTGACAAAGAATGGCTATGCTAAATTTAGGAGAGTCCTCTTACAAGAGAGATTGTTATTTTAATTTGAATAGTGGCTACTTATCATCTGCTATAGAGCCCTACAGACCAAATCTCAAACGTCTAAAAAGTCACTCTCACAATTTTAGCTGAATAAAGGTAGAGTATTTTATAATTATAGGTGTCTTGTAACACAATGACAAACTTTAAAATGTATAATTACTGTATCACTAAAAAAGCATATTTAGCTTTTTCCTACTCAAATACTTTTAATTCTAAGAAAAAACTACCTAATAAATCATTTCCCATATGTATTTTCCCACAGCTAAAATTTAGGAATGGCACTAACCTTCATAGCTTGTTCAAGTTTAACAGATAAACTTGCCACAGCTTTCTGTGCACGTTCATACTCCTCCCGCTGGCGTTTCAAAATTGGTGCTTTGGCTTCGACTTCTTTCACTATTTCATCTAAGTACTTATTAATTCTTTTGTTCTCTAGTTTCTCCAAAAGCAACTGATCCTGAGTTTCCACATAAGCATTATACAGCTGAAAGGAGAAGAGGGGTTGGTTCAAATTCAGGCATAACAGAAATATATAATCTATCTTCAGAATAAACATCTATGAGCATTTACATACAGGGGAAATATTTATGTTACACAGAACCAAAAACCAATAAAGGATTTCCCAGAATGACATATTATTCATCAGATGATTTTAAGAATAATTTTGCTGGGGTTTAAGTTTCAGAAAGATCTGAACACTTTTGCTGAAGGAAAATAACAATATTTAATGCCATTCTTACCTCAGTTAATTTCATGCCAGGTTTCACTATCTTAGCTACGGCTGCTGCAGTAGGAGACATGGCTGCAAGCTCTTCTTCAGATAATATGGCTCCTGTGCAAACACATAGGTATCTAGTATATTTCTGTAAAACTTCAAACTAAAGCCACTAATATTTTTTCAAGTAAAAAGTGACACTATATATTACACATAAATTCTGATGAAAATTTAAAAATGACATCGAAGAGTCATATAATACAACCCAATTCTAAAAATCATGAAGAAACTATAATTCTGGAAATTGATACACAATTACATGTGCTCAAATTTGACAAAACAGAAAGGGTATATACAAAGTACTAATTTTAAAGTAAAAGCAAGCTCCAATACTATAACTTGGAGTTTCCTACATCACAACATGACAGAAATACTTTTAGTGAAATTGAGAACTATGTAGGGAAGTTCTTGTATTTCAAGCCACTAATAAGCATCTATTAATCCATACCTTTACGTTTTGTGGCAGAAAGCAGGTCATTTGCATTCTCTAATTCCTTCTCCAATTTCCCTATTTTCTCAAGCATTTCTTTCTCCATTTGACCTTTACATGCCTCCACCTCTAGAAGATGATCTTGTAATGCTTTATTTGCTAAAAACATTTTTAAAGACAGATTATTCAAACATATAATTAAAATCATGGAGTTTACAAAATAAAAGAATGGTCATTTTTTCCTTCAGCAGACAATATTAAATTTTAGAGAGGCTGTGGTTGATTTATTACCTACTGAAAATTCTAGCTCTACTATAAATCCTGAAATGTCCTGGCCTACTGAATCTATTTTTCCTTTTGATGTCTCCTATCCATGGGGAAAATAATGAAACTCAAATTATTAAAAAAGTGCTTCTAAATATCTCTGTAGTTTCAATTCTTTAGTCTAGACCATAATAAATGACTGAAAAATATCATACCTAAATTACACTTCAAAAAAAGCAAAAGTGTAAGAAAATCAAAGACTTTAAAATACAGTATTTATAATTTTAAAAGTGAGGCTCATTTATGAAGTAAGAGAGTGTCCAAACTATAAACCCACATGTACTTTCTGAAAGTAAATGTTTTAAAAAAGGCAGAAAAATTTTCTATTACAAATCAGAATATACACAAGGTTATTAGCTGAAAAAAAATAGGAAAACAAGTTATCTATATTTTTAAATATAATATTTGCTCAAAATATAATTTCAAATTACTTAATCCACTGATCTTTTTTCCATACCAGAGTTTATCCCTAAGAAAATTAATCTGACATCTAAATCCAAAAACCTACGTTAAGTAAATAGAAAGGTAAAAAAAAAAAAAAGAGAGAGAGAGAAAGAAAAAGCACCTTCTACCTAAAAACAAAATAACCTTCTCAAAATGGAAAAATTACCTTCTCCAGCTTCTTTCAAAAGTTTGTGTAGTTCATCCACTGCTCGGGTCAGTTCATTGCTTTTTGCCTCTGAGTCATCAGCAGCACTCTAAAATTTAATTTTAAAAAGTTACCAAATATCCAATAATGTAAAATTAGGACTCTAAAATGGGGGGTAGGATACCTACCTTGTATAGGTTAGAAAGTTTTATGTGAGCATTTAATTCATTGTGGAATTTCTCTTCCATACTGGCCTGTTGTTCCTTGGCCTAAAACAAAAAACAAACCCAATTAAAGCAGTGCCATTTGAACTGAATTTAGAATGCTTATCAAATGCCAAAATTAAAAAAAATAGTGTTGTATAACAAAGAGATAAAAGTAAACAGCAAAATTAAAATGGGTTTTCATGATAAAGATGAACTACCTTAAGAATAAAATACTGATATTTTTACCTTAGAGTGGAATACTTAAACATTAAAATTAACCACACTCATTTTTACTTTCGATATAGTATGTTATTCTTATATCCGATTCTAGTTATTTTAGTGTAGCTATATCATAGGAAAGTGTCTTATTTTATGGTGCCATAAAATGATTTTATAAAAGAATAGCTTCATAAGTGCTTTAATTTTTTTTTACAAAAGAGACATTTTAAAATGGTCACTACACCTCTTTCAATTTGGTCAGCAAATCCTCTACATGCTTTTGAAGATTCTCATTTGATGTTTTCAACCCATTCATCTGTTCTTCCATTCTAGAGACCTAGAAACAAAAAGTTGAATTAGGTTGAGAGAAAATGCTGTATTAACTGATATTAGTTAGATATGAAGTTTAGCTGCCAAATAAAAGCAAAATAATCCCTCACACCCAAAAAAGCATTTTACAAGAAAATATGTATATTTAAGAAAATGAAAAATCATAGCTCACAAAACATTTGGATTTAACCACCACTTCTTAGATGCGTCTTTGTAAAGATACATTATAAGACAGTAATAGCATCAAAATTCATCACAGAATATCTGAAATTCTTTAAATAAAAAAATTGGTTAATTTTCAAGGCCAAATGTTTACAGGTTGTGTCCTCCATGTTTTACCACTAACCTTACAATACATTTACTTTGGTAGAATACTAAATACATTTTTAATAAACTGCCACACAAATGTAAGTTGGAACCAATATGAAGACACAATTTTATTAACTTACCTCCTCTTTTTTGTTTTCAAGATTACATTTAAGCTCTAGAATCTCATTTCCTTTTTCTCTGCCAAGAGCCAGAAGTTCATCAGTTTTGGTTTTCAACTCTGTGTTCAGCCATGTATTCTGATTATGTAACAATTCCTTTTCTTGCTCCAAGCGTTTTTCTCGATACTACAGAAATCCAAAAACAT
The DNA here is from genome assembly GCA_004027375.1 of Macroglossus sobrinus. Taxonomy (NCBI): domain Eukaryota; kingdom Metazoa; phylum Chordata; class Mammalia; order Chiroptera; family Pteropodidae; genus Macroglossus; species Macroglossus sobrinus. Next base: position 570,953 of record PVKZ01000098.1, on the reverse strand, counting down.
AACATTTATAGTGTTATCCAAAAGATTCTGTCTGTAGTTAAGGAACACAAGTAGAATTTTACAAGAGAAATAAGTTATCTGCAAGGATTCTTAACAGAAAACACAATTAAATAAGAAATACAACCAAAACTGTTCAAATAAAAACATCTTATGCTTAATTCCGACATCAAGTAAAAAAAAAAATACAGCTTTTACTTACTTAACCATAAGATAACTAACTTATCTATACTTAAAATTTTGATTTAGCTGAGTTTTAAGCAAAACTGTATTTTGTACATTAAGAATTATTTACTTGCCTTAACGGAAACATCAGAAGCTTGAAGTTCATCCAATTTTAACTGAAGATCGCCTTTTGTTGTGTTACTTTCTTTAAGTTTTTCATTTAGACGTTTAACATCCTCTAGAAATGTCAGAAGAGAATTTGAAAATAATGACTAATTATTTCTCAAGGGAGTCAAACATCAAAAATGCACTCTCTAAAAATATAAACATTCAATACAAAGTAAGTAATTCTTAACTGCTCTTTTAATTTGTTCCTGCCATACTTAATTTCAAATTTAATTTTAATGAATAGATAATAGAAAAGCCACATTCCTAAGCCCAACCAAACATATAAATTATATTGGTTATTTTATTTTAAACGTATCTTGAGCTAAATATACAAAATTAACAGTAATCTTCCTGATATAAAACCAAAAGTCTATTAAAATTTCACAGCCATTTAAGTTCAAAAAGCAACAATACATATAAAAATCCACTCAAAAAAGCCATATAATATACATGCTTCCTTTTCATTTTCCTTGTATCAAAAATTTTTTTATTTTTACACCCACTAGGTGATCAACAGCATTAACATATACTTTGAAGTAACTTCTTTTCTGAGACTGAAAAAGTAGTTACCTAATTAAATGTTATTGTATAGCAATGGTAAATATTTGAAAATTCTTCCTTTAATAAAAATAAAAATTTTCAGAACTCTTATAAGGAGTAACCAAAGGGAACCTGATACCATTAAACTGCTTAAGAGTAACATTCACCTGAATACGTCAACTGTATTCTATACTATATTGTTTATGTATCTTACATTCCTGCCTCCTAACTCCTTTAGACTGTTTTTAAATATGGGCTCTCCTCTTTGGTTCTTACACTAAATGCTTATGAATAACTTAACCAGCAAGGGCGTAAAAAATGATAGCGTTTAGCCTCTGTAAATGAACTTTTAAACTGCTTCCAACATGCTATTATAAATAATACTATAGTACCTTTGTATGTAAACCGTTGTTGAAATTACTACTTGAGATATTTTTCATTTGTATACTTATCTAGATACTTCTTTAAATCCTTGATAAAAATCTAGATAATTGAGTGGGAGCAATATAGGCTACCACTCTGAACTCTGTTCTCAGCTATGATAAAGAAACACCAATAGAAATAGACTGTGGATTAATTCCTAACACTGGTAGAAGAGAAAAGTGAGAGAGGAGCTCTTCATACCTGTTAAATATTCAAGTTCTTGAGACAGCCTCTCATTGGTTCTAATTAAGTCTCTTTTCTCAGCTTCTAACTCTTCTTTCATCCTTGTAAACTGGCTCTGTCATATAAAGGAGTAAGCACATATTTAAATAAGAAAATCAAGTGGATCAACCAATATAGGAACTTGAACATGGAATTGTCTGTCACTTTAGTTAATATCAGCCGTGATTTTAAAATTATTGGTTTTCTTTTTCTTGTAACTTATACATTATAAAGTATAAAAGTTTATCTATATGCTCAACATTTCTGTTCATATTTTGGATTTTTACATTTATTTTTCCGAGGCTTGTGAGAAAACTTTCTGTATCACTTTTTATCATTTGGAAGTGTCTTATTATGTAAACATGCTTTTGTAGGACATTTAATTTACTTCTAATTTTTTGCTGTCATTACATTTATACCTTATTTCAAATTATTTCTCAAGAAACATCCCTACAACTAGAATTATTCAAAACCCTTAATGTATTTAAGTCAAAATGCTTTGCAGCCAAATGCTTTGGCAATTTCTATGCTTTTCTTTGAGTTATCAGTGGCACTCTCAAGTCACCCATGCCAGAACTAAAAGTTGTTCTTTAAAAAAAAAAAAAGAGAGAGAGAAAGAAATCAATGTTAACACGGAGAAGGGAAAAATAATTACATTGCTGTTATTTTATGTGAATTTTTCTGATAACAAGTAGAGTAACATTTCACATTGCCATCAGCTGCTTGTGCAGCTTCCCCTCTTTTTTAAATTCCTTTGCCATTGAATGCTTTTTCTTATCCTTTGAAAGTGCTCATGTATCAAGGATATAACAGTCATATTTTTTATTGAAAAGAACTTTAATGGTTTATTTTCATTTTAGTTTTTTTTTCTGTAAAGAACTTTTAAAAATGAAGTATCTTTCAACCTCAAATCAAATGCAATTTTTAAAGAATCACTGGGTATGATCACTTTATTAAACTAATTGGTCAACAATCCTTGAAATCAATCTGTTATTCATATCACTACTCTAAGGTAATGATTTCTAATGTGGATTCACCCATATCACCAACTGCATCACAATACCTGAAATAATGCCTGGGCAACAGTAAGCATTAGGTAGACAATTTCTAAGAGAAAGCAAAGATGGAAGGCGGGTAGGTAAGTGGATAAGTGGGTGGACATTTTTCTATTCTACCTATAATTCTATGACACTACTTAAAATAAGAATTTAAACACACACACACACACACACACACACACAACTTAAGAGCTTCAGAGCTAAACACAAGTGCTTTTAATATCAAGTATCAATACATTCTAATGAATAAATGTCTAACCATTAATAAAACATATAAAGATGCAATTAAGAAATTTATGTATACATGTTTTTGTTAGCAGATTCTCCTAACAGAACATCTGCTTCACCTTCCCATTGACTAATAAGCAAAATCAGGATAGAAAATATCCTCAAGTATTATGTTTACAATTAGTTTTATTCATAAAAATAACATTTACCTGAATGGAAATACTGCGATCCTGAGCAAATTCAAGTTCTTTGTTTTTCTCAGTTACTGCCTTTAGTTGACTGCCTGGATAAAATAAATTTTATGATCACACACACATAAGCTTCAAACTTGCAATGACAGTTTTTATCAAATTGCCACCTTTACATATTTTAAAATTAAGAAATTGAGTATCACAAAGGCTGAGTTGCAAATTGCATTCCAAATTCATAAATACATCCCAAATTTACTGTATTTCTAGATCATAGTTTTAAATATGCTATCCTTTCTCCAAAATTGTTATTTGTGTTCTAGCCAACCTTCATATGAAAAACCATGTGTAATTATCAATTTCCTTATTTTTCTAAGACACCTTCCAAGTAAATCATAAAAAAATCCAATGAATTATATTTACAAATAAGAAAACTGAGTTAAACAAATCAAGAGTAAATAATAACACGTAAGCTTCATAAAATATAGAGTAAATCGTGACAATGTATACTGTAACTGTAATTCAGCTTATTTATCGCTCTAAAGATAAATCTATAATATGGAAGGAGAAAAGTATGCTTATTTTTGCTTCTTTTTTTTTTTTTACTGAATTATCAGTCACAAAATGTTCACTTATAATGGGCCCTTATTCAGTGCTCTTCTAAACATATGCAGATTAGAAAAGAATGTAGTTTTTGAAGCTTTCTTCCATTAAAACTCATCTATATTATGCGCCAGGAATTTAATGAGCAAATATGTTACTACTACTTCCAGTCTCAAATTCTATTTAAATAATTGACTTAGTAAACGCAAAAACTCTGCTAAATTAGTCTAAATTTTCTATTTTGCTGTTATTGTTTTCCAAATTTACAGATCCAGAATAAAATGAAAAAAATACAAATTAATTGTATACTTCAGATGTCTTTTTAGGTTTATCCCCATCTTCCCCTCCTTCTCCCTTTTCTAGCTCTCATACAAGCAGCTGTAATGCGTCATTTTTCGGAAATTCTTTAGCATCACTACTCTACAGAGCTTTTTATTATACCGAGGCAAAACTATGAATAGATGATGAACTGGATCTAGCTACTCTACAAAAATTTATGTCCTCATTACACATGTATCCATATCATACCATCATATGCATATCACATTTTAAAGATGAAGTCTGCCAAAATTAGCTAAAGCTATAAACCAAACAAATAGCCAATGGGCATGAACCTGGTTAATAAAGAGGTTGAAGTATTAACCACTCTCCTTACTAGCTTTCTGAGTTTCCAATCAAATTAAAATCTAGCTATATCTAATAACAAATATTATGCCTCTACTCTGTAGAGGTATTTCGTGACATATGCTTTCTTCTAATGTCAACAAAGCACATAATACATATCATCCTCCTAAGAAATCTCAGGACCTTAATAAAATCTTGTGTACCTTCTAGGACTTAATGATGTAAAGAAAACTAATGAAGAAGGAAACTACTCATTTTTCATTGAAACTAGGCCATAAGTAGGAAATACCCTGATTCACAAATATTTCTAAAAATGTAACAGAGAGATTTAAAATGTAAGTATAATGGAACCACTAGGTTTTACTTTCTCAGTAACAAATATTAAGTCACTTTCTTTACCTTGCCAGTGCATAATGCTTTCCAACATATATCTGGTCAGTATAACTATGTAAGTGGATGGATATGTGGTTCCAGCCATTTCATAAACAGTGACACAGTTAAATTTATATATGGCAAAAGAGCTTTTAACAGCATTCAGGATTAGAACCTAGGCCTCCTGATCATTAAGACCTGTGTTCTTAGTAAATCTTTACCACCAAATGAAAAATAGAATGTCACTATAAGCAAAAACAAGGACACTTAAATAGTACTTCATATACAATAAGTAAATGTTTCCAAAGGAGTGTCTGAAGATTTCAACACTCCACAAATACTATAAAGATGTAATTAAATACTTACTGAGCTTCTCTAGCTCAAGCCGCAAGCTTTGGCACTCTCTAGTTTCATTCACAAGTCTCTCCTGACTGTGGGACAGCCTCTTCTCTATCTCGAAGTACTGTTGTTCTACAGACAAGCAGAGAAAAAATTAAAATCAAACACAGATGTACACACAATTCTGATACTGCTATTTATTTTTAGTAAGCTTAACTTTAAAATTTAATACCCAGTAGTGGAACTGCACTCCAAATAAGAATATGAGTAAAGGTAAATACATCAAGAATGAATATGCCTTAATATTTCCAACTGACTTTTATACATATAACAAAAGAAAATAAGACTTTAAAGGGGATTTCATAAATTACTTGTCAGTCTATCTCACAGATTATGAACTTCTTCAAGGCAGGTAAGATGTCTTATTTATCTTAGTATTTCCCCATACGTCAGTAGGCTTCTTAGCATAAAGCAAAAGGATTTATTAAATGGAGACAAAATTACTTAGATTAAAAACTGGTTTGCTTTAAAAGGCTTGTTAAAATATATGTAAAAATAAATGTGCTGACTTCCCACAGGAAGAGAATGAGTACGTACCACACAGCACAGTATCAGGCACATAGAAATCACTCACTATTTATTGTCAGTTCATGAATAGAATGCTGTGTACTATACTAAGTTTTGGGATTCTGATAAGTTTCAACATCAATTCTGCTTTGTAATTACATTTTTAAAGTAAAAACTTATTCAGAATTTTCAATCAATTTACCAAAATCCAGTACCAATTCCCCCAAACAACTGGTAAACCAAGACACACAACAGAAAGTTTGTATTTTACTAATGGTAATTACTACATTCTTAATCTTTTTTCAAGGATGTTCAAGTCAGTATGGTGGGTAAATTTCTTATTTAATGGCCTCGTATAGGTATTTATAAGTAGACCTAAACTTATATTCTATAAAACTCCAACTTTTAGAGGTAAATCCAATATAGTAAACTTATTTACTACAATTCACTTTGTTTCCAACCCTGTCTTATGCACCTACTCATTTCTGCGAATATCTAATTCGTGAATGGCCCAGAGCGACACACAAAACAAGGGCACAAAGCAGTCAATGAGACGAAGGCCTTTGAATGCTGGTGACTTAAAAATAGCGCAAAAATCACCATCATTTTACGCGCAACATACGAACAAGGTACTCTAGGCTTGCAAAGATAAGGGGTGCAGACTGTCTTTAGTCTGGTGTAAACAGACCCAAATCTCCACAATTTCTTAACAACGTCAAGTGTCCCTCTATGAGACTCCCCTAATTATAAACACAACGGACCTAAATGTGCATTTAGATTAAAAATAAAAAAGGGTCTTTTGTATCAAGCTATGAAAGAAGCAGGTAAGAAAAGGCCTAGGGTGCCCACGGGGCCGGAAAAGCGATGCTACGGGTGCAAGCTTGCAAGCGGCTAAAACCAGCTATAGCTACGGAGTCAGGCCTAGAATTAGGGGCGACAAGAGCATCGTACTTACCGCTCTCCACCTTAAATTTCTCGTGCCGCCCCTTCAGGCCATCGATCTCGGACTGCTGGTCTGCTAGGAACTTCTCAAGTTTGTTCTGTACAGACTTAGGCAGCTTGTTCAGCTCTGTCCGCTCCAGGACTTGCTGCAACACTGCCGCCATGTCGGCTGGTCCAGGGACCGCAGCGGCAGCAGCCGACGGAGCAGAAACGGAGAAGAAAGGCGAAGACCAAGAGGATCCAGAAGCCTGGGCGGCCGCCTCTGCCACCTCGCTCGGTGGCTCGCGCGCGCCTGCCCGCCGGAGGCTCCCGCGACGGGACCCTGGGAAATCGAGTCCCGCGTTAGCAATGGCACTTGAAACGCCACAGCGCCCGCGCCCGGATGCGTGCGCAGCCGCTGGAAACTGTGCACGCCGGGAATCCGAGTTCAGAGGCGGCCTCTGACCCGGTGGTGCTTTTGGATTTCCGGCTCCCATTCCCATCCGCTTCAAGCCTCGCAGGCCTCTGGGAAACGTAGTTTTGTTCTCAACTCCTCCCGGGAGCTCTTTTCCACGTTGCCCGTTCGCCTTCCTCTTTTTTCCCCGCCCCCCGGCTCTCCTTCCCCAGCCGCGTGACCACTGTCCGCGAGGTGGCGCCACAGAGTACTCATCGACCCACGTCCCTTCCCGAAGAGCAGGACGTCCTTACCGTCAAAGCTTCGGGATGCCATGGGTCGTCCTCTTTGGCGGCTTCTAGACACTGAGCCACTAGAGGGCATCGGTCCCGGCAGGGCCGGACGGCAGGCGCCGGGCTACCGCCACACTCTCAGTGGTGCCCGGAAGGGGGCGGGGTGGCGACCGCAGTCGCTTTGGCTGAGGCACTGCGGTGAAGGCAGGGGGGCTGCGCGCGTCATCAAGCTGCGCCAGCCGGCTCGGGAGACCCTGGCTTTGGAGTGGGAAGTGAGGTGTGGGAAGTCGTCGCTTTCTGATGAATTCATTGGCTGTAGATTTGGAACTAGGGGAGAATCTGGTCCCTGGAGGCTCGTATTTGCAACTTAGACTCCTTTCTTAGTCGGACTGACAGTGCGACAGATTTGTCCGCCACGCGTGCACAGACTTAGCACAGGTGAGTTTCAGCCTACGGGTGTAATTCGTGTGTGTGAGGGTTGTGTGTGTGCACTTGGGCACAAGAGGGCTTCCTTTTCAACGAAGAAAGGCACAGAGTGTAGGACACATATGGACAGGCATTCCGGTACAACACACTCAGATCCAGTTATGACAGATTCACCTTATTTGAAATGGCAATTTAGATGCTATTTTAAATTTTATTTTATTGTTGGTGGCGAGGTGGGCAGTGGGTAACAGTGATCCAACAGGAATTTAAGAACCCGGTTCATTTTTCAGGAAGATTTAAGGAAGCTAGGCGTTTGCAACATTTGTTTTTATGTTTTATGGTAACGTTGCAGAAAATGTTACTTTATATCTATATTTTTAAAGTTGCAAAACTGTTGCAACAAATTTTAAACACATTCTTTAAAACCACTTTTCATTGTCACCATAAGAGAAATACTTGTTTCCAGATCTACTTCTGTGAATTCTAAGCTATATCTGTAGATTGTTCTGTTTGATTATTCTTCTAAAATAATTTATTAAGTTATTTATCGAAAATAGAGCATTAATAATGTTGTTCATTCTGCAGTTCCCACAGTGCTAGACTTTGTATCAGTAAAGAGCTTGTTGTTGATTTTTCCCAAAATATTTTATATTAGCACTTTAAGACTGCTGGTATGTGCAGCACTATACCATCCTAAGCCCACAATATTATACTATTGACCTACCATTTGGAAAAAAATGGAGATATTCAGCACTTGAACTCAAAGAATCCTAAAATTAGATATGCTTTCAGATATGCTAATTCTTTATTTTGTAGACTAGGCAGAGACTGGGGAAGTTGAGTTATCATAAGTCACAATGCTTGGATAACTTTCAAAGCTTTTGCTGACACACAGCATTTCGGGAGAAATCAAACTGTGTAAGGCAAGACCTACCTTTTTAGCAGTGTCCTTTGAAAAGTATGGTTGGCTACATTTGAAAGTTTTGAAGGAACATTAAAGAAAATTATTTGATTTTCAGCTAGATTTCATAACCCAGGTCTTTATCGTTTTATTGCATTCAGAATCTCGTATTGGCATGGCTGGTAGAAGAATTGAGATTAGAAAGCTACTTACCATAATTCTAGAGTCACCATCACTGTTATTCCTTGCAAGAATTAGGAATTATTAGGCTAAAAAGAAAGTAGTACAATAGCCTTACGAAAGTTTAATATGCAGATATGCATACTTTAGTCTCTCCTGAAAGCAGAAAGCCCTTTATAGAGGCATTAAAGATTTAAACAGTTCTAGACTTAAACAAAAATGGTGTCAGAATCAACTTACTTACATGGAAAAGAGGTAAGAAAAATGTAATGCATTTTGAGACAAAACCGAACAGTCTCTTTGAAAAAAAAAAAAAAAAAAACCAGCATCCATTAGGCCATTTCAAATTGGAACCAGTTCCTGGGCTTTAGTTTTAGAGTGATGCAAAATCATTGTGAAAGGCAGTTTACTGGTGTCAGATGTTACTCTAGCACATCTATAGTTTCCTTGACTTTGTTGTACTAAGATTGAAATTTTTACAGAATCAAATGACTATTATTTCTATTCAAAATGCTGCAACTGTGTTCCTACAGTCTCCCGTCTATTCTATAGCTTTTAAAATATCATCTCTTTACGTGTTTGTCTTCCACACTGAATGTGAACTTGAGATCATTCATTATTACCTAGCTCTTTTATTCAGCATCTTTGGATTTAAGCTACAGAAAATCAAATCAAAGGAGCATAAGCCAGTAAGAGGAATACACATATTTTCATCCACAAACTCAAGAGAGCAGAACAGGAGTTACCCTTAGTAATGGTTTAATAGAGACTCGTTATGATTCTTTGCTAAGGGCATGGATTCTAGAGCCAGACCGCTTGAATTTGAATCTCACCTTTGCCACTTGGGCAAGTTACATTACATTTCTTTGTTTCGGTAGAAAATATGCAAATGTTTGTTATTATTGCATCGCTGTTTACCTAGCTCTTGTACTATGAGTTACTCAGTGGCCGAGGTCAAGTATTTTTCATCTTTGTACCATACCACCTGGTACAATTTCCAGCAAGTAGTATTTCTTCATAGTATGCTTATCAAGTAAATGAATTCGATTCTGTCAGCCTCCCAGGAGCAAACCAGAAGTGATCATTTTTCCTGTTAGAAATGAACACACCGAGGCTCAGCAATAGCTTATCTAAGAGAATGGAGGAGTATTACATCTGAAGTAAGAAATCAGGTGTGTTGGCTACCAATTTAGTGTCTTTTCCTTTATCCCAGGTATGGAAATAAGTTTCATCTCTCATGTCAACTCTGGGTGATTGGTAGTCATTTACTGCAGCACTGTGTTGAGAATTTTGAGCTCCATTTTAACTTTGCAAGTTAGAATACCCTATTTAATAAGCAGTTGATGCAAGGCATGGGTAATATATGGTAGTAGCACTTTTCTCTATACTTTCCCCCTGAGAAAAACATTGTAAGTTGTGTTTTTTCCCTAAAAATACTATATATATATATATATATATATATATATATATATATATATATATATATATATATATTTTTTTTTTTTTTTTTTTTTTTTTTTTTTTTTTTTTTTTTTTTTTTCTTTAGGAGATTGAATTCGTTCTCAACAATGGGAAGAACCTACATTGTAGAAGAGAATGTTGGCCAGTATCTTTTAAACGTCGATCTCCAAGGAAAGGCTTTTGTCTCTGGTCTTTTAATAGGGCAGGTATGTATCTTTTTTGCATTTATCGATGAAACAAATTACCTGTTTATTCAAAGTAAAGATAGGCTATTTAACAATAAACTCAAGGTTAGAGGATGGAGGGAATGCATGTAGATGTAAATTTAAAATAGATTTTTGAAGAAAAACGTGGAGAAGTAGGATAAACCTGGTCCATGTTGGCTCAAGTCAGAACACATTCCTTTATGACAATTTAAAAATAATATATAATGTAGAAACTCCAAAATTAGATTTTTTACTAACTACATTACTTGTGTTGTGTTTCCAAAGTGTTTTGTACTTTCTCCTAACCTTTATTAATTCCTGGTTGTTCCGTTATTTACAAAAGTACTTTTTGACAATTTTATTCCCGTCCTACTTTGTCTTACCTCAGACTTGTAGCAACAGTGGTCATATATTTTGTTACATACTATAATACCAGACTTTTTGGATTTTTTAAAATACTGATTCAGTGGAGAGGAAGGGAAAAGAATTGGGAGAGATTTGAAAATTAGACAAATTCTATTTCTTTCATAAGGTAAGCCTTGAAAATCAACACAAAATGGGACAGAGATTTGGACAGTTACTTTGAAAACCATAAGCACCAATCTGTGTAATTGAAAGAAAATCGTATTCATCAGCAGTGGGGACTGATCAGCAATACAAAGCAATAACAAAAAAAAGAGAGCCACGTAGACCAACTGTCTATATCTGACTAAACACTGTTTAGGGGAGCGTGTTCTTGGACTTGATTTTGAGACCTAATATTAAATAGAAGTCTATTGTGACAATTTTCTTTCTGTATATTTTATCACAATGGCTTAGAACCTTCAAATTGCCTAATTAACTTTCCTTATTCTCTGATCTATTCACATTCCCAAGCTACTTATAATTTGATGCCCTGTGTTAACTACTTATAAAGAAAGTACTGTCTAGAGGACTCATTTATTTACTCCTTCATGGTCACAAATCTGATTTCTTAACTTGTAAGACAGAGTGCTGACCCTGCGCTACCCACCCAACTAGTACCATCCTGTGAGGCCTCTTGTTGGATAGTCCAGCTGTCTCTCTTGGCAGCAATCTGAACTTCTTTTTGATTCAGGTTACTTAATATCTGATGTAGGGCTCTTTTTGCTAGGGAAAGGTTTTTCACTTCCCTTTATTTTAAAAAATTTAAGAGAGGTAGAGTCATAGAGAAAAATATGATCAGTAAAGATAAAGGCCAGCAAGAAATATCCTCTTCCAAACTTGCCTGACTGCACATGGACCGTTTCTGGAGTTCAGCAAAACCACCATCTTACGAATGAGTCTCCCACAATTTGGAATGGTCTTTCTAGTCTGTCTTCATGCTGCCTTTTCATTCCTTCCACTCTCCTACATGTTTTTCTTCCTCTTTATTCCAAGGTTCATTGCATTTCTCTCCTTCCTCTTAAGCTTATCTGTTTCCTACTCCTAGGGTCCATTTCTTTTTCTTTTCAAAGTTATAGATTTTATGAAAGGAAGAGCTTCCTTAATCAACACCTACCTTCTTCTGTGTGCATTTGAATGTAACTCTCTGAAAATAACCTTTAGAGAAATAATTTGTCTTTATTTTCTATTCTAGAATGCTACTAATGATGGGAATTTCAGATTCTATATGAGGATGACACCATGCTAACTTGTGTTATCACCCTTATTTTTACTCTTTCTTTATAAGAAACTTGCACTGTAATGAAACACCTCTTAAATGGTCCCTAAATTTGTCTTTGGCTTTCCCACCTTTGGTTACCATTTAACTGCTATTAAAACTGAGGAACATAAATCCGATATTACTTCAACTATGTGTCTCACATCTCTTCTGTGGACACATATGCAATTTCCCTGTTATCATTTCAGCGAAAGTAAGATGCTCAAGATCACTTGTTGCTTTATTTCATTTTTGTTTTTGTATTTGCTGAACCATCCAGTCTTCAAATTGTTTAGGAAATAAATGTAATAACTAGAAAGTTGACCAAGCACATTCATTATCTTTTAGTTTAAGTGTAGTTCACTCACTCATCCAGTAAGCCATTTTTAATGACCACTTTGTGATTCACATTTTGACGTCCAAATAAATAAGGGATGGCTGTTAAATATATTCAAAGATAACATCTGAGGGAAGTATTGTAAAGCTGTACATGGAAACTGGATTTTCTATAGATTCCATTATAATATAAGTATTAACAATTTAAGCTGCTATAGATATTGCTGTTTTTATATGTCGTAAGAACACTTTACACTCCTCAATCAGATATCACTCTAATAAGCTTTTCTAATTTGTTTTTAAGTCTTCTTCACAAAAGGATTATGTGATCCTTGCCACTAGAACGCCACCCAAAGAGGAACAAAATGAAAACCTCAAACATCCCAAAGCTAAGTTGGATAACTTAGATGAAGAATGGACCACAGTACATGCAAACCAGGTCATCGTCGTCTTCTCTTTACATAGTTAAGTTTGTGTTTACTGACTGACGAAATAAAAGCCTTTATCCTTGGGTTACTAGATTAAGACTTCAGATTACACATTCTTAAGTTTTCAAAACTTGTATTATTCTTACTTGAAGTAACAATTAATGGTGGAACTAGAATTTGTACCCAGGTAGTCTTGTTTTTTGATCTTATATGTTGTGCTTTTCCATTGTCAACCTTTCTCTACTGTATTTTTCAAGATATATCTTGTTATTGGTCATTTAGCTTATTTTCAGTTTTTCTTTACTTTAAAATAATATTAGTTATTGATAATATAATTTCTGGTCAGATTTAATATAGGCACTGAGGGAATAAAATCATGGTTAGTTTTTTGGAGTTTTGGGGGTTTTTTTTTGGTAGCCTCAGAATTTATATTTTAACTAAAGCAGAAGACATTATTTCTCAAACCAGTCATAAGAGAAATGAAATAAAAATAGAAAAGTGCTACAGGAAATAGAGTAGGGAATGATTTCATATCTGCTAATGGCTGGATTCAAACAGCTTTATATAAGGCTCTGAACTTGAGAGATGAAGAGGACTTTGCTACTAGAAGTCAGGGAACACACTGAATGCACAAAGGACAGTATGGATGAATGACCCAGAGGCATAAAAGTGAATGGAATGTTAGGAGAATAGCAAGCAATTGCATATAATTGAAACACAGGGTATAAAAAAATATATATTTAGATACAAGAGTGTAAGGGGCCAGTTATGGATGGTTTTGGAGTCCCATCCTAAGAAGTGAGGAGTTTTTTTGGTAGATAGTGGTTCTGTGATAGACTTCAAGAGCTTCTTACATTGGGAAGGAGTGAATATGATTGATCTGTCAATAATTTAGAAAATAATTTCAATGTGTCTGTCCAGTAAATGGAGACTGGAGACAGAACAGAAGACACAGTTATAGCAATAGTCCAAAAAACGATAATGTGAGTCTAAACTAAACTCTGAGCCTTGTGAGGGCTGGGGTCACATCAGTTTTTTTATGGCTGCATCCTCAGTGCCAAGCACAGTATTTTCATGGTTTATAAGGAGAGCTCCAAAGTATTACGTAAATGAATGCATGAACAAACTAATGCAGTGAGCTAAAACTTTATTGCCAGAACATATCAGAGGAACAGTTAGTATCAAGACTGTTTGGTGATCAAGTAGATTGGGAGTGAAGGCATGTCGTGGAGAGCAGCAAAAGATTGCTCAGGTGTTTAGCCTGGGCATCTGGAAAGATGGCATCGCCATCCCATGGGGAGGAGACAGATTTGGGGGTAGATGAAAGAATGGTGATTGAATTCACTTAAAACTAGTTGTTGAATGCATTATATCATTTAACAAAGAATGTTGGAGTAAGGTAAATGTAGGATTCTTTCTCTAATCAACTTAAACTCTTAAGCACACACATGCTTATTGGTGTTTGTGTGTATGTGTCATGGGGGATGCTATTTAGTTATTTTTAAAAATCCAAGAAATACTTAATACTATTTTCTAACAAAAATATTAAATATTTTAAACTTAAATTTCTCAAAGGTTTGTAAACACACACACGTAGAGAGATGTATGTTATATACATAAATATATACGTACGTACACATACAGAAAGATAAAATTTATATAGTAAAATAGGTTAACATTTTTGCCTCTATAAAGATATGGTTACTTTTATGTTTGTGATTTTGAAAAGATATGCAGGTGCCCCATGCTAAATATGAACACTATTCTTTGTTTATATGTCAAACTTGTGTTACTATAATAAATAGAATTTATGAAGTCAGAGGGAACCACCAGCTGATACAGTGCAGATATTTTATGGATTAGATTATGGTATCTAGTTTTTGGAACACTTAATTTTATGATCAGTTTGCTTATACATTAAGTACACAAAAGATACCCAGAGCACTTTTATCTCTGAGTATAGATGATAGGAAGGTATCCATGTGACAGTAAGAACTAGCCACAATCATGTGAAAAGAAATAACAGATATTATGGAGAACAGACTGGTAGTCTGTATCAAAAACCTTAAAAATATGGTGACTTCTTAACCTAGTAGTCTACCTCACTAAGACTTATCCTAAACAAATAATCTTGTGAACACTGAAAGACTTGCCAGGATTTTTAACCAATATTATTTTATTTAAAGTAAAGGAAAATTAAAAATAACATAAATGCCCAATACATCAATAAACAGGTTTAAAATTTGAAATAAATCTAAACAATAGGAACCAGTGAATTTTCAAGTCAGATTCCCTGTTCGAATTCCAGGTTCTAGTATTCTGCTAAATATTACAGGAATATAAAAGTAATTGAGAATTATTTCTTTCCTTAAGGAGCTGCCAGATCAACTAGTAAGGTACCCAGCTAACTGTAATACAGACTCGTGCGATAAGCCCCCTGGGAAAACTACACTGAAGTTCTGTGGTAGTTTGGAGAATAGAGGATCAGGGAAGGCGGTTCCTTAAGATTGCTCTGAACTATTCCATAGAGTCAGATGTGTAGAAGTATAAGAGAAAGTCAGTTCAGGCTGAGAGAACAGGCTGAGTAAAGATAGAAAGTTAGAAAACCTAAGCACATGTATGGAGAACAGTGAGAAATTTTGATTGTTGAGTGTTTTAAAGTAGTGTCAAATGAGGCTGTGAGTAACAGATTAGGCAGATTTTAAAGAATCTGAAATACCAGTCTAAGGCAAAATTGATATTTTACGGAGCTGATAAAAAAGCCATTGAAAAAATTCCAGAAGATGTTTTAGTCTTTGATCTCATGAAGTAAAGGGGTTTGTTTATTAATGTAGCTAAAGGGTGTCATAATTAAATGGTTTTATTTTATTAGGTAATTTTAGGGTTAAAAGTTCAGGACAATCTAGGAAGACTCTGTACATAATGATACCCCATTCATCTTGTTCATCATCCATTTCTCAGTATTTTAACTGATTTTTTCAAAGTCCCTACTGCAGTGCTGTGTATATAGTTGGTACTTAGTAGATAATTGCTTATTTAATATTTAGCTTTTCAAAAAGATTGCATATAATGCCAAAGGCTGATGTTAGCTAATACTATATTTCTATTTTTCAGGTATCCAGAATGCTACCAGGGGGACTTTTAGTTCTTGGAGTATTTATTATTACAACTTTAGAAATGGGAAATGATTTTCAAAATGCCCTTCGCAGAGTAAGTCTGAAATACCAAAATTTTTACTAAGACCAAAGTTACGTCTAATTTTAATTGATTATACATATATACAATGATACGAAGTTATATCTTATTTTAATTGGTCATACATATATACAGTGATCCTAGGGATAGTGTTCCTTAATACTTTATGTTAAGAATGTGTTGAAACAGCTTTTTCACCCACTTGTTTGGTATCTTATGTGTAGTAAATGCCAATATTTATATTTTCAGTCAAAGCTATGTATCTTAAAATGGTCTTCATTTTAAAGATAGTTTTTTATATTATGAAACAAGTTATAGTGATTTAACTGGTTATACAATGGCAGTATTCTGCTAAACCTTCCTTTTAGTTCTAAGTGATTGCTATAATGCAAAATTAATAAGTTTTACAATTCTTTACCTGTTCAATTCTCTCCAGATTCTGAGAATAAATCATAAAATAACAACAATTAGATACTTATTTTTTATTCCTAGACAGAGTATCTATCATGAATCCTGTTTTTGTTTGTTGGTTTGTTTTATTCCTACATCAGTAAGTTAGTGCCGTAGTCTAGAAGTAAGTATGAAGGTCCACAGCTCTTTCTCCTTAAGCCTAAACCTAAAGCAAACCCCACAGCTGACTTTCAGCTCCTTTCAGCTCCTTTAGTACTGAAAATCCAAACGAGCCTTTAAAAAGTTGTTTCTCACCCCAAGATAGAAGAGGACCCCATAATCCTGAAAAGTACAAAACCCCACAGAATTACCCCAGAACTATTTGTAGTAAAAATGTGTGCAGCTGAGAATCCCATTTGCTATAGATTATTCCAATTTTATAACCTTTCCTTTCAAATGTCCCACCCACAAACCTTTGACATTGATGTCTAAGGGAATAAGGGAGGAAAAAGGAGATATTCTCCTCCCCTAACGAGTTTTTCAACCTTCTGCCGTCTTTTCTATTTATAACAAATATACATTTCACGGTTATTCATCCTCCTTGGCATTTTGAAATATAATCTAAATATATATTTAATAGCATTAGTTGTGCATCCTTTAGTGATTGGTATTGAGTTGAATGGGGTGAATACAGGCTTAGTGCTAGAGAGATACAGTCAGGACCCTTTCTTTCCCTTTTGTATCTCTTTAGTTCCTTAGAAACATGTAAGATTAGAAATGTTGTATTTCAGAAATTATTGAGTTTCAGTTATCTCAGTTTGTTTCCACTGGCCTACATTCAGGGACACAATGAGAAATAATCTTATAAAACTTGTTAGCATTCCCTATAATAAGGTCATTGTTAAGAACTGTTATTTTATATAACATTATCTTTGAAGAAATTTTTTTGGGTATCATTATGAAGAAAGTTGTGCTGTGCTGATCAAGTGTTTTCAGCTTACGGACCATGTGAATTCGGTAACAGATTAGGTTTCTCTGTGGACATTACTGTTAGAAAGCTTAGTCAAATTTATGAATCCTCCCCATATCAAATATACATTTTTATAATTCTGATTTCTGGCATAAATTTGTTACTATTTCTGATTTTATTTCATTTTTATTTTATTACTATATTTTATATGTTCTTATATATTCTCTTATATCTTTTTTATTTTAAATAAGAAATGCCAAATGTGCGACATGTTCCTTTTTTAAAAATTAATTAATTTATTTTTATGGTGACATTAGTTAACAAAATCCGGTAATCATTAGCTTTACATTTTAACAGTAAGGCATATATATATTTACATTGTTTGTTCACCTCCCATAGTTAAGATTTATTTCTGTCACCACATATTTTTGTAGGTTAAAAATAACTTGTCATTTCTCATTCTCATTAAAATAGTCTTTATTCTGTATTTTACTTAAATGTTAATTACCCAAAATTGATTTTTCATGTCCAGTTAATCCTAACAGCAGTGAATTTCCATTTTTCTATTTAAAACCCAATTGTTCTATTTTCCTAAAAATGAAATCCAAATGGTTAATAATTAGTTTCTCTCTTTTGAAGAAAAGGAAAGTTAATGATAGAATCATGGAATGTTAAAGCTAAGGGGCTTAGGGACATTGTAATTGTCCTTTTCTGCACTCACTTTTTTTCTTCCGTTTTGCATTTAGTTGGTGTATACTTTCTTTTCTTTCAGCTAGTGTTTGCTGTGGAAAAATCTTTGAATAAGAAGAGACTGTGGAATTTCACAGAAGAGGAAGTCTCAGAACGAGTAACACTTTACCTTTGCTCTTCTACGAAAAAGTATCTTTTATTTAGGTGTTTATGTTTTAAAGTATATGATACCAAAATAATGTTTCTGCAGGTTTTTTCCCAAAACATTTATTTAAATCATTAAAAAATAGGCATAGTTTGTAAGTTTTTCTATAAATAATGCATACTTAGGATTACCAATAATAATAATAGTAATAATGGCTGTTAATCACGTCTCAGGGTTGAACAGGGTTTGAGAGGGGTGGCAAGGACTGGGGGATTCTGAACTCTTTATCTGAACTCTATCAGTTCTACCCCTGAACAGTGAAGCATAGTAGGTCCCCTGCAGAGAAGTAGATCCAACTGACAGCTTAGGCAAAGTAATACTTTTATTATGTTAAATTTTCACCAGTAAACAATTGCTGTAGCTAAAAAATCTTTAATTCAGCACTAAGCTGGACAGTTAGGTCATCCAAGAAATTTTATGTCTTCAGCCAAGATCAAGTGACACTAAAAGCCTGTTATAGGGCCTCCTTAGCTTTTTTCCTTTACATCTTGCCAGGGCAAGAGTGCCTCCCAAGCAAGAGGCAGCCTTTCTGGGGGAATAAAGCAATGCAAGGTCCCAATTGATGAATTAGGACTTGAAAAAAATTTTTTCAAAAAATGATCTTTCCTGTAGAAGTGAGGCTTTTAACTCCTTTAATATTTAGCTAGAAAGTTACATGTACAGGATCTTTGACCCAATAAACATTCTTGGGTTTAACTTCATCCAAATCAGTACCTCTATTTGTTGTAGAGGGTATATATTTGAGAAAAGTTTTACAAATGCTTTTATTCTATTAATTGTGATTAGCAGAATTTATAAGCAGTGGGAAATAGTTTAAATCACCATAAGAACTATGGTCATGTATGTGTGTGTGTGTGTGTGTGTGTGTGTGTGTGTGTAAATATATATG
The DNA here is from genome assembly GCA_004027375.1 of Macroglossus sobrinus. Classification (NCBI taxonomy): domain Eukaryota; kingdom Metazoa; phylum Chordata; class Mammalia; order Chiroptera; family Pteropodidae; genus Macroglossus; species Macroglossus sobrinus. The sequence goes on along the minus strand of PVKZ01000098.1, from coordinate 551,914 downwards.
TATATAACATATATGCAAACATATATATACATATATGTGAACATATATCTTTAAGTGTATATAGTGGTATGATTTCGTAAAAACTCTCGGATGCATGCACTTTATTTAGTTTTACTGATCGTTTGTTTTCTTTTGATTATCAAGAATTATTTTTTTTGATCATTTCTGTCCTTAATTAGTAAAGAATATTTTGTCGAACTTACGATGTCCATGATCCCAAGGTAAGAAATTGCTTTTTAAAGATTTTTCTGTGTTGCAAACTAATTTTAAAATAAAATTTAATTCTTTATTTATTTTTAATAGTTTGCAATGGTATAACTTGCTACTGATGTCCACAACCACCTGTAGCTTTTCATTTTGAAATATAAGTAATTTCATTATAGGCAAGCTCCCCTGCCTTGTTTATGTGTTTAGTATTCTATTTGAGAGACTGGTAGTAAAAGTATGTGGGCTTTTGGTAGCTGCAGTGCCTGGTAAGCAAGCTACCTGTACTCAGCAGAATCCATACTAATATTTTACTACGGTGTCTAAAGCAATGTGAAAAAGTAACTTTGCAGTGTTCTGTTTGCAAGGGTGGAACAGAAGGGAGAATGTCTGACACCTAGTGGTCTCTCAGTAATTATTTCTTTCACATCAGAAGCTTCAGAGCCAACACTGAAACTACAGATGAGAACCAGAGGACCAGAGGACTTGTCAGAATTCTAAACATGGACTATCTAATCCTATTTCAGCCTTCCTCTGGGGGAGGGGAGCTGCCAAGTTCAGTATTCTGAAGGTTTCTGAACTTACATGCATGCTTTATTTTTATTTAGTTTCGACCTATTGCCCTTTGAGTAAAGGATTTGGTCAAATATGTTAGTTATCAGCTTGTATGAGTTATTACATTGTCCATATTATGATGTTTTATTGACCTGTGTATTTTACCTAAGTTACATGTTTTATGGTTTTCTCCCCCTTCCTCACTGCTAAAGAGTTCAGCAAAACCAGCAGAATGGAAGTATCAAAATGGATTGTCAACTTCATGGATTTCTTTAGAGTGTACAGTTCATGTTAATATTCACATTCCACTGTCTACTACTTCTGTCAACTATACTCTGGAGAAAAATACAAAGGTATCAGAGTAAAACGAATTTTCTTTAGTGATTGCTGAATAGATAATCTGCCTTTGTTTTGGCTGTGCCATTTATTTTATAATTCTCAAACTTTAGATTTTAATTATGACATTGTTATGGAATAACTAATTTATTACCCTAGCCAGGTTAGAAGTTTAGAGGTGGGACAATGTCGTAATACTAATGTATTTAGCATAATAGGTGCTCTATAAATATCTGTTAATTAACCTATAGTTGCATGCATTGTTAAATATAGTTATATAAAATATAATTATGTAAGAAGATACACTGGTTTTTGCCTTCTCTTGGTTTTTAGTTTTGTTTTCCCTTTTCTGATCCTTTTTAAAAATGTCTATACCATTCTTTGGTTTATATCTCATATTTCTTCTCCTGTTGAGGCAAATGGAGCATGGAGCTTATTTTTTCCTCTTTAATACTACTTTATAGATATGTTTGAGGCTTTTTCCCTTTTCTCACATTTTTAATGGGAATTATTGAATTTTATTTGACCGTGGTAATGTAGTAATTAAGTTTCCTAAGTCTGTGATATGAATATTAGTTTGGGATAAAGATTAGAAAACCTATTATTAAGTATAGGTAAGGTGCCACAAAAATTGGGGATATACTATTTTGTTTTTAATAAGACCAAATTTAAATACCACATTACTGATACTTATGGATTTTTACCATTTCAATGTATTAGGTGAAAAAGTAGAATCTAGAGTGTTTAATTGAGATGGTATTATATCTGAAAGATATCCATGTTGTGTTTCTTTTAAGAACGGACTTGCACGCTGGGCCAAGCAAATAGAAAACGGTGTTTATTTGATTAATGGACAAGTTAAAGCTGAAGATTGTGACTTATTAGAAGGACAGGTGAGTTAAGAGAAAATCATCTTAAGAAATTATTTGTGCTTAAGGAAAAATAAAAGATGAGATTAATTCTTTAGTTCTTGCCTTCATGAAAACAGTTTTCATCTACTTATTTCTAAAGTCTTTTAAAGTAAAGGGTAAATGTTTTTCTCAAAATGATGGAAGATTATTTTTGAAATAATTGGAATCCTGAAACTTGAAGAAGGGAATGTCTTCTAAACTCCCATCTAATTTCCAAATTGTAAACTGCTTTCTTAAAACAAAAGGCACATATTCTGCCATGATAGCCATTTAAGACTAAGTTTGACCATGTTATTGGAGGAGTAGGTACAAGCTTCTAAAATAGCTTTGATCTAAAGAGAAACACTGGTGACCTCTCTTTTCAAAGCAAGGATCAGCGAACTTTACGTAAAAAAACAAATTGTGTTTGCAGCCATATAGTCTCTGTTGTAACTATTTAGCTCTGATATTATAGCATGAAAGCAGCCTCAGACAATATGTAAATGAATGATCTTGGTTGTGTTCCAGTAAAACTTTATTTATAAAGGCTGATGGCAATCTGCATTTGACCCATAGACCATAGTTTGCTAATCTTTGCTTTAGAACACCAAAAGTAGAGAATTAATGGTTTTTAAGAGTACCCATTAAACTGATAGAGAATACACCAAGTAACATATCCATGGAAAAATCTAAAATAAAATAATACATTTTCCCCTTTAAGTTACTTAGTATACGTAGAGTAGTAGTTCCTGAATTGTCTTGTATATTCCACTCCAATATGGTTTTTTAACTTTTTTTCCCAGAAAAAATCTTCCAGAGGAAATGCTCAAGCGGCTAGTCATTCTTTTGATGTCAGAGTCCTAACGCAGTTGGTAAATATTTAAAATCCTACTGATCTAAAATGTGTTATTTCTTAGAATAACCATAATTAAATTGTTTCTGCTTTTATTTTTATACTTGGAGAGTCAAAGAATTTTAGACCTGAAAGAGACTGTAAAAAAATGCCTACTTCTAGCAAAGTTACTCCCAAGAAACGTTTTAATAAAACTTATTTCAGTCTTTTGGCCCAAGGCTATTAAAATTTTAGCATAAAGTAGATAGCAATTTAATGCACACACACACACACACACACACACATATACGTACCTACATGTGTGTACATGCATATATATAATATTTTGGGTTGTATGTTTCTTTAAGAGCAAAGTTGTAATTCATAATTTAAAGGTAAAAGATGTATGCACAGATGTGCCCAGAGTTGTCATATACTTAATTTGAAGTAGATTTACATCTCCACTGATTTGATAAAATCTCACCATATTAGCAAGTTTTATATTTTTGTGTGGTTAAGTTATATATCTCTTCAGAAATAGAAAGTTGGAGAACTTGAAGAATGAATATTTAAAACCAGTAATTATTCCTAAAAGTATGCATGCTTTTGATTTTATTCCTGCTTGAAGTTATCCTTGAGAACAGACAGGGTAGAAAGTAGGTCCATGTTTTTAGAGAACTTTTCCTTTTAATATTATACAGGAGATGTTGGAACAGAGAAGTATTATCAGGACTTGTATATTTTTTAACTGAATAAAATATGTTTATGAGGATGTTTTGATTTATTTTTTCCTTCTCTGTGTTTAGCAACAGAACATTATAAAATTGTCAGTAAGATTTAGGACACTCAACATAAGTTCTCAATTTCTCTTCTCAATACCTTAAAAGTATTTTTAATCTTGTTTTTCTCTTTTTGATTTTAGAAGTATTCTTTGTCTTAATGCTGTTCCTCTACTATGTGCTTTTTAGTAGTTATGTTTATGTAACCTTTTGGTTTATTAAACAATTCAGTTAAAATTATTTGAATGATAAATTGCAGTTCGGAGGTTTATAGAGTGGAAATATCGAAAGGAGTGGAAGAAGATATTATGAGATAATTTATTGTTAATGATATTTAATATATAGTGTAGTATATATTTTTTGTCAATCATTTCACTGGTCAGCCAGCTGGGAACTTTAAAATGGCCAATATTTGATAAGTAGTCAATAAATAATTGATGCCACTTTCCTCCTACTCAACCTCCATCAAGTCTTCTTGATTCTCTCTTTGCCATGTTTATTTAACTCATCTTTTATTTTTGTTAGGTTTCCACTGCCATTAGCCTTAGAACATTATTTTACCTAGATTATTATTATTATTTTAAATTTTCTTTTTAAGTAACTCTCAACTGGGCTGTCTCCATCTGTTCATTCTTGTCCAATGTGATTCTTCATCTAAAGATCCTGACACCTTTGTATATATCTTCACACGCCTTCCATATTTCTAATCTGTCCTATGTATAACTTCAGATTATCCTTTCTGAATCACAGTTTACATTCATTCACTTATCCATTTACTTACTAGCTTTTTTTTTTCAGAAAATATTTATTGAGTGTGTGTAAGAGTCAGATATTGATTGTATTATTTTCCTTACTTAAAATTCCTTAATTGCTCTATATTGACTAGTTAGAAAAGTCTAATCCAGGACTCCTCATAGCCTCAGCATGTCTTCATTATTTTCTAATTTACTATTCTAGAGGTATGCTTTCTATGGTTTTAAAATTCTGTGTATATCTTGAGCCAGGTGTCTTTCCAGTGCCATTTTTTTCTCCGTCATCCAGACTGTCAAAAGCCTATCTGGACATCACTAGCCCAAATGATACCACTTCTGTAAGGTGACCATAACCAGAGGGATCTTTCCTTTCCTAAAATACCATATCAGTATCCCAGAAGTTCCCACACTTATGAACAAATTAGGTTCCTAATGGATTTTTGTAAGTTAATTTGCTCCTAAGTCCAAAGAAGAGCTGACATTTGTAGAACTCAGATATGCTCCTGCCAAAAATGAGTGAGCCAGTCCTTATATCTTTTAAAAACTCTTCTCCGTGTGTGTGTAGTCTTGCAATCTAGTCTATTTTGGAAAAGATGCCCTAATTTATACATATATCATGTATATATTACAAATGTTATATATTATAAAGTATATGTTATAAATTGGACATTAAATATGTAAAACAAGGCATTATTTTCCAGAATAGAATAGTTCCATCTCTAGCAAAGTTCTGCACAGTGGATGAAGGAAGCTGATTATTCTCCCTCCACCCTTACCTTGTTGATGTATCAGTGATCTCTACAAGTAACATGGGAAGTTTATTCCAAATATCAGCATTGTCACCCTGCTGCTTAGTTTGATGATAGTCATTTTTTTAATGGACCTGGAACCTTCTGAACTATTTGATCTATGACATATGTTTTACCATCAAGACCATGACTGTGTTTAAGTTGAAGTTCTTGAAGAAAACTAGCTTTTGCTTGATTTAAATTCTTAAAAGACAAAACTAAAAACTACCCTTTGTCTAATTACATAGGGCATTTGACTATTCATGCTCTTTCAGTAGCTGCATATTCAAGTCATTTGATTTCTTCACCATTTTTCTCCATCACTTCCTCAATTGTTCTTTATTGCATAGGTACACAGCACTTTTCACAAGTTGCATATTTTACTTTTGTTCTTCAGAATTGACCCTATTGTTGAATGATTGATTTTAGTTGTTCCTAGAGCATATTTTTTTGGTTCTATTTTTTTAAATCATGATTTTTATTTCTAGCAGTACTTTCAATGTTTCAATGTTTTTCTTGTTTTGGCACCTATTAAAATGATGAGGTTAAAAGTGTCTGTGAAACATCTCAAAACCAAGCACGAACTAACACTCTTTAGACTAAAGAAAAATGGGACCGTCAGATGAAAACAACTGCTTATAACTACTGATATTGTTTTCTGGTGACAGGCTTAGTTGACTTGCTTTTTTTCTGCCATGGAGCTTAGAACATTACTTCCAGTTTATGAAAATTAGGAGTTGAAAGTATATAAATAGATGAGTGTCTATACATTGCTTATAATTTTACCATATTTATCATATTCTGCTTTGCATTTCATTTTTTTTGTGGAAACCTTATATTCTATACTTTATAACTTCTACTAGATCATGTCTTCTTCATATAGCTTTTCATCTTAATAACACTTATCTGATGAATAATCTGCAAGTAATATATTTTTAGTGACTGTTGATTGGATATTGATACTTTATGTTTTTCTTAGAAAAAAATTTGATGTAGTTAGCTTAATTTCAGACTATATTCAAAATACTCAGGGAATAATATATAACATATAAGGAGAAATACAAAGGCCTTTAAATATGAAGAATATTTGCAAACACTAGGTTCAGTGAAAAATTCCTTCATGAAATAGCTTCTATAAAGTTTAAATGTTTCATATAGTTAATAATAATATAACGTTAGCTGTTAGAACTTAACTTGTTTTTTATCTTTCAGCTTCTGAATACCGACCACAGATCCACAGCCACGGTCCAGATCTGCAGCGGCTCCGTGAACCTTAAGGGTGCTGTGAGATGCAGAGCTTACGTTCACAGCAATAAGCCCAAGGTTAAAGACGCTGTCCAGGTACAACAAGCAGAGCCAGTATATGAAAGATAGAAACATGTTAACATAACTATCCAGAAATCCTAAAAAAATTTTTTTTCTCTTCTCAGATTTCATGATTATTAATTTGATTTTAACCAATAAAGGCCCAATCTGTTGGGCAGTCCAATTAAACCATGTGCTTGGTTCCAAGATTTTCATGTGTAAAATATCTATTTTATGCCCTTTCTAAAATGACAATTATGCACATTTATTAAGTTGGTACATATTAGTGCATTTTAAATCATTTCTTTGGAGGGAAATCGAACTTTTTAAGTAACAGGAATAGTATTTATAGGAAGAATTATTAGGTAGAGTTCTGTAATCTATGTAATACAGAAATTTTACAAATGATAACTGGCACTTTTGTCAGTTATAGATTTCCTAATTTAGAACACCAATATTATTTGTTTAGAAGCAAATTTATTTATTTGGTTTTAATGTACTCTTTAGATGAGGTAAGCAGATTTGCTTTTGAACTATGAATGTATTAGTAAGCATGTTAAATAAATGAACATTAAAAGAATGATATACCAGTTATTTTAGTGGACTTGGTTATAAAGGGAAACTAATTATGTGAGGTTTTTTTGCTAATAAAATAATGAAAATCTAAAATAAAGAATTTTATTTCTTATTGTGATTTGTTTTTGTTTTTTCATAGGCAGTGAAGAGAGATATATTGAATACAGTTGCTGATCGTTGTGAAATACTATTTGAGGATCTCATGAATGAAACTCCAGGAAAAAAAGTTATGAGTATAAAATAAAGTACTTTTTTTCATGTATTCAATTGATAGGATGTCACAATATAATAGTCATATCATTTTTTATAACTACTATGTCTTTAATAACAATATGTTATCTTTTACTTTTCTTATTGAATGAACATTGTTTTAGTTGCCACCTCCAAAAGAGTTTATGAACACCTTGCATTAGCATATCTGTCAATAATTAACAATTTCTGGGAGGATTTAAAAAAATAAATTCTGTTTAAATATCTGCCAGAATGGATAAACTGTGTTAATATTTTTAAGCTGATTGTTAAATTATTATATATGTTTTTTAAAGAATTTATTCATAATCAAAATATTACTGTTGAGCATTATATAATTGATCATTTAATAGATATTTGTAGTATACATGCAATTGATCTCTTGTTCTTACCAAATTTTTTTTGTATATTAGTTTATATACTTTTTATCTATTACTCTAACAGACTTTTAAATTTTAAAGAGGCTGGGTTATGGTATCTTAATCTTTTATAACTATTTTATCTATGGGAAAACAATTTATACTATTTTAGTGATTTGTATTGAAAATAATTTTTGTTTACTCAAAAAGAAAATTATAATATTGAGTATGTTTTTTGAAGCCACACATTTATCTCTACCTTCCTACTATTCAGATAAGAGTGAATTTGTAATTCACAGTTGAATATGTACGTAATTGAAACATAAATCAGCTTGTTAAGAGTATATTTTTTTATGTTTATATAGATGAAAGCGTAGCTCCGCTATATAGTACTATCTTTTTTTAGTACTACTGATAACCAGTATATTAGGTTTAGTGGACTAATCATAAAATTTTTTATAATCCTGGTAAGATAGATTCCCGGAATCGGCCAGATTTAACATTTGTCCTTCCTATACTCCACTAAAAATATATAACTATGCTGAAAAGTGAATTTGAATATTACGTGTAGCAATTGGATTGAGACTTTTGTTTTGGCAAGTATGTGAAACCCAGTCACCTAGCTACCCAGGCTAGCAGCCTCATCTTATTGTGGCTTCGTCTTTGCTACTTGTCTGTATGTATGGTAGAGCTCTTGAGTTAAATATTAATTACTTTACTTGCTGAGCAACAGTATAGTTACAACTGAACTGTGAATTTTACGATTTTCAGGGACATTGAGATATAGCACCATTAATGCCAAAGATCTAACTTATCACACACATTAGTGAAATACTCTATTCCATTTAAAAATGCTTTATGAAAATGGTATTGTATGACTGTCCTGGTATTATTTTATAGCCAGTGAATTAGTATTTAAAATTTTTGCAGATGTCCAGTTAGTAAAATTAATTACTTCTAATTACTTCTAATTAGTAGTTGTGATCGTTACACATTCAATTTAATATATTAGAAGTTAATGTTATCATTTTGTATTCATTTTTATCATAATGTATTTATTTTTAAAAAATGAAAAAAATATATTTCACTAATTGAGTGGCCTTTGAGGCCTGTGTGACAAGAACAGGCTTTGTATTCAGTGGAAGGAGCAAAGACTGAACTTCTTGGATTCTTTGTCTACTTTGCCACTAGAGGACTGACTTCAGGCAAAAGAGTCAGTCTGTTCAAACATCTGTTATTTTACATGGAAAAAAGGGATTACAGTAGCTACTTTTGGAGAAGTATTGAATGATAGTTGTTTTCAGAATTCTTAATTACATATTCCAGTACAAATTGCATAATAAGATTTTACAGCTAGGAGGCAGTCTAGTCAAAGAGTAAAATTGTTCTAATTGTCACATGAAAACAAGATAGTAAGTTGAATCTGGGAGGAACACACAATTTACGTATTGCATTTCCATGACACTTAAGACATTCTTCATCTTCTGTTTGTAGTTATATAAAGCTACCACTAGTTTCTTCACAGGGAATGTAGGTTACTGTTAAAGTGAGTCCTAGTTTTCCACTTGGTCTACATTGGTAGCCTTAAAAATCATACCCATTGCTGAAAGAAGTTCTTATTCACACAAAATCCTTTGATTTATTGAATGATTTATATTTTGTTATTCTTAAATTATAGTTAACTTTCAAATATTATATTATTTTCAGATGTACAGCATAGTAGTTAGACATTTTTATAATTTATGAAATGATCCCCCTAATTAGTCTAGTATCCATCTGGCCCTATACATAGTTATTATAATATTACTGACTGTATTCTCTATGCTGACTTTACATCCCCATGACTATTTTGTAACTGCCAATCTGAACTTTTTAATTCCTTAATCTTTTTTATCCAACCCCCTTTCTATCTGGCAACCCTCAGTTTGTTCTCTGTATCTATGAGTCTTTTTCTGTTTTGTTTGTTTATTTTGTTCTTTAGAATCCACATATAAGTGAGAGCATAGGACATTTTTCTTTTTCTATCTGATTTATTCCTAGGTCCATTCATGTTGTTGCATACACAAAATCTTTATCTTTGTTGATAGTTCATTAGTATCATGATGTCAAACCAAAAAATAATTGTATTTATATGGAGCAGTGACTATTAGAAATTGAGGGAAATATACTTTACTTTGTGAGTATTCAAAGAAAAATAAAACAGTTATTCATTATTTATTTAGATCCAGATTATTTTTAAAAGTACTTAACATTGTTTACGACAATATGTAGCAGTAATCATGGTCACAGAAATATTAATTGGTTTATAGCATTTAGTATTAATAAGGATTTGCTCTGTTCAAGGCAATGTGATAGATACAGATCAGTGGCCAGATTTCTTTCCTCAAGAAGACTGTAACCTGATTTGGAAGGTAGAATGTGTATACATTATTAGTTATGCAGAGAATGTAATAAGGTCCTAAAAGTAAGAATTTAATCAAGGGGAATGATCAGAATAATAAGTATTACTAATAACTTGGCAAAGGGAACATGAAAAGACAGCAAGGTGGAGTTGGTGTATCTTGTGTTCCTACATGTGCATGGTAGAGGGGGCTATTAGCATCTAATAAGATGGAGTCAATGGTGAGATTATTTTTTACATACATTGTACAAAAAAATGTATGCTATTTTATCTCCTACACTTGGTGTAAATGGGCCTCTGATTTGGCTCCAAACTTGCACAAAGAAGGGAAAAATTATTTATAAAATTCGGTAATTGTAAAGTTAAACAGGAAAAACAATTTCTGAGGCCAGGGCCAAAATTCTCTCCTGGGATTCCTTTATAGGAAAGTAGATAAAACAAGAATATATAATCATCAACATCCTGACACTGAAGTCAGTGATAGGTTTATGTTTCATAGGACTATCACTTAGGTTCTTTGCAGAGCCTAGGGATATTGAAGTAAAGCAGGATTCGGTAAGAGCAATTTTGTGTAAGATCAATTAGAAAAGGAAAATACCTTTTAGGTTTTATTTCTGTTAGTATAGAATACTTCCATGTATATGTGTGTGTGTGTGAATGCATATATACATTTCTCACAAATACCAGTGACAGATCTATCTAAATAATGATAATGTTTCTTCTTTTAGATTCTGAAAAAGAGTTTCACATCCTCCCTCACCGAGTTTTTGTCCCCATTCCGGGATCTGCTGTAATGTTATGTGATTATAAATTTGGTGATGAGTCAGCTGAAGAAATCAGAGACCATTTTATAGAGATGTTGGATCATAGGATTCAGATAGAAGATTTGGAAATTGCAGAGGAAATGAACACAGGTAATTATATGATGTTATTTAAGAACTTGATTAGACTACTGCTGAGATTACCTGTGAGACAGCTAGTTTACATATCATGTCTTTAGGTTTTCTTAAAACGATTTCTGTTTGACACTTCTAAGGCATTTAAAAATGTGTCTAATTTCTTTCATGTATAAACACAGAGTCATTATTTTCCTGAAAAACTGCACCATAATTTAAGATACTTTAGGTTTTTCCAAGTCTAGCAAGTAGGTCTTCATAAAACAAGTTTAACCTTAAGTGGGTAGAAATACATAATTTTAAAGTATTTTATTAAAGAGTTTTCTCAAAACTGAATTCAGTATTCCTAACAGGTGGGTATTGAGGCCATGCTTTAAATTTGAGAGCAACTGTCATGTTCTAAATATTTCAAAGCCAAATATTCCCATATACCTTTAAATGTTGTCCTTATTATAGTTTCCAAATCTCATTTTTTCTTACAACCTTGTTTGCCTTTCTCTAGATTAGGAATTTTTAGCCTGTGGTGTCCAAAACCCTTGGGATCATAGCTGAGCTTTCAGGAGATCCACAAACTACTTGAAAATAATGGTTAGTTTTTTTCTGGAGAAAAGATCTATAGCTTTTAAGAGGCTGATGACCTAAGGAAGATTGAAAACTATTTTAAATATACACTGCTTTATCTTTCTCTGCATATATTACCCAGAATTGATCCTAATACACTAATAATAATATTAGCTATTATTTATGTAGAACCTTCTGTGTACCTCTCTTGCTCACTGCTGTGTTTCCAGCACTTTACAAAGAACCAAGTTATAACACGTTGTAGGTACTCAGTAAATATTTGTTAAATGAACAAATTTTTGATCGCATGATTTTGTCACTCCTAGGGTTTGAGTCCAAAGGTCAATTAGAAACCGTCCTGTCCTCAAGTTATTAAATAGGACTTTTTTTTAAAACCCATGTACATACTAACTTTTATGTGTCCAGACTGGGTCATTACCCTTAATTGTAGTTTTGTGCTGCTCTTTTACATTACTTTGCATGCTTGAAATTATTTAACTCATTAGTTGCATGGTTAAAGTCAATCTCCCACATTAGACTGTAAGATTTTTGAAAGTAAGTGCCTAGAATGTTTATTTATCTGAGCTCCATGCCTAAACCATAATAGGTATCCATAAATATTTATTACCCACTGGCATTTACTGAGTAGGTCATTTTTTGGAACTGTAGCTTTTTTTTCCCATACTTATTTTATGCTTAAAAATTATAAATTTACGCCTACCCAGACATAAAGTTTTTAAGGTTTGTGTAGTGCACTACACTGAGCATGACAAAGGTTTTTAAAAAGTATAACCCAGCTCTATAGCTCAGTAGTTCAGAACATTTTAAGGGGTGTCAAACATTGAAAACGTGATAATACATAGCACTAATTGTTGCCTCAGAAATATTAATTCTAGTTTATAGCATTTAGAATATATATTGATCAAATATTTGTTAAGCATTTGCTCTGTTCAAGACAATATGATAGATCCAAATCAATGACCAGAAGTTTTTCCTTAAGCCTAAGTCTGAGTTGAAAGATAATATGTATATGCATTATTAATTATGCAGAGCATATAACAGGGTCCTATGAGTAACTAAGAATTTAATCAAGGTTAATGATCAGAATTTTAAGGTCTCCAGTGATTTGGTTAAAGAGTCAATCAGAAAAAAAATTTTTGACTAGCTTAACAATAACTGTAATTTATAGTAACAAAGTTTTGACATTAGTATTTTCTAATTTTAGTAAATTCTTTCCATTTTGAAATTTTTTATTACTACTTTTATAAAAGACTTATTTTAGCTTTAAGATAATATACTTTTATCTATTATTATTAGAATTAAATGCTATTCCCTGATGAATTATTTTTATCATTTATATGTATAGTAAATATATTTTAATTCTGTTTCTCAGTGTGTCTTCAGTAAGCTTTATCCTTAGCATTGTTTGAGCCATGTTAAATATTAGTATAAACTAATAACTGTGAAGTATTTGAAAATAATTTTAAAAATCTTAGATGATTATAAATATTTGTCTTTTTTGTGAGTTTTTTGATTTTTATAAGCTTTTTATATTGGCACTTAGTTGTATGTTTTGCATTGTATTTTAAAGTTATTTCCTATCTATATTTCTTTTTGTATGTTAGTATTGAGGTAGATTAACTGAATAGGAAGAGTTTAATATTATAAGGACAAAGAAAACAAAACAGTAATTTGGAAAGTTTAGAAGTGTATATTTATGTGAATGCTGTATCAAACTCATAGTTTCTAGATGGTATTTTATATTTTTCTAGTATTACATAATGTGTCGAAGACACTATTTCAGTATGGTAAGTGTGATTCTTTTAGGACTCTGCCCTGTGTTTTGAAACTTAAATAAATCTCAACTGAGTGATCACTATTTTCTGATTGCCTATTATGTATTAATATAGATTAGACTTCTAGAGGTCAGATATATAGTCCTGACTCTCAAGAAGCTCACAGTATAAAGGGAAATACAGAGATATGAGTTATTCTAAAACAAGGTGATTAGTTCTGTATTAGAGGAATGAATAGAGGATTATCAGAACATTTAGCACAGGAACTGTCCCTGAGAGGGATTCAGGAAAGCTTCTCAGAGCAGGTGATACTTTGAGTTCATTTTGAAGGATAAATACAGAAGTAATTCTATACTTTTTAGGAACTGAATACTGGCATCAGATGTATTAGGGCCAGGAACATGACTTGTCTAGAATTATATTAATTTTGTTTCATTAAGTATTTGTTGAATTAGAAAGAATGCTTGAGTAATTAGTGTATTTTTAACAACCCACTCCCAAAATATGGGATAGAGTAAAAACATAAATATTTTTGTAGAAAAATTAAGTGCTCTTATGTAAATACCCTATTCATTTAGAATTATATTCACTTACTCATTAACTCATTTACTCATTCATCCATTCATCTGTTAATTTACTCAAAAATATTTGAGGAACATTTGATATCTTATTCCCTGGCATATGTCATCAGTTTGACTCAAACTTTTATAAAAATTCAAAAAAATATATTAGATGCATAATTTTACCAAGATAGTATTTCAGCTGAGTCCAGGTTTACCACTTACAGCTGTGTAATCTTAAATCTTAAATAAGTGTTCTATTGACTCCAGATTCTCTTTGGGCGATATGAAAATTTAGTAAAAAAATCTTAGGGAAAATACTTTGTAAACAGAGATACATAAATGCAGCATGATATTAACTAGCATTAAGACTAAAGTTATGACTCCTGAATTACGATGAAAAACAATATTAGAATATGAAAGTAATATTTTATAGTGTGCATAGATTTTCATATATATTTGAAATTAAAGTTTTCATATAAAATAAACCATAAAAAGTGGAGTTCAAATGTTTAAATAAAAAATTAAAATCAGTTACTCTACATTTAGGAGCATTAAACTTGTTAAAAGTATGTGGCTTTATTTTTTAAGTTTTCGATGTTATTTACTTGACTGTTATTTAATTATTTCTCTTCTATAATACAGTTGCCAAGTAGTTGCTATGTTTAAAATGCATATTTTGCCAAGTACATATCTTAAAATAACATACTTTTAAATGACTTAATAAGGGATGGAGAACAATTTGTTTGTCAAAATGACTCACTTAAGATGAGGGATAACTATGGCTTTAAAATTTCTTAGATCTGTTAGTCATCTCCTAGTAGATATTAACTAGATAATTTAGATGTACTTTATCCATAATAGTGGCTGAAAATTTGGAGGCACACCTTTAAAATCTGATGAAACTCATCTTTATGAATTCTTTCTTGATATCTAAGCTAAAATTAATTTTTGTTATTTGGTTAAACATTAATAATTTATTTTGAAAGATAATACTGGAGATGGATTTTTATAGTTAAGTCACTATAGTGAAACGTCATTAATTTAGGAATCAGGGATGGGAAAAAAAAGACAACTAATCAAAGAGTTCAGATCCCAACATTTCATTTTAAGCTTCAAGATAGTCCTGCCTACCTATCCACAGCTTGGGATGAAAATGAACACATCTACCACTTAGCATGCATCCATCATAGCCCTTGTTTTCTCTTGTGATGCTAGTTGCTCAAGAAGATTGCTTTCTTACGCAATTAATTGGGGATTTTTCTGAAGTTAAAATTCCTTGATTTTAAGGAATGGTTGAGACCTAATTTCCTATTGAATCATGTTACTTGCATTTGAATTTTAGATAACATTAAAGTATTGGTAAAATAACAAACTGTCTGAGATTTGAATTAAAAGCCTACAAGCCCCACCTAAAACAAACACAAATAAATTATTATGACAAGGCCTTATTCATTCTTGAAAAATGCCCTGCCTCAGTAAAATTATTTTGAATTTGTCAAGTCACAGGATTTTATGTGACAGATTTAAAGAAATAGAATAATGAAATGGGATGTCTTTTTTTTATAATAGTAAATTATTTATGCAGAGGACTTGACCTACTAGAGCATGATCTTTACCTATAACAAACCAATATTAAATATGTAAGTAATACATCATCATAAATAAAACCATTTTTGTGTTCTTTATATACAAGTACTCAAGCAAAAATAAAAATTCCTATAGCAAATAGGTGTAATTTATGCTTCATTATTTTTCTTTATTTGTTATCTGATGTAAGAATTTTAGTGACGCAAAGTAAAAGCTTCTTAGCAGTGATATTTGCTAATGGAAAAACCAAAGTGTGTGTGTGCGTGTGCATATGTAAATGTGAATAAAGTTGTATACTGTCCACTCAACTTTTAGACCTAGACATGAAGTTAGGAGAAATTTAAAGCTAGTAAGCTAATGCAGGCTAATGATGCTGATAGACTAAAACTAAGGCGTTATAACCATTAAGAAAACTAGAAACTATGGAAATACAGGAGATAGAATAGTTCTAGAGCTGGTTCATAATAAGAATTTGTGACTAATTTGATATGGGGGTAGAAAAAAAGAGAAGAATGTTTTGTGTATATTTGTTTTTAAAGTATTTTAGTCTGCGCTTGAAGAGGTTAAAAAAGAGGCCCTGATTCTCATGAGGTAATTAATTGGAATTATTTCTGAAAATGACAGCAAAGTTTTTTCTTTGTGGGATATTGATGTGAAGTAGACAGTTATTTTCCTTTTCTTTCATCCATTTTAGTATCATAGATATATCTATTTCAGTAAGTTTATGTGTCATCGTTGTGAGTCTGTGCTAGTATATTGTGATACACACATGTCTATAAAGATATTTTAAATACCAAGCAACAGGCTATTTCACTTTGAATTTAAACAGTAGCATTTACTGTCTCTCACCCTGGGGTTCTCTTTTCTTTTTTTGTAAATAAAGGGAACATCATGAAGTAGTTGCTTTCAAATGTAGTTCGCTGGAGTTCTGTAGAGTAGCACTTCACTGCCACTTCTGAGAGGGAGAAGGGCTTCTGGCTCCACAGACCCTCCATCCTGGTCAACCGGAGTAATTCCACTTGCATCTTTTTCACATAAGAATTTTCTGTCAGACTCTTTAGCATGAGGGATCTCTAAGGCTATGTGATCTCATTTTTAATTGGTATTAAGTAGATTCCGCTAGGCCAACCTGTGTAAATTGTCAGCATAATGTAAGAAAGAGAACTTATATTTGAATTATTAATCTGTTGTCCATGACCCTTAAATATGGACTTAACTTCCCAGGTTTTATTTTTCATCTGTAAAATGAGATAATGTGCTTGCCTTACTTAACATTGAGTTGTTTTGAGGTCAAATTTGTGATCATATTTTGCTTGCATATTTCAAATTTCAGGTTAGATCAAGAGCCAGCAAACTTTTTCCATATTGGGCCAAATAGTTAACATTTTAGGCTTTGTGGGACATATAAGGACTGGCCCATTTGCTGCAAGTTGGGCCCATAGGCTGCAATTTTCTGATCGCTGATTTTATTAATATCTAATTATTAAAAATTATCAATTGCCAAAGCAACCAGTAAAAATGATATAAGTTAATCCCAATTAAGAGTAAAAGTTACCCGGCTCCTATCTAGTTTGATATTTGGGACCAGTTTATCTCTACTACTGTACAGTAAAAAAATTATAACTTGTGGGAGTCTTTCAGAACTGGCTTTGTGGCTCTCTGGTTTTGGTTGATTATAAAAACCACAAAGTATTTTTAAAATTATGTCAATTTCACATATATTGCATAAAATTTCATTCAACTACATTTGATAATGAGAAATTCAATGTTTTTGAAAAGTCAAGTTGAAAATGAGCTCATTGTCTATATTCTTTATAATGTTCCTTAAATCTTATTTTAAAATGGTAATGCTCATTTTATTTAGGATTTATTATTATTATTCTCTTGCAGTTTATGTGAGTTCTCCTATGAATACTGAAGCTACATTGGACAACACAGATGATGAACAACCAATTAAAACTACGATAGTATTGAAAATTCAGCAAAACTTAGGTATTTCATTTCTTTTATAACATTGAAACTATGTATTTTGGATTTGAGTTTTCTCATTACTTTAAAATTATTTTATTTTATTTTACTTAAAACTTCTAGCTTAGTGTTTATTGAGTATTATGGAACGTGCCAGGCCTTAAAGATAGAAAGATTTACAAGTAATGTATTATCCAAATGCTCTCAAAGATCACATTTCCTATTAATTTATTTGGCATTTTCAGAAGAAATGATATGAAGTTTTGTAAGTCAATTAGTATAGTAGGGCCAGTGTTTTCCAAACTGGTGTTCTCAGGATTGCTATTGCATATTTTACATGTGTCTTGTGAAAAAAGTCAAATTCAAGTCTGGAAATTTATAATGCACTTTAGTATCTTAAAAGCTCCAAGATACTGTGCCAGTCACTTTCACAGCTTTCAGACTTATTGATCAAAGAACATGAATACCACAGTTTAGTGGAATGCGAATTTGAGAAATGCTTTATAAGCGTTAAGATTTTTGACTGAGAGCCAGAAGTTTTAGTTGTTTTTCTTGTCACTTACTCATTAGATAAGTTAGTTACCTAAATTCTTTGTACCTGAGAGAGAGAGAGAGAGAGAGAGAGAGAGAGAGAGAGAGAGAGAGTGTGTGTGTGTGTGAGAGAGAGAGAGAGAGAGAGAGAGAGAGAGTGTGTGTGTGTGTGTGTGTGTGTGTGTGTGTGTGTGTGTGTGTTCTATGAGTTACCAACCAAGGCTTACTAATTCTTAGATTTTATAATGGTGGAATCTGAGTTTCTGTCGTTTTCAATAGTTATCCGAATGACTTTGGATTTTAATGTTTGAAAACCACACTGTACGTTGGAGCTGTCTTTTGGTTTAAGCTAATAGCATAAGACAGCTAGAATGTCGATATAAATATTTATAGAAGCCTTTTAAAGTATGTGTTGGTTTTTCTCTTAGATATGTGTGAGTGCCTACTTGTGCAAGAGAGACCCTTTTTTTTTAATTTAAGATTGTGCTACAGTAGTGAAGTTCTTGATTATCAGTCTAATATTTGCAATCTATTTTTTGAATTATTACTATATATTTTTTAAGACTTGGCCGGCTTTTAGGACATGTATATGTGTGCAAAGTATATGTGCTTGTGCATGTGTCTTGTTGTTTAGGCCCATCTGCTACCTACATTTCAGAGCCTAGGATCAGTTAAGCCTTTCGTT
Source organism: Macroglossus sobrinus (assembly GCA_004027375.1). Lineage (NCBI taxonomy): Eukaryota > Metazoa > Chordata > Mammalia > Chiroptera > Pteropodidae > Macroglossus > Macroglossus sobrinus. The sequence continues at coordinate 533,301 of PVKZ01000098.1, read as the reverse complement.
TGCTCATTCCATTTCCATTTGTTTTGTGTTTGTTTCAATTTTAGGTGTGATTGCAGCATTTGCAGTTGCAGTTCTTGCTGCTGGTGTCTCCTTTCATTACTTCAGTGATTAGGGTGAGGCCCAAAGAGCTTCCTGATCATCATCAGAGAACACTGACTGACCATCCATTATGAATATAAAGATGCAAACAATCCATCTGCATTTAAGACAATAGCAGCCATTCGGCCTATTTGTAGGTGTGTTTCTGACTAAAATGAAATCACCAGCTGCCTTGATTAGCCTTGCTTATATAATAGGTGGCTCAGGCTTCCAAAAATAAAGTTATGCATCTAGGTGGAAGCCGGCATGTAACAAATCATTATTATCTATTTTTTAAATTGTTCAAAGTGATGGTTTATTTTCACAGATTTTAGTCCTCTTAATCTGGATCACATATTCATCAAGGCATTGAAAATTTTAACAGTTAGGGTTGATTGAATATCTTAGCGATAGAACAATAGGAGAAGTTTCTACGAAGTGGGGCAACAACCTGTTGGGGGAGCTCATACTGTATGACCTTTCTAATGGGTACTCGGGTCCAGAATGCCAACTGAGTTCTGATCAAGGGGTAAGAAACCTTTCCAGGAAGCTTTGAATCAGAAAGGATCGCCATAAACGTGCTTTCTCCAGTTAGTCTATCGTAATTGCTATAATATATAAATAAGACTTTTGCTTCCATCAGTACATTAGACAAGGTACTGCAAAACCCCTAGATCCTGAATAAAACCTACCTTTCAGTGCAGAAGACTCAAAGAAAGTAGAGGAAATCTCCAAGAACCTTACCTCTTTTTCCTTCCCCACAAAAGTGAGCACATTTTGAGCTGGGAGTTGTGAAAACTGCATTAAGTACACGGGTTGACTGTGGTTGCCCGGATGGGAGATAACCAGTTGTAGTACTGCTGTGTGCGGTTTGCCTCAGACCAAAAGGAGATAAATCTTAGTCTGAGATGCTACCCTGGCCAGAACAGCTGAAGTGACCCTCAGTTTTTAGTACCTGTAGCTCCTGGCAGAAGCAAGACAGAGGCCCAAGATTCTTATAGAGTAAGATGATGCAGTATTACCTCATGACTGGAAATCACCAGGCACAAGTTGAAACCAGTTAGCACGACAAAGAACAGCCTTTGTATTAAATTCTCCAAGGTCTCATCACTAACATGCATGAAGGATGGGACCACAGGCAAATGTAAAAAAGAAACAAATGGTACTGCTAGAAGTAAGACGTTTGTTACTTGAAATTAAAAACACACACACATACACAGAAAAACCTCAAACGTGTTGAATATCGTATTAGGACTCAGCTGAAGAGACAGTGAGTAAACCAAAAGACAGATCTAAAGAAATGACCCACTACACAGCAAGGAGATATGAAGTGCTGGAAAATATAAATATTAAAGAAAAGTTAAGAGGTACCGAGGAAAGAATTATAAAGACTAGAAGTACTAGGAGGGACTAGAGAGGATGGAGGAGTGGCAATATATGAAGAGTTAACAGAATTTCCCACATTTGTTGGAAAAATTTGAAAAATGAAAAATTTTCTGAATTCATAAGGTCAGGAAGCATAATATACCCCATGCATATATAGGTGAAATTCATGCCTAAACCTAATGTACTGTAATTACAAAATACCAAATACAAGATTTTAAAAGGAAATAGCAGAAAATATCATCCACGAAGGCAAGACAATCACATACTTAATAGGTTTCTTAATGGCAACATTGTACCCAAAAGTTGGTAAAATAATGCCTTTGGAATTCTGAGAAAAAGTATCAACTTAGAATTTCTGCCAAGAAAAACTGAAAGACATGTTCAAATGAAAAAGATTTTACCGTCAATGGGACTTTATTAAAGAAACTGCAAAAGAATAATCTTCAAGAAGAAAATTCCAAAGGATGATCTGAAATCGAAGAACTAGAGCAAATACATGATAAACATGTAAATCAAAAGTGTTTATATAAAACAATCATAACGAAAGAAGTGTTTATGAGAAAAATTGTAAACAGTGTTTATAAGAAAAAACTAAATAAACATCTTTGAAACATTAATGTGGACTTTTAAAATAGGATATAATGAAAAACTGGACAATTGCTTTTAATTTGGGAGGAGGGTGGTTAAAATTGAAGTGTTCTGACATGCTTTTATTATTCCAAAAATGGATCAATATGTTGTTTAACTTTAAAATTATGATAAATATATCTAGTAAAATTTCAGATGTAACTGCTAAAAATAGGTATGGGATGAATTATTCCAAAGTTTAAAATATGGAATAGGAAGTCTATAGCCATACAAAAAAGGGAAGAAATTATAGATGGGAGGAGGGACAAAATTAGATAATAATATGAATTCAAATCATAATTAAATATGAATAGAATAAAACAAGCAACAGATTAGATTTTTAAATCCAGCTATAGGCAAATAGCAAAAGAAAACTTGATAGCTTTAGTGATATTAAATCTAAATTAGACTTTATAATATATTAAAAGTGGAGAAGGCTATGAAATAATGGCAAAAAGATCAATTCACTACTAATATATAACAATTTAAAATTTGTATATACTTTATAAAATGACCTAAAATGTATGAACTATAGGGCTAAACCAACAAACTGAATAACAGATTTCAACAGCTCTCATTTGATAAACAGACCAAAAAAAAAAATGAGTGAGAACATTTGAATAATTAACAATATTGATTTCGTGGGCATATTTAGAATAATCAACTATTAGAGAACACTCTTATTAATCATTTTACAGTAGCAAAACTTGACCATATACTAGGCATGAAGTCACAATAAATTTCAGAAAAATTAGTATTAAGTGGATCATCAGAAATGAGGTCACTAATAAAGATTAATTTTTAAAGTACACTTACATTAATAAAACTTCATAGATGAAAGAAGAAAACATATTTAGAACCCTATTATGAGTATGACATTTGGAAAATTGGATGATGCAGCAGGAACATCACCTTGAGGGACATGGTTTTAAATGTTTAAATTCAGGAAAAAAAGCTAAGTGTTGAACTTAAGTTAGGAAAAGAACAACAGACGAAAATGTAGAAGCAAGAAGATAAAGGCAAAGGAAGAAATGACTGAATTAAAAAAAAGATACAGAATCACTATGCCAAAGTTGTTTTCATGACAAAATTGGTGTAACTGAATAAGAAAACATAAATAACATAAAGATTGAAAAAGGAGTTCTAACCCTTTATAGATACAGCAGAGATGAAAACGTTAAGAGACTACAAGGAATATCTTAATATATTTGAAAACTTAGACAAAATAGACCATGGTCTAGAAAAATGCAATTTCTTTAAGTTGGAACAAGAAGGAATAAAAATCAAGATAGACTTATCCAATAGTTTGAATAATAAATGGTAGTTAAAATTTTTTTGACATAGAGAATGTTTAGCTCACATTTATAGATGTTTTTCAGGAACTGTATTTCAACATTTTGTGCAGAGTCTTCCAAATAGTAGATAGTGAGGGAATACTCTCATCTCATTTTATGAGGCCAGTATAATTTTTATTGTACTAGAATCACACATTCAGTAGGAGAAAAGAAAATTACTGGCACTTATTAACACAGATGTGAAAGTCAAAAGTACTATTAAACTGAATTTAACATTTTATATAAAAATAGATAATGAATGTATAATGATTAAATTGTATACATTACAAATTAGGATCACAACAAGGATGCCTGTTTTCTATTTATCGTCCTGTAGAAAAATGAGCAAAAGACAAACCAGATATTTTAAGATGTGATTGAACACATGAAAAGATGTTCAATCTCATGAGTGATTGAATAAGACCCCGGTGAAAACCATTTGACATCCAATAGATTAAAAAATCGAGAAATATGACATACCAATAGTGATGTGCATCAAGGAGACATCTTTGTAAACTGATACTTTGAAAAGCAATTTGGCATTTTCTTGTAAGGTTAAGCATTCACATGCTAATTCCTAGCCATTCTGTGCACGTACCCTAGAGAAATAGTTGCATATGTGCACAGGAGTACACGTGGGAATGTTCATGGCAGCCATGTTGGTAGCCACCCAAATGTCTATTGACCAGAGAACAAAAAATAAATTGTACGTTTTGTGACTGTTTAGTAGGTAAAATTACCTTAGAAATAAAGTGATAATTGTTAGGAACCCACATTCAGTACGATAGTTTTTATAAAGTTTTAAAACAAACAAATCTAAACTGTTAAGTGATGTATATAGAAATACATATAGTTGTGATAAAACATTTTTATGTGAAAGTGATATAGCAAAAATTCAAGACTGATTACTATTTCAGGGTGGGAATGATGGCAGAACAGGAAGGCAAGAAGAGGCAAATGCATAGATGAAAGGATATTGGTGAGGTTTTCTTGAGTTGAAAGGGGTTTCTTGTTGTTAATTGTATTTACTTAACGGCAGTAATATATCTATTATGTTTGTTGTCTATTAATAACAAACCACCCCCAAACTTACTGGCTTGAAACAACTATTTCATTTTTTTCACAATTCTGAGTTGATATGGATCAGTTAAATGGTTCAACTCCCCATGGTGTTTACTAAAGCTACAATTTTCTAGAAGCTTGATTGAGCTTGAAACATCCAAAACAGCGTATTCACATGAATGGCAATTGATGCTGACTGCCAGCTGGGAACTCGGCTTACTCCTCAGTTATCCTCTATGTGGCCTCTCCAAATGGCCTCCTGTCATGATGACGGGGATCCAAGAAGTAGCATCTAAAGTAGAGAAATGTAGAAACTGTATCTTCTTGAGGTTCTGGTATGAACGTCTCAAAACATCATTTCCATTACACTATGTTGGTTAAAGTCATCTGCAGGACCAGCCTGGATTAAAGAGGAATGGGAAAAAGAACCTTTACCTCTCAATGGACGTGCAGGCATAAGAAAAATGCAAGAACATAATAATGTATGTTCCTAACATGTGGGAAATACATTCACTACCTCCCAAAACCTTAAAATCCCATCGTAATAATTTAATATATCATCAAATCAAGGCTCAGGTCTCATCAACTTGTCATGTAAATCAGTATCAGATACCTATGAGCCACCTTGACTGCAGTTCCTCTTGATCTGAAGATACGTGAACTAAAGAAACAATTTTCTTGCCCGTACTAATCTACTATTCAATGGCAAGATAGGCAATAAACACTCTTGCTCAAAAAAGAGGAAAAATGAGAGGTACAAAGCAGTGAATAGTCCATGGCAACTCTGAACTCCAGTTGGGTGCATGTCTTTAATTTATGATTCTAGAAGGAGAGAATATATGTTGATTAAGGCAGACTTTTTCTCCCTGAGAGTAGTTCTCCGCTTTTGGTTCTTCTCTACAAAATTTTGACTCTTTCTGAGTCATCCCTTATTATGAGAAATGGCCTATGTTTGAAGCTGAGTAGGTTTCTCAACCTGCTTCCTAATTTTAGAGGATTGAAGGCCCAGAAGCCTCTTTTTATTTTGAATTGTCTCTCTCTTTTAGACTACGTTTATGGAATTCTTTTAAAAATATTGTATATTTCTTATAATTCAAATTATAATCCACTCCGTTATAAAAGGCACACCTACAAATCCATTCAACACAGACCTCTCTCTACTTTGACCTGAGGGGGTGCTAAAGGACAATGCCCTTAAGAATCTTAGATACCCATTGTCTAGCTAGGTAGACTACAATGTATGTTCATAAGATTCTTAGAAGTCTTTATGCTTAGTTCAGAGGTCTTTGAGGCACTGGCTTAAATATATGTGAAATTTTAAATATCACAGCCATACCCTTGATCCTAACATCCTAGTGCTATGTTTTACTAGTAATTCCCTGGATCTGACTTGCCAAGAGGTCATTCCCTCCTGGAGAATCTCTTGCTGGATGGAAAAGATGTTTGGGGTTCTTTTGATTTCCCATAAATTTTGCTCCAGAAAAAGAAAAATTTCTTATTTAGTTCTTCTCTCTCTTCTCATATTTGATCATAGCCAGCTAGAAGTCATTGGCGTTTTCAATATTCTGCCTGAAAATCTTGGCCAGATCCTTAAGTTTATTAGATTACTTTTCTCCTTTAGCAATTTACATAAGCTTCTTGGTTCTACCTTTCACATTACTGCGGGTGAAAGTGTTGCCTTTTATAATAAGAATTGTCTTTCCATAACAATTTCCTCATTGTTCTTTAGTCACCTGTTTCCTGAAGGCCCTAAAGCCTTCATCTTTTGCTCAGTTCCATAGTTAAGCCTACATATTTCAATTTTGGCCTAGTAGCACACTGCTTCTAGGTACCAATTTCTACTTTGGTAATCTCTTACTTCATAACAAATAACCCCCAAACTCACTGCCATTTATTAATTTTCATGACCCTGTGGGTAGACTGGGCTTAGCTAGCTCAGCTGAAAGATTTTGTTCCACATGATGTTGGCTGGGGCCTCGATTATTCAAGGATTATGATATCCAAGATAACTCATTCACATGGTTGGTAGTTTATATTTCTGCTTCACATGACCTTTCTATAGGGCTTAGGATTCTCATAGCATGGTGGTTGAATTCCAAAACAAAGATCCAGCCCCAAGAATCAGTGTTCAGAAAAGAAAGAAGTAGAAATTGTGAACCTCTTAAGGCCTGGGCTCGTATATCCTTGACATCCTCGTCATTCCTCTGTATTCTATTGGTCAAAGCAAAGAGAGCCAGCCTAGTTTCCATGGAAGAGGATAAAGAAGCCCATCTGTCAGTGTGGGAGTAGCACATGTATACAGGGACGGAAGGAAGTGATGGCATTCATCACCGGAGACTTGCTACACGTGTGCTCTTTAGTACTTGTCAAATTTTATAAATGATTAAAAAAATACAGGAGAAAAGAGAGACAAAGAAGTTTCCCAGGGAAATATTTACTAATTATTTCTCAATAATTATTAATTATTACTTTAAAAAAACATAATCCATATATTACTATTTCCACAGTCTGCCTTTTCCTATAGCACCTCCATCTCCCTTTTTTATATTGTGACATTTCTGTGGATATATAAAATGTCTTTTTTTTTTTTACTCTTATAATGATTTGTTGAAATATAAATTAGCCAAAGTACAATAAATACCTAGTTCTTGATTTCTGACTTTGATAAATAATTATACTGAGACTATCAAGTATTTTAATGAATATTCACTAAAGGTGGATGAGTTCCCATACAATCTATAACCTACTAAAAGATAATTTAATATGTTAATAAGTTTTGATTTATTAAGGACAAGATAAAAATGGAGTTAAACCATGACAAATGTGTTTGTCTCTACTTTTGCCATTTCTAAAGTGTTTTCACATACATTATCTCATTAGATTTTTACAATATTTGTGTTGTTCTCATTGGATTTTTACAACATTTGTGTAGTAAGCAGGACAAAGATTTGTCGAATGGGTTCAAATGTAATGACTACAATTGAAGTACGCATTAAATATTGTGTATTGTATCCAAGGACCACTAGTTATGAAGAGTAGACATTTGGGTATTATCTGTCTCAATAATCAGAAATAATTCTTTTTTTTATCTTTGCAAAAATATTTTTTTAAATATTTTACATACTTAGCAATATTAAATGAAGCTAGATTTTATACTGTACTGTGGAACTTCTGAAATTCTGATCACAAAGAGCCCTGTACAAAAGTTGTTAATTAAAAAAGATTTAATCTTTTAGGAAACTCTCTTTCATTGAATTGGTTCATTTCGTTATGGAGATCTTTTCTTTACAGAATTGTGAAGGGGAACTTAATGATAGGGATGAAGGTAGTTTAATCACCTCTTAGATTCTATTTTCGTCAAATCCAATTTAGTTGTAGCTACTCCAGATGTCTGTCCTCATGATTAAAATTCTGAATGTTAATAAGCTAAGATGCTAGACTGCAATATCTATATCTAAACAAAAATAGCAAGGTTTACAAAAACATTTCTTTGCTTTTATTAGTACTTTTGAAACTATTTGTAGATTTTAATTATAAATAAAATAATAACCAGTGATTATGAGAGTTGAGCTGTACCCCTACATCTCGTGATTAAGAAACAAAACCTTAGGAAGTCACTCAATTCCTTTGATCTTTAAGTTGAAACAAATTTTAACAAATTAACTCATAGTATAATGCTTTACAATTTAGAAAATATTTTCATTTTTATCCTGCCCTTTTTAACAATTCAGAAACTGAGATTCAGGAAAGTGACTTGCTAACCCTAGTACCTGATGGGGCATATACATATTAAGGGGAAAGATACTAAAGAAAGGGAGTGATTAACTTAGTATGTAGAACAAGGATATGACTGTACAGAAGAAAACATGGACGTGAGATTCCTGAAAAGATGAGAAGGGATAGATAGTCTCTAACGCATAGGCAGCGGTAGAGCAGGAACATCTATTCTGATACAAAAGCTCAGAGAGAGAAGAAAATTGGTGCAGGTGGATATGGGTTTGAGGGCTTGATAGTGGAAAGTCTGAAGATGCTCTCCTCTGATGCCTTCAGACTTCCATGAAGTTGGCAAGGTCATCTGTTGAGAGTGAGGAAAGAGAATACAAATTTCAAAAAAAGTGGCAAAGAATGGGAGATCAAGTTGACCAAAGGAATACAGTGGGATAGCCAGACAGTGAAAAAACCTCATTTGGGGTTAGTAATAATAAATAAATAAAATAGTGTAATTTTTTTTCCTCCCAGCAGTCTTTTTTTTTCCCACTTATTTAATAATAGAAAAAGTGAACAGAAGTGTTTGGGATTTTTGTCTAACAAATAAATTGAAACAAATAAGGACTAGAAAATTTATGATATTGGCAAGAATATTTAAACAATATTATTCAAATGATGAATTATGAAATTTAAGCTGAATTAAAAAAAGGAAGTGAAGAGAGAAAGGGGTGGGGTGGAAGGTGGAAAGGGTTGAGAGAGACAGAGAGAATGGCAGTGCTTTGTTGAACTGTAAATGTAAAGATTTCAATGCAGTGGAGATCTAGGAAAAATCGAAGACCTTAAATTTTGGTAGCAGTTGATAAGTAAATAAGGAGACATGATTGTGATTATAAGTAAGGATGCTTAGAATAGTGGTTTGGGAAATAACACAGATGACAGCAAATGGAGTGGCTAAGGTATAGGTTATTGGAAGTTAATAGATGGGTTCAAGGAATGGAGAGTTCAGATTATGGAAAGGTGATCTACTGAATAATGATAATACCCAACATAGTGATAGAAGTTGAAGCATAAAGGAAGGCTGTGTGAGTTGAGTATCTAAATTTTGATAAGTGAGGGAAAGTGATTAGAAGGTCAGTAGTTGACAAAGATGTGGAGGAAAAGTGACACAGACAAATATGAGCCTTTAAAAAAGTACATAGGATGTTTTTTACAGAAGCAAGTGAGAATAAATATCTGGAGTAAAAGTGTCAAAAATGATATCTAGATTTTGAAAGAATGAATCATCACCACTTGAAAGTGCTAAAGAGGGTAACTGTTTTGAAGAACCAGGTTTCAGTTATGGCAGAGATGTGGGAGGAATGCTTGAAGAAAAGATTGAAAATAAAGGGAAATGTGCTGTATTTAGAGAGGAAGGGGATGGAGGTGATGGTGCAATAGAGTATTATGGCACTTGGCAAGTTGGGAATGGGCAGGTAGTGGTGAATGAGAAGAGGTGGGGAGCTATCACTTTGGATGAATGCAAGGTTAAGAATCATGGCAGACTTAATCTCTGTTTTTGAGAAAGCTGGATTCTGGATCCAATGATCAAAGGACTTGGCTCACTTAAACTTCATGAATAGTTATTACTCTTGCAATACATTTTATCATTGGCATCTTATGTGGCTTGGAGGTGGGAAAGGGGCTCAGGTAGGTGCCAGCAACTAAAGACATCAAGGCTAGGGTAGGAACATAACCTTTATGAACTTCATATGCTCAGCCATATATTCCAGGAATAAAACCAACTTGGTCATGTTTTATCTTTTATATATACTGTTGTATTCAATTTGCTAATATTTTATTTAGATTTTTTGCATCAATACAAATAGGTGACATTAGGCTGTAATTTCCCTTTTTTATTTACTGTTCTTTTCCAGTATGAGTGTAAAAATTAGACTAATTTAATCAAATGAATTGGTGATATTTCTCTTTCTGTTCTCTGGGAAAACCTACATAAAATGATCTGTTTATCAGTTTGATAGAATTAACATGTAAATGCATCTGGAACTTATGTTTTTTGATGCTAATATTTTGCAGATACTTTCCTAGTTTCTTTGCTTGTTACAGGATTATTCAGACTTTTTATACTTCTTAAGTCAATTTTGGTTAAGTTATGTTTTTCTAGAAATTTTTCCATTTTGTCTTTTCAAATTTGTTGGCATTAAGTTATTCATGTGTTTTACATCTTTTAAACCTCAGCTATCTTATAATTGTTTTAAAAGAATTCCTAATGTTATTTATTTATATTCCCTCCTTGCATCAGTCTGGCAGATATTTCTCTATTCTCTTAGTTCAGCTTTTTAGATTCTGTCTATAGATAGAATTTATATTTCATTGATTTATACTCATATTTATTTTCTCATTTTTCTATTTTGTTGGTTTACCTTATTTTTTTTTAACTTAAGTTAGACACTCAGGTCATTTAATTTTTCTTTCTTCTTTTGTAATTTATATTTTTAAAAATAAAATTTTCCCCGATATAGACTTTTTGCTCTATCCCAGAAGTTTTTATATATTTTTAAAATTATTTTTCAGTTTTAATAATTTTAAATTTCCAGTATAATTTTATTCCTTGGCACAGGAGTTATTTAGTAGTGTATGTATACATTTTTCACTAGTGACAAATTTATATTTATTATTAATTTCTACTTAATCGCTTTGTAGTCCTAACATGTAATGTGTCTTCTGGTATGTAATCTGTTGTTTTCTAGTACCCTCCTTATTAATTTTTGAAAATCTACTTTGTGTGGTAGAGGGCGAAAATGGTTATTTCACTTATTGGTTGCAGGGTTTTATATATGTGCCTTAGAACAAGCTCGTTAATTATGCGTTAATATCTACATCAATACTAATTTTTGTTACTTGATCTTTCACTGAAATCTCTGATGATGGAATAGTCATTTCCTCCCTGTATTCTACCAATTTGTACTCTGTAAACTCTATGACTTTTTATTAGGCATATATAAGTTTAAAATGGATAGGTCTTGCAGGTGGAATGTACCATTTTATCATTATGGAATGACCATTTATATACCTATTAAGGATTTTTCTCTTTAAGTCTATTTGTTTGATATTAATTTAGTGACACTTGCTTTAAAAATTATTTGCATGTTATAGTTTTTTCTTCATTTTACTTCCAACTTTTCTGTATCTTCATGCTTTAATTGTATCTTTTTAAACAGCAAGTATTGGGGATTTTAAGTCTAATTTGACATTATGTGCCTTTTAACTAATGAGTTTAAATCATTTATGTTTCTTATTATTATTGCTATATTTGGAACTATTTCTACTTTAAATTTTCACTGTGAAACTGAGAAGAATAGTACAATAACTAGTTTCAAATGGATATCAATTTATTCCTGTTCCACCTTAGGAAAGATCAAGTGGAAATTTAAAAGTTCTCCCCATTTCTTCACCAAAACAGAAGCAACCATAAAATGCAATTAAAGGTTTCACTCATCCTTAAGTGCTCAAAGCTGGAAAAATAATGGGCAAAAAATGGCATCTGTATTGATTTTTGATAAAAGGTAAATGTAGTATACAGTCATGGTCTTATACTTCTAAACTCTGTGAGACTTGTGCAGTTTACTATGTGAGTCTCTGTAATTAAAGTTACCTAGTAGTTCAGTTTCATGTGTGATTATTATTGCCCAATGAAAGTGCATTAATTTGTTAATTTTCTGTATCTTCATGCTTTAATCTTTTTTAAACAGCAAGTATTGGGGGTATTATTAGAAGAAGAACCCCATGGGGGAAATAATTACGTGTTGTCAGCAATCACTAAATGTTAACCTTTAAAAATGAATTATTGTTGAGCTATCACCTCACACCTGTTAGAATGGCTATCATCAGTAAGTCAAAGAACAACAAGTGTCAGAGAAGGTGTGGAGAAAAGAGAACTCTCATACACTGTTGGTGAGATTGCAAATTGGTACAGCCACTATGGAAAACAGTCTGGAGGTTTCTCCAAAAAAATTAAAAATGGATACACCTTTTCACCCAGCAATTGCACTTCTAAGTATTTATCCAAAGATCTATGCATCATTGTGTTCATGGCAGCACAATTTACAATAGCCAAGAAATGGAAGCAACCTAAATGCCCATCAACAGATGATTGGATAAAGAAGTTATGGTTTATATATACAATGGAATATTACTCAGCCATTAAAAAAATGAAATCCTACCATTTGCAATGACATGGATGGACCTAGAGGTTATTAATCTGAGTGAAGTCAGACAGAGAAAGACAAATACCATGTCTTTGGCATTTCATTTATATGCAGAATCTAAGGAACAAAAGGAACAAACTAATCAGAAACAGACTCACAAATAGGACAATCTGGTGACAGCCAGAGGGGATGGCGTTGGGAGGCTTGGAGAATGGGGTGAAGGGTTAAAGAAGTACAAATTAGTAGTTGAAAGATGGTCATGGGGATGGGGAGCACAGCATAGGGAATGCAGTCAGCATTAATGCAATGGCTAGGCGGAGGGCCAGAGGAGAGAAAGAACAATTAGGGGGATCATTTTATAAACTATATAAATGTCTAACCAATGTACTGTACACTTGAAACTAATAATAAAATAAAATTAAAATGAACTATTGTTTCTGAGATAACATGATTAAATCAAGCTAATATGCATTAAGGGATTGGGAATGGGGAGTAGACATACTGAGAAATAACATTGTCTAGGATGAAACCACCTGAGTTCATGAAAACTAATTTTGAGAAGCACTGTTTTGTATACCGTTGCAAAAACAACAAACAAACAAACCCTAAAAGATAATGCTTGTTATAGCTGAGAGCCTCAAGTAAAGATAACATTTAATGTATTCCTTAAATGCTATTGACCAAATGAGGAAAATCCATAATTGAAAACTGAGATTACTGCACACTTAGTTTTGCTCTTTCTGCCAAGGCCATGGCCACTGCATCAGTTGTCAGAATTGTGAGAGTTATTGAAGTTTTATCTGGATGCTAAGTAACTGTGTGTGTGTGTGTGTGTGTGTGTGTGTGTGTGTGTGTGTGTTTCCTGCAGAATTGACATACAAACCAGAAATGTATTAAAACATGTCTTCTAATTTTAGAGAATCCTAAATTGTTTTGATTGTAAATATATTCTTTGTGTTGGTGAATGCTAGGTAAGGAGTATGATATAATCTGAAGAGCACAGGCAGTAGGGTTGGGAGGCCCAAGGTTAAACTCAAACTCCACATCTTACTAGCTGTATAAACCTGGACAAGTCAATTGTTATTTTTTCTGTACACAGCCACTTCACACCCACAAGTCACAGATGACATTAGGAAGAATGTCTATATCCCCAAATGTTTCTGAGAACATGTCAAGAATCTTTACAATTGAACTTTTTTTTTCTTTGTTTCACAGATGTTCCAAGAGGGCTTTTAGGCAGCCTTGGGATTTCCTCATAAACCCACAATTCATTAGGGGTCGTTGTGTCAGTGTGAAGACTGGAAATCATGGAGCTCAGTGAGAAAATTATTGCAGCAGTCCAGCTGAGGGATGATGAGTGATTAAATTTTCATCAAAACGGAACTCAAGAGCCAGAGCTATATACGTTATTTGTAAAGGTAAGTGGTTCTTGACCAGGAGTGATTTTGCGTCCTGGGGACACTTGGCAATATCTGTGTATAGTTTTGTTTTTCCTAACTAGGGTAGGGGTGCTATTGGCATCTAAAGGGTAGAAACTGGAGATACTGCTAAATAACCTATAATGCACAGGACAATTCCCATAATGAAGAATTATCTGACCCAAAATATCAATAGTGGCAAGGTTCAGAAGCTTTAATATAGGTGGTACCTGAAGTCCTCAGAGTGAATAACAGAATACAAAGGGGCTGGGAAGCTAATTCAAGAAAACATCAGTATATAAGGATCATGCCAAGGAAGAAGGATCAAAAAATAAGCCTGAGAAAGAATGGTTTCAGAAGTGAATTCAGTCGTAGGAAGTCAGGCACCAGTGCTCAGGGTATTAACCACCACTACTAATATAGACATACATAGAGGTACGAATGTAGGTGCATTTATTATCTATTGAATGTTTAAATGCCTGTTTCCTTTACCTTAAGGTCAAGGACACTGCATGGCACATTGCAGCTTGTCAATAAATATTTTGCAAACGAATGAATGAGCTTAGCGCTTTCCAAGATAATTTTGCTATTTTCCTATTATTTTTATATTATTTTACAACTCATACCCTTGCTTTTCTTTCAAGTCTATTCAAGTATTATTTGAGTGGTTTGTTAATGTGACATGTTATAACATTTTAAACCTTTGTATTTAATACGTCATTCTTTTGCTGAGACAAAAATGGGCTTTTCCTCTCCTCCTGCCTAATATAGTAGCAAATTAAGTGTTTACACGAGGAGGTTGCAATCCAGGATTTCTGCAGCAGCAGGTTTCAAATAGTCTAGTCAAATCCTGCCTTTGTCCTATCCTTCCTGATGAGTTTACCAGCAAAGCTTCACTCTGGCATCCATTAGTCACCCAGTGCTTATTTTGAGAACGGTTGCTATCATCATTTACTCCCTACATAGGTGACACCTAGTTACTTTTGTTTGGCAATTATGGGTTAAAAACATTCCTGGGTTTAATTCTGCTTAAGCTTGCTAGTTCTCTATTTTAAATTGATGCATGGTAGGTTATTTCTTACAAGAGAAAAGCTTTCATTGAACAGGAATCTTTCAAAACACACATTTTTATTCTTCTTTTGCATAGATGAGAGCCTTCTTTCACTGTCTAGCTATGCTTTTCTACCCCTGCCCAATAAAGCTGTGCTATATTGCAATTAATAATGACTAGTGATGGAAAGGAACTTGTATATTAAAATATTTTTATCTTTTGAGTAAGTTTGACTGTTCTTTCTCATTGCCTTGCCATCATCTTTTTAAGTATTTACTTCAAATCTGTGGATTTTATTTATTTATTTATTTATTTATTTATTTATTTATTTATAGAAATTATTTAATTTTTTTCCCTGTTTACCTCCGACCTTCTCTCCCACCCCCTATTCTCTGGTAACCACTAGTCCATGTCCATGAGTTTGTTTGTCCTGTTCATTTGTTGCTTTTAGGTTTATATCCCACATATAAGTGATATCATATGATTTTCAACTTTTTCTGTCAAAATCTGTGGATTTAATGTCAATCAAAAGTTGTTCCACTAAGGAGTTTTAAAATTATAAATATCTCCTATAAGGATCTTGTTTTTTGTTTTGGTTTTTATATCCAGTAATTTTCTAACAGAGAAATTAGTAAGAGATTAATAAATTTGTTGGCAATTACTCGATAGAAAAATACATGCTGAACTATTTTTTTTAAAGTTTTTTATTTTGTACATAATTACCCTGCATATTTTTCTACTAGCATTTTCCTCCATGTGATGTATCTGGTATCCATCTATATCCATCTACTTAGAAATAGGCCATAGGCTATTTTAAATGCCTTCCCCTTATAAAGGGAGTAGAAGATGGAATTTTAGATGGATGCAGAAATAGTACCTATTGCAGCGACTATATGTTAGGAACTAGTCTATGTCAACTGGTCATAGTTAGGAATTCTGTCTTACTCTTTTATCATCAATAACTAGTACAATTACAGACCTTCTTTTTCTTTCCCATCCTTTCCCTCCTTTCCCTCCTTTCCTTCCTTCCTGCAATTGAGATATAGGATTTAGGAACGTAGGAGAGAAGTAAAGCTGGTCATGTGAATTTGAGAGCAGTCTGAACATAAATGGTATTAAATGTTATGGATAGGAGGAGGTTACCTAGGGTGAGTGTTTAGAGAAGACGTCAGTGTAGGAAACTTAGAAGAAATAGTCAGTAGGATAGAAGGCAAATGAGCAGAGTAGGTTGGCAAAGAAGCCAAAAAAAAAAAAAGTGACTCAGAAAGAGGGAGATGGTCAGCTCTTACACATGCTGCTAGGAGGTACGATGAAATGAGGAATGAGAATTGGTCACTAAGTTTGACAAGATGCATTGAAGGGGAATGAAAAAATTGGAAACGAGAATTAAAGATGGTGACCTTAGATACTTCTTTCATGAGAAATGATTGTAAAGGAAAGCAGGAAAATGAGGGATAGCTGGAAATTTTAAATTATAGGTGAGCATATTTAAAATAGTGGGCAATTTAAAAACTCATTTATAAGCCAATATGAATAACACAACATAGAGAAAGGGAGAACTAGGTGATGGGAAGCAGAGAGGAAAACTAATTACAGGATGATTTGATCAGCTGGCCTTAGCTGCGTGAACACTGCTTCCACGGTGACGTCCGTGGAAACTGCTTGTGTGCAGGTGTGCGTTTTAGATTGGTGATAGACCACGAGGCAGGGCTCATCTGCTAACTTCTATTTTCTCAATGAAGTCTGAGCAAACTGAAGTATTTAGATGAGAAAAGAATACAGAAGGTTTAAAGAAAGAAGAGAAGCTGTAAAAATGGGGAGAGTGGAGACTAGAACTTGTGACAAATGTCTAGTTTCACATTGGTCCACCAGGGGAAAATACGCAAACCTGTTTTAAGCTCAATTTTCTACAGGGAGCCTATTTTTGGTTACTTATCAAGCACCATGTGTTCAGTTATAGATCACATCACTTTAACTCTCACCATTATCTTCTACTCCAATTCAGACACCCAGAAATAGTTTTTATCTTACTCTTCAGCTCATTCGCATATTTCAAAATATTTTTCAAAATTTATTTAGCATTTTTATGTGTTTTTGAAGGAGCAGAGTGTTCCAAGTGTTTTCAAGAGAAATAGAACTCCCATGTCACTTCTCTGAATTTCAGTTTCATCATTTATAAAATGGGAGTACTATTATCTACGTAAGGACTTGTAGTTAAGAATTAGAGATGTTATATATGAAATACTGGCCTGTAATAGGCAATCAATGAATGATAGTTATTAATACTACTAAATATTTTTTGTCCAAAGAATAAAAAGACCTAGCTTCCACTCTGCTTTTTTTTTTCTTTGAATAAGGTTAACTTCCGAAATTTTGTTTTAAACAAATACTCCTTTTTTTCATTTTTTCCACAAATTTAATGTGGTACAGTGTTTCTCAGTTTCTTGCGCATTGATTTTTTTTTGTATTTTAGGTTATACACTATTTTTAGGACCTTGATATTGTAATACTTGAGAAAGAATAGACTTCGAATAGAAAATTTATTTCCTCATGAGACTTTATTTTATTACATAGGCAAAATTATAATTAATAATGTATTTGAAAAGTCCCCCAAACAACACTGCAGAAACAAAAAACAGTAAAAAAGCCAATACATAACTTGAAAGGGATTTTTCAAAACTGTCACAAGATCATCCATATCCCCTTTGTCTACTTACAGTTAATGAAGACTACAATATGTGATAGTAAAGCATTATATCAATTTGAGTAACTAATACTAAGAAATGCTAATCATATAACTTTAGTGTCGATCTGTTTTTTTTTTTTCCCCAAATTGGAATAGCCACATTCATACTTGGTGTCCCTAAAGGAATATGGATACTACCAAATCAGCGTTCAAAGTTTAAAGGAGAATTATGAGATACTGACATGGTGAATCTTTATTCAGTATCTTCTTCCATGTCGGTCTGCTCTAGGGCATGCATCTCTCTTTCAGGTAGTAACCCATACTCATTTAGAAAGGACTCCACGTCCCCAGCAAAAAACTCTTCAGCAAACTGTTCAGCAACGCTAATGAAATTGCTTATCAGTTCCCCACCTTTGTAGACAAGCAGTGTAGGGAGGACATCTGAGGAAAAGCGGTCCCCAGCACCTGTATTAGAAGCTTTTATTTTGCAAAACTTGACCATAGGGTATTCGGCTGCAAGGCATGTTAAGCTACTGTTTAGAACATCACAGCCCTTAATGCCATCCTCATAGATGTGAACAACGATCGTGGTGATTTTCTGCTCCTTTTCAATGGTTTCCAGGAATTGCTCCCCAGTTTCCAGCTCATACACAAACCCATATCTAGGCCCAAAACTCAGCTTCTGGTGCATATCCTGCATGCACTGTCTACGGTATTTACGAAGGCAATTTTCATCTTCTTTGTCTTTGTGGATCAGTTCATATTCTTGAATGCTCATCTGGGAATAGACAAAAGAATGATAGAGATGAGTCAGACAGAAATTTATATTCCTTAGACACTCCAAACCCATCCTCAACTCAAAGAATTTCCATTCGAGCCTTTGTTCAAATATTACCTTCTTTGATTTATTCCTTCTAAAAGTATCCCTGCCCCACACTTGCTATTCCTTAATGGATTTATTTTTATTTCATAGCAGTAAACACCACCTGATATTGTGTTACATATTTATTTGTTTAATTGTTTAATATTAGTTTTTCTAACTGATAGGTTATGTATGGCACATAGTAGGGGTTCAGTAATTATTACATGATATAAACGCATGCGTAAGTATTGCTGAAAAGAGTTTAGCCATGAGATGCTCATAATCTCAAGTTAGAAATATGCCACTTAACTAACTGTCGCTTTGCATGGAAAAAAAAAAAAAAAACCCAGCAAAGTCTACTCTGGAGCAACTTCCATAAACACACACACACACACACACACACACACACACACACACACACACAAATGTTTCTTTAACATTTGCCTGTGGACATTAATGTCTCCTCCACAAAAGTTGTTAAAAAGATTACATCTTATCACTTACAGGTTTTTCAGAATATGTAGAATGAGACTCAAGCAAGACAACTTTTAACACTATTTGGAGTTCGTCAGATTAGTCAAGAGGTTAGTGCTGAACTAGCAGTATCAGCATCACCGGAGAAGTTCTGGGAAATGCAAATTTTGGGGCACCACCCCATATATACCAAATCAGAACCTGTAAGGGTGAGGCTGAGCGAGCCATATTTGGACAAGCCCTCCAGGCAATTCTTATCCTCTGGTTTAGGCTAAAGTGAGAAATGACCTAACTTTCATCTTCCAAGACAGGTTCTTTTTCACTGTGGCTGGAATATAAAATTACTTGCAAAGCCTTTCTCAATAGCTACATTACTATTACCTTATTCAATAGAAAGTCAAACACTTCTCCATCCCCAAACACACTAAAAATAAATAAAAAAAAAAAGATGTAAAGGAGCAATGATGGGACGTAATGTGATTAAGAGATGTGGAACAGCCCAGAACCATAGAAGTTGGACTGTCCCCAAGGGGGATCAGCTACTGCTACCTTATTATTGTCTAAAGTAGCCTCTCAAACAGCAACTTTGGACAATATTTAGAGTACAGAAGAATTGAGAAGGCAAAAAAATGATATTTATGAAAAATCTATGTCTTAGGCTATATGTAGATTATTTTACTTAATTCTCACAACAAACCTATGAGGTAGGTGTGATTACAGAATTTTATAGAAGATATTGAGATTCAGGTTAAGTAGAAGCATTCAGTGCTTTCATTAATCCATTCTCTTGTTTCTGCTTTTTATATTTGTTTTTCTAATGTCCTCATTCTTTTTCTTATTTTTTTCTGCTTTAAGATTATTGTCCCAACTTAATTTGTTTTAACCCTAAAAATTGTTGTGTTTTATATAATCTTTAAGTTGCTACCATAATTGTTCATTTAACAGACCAAACCACACAAATATTGATTTATATATGTATTTGAGCATTCTTATGAGAACTTGTTCCATTTACATATTCAGGCAGATAGATAGTTAGGATTTCAGGTTTTTAATATTTCTAATAATTATCATGTCTCAGACTTATATAGCATTTTACATGTTTCAAATCGCTTTCACAATTCCTCAGATGGAAAACTTTGTCTCATCCACATCACATACTGACTCAGTGAAAGAACTAAATTTCAAAATATGATCTTAGACTTGAAGATTTTTACAATGCCAGAAGCCTAGAACCAAGTATATTTCTGAAGTACTGTCATTTTTTTAAGAATCAATGTACAACAACTCATATATTCTGGCTTGGAGATAAAGTGATTTTTCTCCACAACAAAAATCACTTTATGTTTTTTTTTTAATTTATAGTATTGTTGTTATATAAATGATACATGCTAATTATAAAGATTCAAAAATGACCTAAAAGCTAAAGGAAGTAATGTCACCACTCTGATACTCTGAGATAATCTTCATTAAAATCATAGAACTCATCTTTTAAAGTGTCTCTTTATGCACATAGACATACATTATAGAAGTAAATAAATGAGATTTAAAAAAATGCTGCTTTAGAAAAAATGAGGATGCATGTTTACACATCATAATAAGTATTTATAATAAATATATTATTTGCTATTGATTTTTTCCTTGTCTTACCTTTCTGCTGAATTTTTCTTTTGCGTCTTTGTCATCTCTACTCTGAGGAGAAGACATTTGCCTGAGAATCTCCTTCTTGCTTGGTGGGACTGAATCACTATCTTCACTCTCTAGTTTAAACTTTCTCCAATCATTTATTACTCCTTTGGGTCCTGGAATAAAATTAAAAACAAATTGTTTTCCTTTTTATTTTGAACAGCACTATTTACACACTAGAAATTTGTATAAGTGTTGCCGTGGGGATAGACTTGTCATCTTCTGTATCAGAAACAGACATCTTGTTTGGACTAGAAATTTCTGACTGCCCTGCTCATAAAAATGTTCTCTCACATTAATCTTGTTAAATTAGTTTTGGCTAAGAATCTTTCTGAAACATCTGCATTAATGAAAATACAAAGTATGGACTTTGAACTTTTGGCAAAATTTGGGGGTAAAGATAAAAAAATAGAATATAGAGAGGAAATGAATTCTAGAAAATAGTACTTTTATTACATAAGAAAAAAGCTTCACCAATAAATTAAAAATGGCACCATGCTAATAACAAAGGAAACTAGGATTTGGGGGAAGCAAATTGAAATGTTATCGAGATCCAGAAAACAACAATAAAAATAGCACGTAAAAGACAACCAGTGAGAAGCCTAACCTCAATTGATAAGACTAAAATTGCTTTAATAAAATTGCTACATAACCATCCAATTCCTTCTCAGATTCTAGGACTCTTTTGTAAATATAGAAAGGATAGGATTAGCAGACTTAAGAAAAATTAATTAAATCAAGGATGATAGAATTGGAATTCTGATGCTCAGTTGCCCTAATAAATAATAACAGTACTTGGAAGAAGGTCTAAATTCTTGAAAATATTCAGTTTTAAATATTCTTTACTAAAACTTGCCTATATTCATACCTTTAATCTAGCATTATATGTGTGGATGTATTCTCTTTTTCTCCCACATATTTCCTATTTTTTATTTATATAACATATCATTTTAATAAATTTATTTATATTAGTTATATTAAGGAAATCAGTGCTTTTTGTTTCCTTGTATAGTCTTTGTCTTCCAGATTTTTTTCTTATACAAAATATGCATATGTATAGCATGTGTTTATGAGTATAAAAGAGAATTTTTTTCCTCCTATTTTTACAAATGGTAATAATATTATACATACTTTTTCTCACCTTGCTTTTTTACTTTATAATATATCTCAGATTTTTTTTCACATACATACATAAATTCTTCCTTTTTTATAAAAAATGGAGCCATGGCATTCCATTGGGTAAATATTAATTTACTTTAACAGTTTCTTACTGATGTAAATTGTTGCTTCCACATTTTTTCTAGGGTTTTTCTGGATGAATATTAAAATCCATTTAATTTACCATTTCCATTATTTTTACCATTCCCATTATTTTTTAGGAATCAAAAAATTAAAATTAATAACTCAATTTATTTATTTATCTTTTCGTCTACTATTGTTTACAACAATAGTAGGGAAGTTCATAGTAGGGGAAATTAAGAGAGAGGATAGTGGCTTAATTATAATGTAGATAGAAAGGTCTTATGTTAGTGGGTCAGAAAGAAATTCACAGTATTTCTAATTCAATTTCTCATTCTTTGACATCTAAATATAACTGGTTTTAAAGTATTTGATCTCACAT
This sequence comes from Macroglossus sobrinus, assembly GCA_004027375.1. Classification (NCBI taxonomy): domain Eukaryota; kingdom Metazoa; phylum Chordata; class Mammalia; order Chiroptera; family Pteropodidae; genus Macroglossus; species Macroglossus sobrinus. The sequence goes on along the minus strand of PVKZ01000098.1, from coordinate 511,106 downwards.
TAATTTACCCACTCAAATGTTTTTAGATGATTTTATCAAACCATTCAAAGGTATTAGTTAAATTTCATACTGAACAGCGGCAATAAGAACATTAAAGATCCCTTCAGATTTAATTTTTATTTAATAACTAGTGTTTAAATTTTTTTTTTCTTTTATAACTTTGCTTACCTGTATGTGTAGCCTGTCCTTCAAAGTCCTCCTCCAAACTTTGGCTTTTGGCTTCTTCCATTGTAGGGATTAGATTTGATATAATCTATAGGATGAACAAAGAAGTGATGATGACAGATGAATTCTAGGATAAATAAATATATATTATCTAGCTGCCAAGTTTCAAGTAGGTTAAGGGTGATCATCAAGTGACTAAGTGTTTAGCATGTTTCTGTCTGCCTTATAAAAGGATAATTTTAAATTTCTGTTATTAAAGATATTTGGACCTAAGGATTTTACATAATTCATAGTTGTCTTTTTTTACTTAAAAAGCCTTCAATTGAAGTACTTAGTTAACATTATTTATCATTGATTTTCTTTTTTTTTTGCTGTTTCTTTATAAAATCTTATGTCAATATTTTATGTAATAAAACATTTTATTTAATATTAATTATGTACTTATTGTGAACACTTACTATGTGCTAGGAATTGTTCTAATTACTTTAAGTGTCAAAATCATTTAATTCTCACACAGCCTATGTGGCAGGGACAATTGTTAATGCTGTTTTGCAACAGAAGAAGCCGAAGGATGGAGAATTTAAGTTACTTGCTTAAGATCACGTAGTAAGTAGTGAAGCAAGGATTTGAATTTAGGTTTGATTTTAAAGCTAAATCTTAAATGATTACACTTTTAAGGAAGTTAACATACTATGAAAGAGTCTTTTTTTTCTCAAGATGATTTGACAAATCCCAACTTCGACTGGCATTAAAAAGCGATTATCTAAGGGACAGTGCTATTCCAAACCTAACGCCATAACATCTCTCCATTTCATAGCAAGTTTTGGTGATGTTACCCACAACAGAAATGAAAACAACCAGTAATTATGCCTATAGAATTTTGAGAAGCTATAAAATATGTAACAAAATCTACCAAAAGCACATGGAGTTTTATTCATAGGAAACTCCTTGATGACCTTATTCATAGGAGACTCCTTTAACCTATTTATTCTTAGTTTACACAGAAATCCAATTTATTTGCTTATTTATCTTTCTACTATCTAGAAAACTCTATTATTATTATACATACTAACATTTTCCCTAAGGGGTCCATATGGTTGTGATTTTCTTGTAAATTTCAAGTCAGGGAAGATATACTAACAGTGGATATAATATCTTTTTACTCTTTGTTTTTTCTCTACTTTTCCCCTTTGTCTCTTTCAAAGTCAGTTTTAAGCAGTGATATCATCCAGTTTATGTCTGATTCCACTTTACTTTTTTTATTGATTTACACTTTAGCCTTGAATCTGGTCTGTTTGGTGCTTTCTCAAGGCACAGAATCTCTTTGTCTTAATTCCTTTTTTGCATTCACTTTTGCTCCCAACATTTGGTTTGCTCTCAAAGTTTTATTCTTTCTCTCACTACAATACCTACCCAGAATCACTGGAGGTCAAAGCCAATTTTATTTTATTCAATTGGAAAAAAAAAGACTTTTAGGAGAAGGCTGTCAAGAGAATACCAATCCATTCTTCAATATTTATATAATTATAAATGTAATAAAGAATATTAACTTAAATTTGAATAGATTTAGTAATGAACAAGAAGAAAGAAAAGTGGAATTAAAGGAAAATGGAAATAAGTAAATGTTTTGGACAAAAGAAGCTTTTGCAATTATTTAAAAATAATTTTTGCATCTAAGAAAAATGAATATTATGGTTTCCTAAGAAGAACACTACAGAGCAAAGTAATGGAAACTTATTTGAGGATTTCAATAGCTGTTTAGTCCCCAGAAATGTAGAGACTCAAGCCTCTCTCTCTCTCTCTCTCTCTCTCTCTCTCTCTCTCTCTCTTTTTTTTGCAAAAGTAGATAGTTAATCTGGGGTAGCTACTGTTTGCAATGAATATACATAAGGTTTAAAAAAAAATTTTGTTACAAATGTTAAAGAAATAGAAGCATAGCTTGCTTCTTGCCAACCTAGTTGGCAATCTAGTGGAGAAAAAAATTTTTATTTTCTAAAAAGACCTTCATGAATTCCAAAGAATTCCTTTACTGAAAAGATAATCCAATTACTTGCGGGGGGGGGGGGAGAGGGACATTTATTGATGGAATTAGTAAATATTAAGAATAGACTATGTACCAAGCATTTCCCTGGGCTCAGAATAGCATGAAGAACAAAATTCATATAGTATGGCAAATACTAAGATTAAGTCAGCTGGGTTGCCTATTTAGTAAAATAGAGTCCATCCTTACTCAATGCCTCTATTTCAATTAGAATACAAAAACGGTTGACATTTGTCACTGTTTGCTACAAAGAGGAGCTAGTGAACAGAGACAGAAATTGGAAGAAAAATATTAATACGTGAGGCATATTTGCTTGCACTGCTTGAAGACTCTGTAGAGGAAGACACAGTCAAGTATAACTAGCTATTCATATATTTGATCTACACTCTCATTACTATCCCCTGTCATCAAATAATTAATATTTGAAATTTGTATCAGTATCCTAAAATCAGTTGAATTAATATTTGGAAGGTGCTTAGATCTTGACACATAATAAGTGCTATATGAGTCTGTAAAATAAAATAAAAACCCCATAGTGAATTGATTATATTGAGCTTTTTATGGAAATTTATGCAGCAAAGTGAGACATTTCACTCATGGACTTATATCAAGCATTTAAAAGAACTAAAGAATTCATTCTATATCCCAAAGAATAGTATCTGAATTTTCAATTCTACAGCTTCAGCAATTTTTAAGATCAAGTTCTAAGAATTAAATGTTTGCTTCTTGTCCTGTTATTACATAGCCTAAGTTTTATAAAAAAAAAAAACCTTCTTAGTGTAAGGCATATTTTTGACAACTATCACTTTAGTCCTTCAAACTCTCTGCCATTTTTCTGCTTGTCAAAAATCACTTAGAAACATCGTGTCCTGCTACATCTTTGCTTACACTGCTGTAACAGAATGTTACAGCCTTTGAGTTCTTTCTGGCCCCTTTCGCTGTGTTCCTACATGGTGAGGAGAGAGGGAGCTCTCTGGTGTCTCTTATTTAAGGACACTAATCCTGTGGATCAAGGCCCTACCCATATGACCTCATTTAACCTTTAATTACTTCCTTATTAATTACTATAGTAGTCTCCTCTTATTTGCAGGAGATATGTTCCAGTACTCCCAGTGGATGCCTGAAATCCAAATAGTTCCGAATTCTGTAATTCTATGCTTTTTCCTATATATACCTACCAATGATAAAGTTATAAATTAGGCATAGTATGAAATTAACAACAATAACTAATAATAAAATAGAACAACTATAAAAACATACTGTAATAAGAGTTGTGTGAATGTGATCTCTCTGAAAATATTGTATTGTACACACAGTGTGGAAACACTGGACAAAGAGATGATTCACATCCTGAGCAAGATGGAGTGAAATAGCACGAGATTTCATCACAGTGCTCAGAATAGTGTGCAATTTAAAACTTATGAATTGTTTATTTCTGGAATTTTCCATTTAATATATTTTTAGACTGCAGCTCACTGCAGGTAACTGAAACTACAGAAAGCGAAACCATGGATAAAGGAAACTATTGTGTCAAAATACCATCACATTTGGGGTTAGGTCATCAACATATGAATTTTAGAGGACACAGCACCTGGCTCTGACTTTTGTAAAGAATCATCTAAACGATGTAGCTGCTGGCCACGCCTTCTGTGCTCTGGGCCCACGCAGCCTGCCTTTTCACTCATTTCTAAAGCTTTGGAGCCTCTGGATTTCCCCGGGTTTCCCATCTATTCTCTAAGAATTACAGTTAGAAAAATGAGGCATCCCAAAGGATTAACTAGTCCATTTTTTTTTATTCTTCACTAGTTATTTCTTTGCTTTTCCTGGGAGACCATGGAAGGTCCTACAATAATTCACAGATAGAGGCTATGCTTGGGGTGGTCCCTCACTTTTAGCATGATGGAGGCTCATGAAAATTCAAATAATCTAATTAAATATGAAAATAAATACTTGCATTTTATTTGTAAAGAAAAAAAAAATACAGGCTGGGAAGGCCCGGCATGGCAGATAATACAAATGCCAGTTATTTCCTTGATCAGTGTCTGGGTTGTTCTGATGTCCTAATAATAGCTTCAATGATTATTATTGTCTGTTGAGAAAGAAAAGGCATAAATGACAGGGGGAAAAAGGCTCAATAGAAGTATTCCATTTTATTTAGTAGGTTCAGATAAATGTGTCTTCATCTTTTAAAATTGTTATTAAATGTTTCTGATGCCATATTCTGAAACCGGTTTTCCTAAGTACAGAATAAAGAGGTCAAACAACCAAATATTAAAATTAACCTCTCTACATGTGACATACATGACAATACATGACATCTTTCCATGGCCATTCAAAATGCAAAAAATAGAGAATTGAAGTAGTTCCAGTGAGAAGTTTTCAAAATAAGACAAGTGTTTGTTTTTTTTTTTGTAATTGTACATTTAAAATAAATACTCTTCTCTCTTGTATATGAATGCCTATGTTCCTTTTTGAAAACACAAAATAGGAAGCTGTTTTAGAGAAAGTGCTAGACTTAACATGACATTATTGTATCTGAACATGATTAGCCATGGAATATAAATAACTGATTGGGAATCAAATACTCAAAGTGCTTGATTAAAATAATTCTTTAACTTGACTACAGTGGAATTTAACAAAGTATCTATCCTTAAGTCCTACCTGGAACATACTGTGTTTTTATTAGATGTCTGAAACCAAGCAAAACTGCTGGGTGGGAAAGAGCTGTAAAAATTCTACTTCACCTTCACTTTTGATAGAAACCTACATTGTGCATCCATACTGCTGCCCGCCCTGCAAGGCTTCATGTTCTACATTTTTCTACCTCTAACCATGCGTTTCCTTAGGTCTCTCTGCTCTCCTGAGTTTTCCAAGGTGACTGACTGTGAGCTAATCTGATCGTCTAAGCCAGGCTAATGTTCTCACCAAGGTAAATATATTCATGTCAGATGTTTTAACCCCTGCCATGACTGTCTTTCCCAATGTCATCTTGGACTCTTGTAGAAAACTGTTCTGCTTTCTGTTTCTTAAAAAATGATTAGATGGGAATTTTACGTCACTAATGGGAGCTATTACTGGGTTCGTGGAGACCTCCATTGTCTCCCAAATGGTAATGTAGCTCTAATGGTTTCACCCAAGCCATACTTATGACTTGAGAACTAGAAATTTTTAGTAAGAGTGTTGTAGTCTTAGGTTTAATGTCAATATAGAAGGGACTTTAAGCCTCATAATATATCAGTTAATTTCTTGAATTGCTCTTTAATTAATATATTTATTAATATGTCTTCTCCCTCAAGGAGGAACTAAGCTTCTTATGAGCAGGAACTATGCATTACAATACTTCCAAGTGACAGTGTAGCGTAATAATTAATACGTAAACACATAAATACTTGGGTTCACATTTACCTCTGCCAATTATGGGCTGTGCGACCTTGAGCAAAGAACTAAAATTCTCTGTGCTTTAATGTTCTTATCTGTAGAATTGTAGTAATAATAGTGTCTACTTCAAAAGGCTGTGTGAGGATTAAATGATGTAAAATGTATTATGTAAAATATATAGTACTTAGTAGGTATTGAGTAAAAATAATTAGTAAATAAAATTTTAAAATACTAAAACCATATATTTAAAATTAATAACAGATATAGTCAAACCAATCTAAATTTTATTTGGGAATAAATACTTATCTGGACTATTTATGCCTAATTATCTCCCTCCCCCCCAAAAAAATATGTGTGTGTGTGTGTGTGTGTGTGTACATAGTCACATATATATTGTACATTCATCTCAAAACTGTTGTATATTCTCCTATCTCATTACCAAGTAAGGTCCTTCCTTTATCAGAGTACTTTAATTGGCTTCTAGTAAGGTTTGTTTACCACAAGGCATTTAAGAATATGAAGCCTGAAGAGGAGATGAATTTGGAGTCATGAAATACAGGCTAATAAAATGTACATAAAATTGCCTCCTTGAAAACAATAGTAAAAAAATTTTCTGTAGATAAGTGGAAATTGGGAGGTGATGATTTAACCTGAATGTAACATACTTGTTTTCTAACGAATTGACATCTTTACCTATGATTTGACAAATCATTAATGACTTGCTGTTTGATTTTTCTTTTAATGTTTATGCCATGCATTATATATATATATATATATTTTTTTTCTGAATTTCAGTTATCTAATGGAGTAGGACTTTGCAGAAACAGTAACAGTATTTAGGATTTTTGTCGCCATCTTTAGTCATTCTAGTTGTTAATTTTGGAATAGGTCAACTTTTACATTTTTGGATCATAAAGAGAGTTTTCTTTAAAAATAAAACCCAGAAGCATGAGTGGAATATAGGACATACATTCCTCAAAAAAGCTGTACCAAATAAATGCTGAGCAAATGGTTGGCACTAAGCAAATGTGAGTTTTCTTTCCTTTACACATAAAACACACACCTTGATGCTCTTGAAGATAGTTCTTACTGTATTTCTTTTCCCCTCCTAGTATCCAAAGTTTATAATAACTTTGATAGATAGAAGAACTATGGTAGAAGTTTTGGTATAAGACACTGCAGAGTAGATATAATGTTTTCTCAGCTTCTACCCCTCTTAAATAGTTTTGCTTTTTTTTTTTTTTTAACAAATGAGACCTGGCAGATGGGAGACTTAGAGAGCCTTTTAAATAATTTGTATATCAAGAATGCATAAAAAATAGTGATTTTCTATTTGTCAATCAGTCTCATCAGTAAAAAATATTCTGGGAAAATATGAGTTTCAAATTATGACTGAATTTGTGCTTCTAATAAAAGAAGCAAATATTAACTTATTGGGTTTGCTCTTAATATATACAGATATTCTCTTACTTATTCTGAAGAAAACAGAAATGTCAGAATCTTACAGTGATTTCAGAGCAGATATCTTCTTTTGAATATCTCAATATATTATTCCAGCACCTATGGTTTGAATTCTATTATAGACATTATCATGAATGATGCATATATCTCTAGACAATTACATAATATGAAACATAATATTAAATCCAGTTTATAAATATAATATTTAGGCAAAAAATTGCCAAGATGAGTTAGATGATCTCTAAAAATTTTTCAAGCTTTTAATGTTAAGTGATTCTAAGTAGCATGTATAATGGTTAAAAATATATATTTAAAATGCATGCTATAGTTAAAAGATAATTTTGCAGTAAATAAAAATATTTCATGATAAAACAATGAGAAAGTCTTACTTCATTCATTTTCATGATGCAAACTGTAAAGTTTATTATTAATAACAATCACCTCCATGGATGCAAAATAACAGAAAAATAAAACCAACTAAAAGAAAAATTTCACCTAACAACAAATATCAACAAACTTTCTATATTTTTTTCTTTTAAAAACATAATTTCTGTTTCATTAAATTTGTGGAGTAATCTTTTGAAACAGATGTTATTATTCCCACTTTAAAGATTAAAAAGCAAAACCAAACAACAAAAAAATATAATATTAAGAAAAAAGCCCAAGAACACATAACTGGCTAAGTGTTTGGTTCAGAGTTTTGAGAGTGTTTCAGTGTTGAACGTAATATTCCCTTTCACAGATTGAGAGTCAAATCTTCAAATACAAAGTGTAAATAATCATCATTTCTTTCCTTCAGTTCTCCCTTCACTCAAAGAGAAGACTGAAGAATTTTCAGTTAAAACTCTGTTCATGGTTTTATTTTAACTTTCTAGAATATCAGACCCCAAATTGCATGTTTACTCTGAATTACAGTAGTCAAGATGACTAGTGCAAATCACTTTAAGAATTACTTTGAGAAGAAAAGATACGTAGTATTTACTTGTCTTTATATAGTAGATAAATCATTACTTGTGTTATTATGAAATATCTTAAAAGAACATACAACATTATATTATCAAGAAGACCACTTGTGGACTCACAGTTTGGTTCTCTGTGCCTGGTGTCCTTGATCACGTTCAGTGGATAAGAATCCTTGCCTACTGAACTCCTCTTGAACTTGGACAGGTTTAAGCTCCGATTTAAAATCCCTGGATTCTGATGACCCTTGCAGAAATAGCTCTGAACAAGTAATAGGATTGAGAATTAACAAAGCCTATTCATTAACAGCCAAAAACAAGTAAACTAAAAAAAGAGCTTTGAGTCCTGTGGAAAATACAACCTTTGTCCACCTATTGTATATTATTTGAGAAAAAATTTTCTCTTTTCAGCATGAACTGATATCTATTCTCAAAAATTCACTTGCCATTTTCTGAAAGAAAAAATTAGTTTTTCTGATCAGGAAATTTTTCTTGATTTAATGTAATAACTATCCTTCCCAACTTCATTTGACATGGTCCATTTTTCATCTTAAATTCACGAAGCAACTTTTTCTTATCCCTTTTTAGTGCCCTGAAATGTTTTGTGTATTAAAATCTCTGCTAATCCTTATTATTATTACTATTATTTTTATTGTTTTGGCAAAAAAAAATTCTAGGTAAGAATTATGAATGGATGCTAAAACGTTGTGTGACAGTTTGATGAAGAGCAGAATATCTACACAGTTTCAAAGCATCACCCCACAAATTACTGATTAATTACAAACAGAAAAATAACAAATTACATTGGAGAAATCTGATGGAAAAAACCTAATACAGTGATCAGTTAACATCATCAGTGATGAGACAAACTGACATTATGTGCTGAGGAAGACACAACATCACCCTTGTGGAATTCTAACCAAAATGCATAGTCTGAATCTAATCATGAGGAAATATTAGACAAAACCCAAATTGAGGGACATCCTACAAAGTAACTGGCTTGTAATGAGAAGGTTGTGAAAGAGTATGAAGAACTGTTTCAGATTAAAGGAGATTAAGGGGATATGGCAGCTAAAATGCAATATGTGATCCTGGATTACAGGATTCTGAATTGCAATACCTCTTGGCTCTATTCTTGGAGTTTATTAAGATAATTGGTGAAATTTGAATAAGGTCTGTAAATTTGATAATAGTATTGTGTCAATATTAGCTCTCTGATTTTGACAATTATACTGTAGTTATGGAAGAGAATATTCCTGTTCTTAGAAAATGCACATTGAAATATTTAAGGTAATGAGGCATCATATATTTCTAATGATTCTGATTTAGGAAAACACACAGAGATACACATATATATGTAAAAATACACACTTGCTTGTAACTTTTAAATTGGAGATAATTTTAAACCTAAAAGTTACAAGAAAAGTACAAGGAACTTCGCTCTGTCCCTCCCCAGATTCCCTAATTGTTAACATTTTTATCACATTGTTTAATTATCTCTCTTGTTCTGTTCTTCCAAATTCTAGGTATGCTTGAAATTATTTCAAAATGAAAAGCCAGAAGAAATTAAGAGTGAATATTTTTACTTCTTTTTCCTTGTTAAGTAAGTAGCATAAGATAGTGATTAAGAAGATTGTTTTTAAATTAAGGGATGGCCATGATCAAGTCCTAGCTCTTTCGTTTATTGTGGTGACATTTTCTCTGAGCTTCAGTTTCCTAATATGTCACATAATAAGATACTGACCTAAGAGATTCAGTATGAGAACCTAATGTATGTCAACTACTTAACACCATTAACTGTTACACAATAAGCATACAATAATCTATTATTGATTTTGCTTTTTCTATCTCCTGATGTAATTAAAATAATTTCAGTATTTACTATTAAAACCTTGATTTTCATTTTTATTCTAGGATGTTTAAGACTCATTTCTTTCATGAGAAACTAATTTAGCTTTCTCAGACACCTATATATCTGACCTTTGAGAAGTAGACGTACATACTTTCTAATGAAAGTATTCATATTATTTCTCTTTTGGGATTTTTATCTGAATTTGCATTTTAAGTCTAGATTTTAGAACATACTAGTAAAATGTATGCTATTTATAGGACCTGCACATTGTTAAAAGTCAAATGTGGAAAAATAAGTAGGAGATATACTATTTGTTTTATTGGGTTGGGTTATATTTCTTATAGCTAGTTTATTCTTATTCTGGCTTAAAAATGTGACCAATATAGAAATAACATTAAAGAGTTACTTTATTGAATTAGGTGAATATTTACTCGTTATTACCATTGTACTAAATTGCTGGCTCACCATAATTTACAATTTATTGAACCTCAAACTGCTGCTAACAAAACTGTGGGGGAAGGGCTTGTCAGTGCTATTATGTTGGACCACATGAAACACTCCATCTGGAAAAGGTGAATCCTATGTATTAGTAAAAATACATCTCCTAAAATAAGAGTTACTCTGCAGTTCAACTCTCTGGAACTAGCAGACATTAAATATAATTGCGAGTCTATAATTCATCAGCTTTTACTACAGTAATTTATTCATTGAACTGATGATAGCAAAATCATTAATAGCCCTTAGATCAAATTGCTCAGTAGTTTTTCTCTTTGATACCTTTCTCTTCTGCCTCTTCCTCCTTATTCTTTTAAACTAAATTATATATCAGTTCTTTAATTGAACAACCATTGGTAGTGGGTATTTGAAAAAAAAAATTTTAACAGGAAGACAGGTTTATTTTTGACCCAGCCAGGAATGATAAAACTTAGAAAAACAAATACATTTAATGCTGTTTTATATATAAACTCAATGAATAAAGGCAACATTTTCTTGGAAATGATTTATCTTGTATTCTCTTTGTTGTACTTTTTCACAGTGTTTCTTCACTAGATTATTATTAGCTCCGTGTCCAACTCTTGAACATAAAATAAATGGTGTCTTGAACATAGCAGGATCTTCATATGTATTTGGTAAATCAAAACATTTTAGAGAAGTAATCTCAATTATATTTCACTGTCATGGAATTGGCCAATGATTTTATTATAATCCTCACAACCAATAAATTACTGAATAGCATCAGCAATGGTTTTAGAAATAAAATGAAGCACATCATTTGCTCTTATATATAACCATAGTGTATCCATATTGGAAGAATTGGATTCAATTAAAGAAGAAATAATAAAGCTGGACAACTTCCAGGTAAATGATAATTAATATCAAAGTAATTAGAAGCACTCATATAAAAATTTTTTAATAGAATCTTAGAAATTGGGAAAGTATTGCTTTAAAATAGATACTTATAATTTATAAAATGTTGAAGGTTGTGAAGCTTATGAATATGGATTTATTCAACATAAAAAACACCTTACGTTTGAAATAAATAAATGTAAGCAAATTAATGCGAGAAACTTTTTTACTCAGAAGGTAGAAATTTTGTGGGAGTCAAACTCATGACAAAAGTTGAAGATCATCTCTTTTAAAGAGTTTACAATAAAATCATTTTTATTTGAAAAAATCATAACAAATTTGAACTAGTGGTGTTTAAAAAGTGTAGCTTTGTCTTTTGTAAGCCTGGAATGATAGTCATCTGAATTGGTATATCAAAACTTGTGCCTCAAAATATAGCCAACTTAACATGGAAATAGTTTACATGTCCTAGTGTGAAAAACCATTGAGTCCCTTTTTTAGAGTCACTGAAAACAGCCTAGTGCTTAGAGTACAGACTTTGGAGCCAGGCTGCCTGGGTTCACCACTTGAGTGGCTTTGGACAAGTTGCTTAACGTTTCTATGTCTCTAAAATGGGAAGAGTTGCAAGTGCTATAAGCGTAAAATTAAAAATAATAATAATAATAAATAAATAAATAAATAAAAAGGGATTGTAAATTGACAAGGTCTTTGCAATCTGTGAGGTCAACCACACAGATTTTTTGTTTTTTGCCTCGCCTAAAAACTAAAATAAATAAAATAAGTAAAATAAAATAAAATAAAATGGGAAGAGTTGCATTCATCTACGTATATGAGTTAATCCATATAAACGATTTTGTATATGGTTAGTGAACATTACGCCTTAGGCATTGCTATTTTCTCTCTCGCATTTATGCATTGTGTTACTGAGAAGCACTGCTTTTTCTGTGTAGGTGTAGATTCTTTTCCACAATGAGTATCTCTTATAATTACCCTGTGAGCAGTCACTATAGTGGCCATTTAAGCATCTCTAATATTTTGTAGCGTCTAATTCAAGAAAGTCTTGAAGATTGAAATATGAATGGTTCACGATTCTTACATATTCTTGTCTCATATTTTATTTGTATTTTATTTCATTCAAATTGTTTGAAAAATATACTTACCTTTATTCTTATATAAAATAAGTATCATTTTAATTTTTCTGAATATCTTGATTCATTTCTTCTCTTTACACTTTAAATATTTCACTCCACTTCTTTTGAGAAGAAGCTGTAAATCTCATCTTTACTTCTCTATAGGTAAGATATTTTCCCTCTGGCTTCTTTCAGGATTTTTTTTTTATCTTTGATTTTCTACAGTTTGAATACAATATAATTAGAAGCATTTTTTTCTTTTTGGTATTTATCCTGCATTTGTTCTTGGATATTCTGCTCTTCCCTTAGCTTACCCCCAGTCTTTTTTCTCTTTATATTTTTAGTTTTAGAAGTAACTATTGACATATTCTCAATAGCCTGATGATATTGAATATCTTCACTCATGTCCAGTCTATTATAAGCCCATCGAAAGCATTCTTCATTTCTGTTAGGGTTTTCAATCTCTAGCATTTCTTTTTGAGTCTTAGAATTTCTGTCTACTTACATTATCCATCTATTCTTGCATGTTGTCTGCTTTTTCAATTAGAGCCCTTAGCTTATAAACCATAGTTGTTTTAAATTCAGTCTGATAATTCCAACATCTCTGCCATGTCCAGGGTTAGTTCCAAGGCTTCCTGTCTTGTCAAACTGTTTTTTTTGTTTTTGTTTTTGTTTTTGTTTTACCATTTAGTAAATGGTAAAAATTTACAAATGCTTTGTAAATTTTTGTTCAAAGCTAGACGTAAATGTACAGGTGAAAGGAACTCTCGTAAAAAGGCTATTAGTGATGTAGTGGTAAAGTGTGGGGGAGGGGAAGTGTGCTATAGTTCCTTGATTAGGCCTTAGTCCTGTAGTGAGCCAATGGCTCTGAACTGCGAAATTCACAAGTGCCTCTCTGTCACCCACTCCATGCCTTAGAAGGGACCGGTGGTTGGAGGCCACTGGAGTCCAGTAGTTCTCTTCCTCTGCATCAAAGGATAAATGGGCTCATTAGGCTCTGATAAAACCCTAATGAGTTGGGCACTAGTAAAATAGTTTCTTCTGAGCTCAGGTCTTGTTAAGAAAACAAGGCACTGACATAATTTTTAACGGTTACATTTCCACTCCCCTGTCAGAAACCCAAGGGGATTTTTCTTTGACATTCACTGCGAGAAAGTCCAGAGGATAAAACTTTCAAAAATGGGGGTCCACCTTGAAGTTTTTGACTCTCAGATTTGTCTACACTGAGCCTTTAGCAATTCATCAATTGCAATTCAGATTTTCCTGCCCTGTGTTGATCCTGAGAAAAAAAGATACTTACCAAGAACTCCTGGTGGTTATCTGGGCTCAAATTAAAACAAACAACAAAAAGCAGCCTAGCATTAAGAGAAGCCTGCACTAAGCTGCCTGCTTTTTGCACTAAACTGCAAGTCCACTCTGTTTCTGCAGGTTGAGCCAACCCTAATAAGGAGTTCCTGGAATCGTATTTCAACCAAAAGCACTGAAACTGTCTCTATCCAATCAGAGCTGTGCAGCTAGATCCCTAATAGCATCCTCATGGACCAATGAGAGTGGTTTCGTTCCAACCAATGAGAACAGTGTTTTTTGGACGAGTCAAACTGAGGATTTGGAGTCCTTATTTGCATGAGGATGGACTAATCAGGGACGAGGGCAGGACTTCTCTCTATATAAGTTAGCTCCGCTCTGGTTTTGGGAGCGCACTTTCTTCGGGATGCTGTGTTCTTCCCACTGACGCCTGACACTAAAACACGAAAGTCGCCTTGCCAGACCTGCCTTTCCCAAGTGGAGCAGAGCATGAGGAAGGAAGTGGAGTGGAGTGAAACTATCTAGTCAGAGTAGCGCCTCGCTTCCCATAGTTCACCTCTGCCTTACCGGCCTGTCCCGCAGTCATCTCACAGCTCTGCTGTATCAGAATTGGGCGTTTTTTATGGAATAAAGTTTCGTTTTTCACCACACCATAAATAGAGAATTCCTGTTTGCATTGAATTGGCACCAATGACCATCTGTTGACACCTGCTACTGGTTCCTGGAAGTTTCTGCTGGTGTGGTTTCTGCTCTGGTAAGTTGTTATTCCATCTCCCTATCTGTCTCTAATTTTGGGGACAGCAGTTTGCCCTGTGACCTCACCTCTCTGACAGGCCTAAGAAGAGCTATTGATTTTTCAGGTTGTTCGTTTTTGTTTTTTGTTTGTTTGTTTGTTTGTTTGTTTACTTATTTAGGACAGAATAGCAGCTTCCAAGCTTGTTATAAGCCAGACCAGAAACCGAAAGTTCCCTTGTTGAATTTCTTATCTCTGAGAATACTGGTTTTGAAAGGTTAATAAATTGACTTGAACGTATTTAATGATGATTTCCCTGTTTGTAAAATACAGGTACGTAGGCATGTATGTACAATGCTGTCTACTTTCCTATTACTGCAGCTACAAATTACCACAAACTTCCTAGTTTAAAACAACAAAAATAATTCTCTTACAGATGAGGAGGCCAGAAGTCTAAAATGAGCCTTTTGAGGCTAAAATCCAGGTGTCTGTAGGGATGGTTCCTCCTGGAAGCCCCAGGAAGGGATGCAATCCTTGCCTCTTGTAGTTTCTAGAGGCTACAGACATTCCTGGGATTCTGGCCCCATCACACCAGTCTCTGCTTTAGTAATCACGTGGCCTTCTTCCCTCAGCAGTCATGTGTTCCTCTGCTTCCCTCTTAAAAGAACACTTGTGATTCCATTTAGGGCCCACCTGGATTATTTAGGAAAGTGTTCCCTTTTCAAAATCCTTAATCACATCTGCAAAATCCCTTTTGTCATATAAGGTAACATTCATAGGTACCAGGGATCAGGAGGACCTGGATATCTTTGGAGGTCATTATTCAGCTCGCTACCAATGTGTTTGGGGAAGTATTATTTCCTCTTCAATTAAAGTACCTTGAGCATTTTTAATGAATCGATGGCAGTGGATTTCATTGCAGGACAGAATAAATATTATTGGAGAGTAGTATAAAAATAACTCTACTAGTGCTATGTAGAGGTTTGTTAGGAGAAATTTGTATTTCTCCAGCTGGTCAAAACAAAACAAAACAAACAAAAACATTGATAGGAGCTTCTGTACATAAACCAAGAATACGGCATGATCTATTTTTTTGAGAAGATTGCTTGTCTTCCATATACAGCCTTCTGGACTGTGTTACCACTTTGGTATTTAAATTATAATTTAAAAATTCATCCAAATAAAGCTTTTTTGGACAGAGTATACAAAAAGAGCATGTAGAGTGACTTGCCTGGGATCTTAACTCTCTTTGGAATAGCTCCAAATTTTAATGATTCTAGGCCTGGCCAAAGGATCAGAAATACAAAGTCGAATGATGAAAGCATAGTGGCACGAACACATAAATAACACTTCAAAGTCTTTAAGGAGACGAGTATCTTTTAGTGGGTATCTCTGGTGTTTCAGGATAATCGTTTGAGACGTCTGATGAAACAATGAAAATAACTTCGAACTTTATGAATAGTCAAAAGTTAGACTTAAATGAAAGCTTTGTCTCAGCTTCAAAATATTGAATTTGGCGGATAAGGTCTGTAATTACCAGCATCAGATGCTGGGCCCCCGAAACCATCATCATGTTAAATTAGACCCTCTGAATTCTCTGTCATCTTTCTGCTTCTTTTTGTGGTAGAGAAAGAGTTCAGAGACAGTTCTGGGAAAGCCTGAGTGTTCCCCTTTGTTGTACCAATTTTTATTTGAGCAGACAGGTCCAACATAAATACTTACAAATACACCAGATGTAGTGTCCAAGTAAACCATTATATACAAGGCCATTTTTTAAAGCGAGATCCAAGACCATAAAAGGGCAGTGGGAGGTATCAAATTAGAAAAAGAGAATCACCATGGAAACAGCCATGCCAATATGTGGATGTAAAAACCGGACAATGTTGCTCACTTGGGAAAAGCCGAAGTTTTAAAATTCCTTATTTGATATGCTGCCAATATGACCTTTATAAACAACAAGATAAAAACATACCCAGAACACATCACCATACAGTCATATTGTAGGAAGTTAGTCTACCCCCAGTGATGTCATTGCTGGTTTCAGACCATCCTAGGAAAAGACTATGTGGACAGATAAATGTACGTTGTACCTTCTGGTTTTTAATGGTATCGGAATTCAGACTATATAAATTATAATTTGTGTACGTCTGCTCTTTGTGTCAAAAGAAGTTGGATTGCCTAGACAATGAGTGTTTCACTTGAATGAGTTATTTTAAAGAAGCTAGTATTTATAATGTAATGAATCACAATAAAAAAATATCTCCTTACAGAAGAAAAATCCAAAGTGATAGTAAATTATAGATTGAATGAAATAGACTGAGTGCTTAAGAGGTAGGGTTCCAGAGCCAGACAGACACACATACTTAAATTCTGGCTATGCCATTTATGGCAGTGTAATTTTGAGCAAATTACCTAAACTCTTCATATCCTGGTTTCTTCATTTGAATAATAATAATAATAATAATAATAATAATAATGTCAAAAAATAATAGCAAAACAAAATTCATCGGTGTTTTATGAAAAGTAAAAGTGTTGCTACCTCCGAACTGCATAATTGCTCAATGAATTATAGTCGATATGATTATTGTTGCTGGATGAACTTTGTGGTCCAGGTCCCAAAGACTCCAGTGCTCTCTTTCCAGCAAGGGGGAGAGAAATGTGTTGTGGGAGATGCCATCAGCCTCAAAAGTTAAGTATGTAAATCTCTTTGTGATGTCATCTATGAAACCATCATTCATAACTTTTTCCAAACCAATTTATTAGTATATTTGTATTTTTTATCTATAGCAGATGCACTGGAAAATATTTTTTAAGAGTATATTTAAATTAAAAACATTTCCTTTTATCTGACATTCAAGCCACTATGAATTTAAAGCATCTCTCCTTTCCCTAGGGTTTTATGATTTAGGGAGTAAGTTTAAGTATACCTTCTATACTATTGACACCTGAAAAAAAGACAAACTTATTTGAACTCTTACCATGTTCCTGGTACTATACTAGGCGTTTTGCACACTTCATTTTATTTAATCTTCAAAATAGTCTTATGAGGTAGGAAATATTATTTTTTAAATTTATGGATTCTAATTCTATTGCCTTTTAGGTATCAAAGTTCTTGATGTTTTCAGTCAGTATCCACATGGCAGCCTTTTTATCTATTATAGTTTTTTTGTTGTTATTGTTGCTGTTGCTGTTTGTGGTTAACTATCCAGAGCTATGTATTAAAGACACAGGTGTGAATTATGAAAGACCTTGGTTCCAATCCTGACTTCAGACTAGTGTTGACCTTGATTCGGAAGCTGCTTAACTTTTCTGAGGATTCGTTATTTTACTTATGAAATGGGGCTCATGTTACCTACATCACAGATTTGTTTTGAGGAGTAAATGACTCAATTAATATAGTGAAAAATGTTGGACACATAAAGCCTGGCACATAATAAGCACTTATGTAATGATAGTCATTATTTTTGATAAATATGCAATGAGCTGCTGATGGATAACACACACACACACACACACTGCTAGAGACCATAAGAAATACTGAGCTAAGAATGACATGTTTACAGTATTTGGATTTACAATTTAGTGAGAAAACAACATGCATGTGTGAAAAAAGTGTTTTTTTTTTTTAGAAATACAAACAGGGCTTTATAAGGGTATTGGAAATCATGGTAAATTGTTAGCGGTAGAGTACAGATCACATGAGAGAAGACGGAAAAGTAGTACCTGAACTGGGTTTTGAGAAATAAAGAATATGTTGCTATTTGGAGACGAGAGAAAAGAGCTCTCTAGATGCAGAGACTAGCCGGACTAAAAGCCCTGAACTATGATGGACAGTATTCAAGCAATAGCAGTGGCGTGTGGTGTGTGGTATAAAAAATAGTTTGTCAAGACCTCAATTTAGAAGTAAGTCTCACAGACAGATGTGGCTTAGATTATTAAATGCCTTGCTAGAGACTTACATCTTGCTGCCTTACTGTTTAAACGACTCCTCCATTAGGAATGTGGAAAGTACCTTTGGAAAGCAGAGGCAGTCAGTGAGAACAGATAAGGCATCGTAGAGATGATTTAGTTGAAATTTGATGAATCCCTGGACAAAGGCAGCAACAGTAGGAATAGAACTGAGGAGTGAACGAATGTAAAAGATGTTTCAGAGATAGAAACCAAAAGCTTTTCTTTAATGAATGGCTGTGATGGGAGTGGGGATGAGGAGGGAATTAAAGATGGTGTAAAGTTTTAATCAGGTGGCTAGAATGGTAGAGATACTGGTCACTGAGACCAGACATTCATGGAGGAGGTTTGAGTACAGTGATGTGTCTGGACATAATGAATATGCAGTATCTTTGGGTGGTCCGGGTATATTTGTCCTAAATACACAAGGAAATTTGGGCCTGGAGCTTAAGGAAAGAGTCCAAGTTTAGATGCAGAAGAATATTGTCATAATTGACAAGGAAATAAATTTACTTTGAGATACTCTTTGAAACACCAGGTGGCGTTTTGAATTCTTAGTACAATTTCCAAAATCTAGGTGTATAGAACACACATATCTTCTGCATAACTTACAGTATATTTTAGGTGCAACACATCTATTTAATACCATGCTCTTATTTTTTTATTCTTAGATAGAAGATATGATTTTTTTTTTTTTTTTTTTGGATTAAGAAGAATAAGGTGTGGGAGGCTCGGTGATTCTGAAATTCATGTCTACAAGTGCTGTGACAGAACCTGTTTACCAGCTCACATAAACCCTGCCTGCTGGGTCTTTTGCTTGATTGGCAGCCTTGTAATCCTCTTGTGAGAATTAACAGGGTGGCTTTACCTTTAAATAACATTCATTTCCAGGTGTGAGAGACAAAGGTGTAGCCATGGTGATATGAGATTGTCTAGCCTACCACCTTTTTTAAATCCAGAGTTAATCCCTAAAGCATTTATGAAGCTTTTACATTCTTGTCATATTTCTAATATCTTGAAGCATATACAGGAAGAAAATAACTTTTCTTGGATGAATTATGAACCTGTGTTAGGATTTAGCTTGCCATTAATATTCTGATGCTTAAGTAACATTGAATAACTTTTAATGATTACAAAACCTTTATTGACATTGCTACAATTTGATCTTCACCCTAATCCAAGTGGAGGGAAAGTTGTTACCATTTATTAAGTGAACACACAAGTTAAGAAGGTTGAATAATTTGCTCAAGATCCCACAGACAGTAAGAGTTGGAACCAGGACTTGGACATTAACTTGACTCCAGATGGGTTTTTAAAAAATTTCTACTACACATTTGTGTCTACTTTTACTCATAATATTTCTAAATCTGATATTTAGTATTCCTTCTTTCATAGTCTCAAATGAATAGACTATAAATATTCTTGTTTTTCACCTTTAAACGTTTAATATATTTCAGTATGGGAAATGTGCTATTAAAATGTGCTATTAAACCTTAGGGGAAAATCTGTACATTATAATTTGACATCTATATATATTCTATTGTGTCTTTCCCACCCAGAGTCCAGTTTCCTTTAGCTACAATATATTTGATCCCCTTTACCCACTTCACCCTCTCCCTCCGCCCCCTATATTTGATCCCTTTTACCCCAAATACCTAACCCCTCTTCCCTCTGGTAACCAGTAGTCCATTGTCCATATCCATGAGTCTCTGTTTGTCCTGTTCATTTGTTGAACCATAATTCTTTTTATCTAAACATCAGTTGATGGGCATTTAGGTTGCTTCCATATCTTGACTATTGTAGATTGTGCTGCCATGAATATTGGAGTACATAGATTTTTATGAATTATTTTTTGGTTTTCTTTGGATAAATACCCAGAGGTGCAATTGCTGGGTCAAAAGGTATATCCATTTTTAATTTTTTGAGAAACCTCCATATTGTTTTTTATAGCGGCTATACCAATTTGCAGTCCCACCAACAGTGTATGAGGGTTTCCTCTTCTCTGCATCCTCGCCAATATTTATTGTTTTTGATTTATTGATAATAGCCATTCTGACAGGTGTGAGGTGATATCTCATTGTGATTTTAATTTGCATTTCTCTGATGGTTAATGACCTTGAGCATCTTCTCATACGTCTATTAGCCATCTGCATTTCTTCTTTGGAGAAGTATCTGTTCAGGTCTTCTGCCCATTTTTTAATTGGACTGTTTTTGTTGTTGTTGTTGTTGTTGTTGAGTTGTATGAGTTCTTTATATATTTTGGATATTAACCCTTTATCAGATGTATCTGTTTCTAGTTTTTTAACTGCACATTCAGTGAGACCATCATGTGAAATTATGACCAAGGGGGGATTCTAGCCACGGCTTTCGCAAGCCAACAGATTTACCAAGGAGAGGACGAGCTCTTTTGGAGATCTGCCTTGGATTCTGTTGAAGGGCATGGTCTCTGCTGTGTTATCTCATAAACGCAGCCTGTCTACACACTCATAATTATTAATAGAGAACTTACGTGGTAAAGTCCATGTTTCCAAGACTGATATTAAGATTTTCGACTATCAGGCCTTGTCAGGTTGTATGATCAAATAGGTAAATTACATACACCCTGCAGATATTTCAGGATTTTTCCAGCCTTTTAAAATATAATTTTCAATTTAATATATTAACTTTTTCCATTAGTATTTTGAGTTCACAGGGAGAATATTTCTAATACTTTCTACTACTGAATTATAAATGTAATACCTGTAAATATGTAGTATTGTAAAGACCTGCATTAATTGGATAGTCTCTCACTTGTATGTTTCTTTTGTGGAAACTACATTGGCTGTCTGAGGTCGCAGGTAAAAATGGCTTTGAAAGTGGTCAGTGAGCTGTTGTGGGGGTTCGCTAGCTGCTCTCCATTCCCAGAGAGGAGTTGGGCTTCACTGTCTGAGTCCATTCTACTTGCAGTTCACTATATTTGTCACATGAGGGCAGCATAATCTCATGCAGGCCCGCTGTCCGGTTTGACCTTAAAGGAAACCACATAGCCCAAGGACATGTAAATGGTGTCCTTTTTTTTTTTTTTTTGTACACACAGCTCAACTGAAACACAGGCTGAAAATATTAAAGAGAACAAATAGACTTCAAAATATTTTTCTGATTAAAAATACATATCAAAAGAATGTGATATATACTGGAAAGATAATTTATAATTATGAATTTAAAATTTAGTTTTTTAAAAAGAACACTATATATAGGGACACACACACACACACACACACACACACACACAATGATCTCTTTCCTGTTTGTGGATGGAATCACACGTAGTGGTTAAACCATTGGGCACTAGTGTCGGACTGCTTTGTCTTAATCAATCACAGTATTTTGAGCAAGGTATTTAGCATTTCTCTACCTTAGTTTTCTCAAATACAAAGTGGGAGAAATTATAGTGTGCATTCATAGAGTCGTTAAAGATTAAATGAGATAATACAGGTAGACTGATTTGAATATACTCAACACAAACAAGTGTAGTATAAATGTTTGCATTATATTTATGAGGTAAATGCTTAATTTTTCAAGTTAAAGACCCTCAGTATCAGAGGCCAGTACACAAAGAAGAATTTGAGTAAGATGCTTGGATTGTATTTTACGGTATTTGGTCATAAGGATACTGGAAAAAATATGTTAGAAGTTATGTAAGAGAGGAAAAATATTAGGAAATTTAAGATTTAGGGGAGATATCTCACACATGCCTACACAGAAGAGAAATTTTTCTTCTCAAAGACTCGAACACTTCTTTTTAGTTGGTAATAGAATAGTGACTTTTTCTTACATAGAAACGTATCCATTATCTATGAAAGCAATATCCTAGGAAATAAGACACTAAAAAGTTCTTTTTAAAAAAAGCAATTCAGATTGAGTAAATTCCATCTTGTTGAATTTCAAATCTATATTCAGTAAGCACTTCTCAAGAACTTAGGGAGCTTATAGGAGCTTAACTTTAGAATAATCACACCCAGGAAGGTGAAACCATACAAGTGCCAAAGTGAATGAGGTCAGAGTTTAGAGGAAGAAGAGGGAATACTGAGCCAGAATGCTTATGTGGTAGGACTGGAAGTAGGATTCGAATGTGGCCCTTAAGTGTTGGTTGGGATTTGGAGAGGAAAGGGAAGAAGAAAACTTAAGTGGGTATTAGAGACTTAAGTGTGTCCCCCACCCCCACATTCCTATGTCAAAGCCCTAACCCCTAGTACCTCAGAATGTGACTATATTTGGAGATAGGGACCTTAAAGAGATAAAGTTAAAATCAAATCATAACAGTGGGCCCTGATTATATATCACCACCGTCCTTGTAAGAAGAGATTCTAGCCTCCAGAACTGTGAGAAAATACATTTTTGTTGTTTAAGCCACATGTTTTGTGGTGCTTTGTTGTGGTAGGTACTCCACAGTGGGGGAAATCAAGAACAAAGTTATAGAACTGGAAATATGTGTCAACTGGGAGGAGGACTAAAAAGAAAAAGTGGTTTGGTGTTGGGAAATGTTTAGTTGGCTTCTTAGGGAATCAAAAAAGAAAGAAAAGAGAAGAAAAGAAAAGAAGAGAGGAGAGGAGAGAAGAGAAAAGAAGGAAGGAAGGAAGGAAGGAAGGAAGGAAGGAAGGAAGGAAGGAAGGAAGGAAGGAGGAGAGGGGAGGGGAGGGGAGGGGAGGGAAGGGAAGGAAGGGAAGAGAAGGAAGGGAGGGAAAGGAAGGGAAGGGAAGGAAGGAAGGAGGGAGGGAGGGAGGGAGGGAGGAAAGAAGGAGAGAAGGAAGGAAGGAAGAAAAGGAAAGAAAGAGAGAGAGAGAGAGAGAGAGAGAGAGAGAGAGAGAGAGAGAGAAAACAAATGAAAGAAAAAGAATAAAGAATGAATAAAAAATGATGGTGGGACTTTACCCAGCCAGGTCTGGTCAGAGGTTTGGAGCAGAGGTGGGACCCTGAATGCCCTGTCTGTGGATGCTGAATCTGGGAGTGGTGTGAGAGCTTTCATCAAGCAAAAAGCGAAAGCCACTTTCATGTTAAAGGAATACGGCCTTTGCAAATGAAGGAGGGGGTTACATATAAGTCATAATTTAAAGTAAGAATAGACAATACTTGATAGCAAAGAAAAGAACACTTGAATGCACTGAAGTGGTTTTGAGCCAGGTTAACCAGCATAATAGTGGTACCACTGGTAATGCAAATATACTGAAACCAAACTCAGCCCTATAGGAGGTGATGAGACAGGCTGGATGGAGGTCAAGGCTAGGAATATCATGCATTGATGCTGGAACTAAAAGAATGGGTGAAATCTGTGGGAGAGTGTTTCAAAGGGCAGAGGACTAAACTGGTTGGCTAAAGGACTTTTAAGAATAAGATGTCTACTATTTAATTTATTTAATAGACAAAGGTGTCTACTATCTAGGTTTAAGTCATTTGCATTTCTATCCGTGTCTTCTGTTGCTTCCAAAACTACTATGAAGTTGGATACAAATGCAAATGTCTTGTGTGATTGGTTTAGGGAAAATGCAGGACAAGGATCAAGGATTTGTGTTTCATGTTCGAGTTAGTGCTCAAGACAGAAGAGAAAAAGGACATCCACACAAGGCGATTATCAAATAAGGCTGATTATTCACTGAAAGGCTCTGAGCCAGGGTCACCAGGAGAAAAGTGAGTCTCGACTCCCCCCACCCCATTTAAGAACCCCTGAAGACAGTTGGAGGGGTGACACTCTAACATACAGTCAACTTGGATTTAAATCTCAAAAGACAGACTGCTCACACTTGGGTTGCCCTCAGGTGTTAGCATTATACCATGTTGGTTCTCTTATTTTTTTTCTGTCTTTAGTTAGGCTAGATATTTCATATGTAAAAATGAGTTCAAAAAGAAGACTTAGGAAAAATGGGGCAGCTGTCAAGTATCTGAAGGATTTTTCCGTGGAAAACAGATTAGACGTGGTTTGCATTGCTTCAGAAGGGGAGCAGTATGGAAGGAGCTCGAAGGCAGATTTCAGTTCAGTGTGAAAACTACAATCTTCTAGCTGGCCTCTGCTGGTGACATCTCCCCCACATCATCATCCCCTTCATCTTTCGGCAAAAATTTTTTCATCATGGCTCTTCCTTTCTGAGAAATGTACAACCAAGTAACGCGGTTATCTGACTTACTTTAAAAAAAAAAATGGGTAGGTCAAAGAATAATTATTATAAGCCTTAATTATACTTTTTATAGAAATTTATATCCTTAAAAAACCCTTCCATCCATACTTACAGTTTCTATGTCTATACATGACAAACATATCTAAGGACCCTCAAGCATCAAGAAAAAAAAAAGAGCAATATGGCAGTGACTTATTAAAATATTTTTTTCAAGAAAATTATTCATAAGAGTATTGCTAATGAATTCTATTTAGCTGTCAGCTTTAATTCAGAGCTTTTGTTAATTTTTTCCCCTGTCTCCCGTTCCTACCACTACTGGCTCATAGGGGTGTAAATTCCTGGCATTAGAAATCACAAGACAAATCTTCAAACTTTAAATAGAAGGAGAATTACATGGTTGATCAGAGGCCAAAAATCATAGCCTTTTTGTTTTTTTTATTCTTAGTAGAATGACCAAACAATGGACATTGACAATATGGGTTACAAGAAATATTTCCCAAACATTTTAGCTGGAAAAACAATGGGATAATTACTCTTTCCCACTTCAAAACTTACTGTCCATGAAACCAGTATTACAGTAAAGATCCTAGAAAAGGAAAAAAAAAAAAAAGGCAGTTTGGGAAGAGGAAGTAACACAACTAGTGAGTCTCTTGATTTATAAAGCAATGTAATATTTTGTCTTAAAACACAGGCAGATTACGAAAAGGGAAGAAAGAAGTACCAGCAGTGAATATGAACATTTGATTTCTCAGGAAATCTTTGAGATGGGTCACCATCAAATGAAACAAATTATGGGAAGTCCAGTGTGTCACTATAGGTTAATCTGAGAAAGCCTCAGGAAAGCAGTGATAGCTTAGCTGGGCCTTAAAATATGGATGGGGTTCCCTGAAAATTTTATGCATTCTATCATTTAGCACAGGGTGTTTCAACCTTAGCACAGTTGACATTTTGTGTTGTGGGGGGCTGTCCCGTGCACTGTGGATGTTTAGCAGAACCCCGGCCCCTATCAACTAGATGCTAGTGGCAATTCTACCCCCCCACCACCCTAAGTTGTGACAACCCCAAATATTCCCAGACATTGCCAATGTCCCCTGGGTAGCAGAGTTACCCTTGGTTGAGTATCATTGATTTAGCACATAAAGACCAAACATGTATAATTAGAGAAACTGTCTTCATTTAGTATATCACAAGCAAGCAAAGGAATAGTGATGTGATTCTGGCTTACTTAAAGAAAATTGCCAAGCTTTCTGAAAGAGCTGGCTCGGTTCACTGTCCAGGTGGTGTAGTTGATCCGTCTTGGAAATGCCGATGGTGGGGGCAACTGCAGCTCTCACAGAAGAGTAGGAAATCTTATACCTGCTTTCTTGAGGGCCCAGTGATGACTTTACATTTCCTGAGATTCCCTGAATAGTACATACAGACACAATAATTTCTGATGATTCATTAAAATTACAGTTTGGGAAATGTGAAGCACATTAAAAATACACTAAAGCCTAGTCATGTTTTACTTTCCCACTTCAAATACCAAGTGAATTTATACTTTTTCCATTTTCACTAGTTTCAGTAAACTTGTTAGATGTAGTTTTAGTCATATGCCGGCTGAACAGTAGAGGGTATGACTGTCTTAAATTGACTGGGCAGCTTTGAATAGCTTTTAAAATTTACATTTAAGGAATGACGAGGTGATAAATATGGACTTAAACAAAAACCTGGAGAAAATTATAATAACAAAATGGAATGAGGGGCAAGACAACATAATTACTTGTGGATATGCATCATGGTATAGATGTTCCTACCTTCATATCTGATTACACGGACATTCTCAGAATTTCATAAAGGAACCCAATTTTTCTTGCTTAGTTTCTTTGAATATTAATGTTCAAAATTGGGGTGAATTTTGCCAATTTTAGCTAAAATAATATGTGTCAAAGCAAGAACTCTGGTCCTTATGAGTTCATTTCACATCTCTTAAATACTTTCCATGAGTTGGGCACTGTGATGGAAGCTAGACTAATGAGAATAGAGATTACTCAAGCTGGGTTCCTATCTTCAAAAACCTTATAAGCCATACAGAGGGAGAGTTATACATGAAGACTTTAAGTACAATTCAGTATTATAGGTAGTACAGAATAGGGCCACAAAGAAAGGGGAGATCAGTTATACCAGGTAGATAATAGGAATAATATGATATTCCTATGAGCAGTATGTACTGTCTTACTGTATCCTTGTCAACATGGAGTATTAACTTTTAGCATATTTTGTTAATTTGGTAATAAGCAAAATTGATATCTGGTTTTAGCTTGCATTTATATGTTTGAGGGGTCAATTTTTTAACATATATTTTCATTTGTATTTTCTCTTTGTGATTGTCTTTTATACTCTTTATCCTTATATATTTATTCTTATTCTTATTTATTTTTAGATATTCCGCCTCTACCTTCCTGACCCCACAAGTACGCTCATGCACATGCTCACACAGGTGGACACTGAAACTGCCCTGCCAAATGTCACCCAAAAGAACCTCACTTCTAAATCCGATGCATTAGTTTTACGTCTCACCTTACTGGACTTCTCGTACTGCCAACCCCTTTCCTCCTCTAAAAATTCCATACAGGGCTCCCTCTCTAGCTCCATTCTTGTTTTTATGTGTGAAATCAAAGCCATTCTCACACATAGGTCAAAATTCAGCTGATTTACCTCAAATCTAAGAAAAAAAATTGACTGCTCTCATCTGTGTCTCTACAGTGCCTTATATACTCGTTATACTTTACCTTTTGCTCTATCCTCTACTAGACTGTAAGTTTCTTCAAGAAGAATCTTGTATCTTATCTTTGTGTCCCCAATGCTTGGCACAGAGTACATATTCAATAAATACTTGATAAATATATGCGTCTTTTGTTGTCTAAAGAATATTCAGATTACAGTAAGTGATCATCCTATTGTATTAAATAAAAACACATGCGGAATGTTATGTTCGACTAGATGCTTCAAAAACCAAATCAATACCTTTAAAAGGACATGAATGAACAGGAATCTATCAGAACAAGAGGGACCACCATGACGGAAATCAGACCATGTGTAATACCATCCATAATGGATGATGAGAGCACCACTGCACTTACATTCTGAGGAATTTTCTTCCAATGTTCTTTTCTGTGCATACATTTTTTCATAGAATTTATAGTTTTATGTCCTGCTTTTTTACCTACTATATCATTACCATTTACCTGTGTTATTTATTCTTTGAAAGTATGATTATTAATGACTACATAATGTTCATAATGTTCAATTACATAAATTTACTTAGAATCCATTTTTACCTCTCAGAACTTAGTGACAATTTATTGTGTTTACCTTTATGTATTTTTTTTCTGTAGTTTCATACACAGGAACATGTAGGTATGAACCTGGTCTATTTATACAATGAATGTGCAAGAACTTAAGTAATATTAATTTACTTTCATGTGCCTAAAAAGGTTATATGCTCACTATTAGCATTTCACATTTGAAATTTTATGTCCTATCTATTACTGAAAATAATACTTTGTAAAAACCTTAATGATCGATTTTTTAATCAATTTGGGCATGATTTCTCTCAATTATTTCAATTTAGTCAGATTTTTAATATTCTACAACTTCAATTTGCCATAATTCAATCTTTGGCATGTACTTACAAGAATTGTAATAGAAAAATAATAAATGAAAGTCTAGGGTCCTTAATTTTGCTTATGGTTTTACAAACTATAGAAAAGAATGTAATGCAGTTATAGCTTGGTAATACAACCAAATAGTTAATGTTTTTCCAGTAAAATGGAGATACATGAGTTGATTCCATTGGATTTCTTAATTTGTGTTCTGTGGTTTAGGTCACAAACGTAATCTGAATACTGTGTTCTTTTCTAATATAAAATAGAAATAAAAAAGGCTAAACTGTTTATAGATTTAAATCTTGACCAGACACTGCTGATAACTGAGACCTTAATTCACTCAGTGTTCTTTGGTGAGACAAGGAATTTTGAGGAAGATTACTGTTAGTAATTGTAATGTCTTTGAAAATAGAATATTGTCTCTTATAAGGAAATGGTCAAGGAAGATTTTACATGCTGTAAATTTAGTCTCCAAAGGTGGTTGGATGCTTAAATAGTGTTTGAGATGCTTGAGAGCTTAACTCACTCCTTCAGGAACAGATGACTATATAACTGTAGTCGTGACTGCAGACAGATCTTCCCGGTCTGCCTTTTCAGCAGGAATGCCAAGGATTAGAACAGTGGTTCACAAATTATATAGTGTTATATCAGTCACTTGGAAAGCTTGTTAAATAGGTAGATTCCTGGGGTTCACCCCTAAGGATTCTTCTTCTGTTGGTCTGAGGTGGGAGTCTAAGGATCTAAAAGTTAGAACGCATTCCAGAGACTGTGACAGAGTAGCCTATAGAGCCAAATTTTGTGAAATGCTAGGCAATGTCGTGAATCCTGGTGGTTGTCTTGGGATGGACACAATTATGTAGCTCATTGCTGGAATAAAGTGGAATTTTTAACTCTGCTGAAGACTCTGAATGAATAAAGGAGATTGCTCATTTGGAAAGCTCTCAGCTAGAGCCATAGAATCATGGAATTAAATTTAGAAGAGACTTAAAAAAAATTCATTTGACTCTTCTGGATTTCTGGCTAGTTAACTTTTTAACGTTTCCAGTAATGGAGATTTATTTAATACTGTGGCTGTGCAGCCTCAATTTGGACTGTTCTAAGCATTATAGTCTTCATCCATGTAGCGAGATGAAATTTGCCCTTCTGACATAACCAGGACATAACCACCTATTTTTTCTAAAATATATATATATATATATATATATATATATATATGTTAGATTTTTAAGGTGCTATTATAAAAAGAAGGAAAGAAGGGAGAGGAGTAAAATATTAATTTTAAGTCAAACTCCAAGCATTCTTCCCATTTAAAGTTGTGCTAAAGCTATAGTTTAGTGACATTTATGAGTTTAGACTTATATGTTGCCAATATTGATTTCATTTAAAATCCAGAATTCATAACCAAACTACAACTCAGAATCAAAATTCTACTCTAAATCTGGTCCTATTTTCCTTCTGCAGCAATTAAAGAGGATTGTAAATTAAACATTTTTTCCCCAATTTTTTTAATTTTAAAATTGCTATATGCTTGTTAAAAATTAAATAAAAGGATATAAAAAATTGTCTAAAACTTAATGAATTCTTTTTTCAACCCTTCTTGCCCATTCCATTTCCTTTATCTTGAATTCACTTCCGTTCTTTCAAGAAGCCTTCTCATATTCATTTCATACTGTTTTGAACATTCTTTTACCCCTTTCCCATAATACTTTTTATTCAATGCAATGTTATTATTTCTTGTTCCTCTAATTATCTTTGAATTTATATATATACATATATGTGTGGATATGTATATGTTCATATATGTGAATACATATATACATACATATGTGTGTGTGTATATATATATATACGTGTGTGTGTGTGTGTATAATCTTTCCCTCCACAGGTAGGGTTCTCAAGGATGAAAGCCAAATCTTTGGTTGGTTTGTTCTGTTATTCAGGAAGAACTATATAGTTAGGTTGATGGAGCAACAGTCCATCCCTATTTCTTTGCCTCTGGTGTTAACTTTCTAACAATTTATGCCTGGTCAAATAATATCATATTCTGTGATGGGAACCTGTGGAATCAGAAGGAAAAGAATCTGAATAGCTCCTCGTGTTCTAAAATCTCTAATAGCAAGACCAAGTGCTGCTAGCTAAGCTATGCCGAAGAGGACCAGGGAGGCAGTGTTGACTGAGTATCCAGGATCAAGATGGTGATGAGCGCCGGAAGGAGAGCTGAGAGAGCAGGTTGGGGATTGGCAAGCCTGCGTGTCGAAATAAACTGGTTGAAAGAATACTCATTTTTGTCTTTCCTGAACTCAAGGTGGTTGTTTTTGCAATGTTTGCAGAACCCAAGCAGGGGTCCACAAGGTTTCTTTGATGGCTTCTTCCCTTGGTACTTTCATAGGTGTGTTCCTGTTCTCAGCATAGGTATTTTTAAAGCAGTCTCAGAAATTGTGAGTTAAGTATGTTGGAATGTCTAGCTTTGGTGGAACTTCATTAACCAAGGCTTCAGAGGGCTGCTACCAAAATTGGAATTTCCACTTCCCAGAAAACATTTTGAACTCCTTAAAGCTTTGCTTTCTTATACTAATTTTATTTCTCCCAAAGTGCTGTCATGTAGCAGATACTAAATCTTGTTGAGTTAAATGGAAATTTACCTCTTTTGAATTCAATAAACCTTGAATTAACTGAAATTAATTTTTATAAAATATCCCCTAATATTCTGAATTGAAAATGAGGTGATTAAGGTGACTATCAGATTAATAATTTGAGCATTGTAGTCCAGTACTAGTACTGTGCATTTGCCTTTGTACTGCTTCTAAAATATTGTAGAGTTATCCAGATCCAGGATATTTTCTTACACTTTGGCCATCCTCTGATTTCCTGAACTTAATCTTTTTTGTCTGTGAATGATATTTACAAAGCTTAAAAGATTTTTGGGAAGTAATAGGATTAGATAATAATCCTATTGGAAAAATATGATGCAGTTCTTCAGAATTCCTTAGAATCAAGCCATTAAGCTTTGTAGAATTACTTATTCTTTACTTGTTTAAGTTAATAATCTACATATTAAACCTTTTTTAAAATGTATATGTACAGCTGAGAAAAATGAGAGCTGTTTGGCAAGGGGCACACGTACACACACAAACACACACACACACTGGTAAAGCAGTTTAACTGGTAAATCTCATTTGCTTTCATGTGTTGCGAGGAACCAGTGCATCAGTTTCCAGAAGGAAAAGTCACCGGACCAGGGAGAGTATGCAAAAATCATTAGTAACTGGAGCAGGAGCAACTTCTCTACTTAGAGCAGCCAGCACCTGCCATATTACTGGTTTTCCTTTCTATATTTCTGGAAAGGAGGGGAGGAAAAGAGGGAATGAGGAACTAGCAAGGAGAAAGTGAAAGGAGGAATGTGGGCGTGTGGACATGGTTCAGACTTTAGTCTAGTTACCAGCCGTGAGGGAGAAATGCAGTTCAGCAATTGCTCCGTGTATGTCCATGGGAGACCTTGGGACAGCACCGAGACCTACAGAATGAGGTAAGGAGGTAATGAGGCCTCAGCTTTCTCTTCTTTGAAATCCCATTCATATCATGTCTGGAAAAAATGACCTCACATACACCTCGTTCGGACAATGCCTAGACCTACCGTAATAAGATGACAAGACCTAAATTTTCTCTTCTTTGTAATATTTTTAACATCACAACTCGGAAATCTTACCCCCTACACACCTATATGTACACTTACACACATATACACATGCACATATAGCTATCCACATATACACACGTAATACCTACACCTATACACATACACACTCAGATGTATTTTTTCTCTCCCAGTCCTCAGCCTTTGCCCACAAAGAATCTTGTCCTTCCTTAGCCAAACCACTTTTCCTGTTTTCAAGAGAAAGAGTTCTTTCTATTGTATGAATATGTATGATCCATATTACACTTTGCACCAGTACCATTTTTACAACTATTCTACTGATATTGAGGCCCTGATTTTATAATACTGAATTGTCAGTGTTAAAGTTTTCAATTTTGCTTCCCTTTCACAATGAGCTATATTTCCTTGGGTTCAGAATTATGATATAATACCTTATAAGACAGGGTTTGTCTTTTTGCTGTCGGTACTTTGGCTTCACCTTGACTCTTATACATATTAAACAGAACTATAAGAAATTGCCATTTTTGAAGATTAAATGTGGTCAAATAATGGCAATATCATATGGCTAAGCATAAATATTACATTAATTTTTATTTAGTGACATTATTTTGATCACTTATTAAATTCCTCACATTCTCTTCCTTTTCTTAACCATTTTTCTCTAGATAAAGACTTGGTTTTTTTTTTTTTTTGGATTATCGATTGTTGATGAGGCCACTATGTACATACATAGAGATTTATTTCTATATATGTCACTTCCTTCTTGGGAAGAATCTGAATGATCTTCCTTCTTGGCCTAGATTTGCTCCTCAGAGCACAGATGACCTCAGCATGATCATCTAAGAGCCTCTTTTGGACCCTCTCTGTGTTCTTACTTGGGATGTATTTCACGAGAATTTTGATTTTAAACATTCATTCATCTGCAGGTATGTGTCATGTCACAAATACTATTACTCTTCTTGGATTCAATGTGTGTTCTGAGAAGTCCTTGCAGAAATTGGATGCTTCTCATCTATGTCATCTTCATACATTTGAATATTGGCATTAAACATTTTGCGTATCTGTGTCTACATGCCTGCCCTACAGTGGGGCCCAAGTGCTGTTCCAGCACTGTTCTAAGAATGGGTATTCACAAGCTTGCAGATGATCAGCTGTTTTTTCCCCCCCAGCTTTATTGAAATATCATAGAAAATTAGCTGCTTGTTTTTACATTGTACAATTCAGTGAGTTTTTTTTCAATTATAGTTGGCATACAATAATGTATTCATTTCAGTTGCATAGCATAGTGATTAGAAATTTATATGACTCACAGAGTGATCATTCCACTAAATCTAGTACTCCTCTTCCTCCTAACATATTAGTACAATATTAAGTATTTTCCTTATTCTACACTTTATATCTCCATATCTTTTTTGTATCTATCCATTTGTACTTCTTAATCCTTTGCCCTTTTTTATTATTTTCCTAACCCCCCTCCTATCTAGTAGCCCTCAAAATAGTCTCTGTATCTATGAGTTTATTTTCATTTTTGTTGTTGTTTATTTTGTTCTTTAGATTCCCCATATATGTGAAATCATGTGATATTTGTCTTTCTCTATCTGACTTATTTCATTCAGCACAATACCGTCTAGGTCCATCAAGGAAATATCTTTTTCCATCCCCTTCCTTTTAGTCTGTGTGTGTCTTTTAATCTGAAATGAGTCTCTTGTAGGAGTCTTATTTTCTTATCCATTCAGCACTCTATCTTTTGGTTGGAGCACTTAAGTCATTTCCATTCGAGGCAATTATTGATAAAAATGTAGTTATTACCATTCTTTATTCATGTTTTTGATACATGTTTTTGCTTCTTAAAGAAGTTTCTCCAACATTTCTTGTAATATTGGCTTGATATTGATAAATTTCTTTAGCTTCTTTTTGTCTGGGAAACTCTTTAGCTGTCCTTCAACTCTAAATGATAGCATTGCTGGATAAAGTATTCTTGTTTGTAAATCTTGAGTTTTCATCACATTGAATATTTTTGTGCCAAACCTTTCAGTCCTACAAAGTTTCTTCTGAGAAATCAGTGCTAGTCTAATGAGAGCTCCTTTGTAGGTAACTAACTGCTTTTCTCTTGCTGCTTTTAAGATTCTCACTTTGTATTTAAACTTGGGCATTTTAATTATGATGTGGGCCTCTTTGGGTTCATCTTTTTTGGGACTCTATGAGCTTCCTGGAGTTGTATGCCTATTTCCTTCACCAGGTGAGTTTTTCATCATTATTTCTTCAAATAGCTCTTCAACTTCTGTTTTTCTTTGGATATTTTTACATTTAATTGTGTCCCATAAGCTACTTAAATTATTATTATAATGTTGTCTTTTTTTCTTGCTGTTCTGATTGAGTGTCTTTGGCTTCCCATTCTCTATATCGATGGTTTGATCCTCCTCTTTATCCTCTCTCTTTATTCCTGTTAATATAGTCTTCATCTCAGATAATGTGTTCTTCTTATCTGACTGGTTCTCTTTTATAATTTTTATTTCCATTTTTATATTTTTTATTTCTTTGTTAAAGTTCTCACTGAATTCATCTTCACTTCCCCTAAGTTCATTGAGCATCTTTATAACCAGTGTTTTGAACTGTGCATCTGTGAGATTGCTTGACTCCATTATTCTTGGATCTCTGTTCTGTTCTCTTATATGGTTTCTGCTTCTTTGTCTTTTCATTTTGGCTGCCTCTCTGTGTCTGTTTCTATGATGTACTAAGCAAAGCTCTTAAGTCTCTTGGTCTTATTAGCGTGGCTTTGTGTAGTAGTTGTCCAGTGGCACAGTTCTGAAAGGGGTTCAGCTTAAGGCCAAGCCCCAGCCTGTGTCCTTTCAGGGCCACCTGTTAAGATTCAGGAAGCAGTCCACAGATGCAGTGTTTATTTTGCCCTATCAGCTTGTTTTTGATCAGGTTCAAGATTTGCTGATAGGAGTTGGTGTTGGTTGAATGTTATTATTTTCTTTAGGAGTCTAACCCAACCTTTTTCTTGCCACAACACAGGACTCCTGGGAGTGAGCCTCTTCTAAAGCTTGAGTACCTAACCCTGGGAACTGTTGTTTCATGTCTCAAACCTGCTACCTCTCTTATTCCTATTCCCACAGGCCCAATCTCAGGCATCTCTTCTCTAGTTGGTTTTAACAGCTTTGTAAAGTGTCTTATTCAAATACAGAAAAGAAAAAAGACAATTTTTCTGAAGAGTAGCATCTCTCATGATGTGGTGGTTAATTTTGTGTGTCAGCTTGTCTGGGCCGCAGTGCCAAGATATATATAGTGATACATTATTCTGGATGTTTATATAAGAATGTTTGGGGCTGAAATTAACATTTAAATTGGACTCTGAATAAAACAGATATCCCCTCATAATGTGGGCCTTATCCAGTCAGTTGAAGGCCCGAATAGAACAAAAGATTGATCTCCTTCCAGCAAGAGAGAATTCTGCAACAGACAGCCTGTGCACTTGAAATGCAACACATTGGCTCTTTCACTGAGTCTTCAACCTTATGACTGTAGAACTTGAACTGCAGCACTGGCCCTTCTCTGGGTCTCCAGTATGCTGGATCCCCCAGGGGTTGGGTTTGCCAGCCTCTATAATTGTGTGATCTTAAAATAATCACCAATTCCTTAAAAGATGTTTCTTCCTACAGATATAAATATCCTATTGGTTCTTTTTTATGGAGAACCTTGACTAATACACAGAGAGTGAAAACTGTTTATTTCATGAAGTGTGTATTACAGATTACAGGCATTCTATATATATTAACTTAGAATTCTCAGACAACTCTAGGAGGTAACAGAAATTCAAAAAATTAAGAAATATTCCCCCAAATATCTAGTAAATGACAGACCCTGGCTTGAATTAAGGTTTGTATTATTCCAAATTTCCTTCAACTACATGAACCTGCAAGAAAAAAATACATTTGGTAAGTGATACTTCCCGAGTTCTTATAGTGACTTAATAATGTAATGAACCCTTTATAAACCTTTCTTTTATTAAGGTCTCTATTATTTTCTTCTTTTTTCTTTTCCTTTGTGGACAACAATCTTTTTTGGAAATGTCGACTCGACTAGCATCCATTCTTTTCCCTAGTAGAACCTGATTTCTTTGAGAATTAACCTCTTTCTCATTGTGTATAATTGTAGTGGGAGGGAAAGTCTAGACTGTTCCTCTCCCACTGCCTTCAAGTGCTGGCAGGCGAGCTTGTTGTCCAAGTGTTCATTGGAAATTTCCTCCCAAGACTTTGAAGTCTGAGCAAGTGATATAAGGACAGACAGAACAGCCAGAAAACTTTTATAGCAACAATAGCTATTTCACTGTTAGGGCAGTTATTTCTTCCTGCTTCTTCATTTATTGTCTTGCAGAGCACCCTCAGTTTCTTTCTATGCCAAGTCTGGTCTCCTAACTTTCTGTATTCTCTTTGAGACTTCAGTATCCTGCTTTGGCCACTTACCAGGTGACTCAAATAGCTGCCAGCATTGACAGACCCACAGCAAGAGAGGATACCCTAGGCAAAAGTCTAAAAAATGCTACTGAGCTATTACTAACCTATACTCGTGGCTGGAACAGAACCGAGAGTGAAGGAGGGAATGAATGGATTATTAACCTCGTAAAGCTGTATGAGCAATTATGTGTGCATATGATTTTTCTCGAAATATTGGCAGAAGGGTGCCCTATATTGGAATCACATGTTCTCAAATTTGGGAACTCACAGAAATTGTTATCTCAACCCCTGACGAACAGAGAATTAGACCATTTGTCTGCAAAATAGAAATATCTGTTAAAAGCACAGGCTGAAAATCCTAGCTTGAATTCTTCGGTAGTCCCACAGTTGCGTGGAACTTTCACGTAGAAATTGAGGACACAATTGCTCTAGTTTGGTATCTAGTCTCTTTTCAGCTACTAAATTTTGTTACTAAATGTGAATTTTCAGGAACAGAAATTCCTTTGTTGAAGTGATATAGTCTCAACATCAGATTAGGTCAACAGTGTGGGTGCATATCAATGACTTCAGTTTAATGTTTTACTGTTGTTGACTATTTTAGTTATTGCTTTAGTTATATTTGACATTTTATTGAGCTTGTTTGTAATTTTCCGATGTATCATTGTCAATTTAGGGATTTTTAAAAGTGTTATTTATTGAGTCATACATTACAGCTTTGGCTCATTAGGCATTTACTTTCATTTTTTTGTCTTCATTTTTAAACTGAATTTTAAAATGTATTTTAAGAAGTTATTTATGATATCCTATACTTAGGATAATCATGCGATTTTTTCCTTATTAAGTATTTATTATAATTACATTTAAAAGGAGTAATAAATATTTTTTTGTTTGTTTCAATATGTGGTGGTGCTATTTTTTCATATTTACTGTGAATGATAACATTGAATTTCATAAGTTTTGTGACAGAAATAGTCTGTGAAGAAGGGAGAATTTCTAAGACATTATTTTAAGGAAAGTTAATCTGGGCTTTTTGCTTTGCTTTGCTTTTAAGAGACAATGATTATAAGTATCTGAGGGGATAATAGTCTGTTGATATGTGGTGTTTCATGAACATGCTTCACTTGGATTCTCTCTATGTTTCATTTCACTTCTTGGGATTCTAATTATTTGCTTATGAGAAGAATGAATTTCTAATAGTTATTTTGAGAAGGTCAGAGAATACATGGGGAATGACTCAAAGGCAGTGTGGCAGGCTCAGTTTATATCTAAGACAAATAAAGTTTAGTTTTACTCTTTTCTAATTTTGTATAAATGCAACCATACTGCACGTTTTTTATTATGCCTTGCTTCTTTCCCTCACCTTTTTTCCTAAAATTCACCCATATTTTTGTAAATAGCTCCAGCTATGTGGTTGGTTGGTTCATTTTCACTCTTGTATAGTATTTCATTGTATGACTATAACATAATTTGTTTATCCATGCAATTATTGATGGCCATTTGGGCTAGTTTCAGTTTTTAAATACTGAATATTGTGACTAAGAACATTATTGCATGTATATGCTGATGTTCCATAGCCTTGAATTTCTAAGAATGGAATTATTGTGCCCAAGCTAATGATCACTTAAACTATAGTGGATAATAAAATGCTGAACAGTTTCTAAACGAGTTAATCCACTTTATACTTCCAGCTTCTGTGTATAAATATTTCTGTGACTCTACATCTTCAACATGGTTTTATTAGTACTTCAAATTTTTGCCAATCCTGAGGTTGTGTACTGGTATCCCATTGTGGTTTTAAATGCTGATTGCTATAAAAAGATTAAGTATGTTTTCATATATTTGCTGGCTATTTAAATTTTCTGTTTATTTAAATGCTTTAAGGTCTCTTACCTTCCTATTGGGTTGTCTACCTTGTTCTCATTGATTTATAGGAGCAGTTTATATATATTCCAGAATTAAGTTTTTTAATGTTTAAATATTTTAATGCTGTTGGAATTTGTACCTTTTTAAAATGTAAATTTGTAATTTTAACAAACCAAATTCAGTAATACATAGAATGGATCAAACATTATGGCCAAATTGGTTATTTCCCAAGAATGCCATATAAGGAAATAAGTTGTTATAATTCACCACAGTAACAGCTTAAAGGAAAAAATAATATGCATTTAAGGTTTCTTCATGTCTTTTAAAGGCTTGATAGCTCACTTATTTTTAGGGCTGATAGAAGTTAAGAGAACTTTCAAAATTCTTGTAAGAATCACAATGCCTCAGATATTCTGTCCTATCCAAAGCTTGTAATGCTGTAGGAGAAAGATCTCATAAAAGATATTATTCTGCAAGAGTGCTAGAAACAACAATTCTAAAGTCAAATGATTTGACTTGATTCTGTAGGCAAAGAAGTATCCACACTGTTGACTACCAGCATCCTTCTGTATTAGGGATATTGTAATAAAACACCTCTGAAAAGACACTTCATTCATTAAGAAAGTCAACGCATATTTTTGGTGTGTCTGCTTAGTGCCAGATAGTATGCTTGTTAGGCATTCAATAAACACCAGGTCATTTGATAAGACTTTATAAATAACATTTAATTTTTCTATTTTCCAAATTTTCTCATTCTCGTTGCCATTTCTAACATCTCTACCTGGGATCATGGTTTTACTCTGTATTCCTGTCTGATTGAATAACACATATAGGAAATTTAAAGGCAGCCATTAGGGAGGAAGGGGAAAGATGATTGAGTAAAAATACATTTTATTTCTAAATAAACCAATGGGAAAATGGAGCAAAATCTCAAATTATTAATAAACTGTTCCAAACATTACTTTGAAAGTTTAGCTTTCAAATGACACATTGACACCTATTTAACTAGGAAGCGCAGCTCACTACCAGCATTTAATTTTACTTAGACATGCTCTTTGAGGCTGAAGCAACTCTGATGACTGGCTTTCAATGTGAAAATAAAATATAAAAACTGTTCTTGGAGTTATTTCTAAACAGAACGTATCTCTAATTCAATGTAACAAATGTATACATAAATCGGATTTATCAAATGAATCTCGGGCTAACAGCTGTTCAAAAACGATATTAACATCACACATAGGAATGCTATGTTTTTTAGGGTTTGACATTTTCAGTGATCAAGAATCACTGTATTTTGTAAATGGAAGTACTGCTACTAAAAACAGAATACTATAAAGCGAATGTCATTTGTTTTCTAAGACTATCAATATATTAGAGCAATGCGAAAATAATAATAAAAGTGAGATATTTTGTGGCAAACTTTGGGGTAAGGTTAGGACTGTAATCTGTGAATTATCTTGGGGTAAACGCTGCAGCTGCAAGAGCTACCAGCGAATATTCTCGGGGCAAATGGGTTAACTTGTAAAGTAGCAGATTACTTATGTGCACATTCATTCAATAAATGATTACCAAGTGCCTGTTGTTTGCCAGGCACCGTAACAAGTGCTGGGGACACAAGAGTCATCAAAATAGCCAGAGATAACAAACTATGCAAGCAAAGCAATTAAAATGTAACCAGCCATGAAAACAACGAGGAAGTACAGGGATATATGGGAGCACATAAAACATGGAGAGGTTAGCCTGATAAAGGAGAAGGGATGGTGAGAGGTGTGGGAGGAGAGATGTGTGACACCAGTACATGAGAAAATATACATTACTTCAGTGAAACAAAGAGAAGTATGAGTGATGGGATAGAAGAGCATGTAGGGCTCCTTATGGGAGGGATGATGAAAAGTGAGCCTAGACAGGTGATTTAAAGCAATGTGAAAACTTTTTGATTTGTCCTAAGAGCATTGGAGAACCATTAAAAGATTTTTTGCAAGGTAGTAATTTGACTAGATTTGCATTTTGCAAAGATTCTTTGGCTAGAGAGTGGAAAAAATGAAATGGAATGGTGGGGGTGAAGGAATCTAAAAAACCAGGTGACATATTTTCAGTAATTCAGGTGAGAGATGATTACTCTCACCTGATCACAAGATTAATGAGGATGAGTATGAAGGCAAATGGATGAATTCAACAGTTTAAATGTGCTGTTCGTATAGAGCGAAAGGGTTACGGAGGACAGTTCAAGAGATGACTCGCTGGATTTGGCTTAATCTGTCCTCTCTAGGAGAAGATAGTTGCATCTGGGAAATTTGGATCTTAGGAACACATGGTCCTTGCTGCCAACCAAGCTTCCATTAGATACATGTGTGGAGAAGAGGGTTTCCTTCGGTTTCATGTTTCCAACTTTGTGAAGAGAAAGGATTCTTTGTTTACTCATCCCCCGTTGAAGAAGGAGTTCTATCTCCAATA
The DNA here is from genome assembly GCA_004027375.1 of Macroglossus sobrinus. Taxonomy (NCBI): domain Eukaryota; kingdom Metazoa; phylum Chordata; class Mammalia; order Chiroptera; family Pteropodidae; genus Macroglossus; species Macroglossus sobrinus. Next base: position 470,562 of record PVKZ01000098.1, on the reverse strand, counting down.
TACGTATTAAGAAGAAGCTAAAATCAAGTTGCCTTTCTGACTTGATGGAGATGAAGAAAGGACAAAGGAAGGTCTGTGGGTCGCTGTTACCCAAGGGTTGGGGAAAGTAGGGATCCTGGTATGGCCAAGTCGGGGCTACTGATATCGAGCTTCATTCACTGAAACTCCCAGACTGATAGGATGCGTCCAAGGGAGCCTAGAAGCCTCCTAGATAAGAGCACATCCACGACAGTCTTAAATCTTATAGAAAAAAAGGCGCATCTTAAGTACAGCAGAATGTTTGCAGTGTAGAGGTCAAAGTATGGGCTCTCTAGTGGGAAGGTTCATTTCAACTCCACCACTCCATGGCCCAGTTTCCTTATTTGTAAAAAGGATAACTTCTCTATATATCTGATATGGTTGTTCTGAGGATTAAATGAATTAATATAGACAAAGCACTTTGAACGTTCTCTAACACATAACGATAAATATTAGTTGTTATTATTATTACTTTTTTAGTTCAGCTCTTCGTGGAATTCACACCTGAGCCTTGAGGTGGAGATGTGGGTGGCGAGGAGTAGGTGAAAATAATAATGGAATAATGATTTTTGACTAAACTCTCACTAATATATTAGGGTACAAAAATCACCAAAAAAGGAGTGTGTGTGGTGATGCCAGACATGCCAGGGGACCCAGCGGGGCAGGCTGGATGGAGAAGGTGGTGGCTCACCCCGGACACCGGAGGAAGGCTGTAGTGTACCTCACTGAAGGAGGCCAGGTCCCCAAAATGCAGGTCAAAGTCATCCCTTGTGTTTTAAGTTAGCTTCTACTGTTTGGCATATGATATTTCATCTTAGAGGAGCATGTTACTGATAAAAAAAACAAAAACAAAAACGTGACTTATTTCTGAATAGCAAATAAGGTGATGGGGGCAATCTGAGCCAAGTCCTCAATTGTGTTGCTGCTAAAGTACGTCACGTACATGCCACTTGCTCAGTAGGAAAGACTACTGGCAGACTGACAAAATGAATCACTGCTGAAATATATTTAATCAGAATTAGAGAGCAGTACGAGAGCTAGAATCTAACAGGAAATAAGCCCCATGGGTCATTCTGAGTTATAACTTTTTCAATGTGTCTGTATGAGTTTAAGTTTATTTGAATAATATGAGGATGTACTGTATTGAGCAAGGGGATGACTTTTTCTGTGACATACGGGAAAGTTTTCTTTTATCACTCAGGTTTTATCGTCTGATGTTTTACTTTTTATACAAGCCTTTTCCCCTTCACAGTAGAGTAGTTTTAGTCAATGTTTTTTCAAGATATGACTAACTTTTATTCTGTTGTCTTTAAAAAAGTTAAATAGTCACAATGATTTTTTTAAAAAGTCCGAATAGATCCTACTCTGCGCAACATTGAAAACTCATTCTTACTTTTTATTTGAAACTTGAAGAATAAATCAGATTGATACTTTCCAGTCTTTGGCTTTCAAAGTACATTTTGCAATCCTTTTATCACTCTGTATTCAGAGAAGTATTTTTAGCATTCAAATATGAGCATATAATTTTCCTGTCAAGACTGTGCAGTGGTACCCACAGGCCTGAAACATACCAGGCCTGCCCCAGCCTGGCACATACTTTCCATTCAGCTCCTAATATGATCCTCTTTGCCTCTGTGTCCAGTCACACCGGACTGACTTCTTCTCTTGGGTGCACAGTCTGTTTTCTAGGTGAGATATTAGAAACCCAAGTTCAGACAGAGGCAGACTGATGTAAAGTGAAACAGGTCGGATGTAAGAAAGTGGGGAGTGATGGTGGTTGTGGCACACTGGAACACACTCTCATGAAAGCATTGGTTTAGCTGATCACTGCCATGTATTAGAGTCTCTCGTTTTTCAAGAAATCTGGAAATCTGATTTTTTCCCTAATCTCAAAGTTCTTAAATGTTGGTGACTACTTTCTTTTTCTTTCATTTTCTTTCTTTCTTTCTTTCTTTCTTTCTTTCTTTCTTTCTTTCTTTCTTTCTTTCTTTCTTTCTTTCTTTCTTTCTTTCTTTCTTTCTTTCTTTCTTTCTTTCTCTCTTTCTCTCTTTCTCTCTTTCTCTCTTTCTCTCTTTCTCTCTTTCTCTCTCTCTCTGTCCCTCTCTCTTTCTTTCTCTCTTTCTCTCTTTCTTTCTCTCTTTCTTCTTTCTCTCTTTCTTTCTTTTCTTTCTTATTATTTATGCCTACAGCACCTGGTCTTCCTAGGTGGTCTCCTATCCAAGTACTAACCAGGCCCGACCCTGCTTAGCTTCCGAGATCAGATGGGACCAGGCTTGTTCAGGGTGGCATGGCCGTAGACCATGGTGACTAGTTTTTTAAGTGCTATGAAAGTCAATAAATGATTCTGCTTACTACATTTGTTTCCGTAGGCAGCCAGACTGCTAACTCTTTTAAAGACACTAGTCCTTGTTGTCATTCCTCTCCTCTCCCTAGGCCTTAGCTTCTCATCTCAGCAGATTCTCTTGCTCTTCCTTTTGCAACATGCATCATACTTTTTCGAGTCATCATCCTCATTAGACTCTTACAAATTTCATGAGGTTAGCGACCGTGCACACCTATTTGTATTGTTTCTAAAACAATGGTTGGGACATAAAAGGCCACGCAATGGATATTTGTGAATCTAATTTAAATGGATTATAAAATTATCTTCATTATATTAATGTTAGGTATATCTATGCTATATTATACCCATGTTATAGATTGAGAAATTGTAATACTGTGGGCTTAAATTGACCTTTTTGAGGTCATTCAACCCTTAGTAATAAACCCATCTTCTGAGATCATAGCTCTTGCCATTGGGCCATGCTGTCTTTCTTAGTAATCCTTAGGTTTTCATAATATTGGAAGTTTGAAAGCTTTGACCATAAAAAGATCATAAAAAATGTTTATTTTCTTTGAATCAATAATGCTATTTCTAGGATTCTCTTAAATTATTTAAAACTAATTCTGAATGTGTGTTTACACGTTTGTTATATAGACAGAGAGATATCAAAAGGAAATCTAGGAAAGCAAAAACAAACAGTATTGCTAAAACACATAAAGAACATGTTTAATTTGGAAAAATGTTTTTTTTATGGATTTAATGCTTTCATGTACAATTAACATTTAATTAGGTTATAGTAATGATTAATTGTCTGACCCATACATACATTATTCTGAATTTCTTTGTCCCATTACAGGAGATGAAAGTAAATCTCGATTGCCTAAGAAGCCTATTTTTTTTAAATCCCCATATTGGTCATGTTGGCATCTATGGACATGCTGAGGAGATAGAAGAAGGGAATGAGAAAAATAAAATACAGAAAGTAGAAGAAAAAAAAAACAAGTTCTAGAGCTGAGAAAATAAATGAATTATAAGAAAATAATAAGCAATAATTTGTTATTTTATGGGTCTATTTTTAAATTATCATCAAAAAGAGCAAAAGATTTCAAGAGGGCAATTTGTTGCTATAGTTCAAGATCATAAAAAATGTTCATTTTATTTGTATCAATAATGCTTTTTCTAGGATTCTCTTCTAAGGAAATAAATATATTCAAAATAGGTAAATGGTTTTATAAATTATGGTATATCCCAACAATAGAACATCACAAAGTTACTAATGATGTTTTAAAAAATAATAAATGATGTAAATAAATGGTCATTGTATAGGGTTAAGTAAGAAAAAAATTCAAATCTTCATAATACATGTAATCCCAATGTTAAGAAAAAAGTGAAAATAAAAGACTATAAAATAAATACTCTAAAATTTGTTATGGATGGGCAATAAAATTTTGATTAATTGTATTTTTTTAAAAGTTCTGAACTTTATAGATGTTAAATAAAGAAGAAAATTAAATTAGGGGATATATCCTTTAAGGCAAGTCATAAACACCTAAATGAAACATGTGTTAAGGAAAGGCAATATTCTCCCTAACTCTGACTTTCTTTCACATTGATTGTATAAATTCCTCCTCTATTTTTGGCATTTAAAAAAATGTGTAGAATCAAAATAAAACAACTAGAGTGTATAAATCTCTATATTATGCCAAATAATGGCTCCTCAAAAAGATTCACATTCTAATTCCCCAAACCTGTGAAAATGCTACTTATATGACAAAATGAACTTCATGGATGTGGTTCAGTTAAGGATCCTGAGCCTGGGAGATTGTCCTGGATTATTTAGATGGGCCCAATATAAACTCAAGGGTGCTCAGAAGAGGGTGTCAGGAAAGTCATAGTAGTAGAAGAAGATGAGAGAGGAAGGGAAAGAGGGAAAGAAAGAGAGGAGAAGAAAGATTTGAAGATGCTATACTTCTGGCTTCAAGGATGGACCATAAACTAAGAAATGCAGGTGTCCTCCAGAAACCATAAAACATAAGGAAATTGGTTCTTCCCTAGAGTTTCCAGAGGGAATGCAACCACACTGACTTCCAGACTCCTTGATTTTAGGACTTCTGATCTCAAAACTGAAAGATAGTAAATTTGTATTGTTCTAAGCTACTAAATTTATGGTAATTTGTTGACAGCACCAATAAGGAACTAATAGCATCCTGAATTTTCTGGTAAGAGGGTAGAGTTATTAATACTAGATTCTAAAAACATTTTATTATAGAAGCTTTTAATCATACATAAAACTTACAATCATATTGAAAGAATAGTTTAATGAATCCCTTAGTACCCATCATTTAGTTTCAGAAATTAACAACATTTAAACAATATTTTATCTGTTTCCTAACTTTATTTTCTTTTTGCTGGAGTATAGCACTTTTTAGCTAATCATAGATATCATGTCATTTTACTTGTTACTACTTCAATATGTATCTTCAATGATAAAAACCATTTTAAAACTTAATCCCATGTGACTATGACATCTAGCAAAATTAATAATTCCTTAATAACATCTAATACCCAGGTCATATTCAAATTTCTCACATTATCTTCCAAATGTACTTTTACAGTTGGTTTATTAGAATCAAGATGTGAACAAAGCTCACACATTAGTCTCTTAGTTGCTTTTATTCTGTAACAATAACCTTCACCACCCTGCCGACACTATTTTTCTATCAGTCAGTTGTTGAAGAAACTGGGTATTTGTTCTATAAAATAGCCTACATTCTGGATTTGGTGATTGCTATTTATGTTTTTCCTCTTTTCTTCGTATTTCCTATAAACTGGTGGTTAGACCTAGAGGCTTAATGCTATTGACTAGCTCCATGTCTCAGTCAGGTCAGGCCATCATACCCAAATTACACTGACTTGGTTGCTTAAGCAACAGATGTTCATTTTTTTCACTCTTTAGTAGGCTAGGAAGCACAATAAGAAGATGCTAGAAAGGTAGATTTTATTCTGAGGCCCCTTCTCTTGGCTTGTAGGTGACCACAATCTCACTGTGTGCTCACATGACCTCTTTTTTTTGTGAACTTGCAGGGATGGAAAGAGAATAAACCAAAGGCCGCTAATCCCATCATGAAGGCCCCACCCTCATGACCTCAACTAGCCCAAGTAACATCGCCAAATTTCATATTTGGCATTAAGGCTTAAACCAATGAATTTGGTGAAGACACAGTTTGATTTATAACAATCCAATTCAGTGGCTCTGTTTATTGGCAAAAATATATTGCACAGATGCAATATATTCATCACATCATGAGATATGTTTTGTTGACTTGCATTTAGTGAGACTAAAATGAAATGCAGTCCACTTGATCTTTCCAGGTTCACAGGAGCATTTGTATCCATTGATAACATGTATTGTTTTATTACAAGACATTTAACTTGAAAAGTTAAGAGTGCAATAGTCAAAGAATGATAACAAGAGTATATAATTTTCAAACAAGCAGAGGGAAGGAAAACGGAATGACAAAAAAGTCATCTCCATTTCCCACTCCCCAAAAAAAGGAAAGGAGGAGAGAAACAAAACAGAACAGATGGTACAATTAGAAATAACAAAATAATATGGTAGATTTAAATTTAAATCTATTTCATAGCTCTGCTTGGAGGATAATACATTTAAATGTTTGGCACCGTGCCTGAAACTTATGTAAGTGCCTCCAAAATATGATTTAAAAAGAAAATGAGTATAGCCATTCGTTGAGAGAGAATCTGGAGGTAGGCTGGATCCTGCCCATTTGCCAGGCCTTGACAACATCCATATCTGCAGTGAAATGAAGATGAACCTAAGGAAATACACTGAAATTGAAGAGCAAGTAAAATAGGGAGTGTGAGAACAAGCAGAATAGGCATAATTCTAGTCTACTCTTTTTTTGCAAGTAAAATAAAGACGTGTGAGTTGGCAGTATCTGCATCTTTATGAATATTGTACAGATAACACAATTACAGGTTATTTTAAGTAACTAAAAGTAATAAACTCTTTGGTAAATTCAGATTCCAAATAGATTTCTTTTTTGCTAGAGTTGTTTATTGAGTATATACTATCACAAATAGTATTTTCAATTATAAATGTAAAAATTAATGAAACAACCTTATATAGAATTTGGGAAATAAAGAGAGAAGAATCATCTCCCAAAATTCATAAATTGAACACAGTTATTGCTGATGTTTCAGAATCTCTTGTTTAAGTTTCTCTAATCATCCACCTCTATATAATCGTTTTTTACATATTTATAATCATAAAAATGTACAATTTTATATTATGCTTTTTAAAAATTTAATTCACACAAGCATTTTTTTCATTGCCATAGTCATAAATTCTGGAATATTACATTCAGTCTAACATTTATAATATTTACTTTACTTTCAGTAATTAAAATTATGTTCAGCTTTGTAGAATACATCATGATGAGATGAACAACTTTGCACATTTTTCATAATTTGGTATTGTTTCCTTCCAGATCTCACACTTTATTTTTAAATGCTGGACAATGCTATAAAATCAGACGTTTCAAATTACAAATGACTCTAATTAGAACTTTTAGGTGGCAAATAAAAAAACACTAGTAATTCTCAGCCAAAGTTAAAAAAAGCAAAAATTCTAAATTATTGAGAATAACATTTATTATAAATTCATGTCAAGGAAAGTGAAAACCCCAAAACCCCACTTGAGAGTCATTTTAAAGTATTTCCAATGATTTTTTAAAAAGAATGAAATCATCAATTTTAGATAAAGTTCATAAAATATTAGAATTACCTCGTTTTACATCATTAAAAAAATACCAAAAAAATGAGTAAAAAGCATACATAGACTCCTAGGATTTTGTTCAGATTATTAAAATTGGTTATTGGCTGCTTTTTCTGCTTTATTATTGATTATCATATAACTGAGGTCCATATAACTAATGATATTTCCACTGTAACTCTAAATGAGAACTATTTCAGTTTGTTGTGTCAGCTATGTGATACTCATCCACTTCATGTATTTCTTTGTGTAGAAAAACTCCCCAAATTATTAACATATTCAAATCACATTCCATGTAGACTAAGTAGTGACCACGCAACGGATTGAGTTAAATTTTGGTATTTTTATACAAAAATGATGAAATCTTTAATTCAGGAAACTAATTTTCAGGTAAATTAGTTTCTTTAGTTTAAGATTATTATTTCAGTATGAATCTTTTGGATGCCTCACCTCTAGGAATTTAGCGGTCTTCCTGTTTGGCAGACCAGGCTTGAACACATTAAACTGTTGGGAAAAATATAAGAACATGAAATCCAATGTTAAAACATGGCAAATGTTAGTATTAATGTTTTTTTTTTTTTTAAGGAGAGTACGAAAACAGGCGCCATGTGTCCATGATAAAAGTCCAGTTGAATGGATAATGATCAAAGCCAAGTCACTGCCTTTAGTGAACTCACAATTCGTAGGATTCACATAATCAAGATATGTTTTCATTTTTCCTTGCCACTGTACATGATTTATTTATTGGTAAGAATGAGAGAATTCTGTTTTGCGGTAGACCAACTAAAGGCTATTCCGGTCCTCTCGGTGAAAGATTATGACAGGACCAAAGTAAGGCAGTGGGCGAGGTGATTTCCAGCACAGGAAATCTTTCCAATGTAGGAACAACAGGATTTCCTTCCTTGTTTCTTGCTTGTTGGAGAATGAAGTGAAGAAGAGATTGTTTTAGAAGCCTAAATCTTGGGTGAGCAAAGACTGGAAATGGAATTTAGAATCAGTTATTACAATGAGAGTTGATATGTGATGATTGAGAATGTGAGATGAGAGGAAAGGAAGAATCTAATACATTTGAGTGGAAACATAAAAAAAGAAGAAACACCACTGTGTTTTTTTTCCAGATTGTGCCTTCACATTAAAATTCAGAATTGAGTAAACATTGACAATTTTTAAATGGTCAACTCTGCTGGCACATTCATGTGCCAATTACTAACCATTCTCAGATGATGTGTTAAAACCAATGTTGTCTCTGGAACAGATGTTCTAAAATACTCATCTGACAAAGATGGGAAAATTCTTTCTTATGAACAAAAACAGATTTTGAATATTTATCATGGTTTTCTTGGGGTGATTTTATGGATGATTTTTATTCTTTTATGTTTCTCTATATTTTAAGTTTTCTAAAATTAGCATTTGCTTTCTTAAAAGATATATTTTAAAGGAAAGTTTTTACAAACTAATCACAAATATTTTCTCAGTGAATGGCTTATTTAACTTTCCTATTAGCACCTGCACTTCTTAGTTTCTTGGCTCTGTGCCTAGGTTATTGGAAGTCAAAACATGTTTTTGAGTAAGCTAAATATTTTTAAGATGACTTTGAAACAGATTTTCTACATTAAAGTGCTGTAACTGTTACACTATATTGCATGTAGGCAGGATACAGTGTGTATGGGTGATTTCCACTAAGGAGATACCTATGTCATGATTAGAGTAAAAGTAGTGGATGGAAATTCTTTACTTGTTTGCTTGAAAATTTAATGTTTTAAATGAAAGTGATAAAGAAAAACACTGTGAGTTTAATTATGACAGGAAGAAATGGTTGCGAAAATATAAAAATTGTGAAACTTGGGAGTTATATATGTGGTATCTTGAATTCATAGATAATGCAGAATTGTAAAATGATGATAAACAAAATTTCATTTTTTAAAATTTCCTCCCTCCTGTCCTCCTACCACCCTTCTTTCCTCCCTCTGCCTTTCTTCCTCTCCTCTCCTCTCCTCTCCTCTCCTCTCCTCTCCTCCTCTCTCTCTCTCTCTCTTTTTCTCTCTCTCTCTCTCTTTTTCTCTTCCTCCCTTTCTTTTTTCTCTTTTCTTTCTTGTGAGTTTCAGAATAATCAGAATTAGGCAGAGATAGGTTTACTATTTTGGGACGGGGAACTAAAATTAATGGGGCAAAGAAATAAAACAGAACTACTTCATAACTATTTTGTTTTCATCTTCTAAGAGGATGATATTTAAACTTTGGGTGGCGAACAGACAATGTAATATGTATATGATGTATTATTGAATTGTACACATGAAACCTATTTGATTTTATTAACCAATGTCACCCCAATAATTTTAATTAAAAAAATAAAAAAGAAATAAACTGACATGCTGGTGTGTGTTAATTGGTGGTTGTAAAGAGAAAATTGAAACTGAGGTGGGGAACTTAAGAAAAGCAATGGCAGTATATAATATTGGGGAAAAAATACAGAGTCTGGTATTAAACCAGGATTTGCATTTATGCCTCATTAGATATGTGACTAGCAAGCTGCTTAATCTGATCAAGCTAAGCATCTAATGTTTCACTTTCTTCATCTTTAAGGTAGAAATAATGCCTACTGGAGGATTAAAAGGTAGGATGAAATGAAATACTATGTGAAGCTTATTTCATAGTGCTTAAGGTTTCTTCTTCCCCTAAACTATAACTAATAACTTCAGACTGCTTTCACACTACGGGTCCAGCTGAATTACAACTTAGTTTCTAAAAGCACTTTGAAATGTGACCATAAAGCTCTCTGTTGGTAGTCTTTGAGAACTTGTGTAGGTACGACAGAAGTCTAGAGAAGAAGAGTTGTTCAGATATTTTTAAAAAGAAGAAAATGGTAGAGCTTGGTTTTTTACTAGGTTTCTAACTAGTAAACATCACATCAATCCTTGGTGAAACTTTCTAGACTCTATTATTGAATGGATAGCTTAGGAAAATTTAAAAAATGTAGTTTCCATGAGAATCCAACATGAGTTCCAAAAGAACAAGTCATGCTAAACAAATGAATTTGGTTTCTGCTAGGGCAACGAGATTGATAGATGAAGGGCATACTATAGAAACCACATGACTCCAATGGTCTAAGGCATCTGAAAAAGTGACAGTGGGAAGGTGCCATAACCTATGATTACTGAGAGAGGGCACTTAACCCCCAATTGGTCACTTATTCACATCCTCAGGGATATTTTTTAGAGCCAAGGCTAAGCCTTTACATCCCTCCTTAGAATAATTTCATCTTGCTGACTTTAGATGTGTTCTTCTGGCTTGTACATTTATGTGAAGTTTTGTTAGCTTTCACTTTCAGCTTTGTGCCACTTAAAAAGTTAAGACTCCTTTTAGTAGAAGACTCGGATGATCCCTTCTGGCTTATGAATCTGTTTCATAGACAAGGTATTGATTGCCTTTCTTCATAAAAAGAACATGGTGTATTTCTTGCAAGCAATATGACTTTGTATATTAGTTAATATTTTGGCTCTGTTAACTATTTAAGATAGTCATAGAAACCTAGTAGAATAAAAAAAGAATCTTAGACTTGGCATCTATCTCTAAGCTAATTCTGAAATAAACATTAATATTTAAAACTACATCCAGATTCAAAGGCAAACAATTGTGTGTACTTCATTCAACCTAAGAGGTAGGAAAAAAGAAAAGTCAAAACGTGTGCTTTTAAGCTATAAATTTCACCTTCGATAATTAATTTTGACATTTATTAAAATTATGTATTCAAGTAGTGACTGGTATAAATACAAATATGTTTGAATATAAAGATAAAGACTACAGATTAAGTCAGTCCATACTGAGGTACATTCATTTTGCACCATTTCTCTGAATTCTTTATATATTAGAAAACAGTCAGCCAAACAAGGTTTTCAGCTTGGTTCACTCAGGTCTCTGGCTTCCGTTTCATCATTCTATTACAGAAGGCATTTCAGGTAGAAGTGCTTGCCCTGAGGCCGAGGAGGTTGTGTGGGCTCAAGCACCTGCATGTTCACTCTCAGTGAAAATACCTTACCTCTAAAGGAGTTTATAATTAGTAACAGTTTGAAAGCTCTCACTGTAAGTGGGAGAAACTATTTAGGGATTAGGTTGGGTGTGGGTAAGAAACGGGGTGATGAAAGAAGTTTAGTGCCAACCTCTGTTACTGGCATCTGATATGATATTCTTCACATATAAGATTTTTTTTCTTCTTTTGTGTCTTTCCTTTTCCGGTGATGAAAGTGACCCACCCCTTTGGAATGGGTAGTTTCTGTAAAGCATTGGCTTAGGAGAAAAGAGGGCTTGGTATATGCGTGAGATCACATCACATACCCAGTAAAGGTGGGGTTTACCCTAGCACTTCCTTATTACACACCAAACCAATAGTTCACCTGAAACCAATATAGTTTGCCCTTTGTGGGACCCTTAGCTCTTTCTGTCTATATTCAAGGATGGGCATAATATGATCCTATGAGAATTAACTTCTATAAATTGATTTTGGCTTAAAAGCCCAAGAGGATGTTTGTAGTAAAATCTAAACTCTTCTTCATTATGTTAGGTCAGTAGATCTCAACTGGGGATAATTTTACCTCTCAGGGGATATTTGTCAATTCCTAAGGACATTTTTATTGTCACAAATTGGGAATGGAGTAACATTACTGGTGTTTAGTAAGTAAAGGCCAAAGATATTGCTAAATATTATACATTGCACAGCTTAGCCCTCCACAGCAAAGATTTCTCTGGCTAAAATATCAATAGCGGTGAGGTTGAGAAACCCTGCATTAAATGAATGTGTTTTGTCGGGGGTGGTAGACTTTCTCTGAGCACATTCATTCTTATAACAAACACACAGAACAGCAAATAACACAAACTTTTTCTCTGAAGGTGTCAAAGTCTCCTGGGAAGCAGACTAATAGTTAAAGCAGTATAGCATAGGTTTTGATAGAGGTATACACAAGGAACTTTCACTGGAGAAAAAATACTTAGCTTTGAGACGTTAAGGAAGTCCTAGTATTAGTTGACATTGTTTATGTCATATAATATGGTATAATATTCTGCTGCTTTCAGTTGCAAGAAGCAGAAAATATGTCAATAAAAGTGATTCACATAACTGGAAAGACCAGAGGTAAAGTGAGCTTCAGTGTTGGTTTGTTTCAGCAGCTCAGTGATGTCATTGAGGAAAGACCTGAGGTAGCCCGTTCTCTTCTTGGCCTTCTTAAACTCTACTTTGATATAAGATTCGATCTCCATGTGCGTAAGATGCCTACCAGGTACACAACAATCGTAAGAGAGGAAGAGAATGCCAATTTTGGAATCCCTCAGAAGAGACAGGAAATGTTTTTCATATAAACCTCACCTTATGTCTCAGTCTCTAAATGGGTCATCTGAACCCAAAACTGTAAACAGGGTGTAAAATCATGCTAATTAACTAGAGCTGAGCCAAGCTCAAACCATAGCATAAGGGAAGTGTAGATATTTAAACAAAAATAGGAGTAGCTATTGAAAGAAACAAAATAGATGGTAGCAAGGCAATCACAATGTCCACTATATGTGGGGCATATATTCAAGGCAGAAGAAACAACTTGGATAAAGACATAGAGGAAAGATAAAGCACAGCCTGTTTAAACTGGGTCTCTAAAGGGGGTGATGTGGCTGGAATCCAGGGGTGTAGTAGGAAATGGGAGCAAATGAAATTGGAGAGGAAAGCAGGGACCAGGTCATAAAAGTGTCTAAATGCCAAGATAAGGACATTTAGCCAATTCTGAACCATTAAAGGACTTAAAGCAGAGGAATGACTGGATGAAGAGTATGTTTTTGGAATATCTATGGTAACACAGAGAAGAATGGAAAGAAGGAAGTCAAAACTGAGAGCAAAGAGAATTCTAATTTTGGGCAACTGACGTTTTATTTGAAATATCATCATACTTTCTTGTTATGAGGATTAAATGAGGCAACATATGGAAAATGCTTAATAAAGCAGGTAACATGAATTTGGTCAAATTAATGATCTCGAATAAGAGTTCAATTTTTTTCTAGTCCACATCACATGATTAAATGATATGTCAACAGTTTGCTGATTGATTGGAGATGGAGAGTATGGGGGATGGAGAAATCAGTTATGATTCCTAGTGTTTTTGGTATGAGAAACTGGACAGATTGTGATTTCATCTCCTGAGGCAGAGAAGCTTTGGGGTATGGTCGAGAACCAGGTTTCATTTCAGGGGTAGGACATTTGAAATTTGAAATGTTAGTAGGATACATGAGTTGAGATGTCAGGGAAGAAATTGGATGTGCAAGCCTGGAGCTTAGCAGAGAAATCAGCTTCAGAAATATAGACGTGGGAGCTGACAACAAATCTGTAGTAGTTACACAAGAGGGACTATGAGTTAAGCTAGGGAGAGTACAGAAAGGGAAGATATAGGGGAGAGTGCAAGATCTGAAGGAGTCTACCATTTAGGGGATTAATAAGTGGGGAGAAATCAGCAAAGAAGACAGAAGGAGTAGACAATGAGAAAGGAAAAAAATCAGGAGCATGTAAATTTGAAAAAGGAAAAGAGTGATGAGTGTGTCAAACTCCCACGAGAAGCTGAGTAAGGTGAGTATCAAATCCATTGAATTGACAGCATCTAGCTTCTGATGTCCTTAACCAGAGAGGTCAGTGGACTTTTGGGCGTGGAACACATAATAGTGGGCTACTAAGTGAATGAGAAATGAGGAACTGGAAACCATATATAAGTAGATAATTCTTTTTAAAAAAAAAAAAAACATTTTAAATTTTAAAAATATTTAAAAACTTCTACAAAAAAGGGAAACTCTCAAAGAGAGCTGAGAAACAGGCTCTACGACAATGTAAGTGATAGGAGGATTTGTTGTTGCTTTAGAGTAAGAATTCTAAAACATGATTGCCTGTTGATGGAAATGATACAGCTGGAGGGAAGTGGGCTATCTAAGGGAACAGACTTTGTGCAGATGTGAATTATCAGACCCAAGATACAAATGAGAGATCAGCTTTGAGAGGGGGATGAATGCGTCCTCCTTTCTAACAGGAGGGAAGGACAAGATGATTTGGAGGAAGGAGGGCTTACAGGTTTAGAGGGGCAGATCACGGGGTGCTTGTCTGATCCCTTAAGTGTAGGGTTTTCTTCATTCAACTTGCTTGGCACTTTGGGACTTTTCAAATTGAAAACTTATGTTTTTTAAGACTTTATTTTTTTAGAAGAGTTTTAGGTTTACATCAAAACTGAGAAGAAGGTACAGCGACTTCCCATATATCTTTTGCCCAAACATATATGCGTAGCCTCTCTCATTACCAGCATCATTCACCAAAATTGTACTATTGTTTTTTTTAAACTGAGGATGAACCTACACAGACACAACATAATCATTCAAGGTCTATACTTTATATTCTTGGTGTTGTATATTCTATGAGTTTGGACAAATGCATAATGACTTATGTCCATTATTATACTACACATAATATTTTCACTATCCTAAAAATCCTCTGTGTTCTTCCTACTTATCTCTCCCCAACTCTCCCACTGACACCCCTGGCAATCAACAATCTTTTTACTGTGTCCACAGTTCTGCCTTTTCCAAAGTATCGTATAGTTGGAATCATATAGTATGCAGCCTTTTCAGATTGTTTTTTTTTTTAACTTGGCAATATGCATTTAAGGTTTCTCCATGTCTTTTTATGGCTTGATAGTTCATTTCTCTTTAGTGCTGAATGATAGTCCATTGTCTGGACATAACACAGTTTATCCACTCTCCTGGTGAAGAATATTTTTGTTTCCAAGTTTTGGCAATTATACATAAGGCTGCTATGAACATCTATGTGCAGGTTTTTGTGCAAACAAGGTTTCAGCTCCTTTGGGTAAATACCAAGGAGCACAGTTGCTGTGTCATGTGGTAAAAGTATGTTTAGTTTTGTAAGAAACTGCTAAACTCGTCTTTGAAACTGGCTTTACAATGTTGCATTCCCACTTTAATGAATTTATGAGAGTACCTGTTGGTCCACATCCTTGCCAGTATTTAGTGTTATCAGTGGTACAGATTTTAATCATTTTAGTAGGCGTGCAGTAGTATCTTACTGCTTAATTCTCTGATGCCATACAATGTGGAAAACCTTTTCATATGCTTATTTGCCATCTATATATCTTCTTTGGTGAGGTGTTTGTTCAAATTTTTGGACCATTTTTCAATTGGGTTATTTGCTTCCTTATTATTGTGTTTTAAGAGTTGTATATTTTTATTAAATAGTGATTTATTGGATGTGTCTTTTGTAAATATTTTCCCAGTTTGTGGCTTGTCTTCCCATTCTCTTGATAATTTTTTTTTTTTTTTGCAGAGTGGAAGGTTTTAATTTTAATAAAGTCTAGATTGTCAATTATTTCTTTCATGGATTGTGTCTTCAGTGTTAAATCTAAAAAAGGCATCTCTGTACCCTAAGTCACATAGGTTGTTTCCTGTGTTATCTTTACATTTAGGTATATGATCCATTTTGAGCTAATTTTTGTGAAGAGTGTAAGGTCTGGGTCTAGGTTGATTGATTGATTGATTTTTTGTATGTAGATACCCAGTTGTTCCAGCACCATATGTTGAAGAGACTATCTTTGCTCCATTGTATTGCCTTTGCTCCTTTGTCAAAGGTCAGTTGATTCTATTTGTGTGTGTCTGTTCTGGGCTCTCTGTCCTGTTTTGTTGATTTATTTGCCTATTCTTTTGCCAATACCATACTGTCTTGACTACTGCATCTTTATAGTAAGTCTTAAAGTCTGGTAGCATCATTCCTCCAACTTTGTTTTTCAATGATGTAGAACTGTAGAATCAATGGGTCACCACTATTTTATGGCTATGAAAATTGTCAGAAATAACTTACTGGGATTTTGAGTGGAATTGCATTGAGAATCTGTAGATCAGTTTGCGAAGAACTGACATCTTGACTATTGAGTCTTCCTACCTATGAGCATAAAATATCTCTCCATTTATTTAGTTCTTTGATTTTCTTCCTTAAAGTTTTGTAGTTTTTCTCATCTAGATCTTGTACATATTTTGTTGTTTATACCTATGAATGTCAGTTTTGGGGGTGCTAATGTAAATGGTAATGTTTCTAATTTCAAATTCAACCTCTTCAGTGTTAGTATGTAAGAAAGTGATTTACTTTTGTATATTAGCTTTGTATCTGCAACCTTTCTATACTTATTAGTTCCAGGGCTTTTTTCTTTTTATTGATTTTAAATGATTTTTCTAAAAAGATGATCGAATCATCTCTTCTGTCTCTCTCACTCTCTCTCTCTTATTATTACAGGCAGAACTGACAGGATGTTGTTGTATATTGTAAGGGAGAGAGAACTATCAAATCAGACAGGCTCTGGCATGAGTGGTGGTCTTGTTTTCATACTACTTTTTGTAGAAATACAAAAACGTAAGAGACAATTTCTTCCTTCACTAGTGTTTTACAAGAGATGAAAGTAAAACTTTTAATATTATTATTATAATAACTATAACTATTTTTGTTTATATTTGATTTTACCCAGAGGAAAGCAGAAGTTTGTTAATGATTGTTTTTTCATCTTTCCTTAAATGTAATTGTATTTTCACCTATTTTCCTCACACAGACCAAACTGTCAGACATTGTTAAGTTTCATGTGTGCGAGAGGTTTGGCTCATTTACTTTCAATAAAATGTACATGCTACTTAGTCTAAAATTTAATAAAGGCAGGAATAAGAACCAGCAAACCCAGATTATAATAAGTTTCTGCTTTATAAATAGGTCCTTCCTGGCTCAATAACTTATCCCATTGAAAAGAGGATCTAATATCTCTTTTAACTGTTATTGCTATTTAGAAAATATTTCTCATTTTATGGATTATTGGAACTGGGTGAGATTTATAATATATATATTATATACATATTATATATGTTATATATATACACATGTATTATGTATATTATATACATACGTATATATATATATATATTATATATGCATAATATAATAACATCCCTTTCTGTAGGGCATTTTGTCTTACAAGGAACATTTTTACGCCTTTCTATAAATACTCTATTAATTAATAAACACGTCCTTGAGTATCAGCCTAACACTTTGGAAGAAAATTTACATAACTTTTAAAGTTATGTTTTAATCTAACCTGAAATGCATGAAATGTAAATGGGTCATCACTATTTTGTGGCTATGAAAATTGTCAGAGAGTTATCCTGAAAACAAACAAACAAACATATTGCTAGAACTAGAACCAGGCAAGTTCCCTGGGTGCGAGCAACATTGTCTGGAAGGGAGAGCCAGAGAGACCAGGGCTGAGTCTTCTCTCTGATGCTCCCTGTGTGATCTCGAAGGCTCACTTAACCTGTCTGAACTTAAAATGCATTTTCTGCCAAGCAAAGGTCCTCATACCTGTCTTGGACAGTAATTGGAAGTATTAGCAATAAAACACTAGCCTGGTAAGTTCATGGTAATCTAAGTAACTGTTACAACTAATACTGTATTAATCATACTACTACTTCTATTTATTGGCAGTTTTGGATACTTTAGTTAAAATATATACCAAAAGACTTTTGAGACTGATGATGACCATGAGCATATCTGGATGTTATTTACTCATGACAAAGACTTGTCATTTTGTCTTCTTTATAATTGAATTTTTTAGACTATGAGCGGAAAGCTAAAATACCTGTTTTTGTAGCTAAAAAATATTTTACGCAGTGATTCTATGTTTATATTCCTTAGCAAATTACATTGCCATTTACTGCATGTAACTGACTCAGCTAGTGAAAGCATAATTTGTAGTTTGAACTAGTTAAAACACTTTCCTTCCAAGGAATTATAAGTTATTATTTAAGCAATGGGTCTTTCACTTATCCTTCCTACTGTCTGGAAGGTTTTCCTGTGTACCTCGTTAACCTCGATTTTTCTTTCAGATCTCAGCTCAGATGCCACTTCCTTAGAATAGACTTTCCTGACCCTCCCCAGTCTAAGAGAGTTCACTTGTTAAGCTTTCTTGTAGTATTGCATGAATTTTATAAGACACTTTGTAATTGTTTATTTGTATGATTACTTGATTAATATCTGTCCACTAGAACAAAGATTCCATCAGGGCAGAGATATCCTTTCTTGGAAAGAAGTAGATGATAAATAATATTTTTCGAATATATAAATGGCATTTGTCTTTAGACTGAAGCCAGATATCTAATAAAAACTTCAGCATTAATTTTTGCCTCCAGAAAGAGCTGTTACTCGTGGCAGTTCTTTATTTTAAAATGTGTGCCATTACATTAGGGCAGACGGGAACAGTCCTTGGCAAGGGAAATACAGAAATTCTCTTGTTGTTTGGAATCATACTCTGAATTCAGAATCAATGAATGTACAACACCCACCTCATTCCACACTAGACATAACCTCTAAAGCCACACTAGAGATGAAGTAAGGGGAAAAAACAGCTCTAGAAAAATATTTTTCAGACATACACATATAAAATGCATTCCAGTTTTTAGGACATTAGTATTTTTTGCTGTCATTGTTGAGGTTGGGTTATTAGTCACTGTGATGCTTAGTAACTTAACTATATAAGAAATGCGTTCTACCACCAAGAATTTCTATATTTCTGCTTGCCAAGGATTTGATACTCTGTCAAGTTTTAAAATAAAAAAGTGCTATGAGTAACAGTTTTTCATAAACCCCTTCTAGATAAAAGAGAAAAAAAGAAACCAAAATAGATAAATGAATAATTTCATCATCATATAACCACAAAAATTATTATTATGCAAATAATATGGTGATGTCAAAGAATATGTATTGAAATGAAAATGATCAGAAATGTAATAGTAAATGAAAATAATTAGGTTAAAATTTCAGTTTTGTTAAACATATATCACAATGATTAAGAAAGACTAGAAAGTAATATTATTATGGGTGATTATTATTTTCTTATTGTATCTTTCTATATTTGTCAAATTCACTAAAATTAGTATGCAACATATTTTTAATTAGATGTAGAATAATGAATATTATTAACCCCTATATCAGAAAGTCTTCCTTAGTTCATCTCAAAACAATAAAAATGAATTAACTTCTTAAACTTCTCATCTCCTTACCCCACAACCACTTCATTCACATAGATATTTTTTATTCATAATCTATAAAAATTAACCATTTTAAATGTAAATTTTTAATTTTTCAAATGATATCTTTTAAAATAATAGCTATACTTAACTTCATAACTGAGATCTCATATCTTCAGCAATGAGACAGAGCATGGAAGAAAAACTGTTATATTTCATGATAAAAATAATCTTCCACAAAAAACATCATCATCTTTTTAAGTGTTAGGTGACATCTTGAAATACTTATATTTTGTTTTATGATGTTAACCACTAAGTCTAACCAGGAAGTTCAATGGCTTACAATTTGCATTTTCAATAAAGTACAAACTCCTTACAATATCCTGGGCTCTGCCTTTTTCATCATGCTCTTTTCATACCTTTCTCCTTGCTCCTGATGCTGTAGTTACCTTGGACTCTCTTCTGTTCCTAGAATAAACTCAAATTCTTCTGCTTCTTGAAGTCTAGTCATTTGCTGTTTCTTTTATATGGAACCTATTTACCCAGGCTTTTTCCCATGGCTGGAGCCGTGTCTCAATTCAAACATCGCCTGTTAGAGACATTGCATTCTATTATATTATCCTATTTGTTCCTTAGCTCTTAACAAGGTTAGTTAACTTGCTTAAATTTGCTACTTGTTTACTTTCTTGGTCTCCCCAATAGAAAGAGAATTCTATGAGGAAAAACAAAACTTATTCTTCATTTCCATAGTGCCAAGAATATTGACTGGTAAAAAGTAGAGATCCAACAAATATTTTTTATTTAAATATATAATTTTGAGAAATTGCTTTTGCATTGATTCCCCTACCATCTGACACCCAAATTATAAGGGACTTGAATATAAAAAGTTGCTAGATTCAGATACAGGTGAAGTTTAGTTTAATTTCTGAAGTTTAATTTCTGAAGTTTAGCCAAAGAATTTTCAGTTTCAGAAAGAATACAGCTAGAATACATTTCTCAGAAAATAAGTGCAGGAGACAGAAAATGTAACCACTACAACCTATTTCCAAATGCATTGGGAAGGAGGTCATAGGAATCCTAATATTTATTCTGAAACACTGTTGGCAATTAAATATTCACTTTTTAATTCTAGAGCCACATGTACAGATTATAGAAAAAGTCTCCTCTTTACTAATTGCAAATCTATTCATATTTAAAAAGTCTTCTCTTCCCCCCACCCATGGGTTTTTTCTTTGTCTCACAATATTTCTGTGGTCTCAATCTACACCTAAGATTTCAAGATGACTTATTTGTGACTTTTTTTTGATATATCTTTTATTTATTCTGCTACATGGGATTTTCTCATCACAATGGAAGCATTTGGGATTTTCCAATCTTTAATCTTCAGATATTTCCCTTTAAATTTTCATAACTAAATAATTACAATGTAGGATGGCTTCATGACCCCTTTTTATAATAAATGACACATTAGAAAACACCTGGCAAGGAATATTCTCAATGTCTCTAAGATTCTTCTCTATGCTTAGTGATTCACAAGGAAGACTTTAGATCCAGCACCAGTAAAGGAGAAGCTGTTCGTCCTAACTATAAAATTGTTTTGCAGCTATAGCTGTCTTGGCAAAATTCCAGCTTCCTTTTTAGGCAAAATGCATCAATTCTCAGTTTCCAATTACACTATAGGCTTTGTGTCAACATGCTTTATAATATGATTACTTAATATATGTTGAAATACAATGTATGTCTAACTCTTTAACAGATACCTTCTATGTTAACTACTTAAAAATTTTTTTAAAAAAAACTTTATGAGGAAGATGTAGAGTTGGAAATCTCCTTTAGATTTGAAAGTTTGAAATTTAGAATGCAGTAGATAATTCTATCACCCCTCACTTATCCCCTCCAAATAATATAATTTATGCCATAGATTTCTGTTTCTTAGCGGAAATCAATATAGTGAAGATTTAATAAAGTTCCAAAGTTTTGACAATAAAATCTTTGTCCAAAATAAAAGTGACCTTAGCATTCTTAGAAACAAATTTACCAAGATGTGTTTTTAAACCTTAAGCATAAAAACTAGCTTAATATTAGTTTGTTAAATTGCATTAAATTTTCCCCCAAATTCTAGTTGTCCCAGAATAAAACAAGAATAAGAAAGTATCCAAAACTTTAAATAAGGCAGGATTTGTTAAAGAATCATACAAAGGGTTGATTAAAGGTGATAAAACTGACCTTGTTCTTGAAAGAACACATTAAACTTCTCTGAGTGAACACAATAAAATTCCCAGTCCTGTTGGAAGTTGTCTAATGAACCCAAGTCTCTTACCCATCCTAAGTTTGGGGACTATCCAGGGACTTCAGATCATAGAAGGACTTGTGGTTCAATAGAAATAATCATAAAGATAACATGAAATGGTAACTGGAAAAACAACAAGGTAAAAAATAATTAGAAAGGAATCAGTGTAGAATGTGAACAATTTCCTGGTGTTTATAGAGAATTATTTCTCTGAAGCCCTTAGAACATGAATATTTATTATGTCTCTCCAGGAGTGGGTTGTCATATGTTGATTTTTTTAAAATATAAATGACCATGGAGCAATTTGGTCCTGGGACATTTGATAGGACAACTGCTTCAAAGAATATCCTTTAGTGAATTCTGCTGTGCTATCAATTTTTGCCTATTCAGGTATCAATTGGCCAACTTTTAAGATACCCTTTTTCTCTGACCATCATCTGTTTTATATAGCTAAGCATGCCTACAAGTCATTTCAATTAACTCATGGGTAAAGAAGTGATAAAATCTAAAGTAGTTTATTTTGCTAATTATTTGTAGCTCTAGCTTTTGGTTTATTTGACTTTTTTTTTTTTTTTTTTGACTTGGTGAATTGGACATTTATTTAACTGGCAGTTCAGAAACAACATCCTCACTTTTTAATCAAGATTTTACTCTTTTCCTGGGAATTGCCCTCCCTTCTCTACTACAGCATGGGATCTGTGCTGTTCTTACCGTAAGATCTTGCTCTTGGCCATAGTTGTTAGATCATTGGTAGCCACTGGACCCAAGTTGGGTCAGAAAGAATATGTTAGACTGTCAGAAAAAGAGAGAACAGTTACTTACTTAATGACTAAACTTCAACCTTGAACTCTGTTGGCAGTTCTGTTTTCTGTCACATGGACTTGGAAATAAGAAAATTAAGGGGAAAAGGAGAGAAAGAGGAGGTTAAGAGAGAGAGAAAGAGAGATAGGGCTGTTGAGAAGAGGAAGAAGTAGGAGGAAGAGGAGAGGAGAAAGAGAAAAATGAAGCAAGTTTACAGAGATAAACAAAGATGAAAGTTGGGACTTTCCACTTAAAGTCCCATTTCAGTTGTGCTTTAGGCAGCCATAGCTTACTCTTATGTTCAATAAGAAAATTGATTACTTATAATAGAGTCCTTTTTTTTTTTTTGCTTAACTAGTCAGAGTCAATTTTAGTTACTTATAACCAAAAGAATTATAATTACTTAATTTAAGCATAAACAATTCAATTATTGAGTAAACTCAGAGACATTACATTACATTTATGGTAATCATGATATCCATAGAAAATTCAGATTTTTTCTTTTAACCTAGCATTTAATATTTAACTCCAGATTCTTTTAATAGGCACAGATTGCAGAAAATCCTAGGCAAGTTATTATTTTGAGAACACTGATATTTTTAATCAGTTAAAAAATATTAATTGAGTATATACTTTTATTTAAAAATCTTGATCTTCAGTTTACTCTTGTTTTGTAATTTCTCAGATGTGTGCAGGCAGTACGAATAAGATGCTGTTATATTCTGGCTGAAGATAATGAAATAATAATAAGCATGATTTGCTACAACAAGTAATGTAAACTTCTGAGAGCATAGGATTTGTGAAGCACAGTGGCAGAAGGCTTTATAAAGAAGGTGGGATTGGAATAAAAACTTGAAGGATGTGTAATAGAGAAAAGGAAGGAGGCATTCCAGGAAAGTTACTAGTATGAAGAAAGATAGAACAGTATAAAAGTGAATAGCATGTTTCAAAAATGGTGGATGGATTCTTTTGTCTAGAATGTAAGAAACTTTAATGGTATGAGGTGGAAAGATTGGTTGAAAACAGATTGTGAACGGTCATGAGCAATGGATGTTAGGAAAGGCTTAGCTAGTAGAGGGACACAATTGATATGTTTTCGGAAAGATTACTTTGGGGTTACCATGTCTTCTGATGGGAAGATACTGGACAAAAAGTATTATTGATTATTTAAGACATGATGAGGGATCAAACTAGGCCTATAACATTGAAATTCACCAGAAGGGCTGTATTTCAGAGGCACTTTGGAGATATAATTAGCATGGTGTAATAACCGATGATAGGAGTTTGATGTTGGGAGTGAGAGACAAAAATGATAAAGTTGTCCGAGGTCCTTAAGCAGGGAAGTACATCGATGGTGATGTTAACCGAAACCTAATGCAGACCTGAGTGAATAAGGAAATAGAAGCTGGTTTTGAACATGTCAGATTAAGATGCTTTGGGGCAACTCAGGTTTACATGTATAATAGGCAGTTAGATATAGAGCAATAAACTCCTCATTAAAAAAATGATCAGGGCTAGAAATAGAGACGTGGAAATAATTACTCTCATCTGAGGAACAAAGGAGAGCGGAAACTAGAAGAGACGGCTAGCAAAGACAAGGGGAAACAAACTTTCAATGAGATGGTGCCAAATGTACACCGAGATCAACCAAGATGAAGACTGAAAAGGTCCAGCAGATCTGACAACGAGGCTTCTTCAGTATGATCTGTGAAAGTATGGATTCAGGATGGAGGAGGACACACGAAACACAAAATGCTTACATTAGGGTATCCTCTAGAGAGTTTTCTCTTTTCTGCGAAAATCTTAGTTTGCGGAGCCTAACTCCTGGGTTTCCCATAGGATTCAAATGTGTTTGTAAGACTGGGCTGGAAAAACCCTAGAGAATTGATTTGCATAAGTGCCTGAGGGACCGACCACCAGGAACTGCAATCATTCTATAAAAGAGTGAGTCAACCCCGAGTCAAAGGCTCAGTGTCATATGGGAGGGTAATTCTGGGTAAAACTGGGGATGTGCCACTCAGCTTCTTCCTTTATTTTATCCTTGTCTCCAGAGACTTGTGCCAGAGCCCCAAAAGGGATTATAAAAATAAAAGAAATATAGTTAAGAACTCAAGGGATGAGAACAACACTTTCTTCTGTGCAACAGAGTGTAGCAAAGCGGTGGGGTAAGGGAACTTTCTCCACTTTCTCCACATGTGGTTGCTTTTGGAGCAGAGTGAGCTATGGGTCCGACACAATGCCTGGGAAAGAGAAGAAGCTGGAGGGAATGTTACAGTTGAGACCACACAACAGAAACCAAGGAGTAGAGGGAGGAGAAGCCTTGCAATGTGCGTGCTAATTGCGAAGCAGAAACCGAACAAACTCTAAAGATGCTTCTGAGCCAGCGCTGGGAGAATCTGGAGCCACCACCTATGTGGTTGAGAGACAGAGGCGGCAAAATGCTATTTCATTTCCAGTTTTGCAACTTTTCTCTTTGTTTAATGCTGAGGAATGCTTTATTTTTTTAAAAAATCTAGATATGTCAATAAAACTTAATAAAAAAAATTTAAATATATAATTATTTTTATATAACCAATTTAAATAAGAAAAAAGAATCCTGCAAATTCCCCTTCAGCCCAAATCAGGAGAGACTCCTAATAGCTCACGTATTCCCTAGAAATTCTAAACGAATTACACTCTGGTTAAAAAAACAAAACTTTCTCATCGATGTACTTGATTTCAATGTTGTTCTGCAGAAAATTTTCTGTTCTCAATGAGCTGGTCTTTCAGCATCTTTAGTGGTAAAACACACTGTCTGTTAGGTGTCTGTGGAAAATATTTTAGAAACCAATATTGAGTTCACATAGAATTTCTTATGTGACAGTAACTTTTAAAGAGCTTTACATATATTGTCTGATTAATTTCTTCAGCAATTCTGAGAAGAAAGCATTATTACCACCAAGTTAGAGTTGAGGATTAAAAAGTGAGACCTTCACCGAGGGCTATCCAGTCAATGAATAGTAGGGCCAGGGTTTAACTCGCGTTTCTCTCGCCTGTCATTGCTTTGCTGTACAGAAGTGAGATAGTCATTGAAAGTGTCTCAGGTACATCAAAATTTCAGTGTTGCTACATTTTACTTTTCCACTGTTCTGAGATAAGATATTTGATCATTTTGATATACTATATGTATCAAATTCACCACATCATACTAGGACACTGCTCAGGAGACACATTCACGATTAAACTATAACCTTGTCTCTTTCGCTGTGCTGTTTCTTCACAGCCTGAAATTCATCCTGTAACAGCTGCTTCTAAGAAATATTCACTGGGAGCTTTTTCTGAAAATATCCTGACCTGTGGATATCATTATAAGTTTCATCATTTCCACTCATGTTGCTTTTCAACCAGTTAGAGGTAACATAATAATCAGTAATTATAGGGCTTTGGATAAATCTCATGGCTATTATACCAACACCACACAAATAATACATTAAAATAATGTAATGCATTTTTATTTCTGTAAAAGTGAATGTTACTCTTTGAAGTATTCTATTATATCTGATTTTATGAGGACCTAGCAAAGAGCAAAGTTTTCAAAACAGTAAATTGTTAAACTTTAATGGGAAAAGCTCTTATTTACGTAACCTAATTGGGGAACTGTTTACTATTATACCATACTCTGAAGTTTAATAAACTGGATCTTGGTTAGACCAGGCGGAGGAGATAAATTCCAGAGTGAAGCAAAGAAATAGAGAAAGAACACTTGAGAAAGATTATCATCAGTTTAGAAAATAATCTCTTTCCTTTCTTTCTAAGACAGAAGGAGATTAGAGAATAAAAGGAGCATAAGAACAGCTGCAACTTTTAATAACAAAGCGAGGCATGTAAATACTGTCTCAGAAGCCTACTATTTTAACTTTGTATAAGATAGGGAAAAATCAAGAGATAAAGAAATAGAAAAATTATGAGGAAATTATGGTTTAATATTCCAATTTTATTGTTAAAGATAACTTAATCTTAGCAATTTCCTTTTTTTTTTTTTTTTTTTGCTACTGGATTTTCTAGCACTAGTTACAGGATTTCCTGAGTCCTTTGAATAGAAAGAAAAGTACAGTATTCTTATTATGTCTTAGATATGATGACTATTTATTATTAGTTTATGGCTGCCCAATATCTTGTTCTACTTCTAACAAGAGATTTACTTTTAAAAAATTAATCTTTTTCTCTTTAGAAAATCTGAATGGACAGTAATCAGCTTTGCAGCTTCCAACCAAAGGTTGAGCACATTTTGAATATTGCTCAAGTACTTGTAGAAACTTCTCTCTGTTTGTCTGTTCTAGTACCTCAGATTTTTAGATTTTTAGGTTTAAATACCTTTAGGCATTTCACACAAATGTGCCAAATATATGCAATTGCCTTGTAATTTGACCTTTAACAAGGTGACAAAGAGTTAGACTTTATTTATTCTGTTGTTAATTGCTTAATGCTCTACCCCAGAAAGTTTCTTTATTTCCTACATTTAACCTGCAAAGATTTGCTTAGGTTCTTTAATTTTTTTACAGCCTTCCTATAGGTTTTGTGATCTCCAACTGGCCTTCCGATATATTCCTATTGCTGAGTTTAACAATCTTCTACTGAAACATGGGACTTCTACCCTCCTTCGTCCTTATAACCCCAGTCTCGATGCCTCACTGTCTCTTCAGAGGTGGTTTCTACATTTAGCAACAAAGAACTCCAGCTGATACCGACAGTAGACTTCTCAAATGTGAATAAAGGGAAGGAAAGCATTTATTTATTTGGCAAAAATACATTGAATTCTTAACATTTGGACTTCCCTGTTTTCAACTTGACAAACATTCGTGTAGCATTTGCTTTAATTAAAGTGGAAAATGCAGTAGTTGCAAATATGAACACACACAAAAATCTCTACTCTTAGATCAGGCAGTTTCTCTTCTGAATGATAGTATTTGATCCATATTTTCCTGACAAAAATTTTAAAGATTACCAACTTTTCTGTTTTTTTGATTAAGCCTTTTGTCTTTATAACCAGATTAAGAAGCTGTGCTGTAGATGAACATTATAATTATGTCATGCAGTTGTCTAAAGTTAAAAAAAAAAAAAAGAATTGACATGATTAAGGAAGTCATCAACCACAGAAAATACACGGGATTTCCCCTAATTTCACATCATCCTGGCTTCATTAATGTATACAGAGTTCAAGAAGTTGATGTGTGAGGTCACTTCATGGATTAATAGTTTATTATGAATTTGTGCCTGGAAGAATAAAGGTCGGATGTGATAGAGGGCATTCTGGAATTTTTTGAAAGGAAGATCTTGGCATCTGACTAATGTGTGAAAAGGTTAGAGTTAGTAATCTGTATGGGCGTTTTATCATAATGGTGGAAGTGAAAAAGAAAGCAACACAGGAATTATGTGTGTGAACATGTTTTATTGCCTTACATATTTGCATACCGGAGAAAGTGCCATTTGTCTTTTTCCTTTGCAGAGTATTTACTTCATAGTATGGTTTGGAGTGGAAAATTTTTGACTTACAGAATAACATTGTTTGGGAGAGGAATATCTCCCTGATGGTATCTTCTTAGGGCCAAGAGCCCTCAAACGTAATATGCTCAAAAGGTATGGCTCTAAGAAGGAAAGAGTCATGTCCAATCATTTCTTTGGACCTCTAGCTCACAGAACAGTGGCAAACATATGGTAACAACTCAATACATATTTGTTAAATTAATGACTAATGTTATGTGGCCCAGTTGTTCTCAGTGTATGGTCTGGAGGATCCCTGGGTATTCATCAGGTCAAAAATCATGTATGGATAAAAGATTTATTCAAATTAAAATAGACCAATAGATTTTAATACAACAGTGTGAAAAGTTCATTGATATGGTTTTAGAATCCACATTGCTTTTCATCTTTAAGAAACTACTACTTAAGTTTTTCAGTGTAATGTCAAAGAAGACAATCTACAATTACATGAAAAGGCTGTTAAAACAACCCTTCCCTTCTGACTACATATCGACGTGAGGTGGTGTTTTCTTCATATACTGTGACTAAAATAATGTGTCACAACAGATTGAATGAAGAAGCAGATTTAAGAATGCAGCTGTCTTTTATGAAGCCAGACATAAATTTGATTTGAAAAAATTAAGACAATGCCTCTCTTTTCACTGAACATTTTTTGTTTTGGAGAATATTTTTCATAAAGTATGGTTTTTTAAAATAAAGCATATTTATACCAACATATCTTGGATTTGTTATTTTTATGTTCACTTAATAACTACATATCTTACATTTTTGTTTTTAATTAAAAAATGTTTGTTTATGTATTCCACATAAACAAAAGTGTTTAAAAAACGACTGTGTTTTAAAGTGGGAGTTTGTGAACTGCTGATGTACTACCTAATGTTTTTCACATGCACTAACCATTGCTCAGGCTCCAACATGGGAGTTCTCCCTGATTCTTCACTTTTTCTCATTCTCCACATAGAATCAATCAGCAGCATCTGTAGGCACCGTCTTACATTTGTTCTCCTTCCTTGCTCACAGCATCCATCGCTACTTCTTGGGCCCAAGTCAGTAATCGCTCCCTGTGGATGACTATGATAGCTTCCTAACCTGTCCACCTCCCTTTACTCTTCGCTCCAGAGAGTTTATACTTTACACAGCAGCCAAAGCGGCCATTTTAAAGCATAAGGTAGATTGTTCTAGTCCTCTGTTTAAGGCATTCCAATGGCTTCCATTACCCTGAAAATAACATTCGAACTCTTCCATTACTCACTTGACCCTGCATGACCTGCTGACTCCAGAGCCTATGTCCTGCCACTCTGCTTCCTTCACACCGTGCTCCAGTCCCATGGACGTTTGCTTCCCCTTAAACCGTCAGCTCTTTCCCGTCATTCAAATCCCTGCTCAAGTGCTGCCTCCTCAGATAAGTGCTCCTTAATCTTGCTCACCCCAATAGTCCCCTATCCCCTGATGTGTTTTTACTCTCTCATCTCTTAAACATTTATATTTTTTCACAGCATTTATCACTATCTTGAGTTTTATATTTATTTTTATCTGAATATCTGCTCTAGACTGTAAACTCCATGAAGGAGTCAGGACTTATTTGTCTTGTTCACAATAGTCTGAGTGTTTAAAGTAGTATGTGGCACATATAAGTAGTTTCTCAGTAAATATTTATTAAACAATAAATAGAAAAACAAGACACAAATAAAGCCATAAATATTGAATGAATTGGGACATAGTTAAATCATGGTATGTCCATTTGTGTTATTCAGGATCAAATCAGAATGAAGAAACCAAAACAGTAATTTGAAGAGAGAAAATTATATATATATGAGGAATTGTTAACCAATAAAAGCTTGTTAACATATAATAGGGGGCAGGCAAACTCTAAGTGCAGAAGTAGCAAATGCAGAAAGCATTTACTATTACTTGGACTGAAGGTCAGTGAAGAAGGAAGGAAGGTAAGACTCTAGAAGAGCTCTCCTTTCTCTGCTCAAGACTGAGCTTCAGACCTCTGTTGGGGTATGGCTGCCATTAGAACGTGCAGCATGTTGTGTGGCAAGAAGCTCACTGTGGGCGTAGATACAGTTGGTCCACAAAACTGACCTGCAAGATAGCAGAAAAACTCACTGGAGTGTCCATGAGGTGAGCTCCCTCAGGCCCATCAACTGGCGGCCATGCCAAAAACAGCACTCTGGGAAAAGCCCTTTCTCTCACTCTGGCCATGCAGTGTCTCTCCAGCACCCTCTATTGACAAAGCCTAAGATTAGCCAGCTATCAAGGACTAGTGTTAAAAGAGATGGCTCCAGGATCACAGAACAGGGCAAAGAAGGGTAGATTTGGACCTGAAAGGCAATAAATTGATAACTGGCACACTATACTATGGGAAGAATGTGCATCTCTTAAAAAGAAAATGTTACGGAATACATACAGCATATTTCAATTTGGGGGAGCGAACTCACCGACAGGCTCCCATTTTTTTTATGAGCAAATGAAAAGAAGTATACCAACCCATAAACTGTTAACTATATGTATTTCAGGGGATACAATTAGGGGCCACAGGAAGTAATAGTAATTTTACTGTAGACATTCTTGATGTATTAAATTGCAACAATGATCGTATTACTTTAGGAAGGCCTGCAAAATGCAGCAGGCTTTATTTTGGGCCAGTGGTAAGGCTATGCTTCATATTAGCAGAGTTCCAACAACGTCAGAAAGCAACCCTTCTCCTTTGATTACATTTTGTTTGGTCCATGTGAATTGACGTCGTCTCAGTCTGACCCAGTTCTGACCAATCAGTCGTAGTGATTCTCTGGGGACTGGAAGACTTTTGAGAAAATTTTTTGTTCTTCAGAAGAGATCCATGGAAGGAGATGTCCCTTTTTCTGGCTTTTGAGGACATGGTGCTAGGAGCTTCATCAGTGTCCTGTGACCATGAAGAGAACTAGCACTCTGAGTGAGTGCGACAGAACAGAAAGATGGAAATACTCTACATCCTTGATTATGTCAGTCAGCCATAGATTTAGCTACTTCATTAAAGCCATGTGCCTTCTAGACTCCTTGCTATGTGAGATAATAAATCCCATTAAGTTCAATTCACTTTTAGGTGGATTTTTTGTTACTCGAAGATGAAAATATTTTTCTCTTATGACAATCATGCATGTGGACCTTTTCTGTGCATGGATTGTACAAATAAAACTTATTTCATACTACCATTTTCACTCTCTACAAAACAATAATACAAAAAATGATAGCTAACAGGTATTGAGTGTTCATTGTACAATAGTCCTTCCTTATTAGTGGTTTTACTTTCTGTGGTTTCAGCTGACTTGCAGTCAGCTGTGGTCAAAAATATTAAATGGAAAATTCCAGAAATAAACAATAAGTTTCAAATTGCATGCTGTTCTATGTAGCGTGATGAAATCTTGTGCTGTCCCATCCAGGACATGAAGCATCTTTTGGTCCAGTGTGTCCACGCCATATACACTTGTCATATACACTGCCTGCACGTTAGCTGCTTCGTAGACCTCTTGGTTATCAGATCAGTTAACATTATTTTAAGAAAGAAAAACCACATTAACATAACTTTTATTACAGTGTATTGTTATATTTTATTATTAGTTGTTAACTCTATAAATTAAACTTTATCATAGGTAATATGTATAGAGAAAAAACATAGTATATATAAGGTTGGGTACTATCTATGGACAAAAAAGGGGTACTGTAATAAATCTAAGCTAGGAAAGGCTGATCTATCTGATCATAAATTCCTAACTGGTAGGTCATGGTGATAGTCACACCACAGGCCTACCTAAAACTTCTGTAAAAATTTTATGCCAGCCCTGTCCATAGTTCTTGTGCATCTAGGTTAGCATACCTTTGACATGCCAGGATTCTCCTTACCAGGCCCATCAAAGACCCCGCCCTTAAGGGAACACGTATTAACTATCCTGTCCTTTCTTTCTCTCACCTTTATATAATTTTAATTCTCTCTCCTTAATTCCAAAGGTATAAAAGAAACTGAAAAATTCATTCTCCGGAGCGTTCGAAATCTTGCTTCCTGGTAATTGTTGTCATTTGGCTCAAATAAAGTCTTATAAAAATTTCTTACAGTTTGAACGTTCTTATGTGGACACATCTGTGATTTCAGGCATCCACTGGGGGTCTTAGAATATATGCTCCACAGATAAGGGGGGAGAACTGTATAAATGACTCTGTGATAAATGCTTTAAACTTATTATCTCATGAAGGATAAGAACACTGATAAATGGTATACTTATACTTAGTGTTTGTATTACATAGATGAAAACATAATCTATACCCTGAAAGGGCTCACAAATTAGTAAGGAAGACAAATAAACACACTGTAATAACATAGTATGGAAAGTATTATAGTAGACATATAGTCCACCATTTTTTTGGTAGAATAATTTCTTCTATTCTCAGTTCATGACCCTACCCCCCATCCCAGCACCAAAGCTGGGCTTAAAACCTAGTTCTAAATGATTGTTTCAGTAAGACAGGCATGTGGCCATGTTGGCAGAGAGCTCAGAGCTCCAGTGACCAAGTTCATGTCTTATACCATGAGAAAGAATTCAAGGGCAAGATAAGCAGTAAGCAGGAAAGTGCATGTTCATTAAAGCAAAAGTACACACTCAAGAGAGGAATGCAAGTGAACTCAGAGAGAGAGAGAGAGAGAGAGAGAGAGAGAGAGAGAGAGAGAGAGGAGAGAGGAGAGAGAATTGAGGAGAAGAGGATTCACACGACAATGTCTTGATTCCAGGCTTTTGTTCTTCTTGGGACAGGGTCTGGAAACATGGTACTGATGTAGCCTCATTGTTTCCTCCCCATAGTCAGAGAGCTCGGTTTTCTACTCTTTTTTTTCTTATATGGTATTTCTGGAACTGTCATGGTGTCAGGTGCATGATGGGAGCCACAGTATTTGCAATGCAGATGAAACTATAATGATATTATAATTATCCAAAGGTCATGCGTTAGCCAAAGATGGTGTCTAAGCTGGAAGAGACAGGTTTTGGCTTATCTCCCCTTCTGAGGCTAAAATGGGGACGTGTGAAGAAAGGAAAAAATTTTCACAGCCATATCTTGGAGGTGGGAGGGGGTGTCACTGCACTATCTGGCCTGCCTCAGTCATAGCTAGGTCAATGAGAAACCATCCTAGGACAGTTGATGGAAATTTCAAGAAAGCAGCTGATGACCATCTTTGCCACTATGTAATGACAGTCTTCCTGAAAATAAGACCAACACTACGTTAAAAAACAAAATTCAACCAAGTAAATTTGAAAATCTAATTGGCTTTAACTGATTCATAAATTGGGCGGCATCCCATCTAGCAACTAGAAGAGCACTCCCAGGGGTTGTACCACCTAGAAGGTTTTCATAGGCAGGAAGAGGGTGGAACTAGGCAGTTTAAAAAGTAGACTATTTCAGGCAAGGTCACCTTCCCTTAGAGAAAGTGGGTCTTATCAGAAAGGTTTTCTAGGAAGCAGAATGAGCCAAAGGAGCTATTGCCAAAAGAAGAAAGGGTTATTTTCAGGTAAGACATCTTTTATTTGGGAGAGAAGAAGGGGAAGGGTTTTTTATTGTGCAGATTGTCTCTTCATTCCTTGTAGGAGAGAGATGGCTCGCATGACAGATTATTTTACTGGAGCTCGACCATAAAATTACAGATGGGTTGATTAAGATTCTGTTTCTGGGAGAGAGTAAAACTGTAATTAGATCAGGTATTAAATCTAGGTTTGGTATCATATGCTTTCAGCATGCATGACACCATTTTGAGCCCATTATTTTCTCTTAAACAACTGAGAAAAACAAAAATAAAGATGGAAAAAATACTTAGATTTCTGAGAACATTAGTTAAGCCACTACATCCAAATATACTTCAAAATTCATTTCTTGGGCTTTTCCCTTGCTTTCACTCAATGCATTCCCTTTGGTCTCCTTTCCCTATTTTAAATCTAGTTTGAGTTTAGCTTCAAAACTTGTAAACAAGAGTCCTGGTATAACAGATGTAATAAAGGAGGCAAAGATCTATGGATTCCTGAAGGAAGCTCATGTATTTCAGTTCTGGGTAATGAGGTCAGGGAGGTTCAGATAAGAACCTTGATCGAGAGAAAGCTGAGATGTTTTCAAAGAAGAAATAATAATTAGTTATTCTGAGAAGAAAGATGGGAGAAGGAAAATAATGGGTATGTGTGGGAAGGAGAGAGTATGACATAGTCACAAAACTATAAGTTGTTGAATATGGTCAGATCTTAGGATAATGGAGTTGAGAGAGAAGATTAGACTGGAAAGGTAGACAAGGACTGGATTATATTCAACCTTAAATTTGAATTGTATCTGAAAGTTGAGTTACTGATTTATGTATTAGAAAGTTTATTGTGATGGCCTGGGGAGTTTATATTGAAAGACAGGAAACTAAAGGCAGGGGTCCACTGAGGCTATGATAGAAATCTAGGTAAGAAGTGAAAAAGCCCTAGACTAGTACTTGAAGAAGCAGTTACTATGTAGAATTGGCAGAGCTTAAAGATCAATAGATATGGGACATAAGAGAGAGAAAAATTCCAGGGGGACACCGTGTTTTTTATTTGAGCAACTGGGTGGTACCATTTGCCAAAAAAAGGAGCTTAGAGAATGAAAGTCTGTGGAGCTGTAGGATGAGTTCAGACTGTCACTAAGGGGACAAAGGTCAGCATGGGCTCAAAGGTTAGGATGGCATTAGGCAGCAGTAGTAGTTGAGCCTTTGATAGGAGAAGAGATGATCAGGGTAAGTGTATGAATTAAGAAGAGAGAGAGGCCCATGGTGGAATTCTGTGGGGCAGCAACTTTTAAATGATGAGTTTTCAAAATACACAAAAGAGGGACCAAGAGGTAGAAGGAGAATAAGGAAAGTGTTGTTTGACAGCAGCCAAAGTAAACGTTTCAAGATAGAAGTGATGAAGA
Organism: Macroglossus sobrinus; assembly: GCA_004027375.1. NCBI lineage: Eukaryota > Metazoa > Chordata > Mammalia > Chiroptera > Pteropodidae > Macroglossus > Macroglossus sobrinus. The sequence continues at coordinate 435,798 of PVKZ01000098.1, read as the reverse complement.
GCAGGGAAATAATGTACAAATGCCAAGGAATTCAGATAAGATGCCCGAAAATTTTCACTTGGGCTTGGAAGAATGAATTGTCCGTAGTGACCATTACTAAAACTTTCATTGGAGCAACTGGGGCAAAACCCTAAATGCTATGGCTTGAGAGGAATTGGAGAGTCAGAGTAACTTAAGGGATCACTAAGGTGGTTTTGTAGAAGGAGGGAATTGGTTGGTCAGAAACTAGAAGACCTAGGGATCAGGGTTTGTTTTTGTTTTTGTTTTTTTTTTAATCTCCTGTGTCTGTTTCTTTCTCTGTCTCTGTCTTTCTCTCTCTGAAGTTTCTGGGGACAGACTTATTTAAAAATTGAGAGACAAAAGCGAGGTGAAAAGAGGGGCTGATTATAATGATGAATAAATCTAAACGATGAAGCAAGTTTCTGAGAGTGGGTTTAGAGATGAATCTTGGACATCAGGAAGTTTCTATGTTTTACTGAATTTTAAGAGCGAGGAGAAGCTGCAGTGCAGCGCCAGATGGGAGTTGGAGGTGGAGCGGGAAGGTGGGAATGTCACTGCACTGGATTTCAACTTGAAGTAAGATCTGCTACTCATTTTAAGATCTGCTACTCATTGAGATGGGATTATGGGAAAAACTAAGCAAGATTATTTTCATTTCAAAGCAAGAATAAGAAAGTATGTATGTGAGATACTTCATATTCAAAAGTTACGGAGATTCAAGTGATGATAAGTAATATTATTGAAAGAAGGTAAAAAAATTCCAAGGTGATAAGTAAGACATTTATCTGGTAACTTCAGGGCTGATGAAATTATTAAAAAGTTTCAGAGATTCTTCCAATGGGCAGCTAACTAGAAAAATGGAATCAGCAGAGAAATTTTGATAAGTATGCATATTTCTTCACACAAAGAGTAATCATACTTATTTTGAAATAGACTTTGGAAACATATTGGGGGCCCTATATTCTGTAAAAGAAGTGACTTTTTCTTTTGAAATATCCTTAAAAAATTACAGTGCTTTGAATGAGAGTGAGAAATCTAAAATCATCATTACCCAGCCTGACAGTAAATTTATTCATGAACCACGATGACAAATAAGCATTGTCTGGTAAAAAAAAAAAAAACAAACAAACAAAATCAGGCAATCCTAAATTAGAAATCTATGCTCTCACTGGGAGTATTCAGAAAGATGCAATGTTGGTTTACTTGGCAGTTGTTTTTTTTTTTTTTTTTGCAGCTCTTAAAGGTGTATATTAAAAATATTTTTTAATCGTGATTAGACTAAAGATACTATCTAGTCATTTCTAGTTTCATGAAAGTGACATTAATTTACTTAAATTGCCAGTTGTAGTATGCTTGCTAAAATCATTATTTTGATATAATTATTTTTCTATTGTTTTTAAAACGTTCATTGAAAATTTTAAATCAAATAAACACATGCTTTGTAAAAATTTAAACCATTTGTGTGTATGTGTGTGTATACATAGAAAGAGAACTATTATTTATATATCTAATGCATAATTTTAATGTAAATGATCATGTTATTCATATTGTTCTGAAACTTGATTTTCTATTTAGAATTATATCATCGATATAGTTCCATGATACTATATCTCATTATTTTCAATGACCACATTATTTGCTAAAAATTATTTAATCACTCTTCTGCATTATTAAAAACGAATATATGTTCAGTCTCAAAAGAGTGCCTGGCATATATTAAGCATGCTGTGTGCTAGATCTTATTAAACTATTGTTATATTTTATAATTATGTTATATTTTATAATTGCTGATGAGCAGACTATCAGATTAGATAACTTGAACAGTGTCACATGATTAGTAGAGGTGGCAGAACTGAAAGCTGGGACTTTTAACTTTTACAAGAGGCAATAGTAGTGTTTTGTGTCAAGTAAAAAAGAAAAGGAGAAATAAAAGAAGAAAGTGAAAGAAAAAGAAATCTTACCCATATTGTGGAAGTTAGGGAAAAACAACCAACTGCCTGGTGAAGATAGGAAAAAACTTCTTTTGAGCTGGTCGCTCTTGCCCTGAGGCTAAAATAAAGGTGAAGAAAATGCATTCACACTCGCAGCGTTTTGGAATTGGATAGAGGGGCAGTGGACAGCCGCTTGTCAGGACTCAGTGTGGAGAGAGAGCTGATTTCATTTAGGAGAAGTAAAAACGAGTGGGAGAGTTCTGTGGGGAATCTATAAGGACTGGGTAAGCGGGGAGAGAGGATTCCAGGCAGCAGAGCGGGAGGAGCTGGGCTTGGCAGCACCACAGGGGTGTGTGGCCATCAGCGTCCAGAGCAGACTGGGAGATACTCCAGGGCCAGGGCCCACAGATAAGCTGCAGACAAGGCTTGCTATGATTCATTTTTGGGAACATACACTTTCTATGAAATTGAATATATTTTTAGGGCATCGTAGTTTCAGGATTTTATAAAATTTAGATTTTCAGGCTAGAGCTGCTGTGAGTCTGATAGAAGGTGACTTAGTGCCAAACGTGATTAATTAGCATCTAGCAGGTGAGACACGTTGTAGACAAGACACCCCTCCTAGCACATAATGTGTCGTAGAGGAAGTGCAGGCAATTCAGTGAGGGGGAAGTAGTTAAGCGGTTGAAAGCGCTTTGGGACTTGTGCAATACAAAGCCACGGTGACAGAAAACTCCAAATGCGTTTTAATTTTTAGATGCCGAATTACACACAGGGTTGTGCAAGGACAGTCTCAGAAAGCTTCCAACCAGACAGCCATAATCATCCTGACGTACCTTGATAGATACCCACTGCTTTTGCCTCCAAGAGCACGTTTGGGACTTGTAAAAAACCTGCCCCAGGGCTAAAGAAGAAGCATTTTGTTGTGAAAATCTGTCTTTTTGTGAATGGACAAGGAAAACTGCACGCACATTTTAATTCAATAACTTAATGTCATCTGGCAGTGATTTTGTGGGGATTGAGGGATTTTGAAAAACATTTCTCTATGGGCCTTGCTAATGACTCATTCCTTTATTGTTGGTGTATTTGTTCAGCCTTTAATTTACTGATGACATACTCAGAAGTGTTGGCTCCTCATATCCCCTCTGTCAGAAATAGCCCAGCTGGCCCCAATATGAGTTAGGCTGTTCACTATTTAAAAGCCATATTGATTTTAATTATTTCCATCATAAAAATTATACATGCAAATATAAATGCTGTATAAATTCCTTATACTTATGGCTTTTGTATAACGTAAACTCAAAATAAATCTATAAAAAGTAAACTCAGGCAACATCTAAATCACTAACTGAATTAGGCAAGCACTGTGCTGCTCACAGTGGGCAGTCGGTGCTGACGGCTATGGCCGAGGCGTAGACGACACGGTGCCATCCGTAGACTCAGTGTTGCTAAGGGTTTTGCTCACATTGTTGCACAGGGAGGTGGCAGAGTGTAATGGGTGAGTCTAGAGGCTCTAAGGCTAGACTGTCTGGGTTGTTTAAATATTGCTTCTGTTACTACTTATTGTCTTTATGACCATAGGCACGTTACTTAACTATTTTGTGATTCAGTTTCCATGTCTGGAAAGAGGGAACAATAGTGGTCCCTACAGTGGTGGGTAGTGATGGTTCAGTGAGTTAATGCTGGAAGACTAGAACACAGAAGATAGTCAATACATTGTAATTGTTATTATTTATACCTCAGGCTGTGGTGCCGTTTAGCACACACACATAGTTTGATTTTCATAAGCCAGTGTGGTGGCTTTGCAACGTTTTCACGTGGCTAGCCTGAACCGCATTTCCCAGAATGACCTTTCTTGTATGTTTCTGGTTAGGGTAAACCACAAGAGATATTCTTGTGCAAGATTTGGAGGGCAGGAATGAAGCAGCATTATTATGTATGTAGCTCACACACATTGTCATTTGTATGTGAGCTCACCCAATTTGTGTGAGCCAGTGGCTGGGCCTACATCTCCTCCACCTTCCCCTGGATCTTCCTATGCCTTCCGTGACTCCTCGGATAGGTGTGTTTGTTTAGCTCCATGGTGAAGCCACCAACTACTCCAGGACACCCACACCACTGAGAGTAGATGCAGTCAGAACTGACATCAGTTTCAGTCCATTCTTGCAGGTTCCAGCTTGTGCTTATGGGCTCTCACGCATAAGCCTATTCTTGGTCTTCCTGACTTTAGATCTGTGTTCTCTCCCTGATGCCTGCCTCCTGGATTTTAAGCTCCAGCATCAGATGGAAAGACACTTCTTAACCAGTGTCCACAATTGTATAAGGTCAAATCTCTGTAAAATCCATAGATAAATAGACAGATAGATGGATCCCTAATGGTTCTGATTCTCTGATTGAACCTCTTAATAAAGCCAGGGATAATTAAAATAGTTCCACTTCACAAGATCATAAATACAAATGAAAACGTGGGCAATAAAATCACGTGGGATATTTGGTTATAAGAAGGTTGTTCATAGAATTCAGAATCAAATTACATTTTGGATGATTACAAAAATGAAAGTTCACAATTTAAATTTCTTACATAAGGTATCCTAGATTATGTTGAATAGCATTGCTGCAATTCATTCTTTTTTGGCCTCTCCATAGCGAGTGTTTGAGACTATGGACAATTCATGTTCTCACCCTTCTTATCCCACACTTGCTACCTTCTTTTGTAGCAGATACTATAGACTTGAACTTTTCTGAAAAAATATCAGACATAAGATTCCTCAACTCTTTCTCGGTCTCCAAATTTATCTCCTGATTCAAAGGAATCTTACCTATCTCTTACTAACTCATTCATTCTTTATTCATTTAATCATTTTAAAACATTTTGAGTAACTGCTATGTGCTAGACATGGGGTGGTTACTATGTATATGAGACAAATCACTGTCTTAGAACAAAAATTATTAATATATGGCAACTATAGGCTCTACCCTTTCTGCGTACACTGGAAAAAGTTCTGGCTCACCCACTCAGCATCTAAAAATTTTTGTGCAGAATCTAGAGTTCCCCTTAAGATTTGAGGACAACATAAATAAAAATCAGAATTCTAATTTTCCTGCTTTTCTTTGAATATAACACTGTTCCCAACTGAACCATTTGGGTAATGGCTTCCACATGGGTTAACGTACACGTTAGCTTACCCCTTCCTGATCCTCCACCCTGACTCCCGTTCCTGCGTTTACCTCTCCCACACTCAGTCTCTCCTCCCATCTCCAACTATGATTTCATCTGACCCCCAGCTCTAATCGTGACCCTACCCCATTCCTGAGCCTCATCTCATTTCACAAATTTAACCTATGTCTTAATGGTGAAATTCAAGAATGGGGTCTAGATGTGGGTAGAGATGAAAGTGTCTGTATTATAAGTTATTGAATAATAGTGGTTTTTAACTTTTATCAAAATACAAAGGAGACTTCTCATTGCAATGTCAAAACTGCCACATCAAATACTTTCTTCTGTTTTTCTCTGTTTTCCTCACTCGTTCGCATTTTCGATGAATCAGGGATGCATCCCTATAATTTGGAATAAATCTTTGAAGGAGCATCTCTGAAGTCTCTATATTTTGCTCTTGGCCTCTTTTATGACATCAAGAGTGTGTTTCCTGAGATTTAAAGCTTAGTAGAGCTATTCAGGACTGGTAAATCCCAACCAACAGTATGTAGATTGGTTAAAAGTTTTAAAAATAAAGCAACTAATTAATTCAATTTAATCATAAACAAATAACATTAATTTCAACTAATTTGTATCTAGGTTTCATATAGTCAAAGTTTAAGCAAGGAAGTTCAAGGAATAGTCCATGTAAATTGGGTTAGATTTTTTTTTTTCAGTATCACACTATTTTAAGAAACAGATTTAGAAAAGGTCTTTAGTTATTGTTCTCTGGAACAGCTGGAAACACCCATCTCAAAGCCTTTTTCATTAAGACCCTCAACCTTTGTTACTTTCTTTTCCCTGTAGCCATTCCAAGGATAAAACTCTAAATAAGTTTCTTATAAGTCATTGTCAATTTTTTCTACTTGGCTTCTACAGTTCTCTTATCTGCTTGCTCATCTTGATATTGTGATTCAGCAAATCTTTGTTCCTTAGTTTTTCAACTTCTTAGTGACATAGATGTATTAAAATCTAAACACATTCTAAACATAGTCTAGGGCAAAGAACCATAGTTATACCTACTGTACCCTAGCATTGTGACTCCAGGTCTCTGAAACTGGCTACAGTTATTTTCAATTATTTTTCTGATCATAAACTCACATTTTACTACTCTCCTGCCACTGCTTATAAAATTATTTTGGGATCACCTTTATAGATGCTGCCTTTGGGTGGTATCTCTAGGATTAAAAATGCCTTTTTTAAAATAATTTCTAATTCTATTTTATTTTTAACCCTCCCTAATTAGAAACATTTAATGTTGTCTATCCTTTTTGGGATAGTCAGTAAAACTGTGGCTATTTTAGGGCAACCTCACTTTCAGTTGCTCAGCATGTTTATATAACCCACTTTATTTGTGCTTTCATTAACAGAAGCCAGAACTGCTCACATGCTCCTGCAAGAGATGCCAGGGTCCTTCTCTTTCTTGTCTTCAGTTTATAATCAAACAAATCTGGAATTTTTCAGGGCAGACCTTAATGCTTCTTTCAGATTTTAAATCCTTCTCTGAATTTCCTTATTTACATGATGCCCAAACAGTGATACAGTGACTTAGGTACATTGGTTTAAGTAGGAAAATTCATTCAATTGCAGTACTTACTTTCAAAACAATAGAAAAATTTCAATAAATTAATAGTTTCGTCTTATGTATTTTGAAGAGCTTGGGATCAAAATAACTGAAAATTTCCTACCTCACTTGCATTTTATAAAATGGAACCATTTTATAAAATGGTTATTTGTTCACGGAAACTGGAAGTTTTCACTTTGATGGAATATAACTCTTAATGAATGTATTAGCTTTTCTTTCAAACCATTTATTTACATTTTTTTCCCCTAAGAAAGATACTTTTTTTTTTCCTTGGTGATAATTTTACTAACCAAACAAAAAACTTTTTAAATACTAAAACAGATTATTTATTTAAACAAAATGTTCATAGACGTCAACAGGAAAATATATAGGTCTTGAAGTACTTTTTATTCATTTTAATATAGTGATCAAATAGCTTAAGTTCAGTGTACAATATAACTGAGAGTAAAGCTTTGCATAGAAACAAATTTTTCCCCATCTAATGAAGTTAAGTAAATAAGTGTTCATAATGCAATTTAATCATGTAGCAGACCCCCATTTCTCCCTCAGATCTTCTATCATATTATTTATAAAGCAAATATGTTAGAAGAAGGGAGTATGATACAAAAACTAAGCACTAAACAATTTCCCTAATTCCCCCACACACACTTTTTAAAAACTTCCTAAAAGTGTGATATTTCTCAGATCTATTCTCATCTTGCTTGCCTCAGAGACTCTTTAATGTTTCTATTGGTTAATGAAAACCAATGATTCTATAATCATCTATGATTTACACAAGACTAGTATGTGATAGTACTGAGATGTACACCCAGGTCTTCTCTTAGCCCTTACGGTTTTTCCTCAACACCACATTCACATCTCTGCATTCTTTGTTTGGTTTCTTTGTTGAGAAATAAGTGATTATTGTGATCTGCATACAAGCTAACTGTTCAGCCCTAGACTTAGGTAAATATACCCTGCATGCTCTCTAATCTTATTCCTTTGGATTAATGCAGTAGAAACATGACACGAGTGAAGCAGTGTCTAAAGAGAGCCATTCAAGAAATTTAGATCAGGGCCAAAAATGGACCTTTTATTTCTTTTATCATCTATTTATTCAATGCTCATTATACCCCAGGCGGTAAACACTAGGAAACCCATGATGAACAAGGGATGGTCTCTACAGCCTCAAGGCATTAGACTCTAGGAAGGAAGATAGCTAAGAAAACATAAAAAAAATTTTTTTTGATACAGTGAATTAAATATTATCATATGGAATTGTACATGAGGAGAAGTAGGAAAAAACCTTAGGTGGTGATGGGCAGTGAAGAAAGGGAGCCACATTAAAATGAGTGTGGAAGAGGAGTTTTAAAGATAATGTTAGCAGGATCCCTCCTTAGGGAGGGACAGGATGTGATGGGAAAGAGGAATTACTAAGAGAGGGCATGGAAATAGAAGACTACTTCAGCTGTAACACAGGCTAAGGTAACAGCGACTTAAGCAGGTTTAATTCATTTCTCTCACTCAAAGTCGGAGGCAAGTGGTCCATGGCAAATAGGGCAGCTTGTACCATGAAGTTCACCCAGGTTCCTCGGGTGTGGCTTCCATAGTGTGTTCCAATGACGGTTTCCCATTTGACCAGCAGGAAATGGAGAAGACAGTTGGGTATACTCTATTTTTAAAAACCCGAATAGAAGTTTAACACATTAATTCTGCTCACATTCCTTATCCAGAACCTAGCTACATGGTCACACCTAACTACAAAGGGAGCTAAGAAACAGAGACTTTAATTCTGTGGCCATAGTTCCACCTGAAACTTCTATTACAACAGAAGAAGCAGAGAACAGATAGTAAGGGCACAATAAGTAGTCTCTGCACAAGTCTGCCACCTTGGTGACCCCAAAATCTGTACTGCTTTTGCACACACACACATACCACATTTACCGATATGTAAGGGAGGCAGTCTCTGAGTCTTCTCTGTTTACTGCATTAGCCCAAAGTCCAGCATCTCTCTGGGTGATGCGTGTCCTTTCAGTTAGGGCTGAATGTGGGTCTTATGGTCCAGAGACCTACAAGCTAACAGATATTTTCTGCCCCAGCCAGTATATAAAGATGGGATAAGAACCAAGGAAGTGCAACATGAACTTCTATTCAGAAAATGAAAGAATTGGAAATGCACAAAAATCACTTATCTCTAATAATTTTTGAGTCCCACTGGCAAGAACTAGACTATCTCCCTACCCTGATAGTAAAGTAAATTAGGTTACTCCATCTTTCAACCTCTGATTCACATAATTAGATTAGAATGAAGGGAATGAATAAATTTTTGGATGAGAGGGATGCCTCTGCGCACTGTTTTCTGTGCTTAGATCTGAGATGGGTAACAGAGCTAAGCCCTCCTTAGGAGGCAAACATCTTCCATATCTGCTTCATGGTTGTGAAAGTTTGTGGATCTAGAGGTTGCTTTAGAAATTAAAAAAAAAAAAGAACACAAAAACAAAACAATAAAAACAGGCTTTTGTGGACCAGGCTGGCAAGTTATTTTTAGTAATAAATATTCTTCATAAACTTGGTATGCTTCTTGTGTTTTCAGGTAACCACAGCAAAGCATATTATCTAGGTATAGGATGACTGAAATCTATGGTATTTTATTTCCTGCCCTTGGTGCTCTGTCCACACTTGTCACTCACCCCCATATTGAAGCTGTCCAGAAAGAAAAAAAAAAGCCTTGAGTAGGAAGGCATCTGATTTTGCCAGAGATAAGTTTCTCCATGAGCAATTCCCATTATCTGTCTGGGAAGTCTTAATAGGGATACTTGAGAAAGGCTGGGCTGTAGCTTATTTTTCTCTGTACCACCTCTCTTATGGACTGTCTCTTATGATTGACATGTGTTCATAACTTTTTTATGACTTTGGTAAAAGGCAAGAATCCCCTGATTCACACTGATAAGAGCTTTTCCAATTATTTCCACTTGAATTGTGGGCTCTGTTGGCATATGGTTGTGTACAGGGTGTTGCAAGTGGCAGTTTTACCAAATTTTTGAAAATCTAAAACAAGTGTCCCATAATTTTCACTCTATAATGTCTGTCTTTTATTCACCAACTATCCAGCCATCAAACTAAAACTACACATTCTTGGTTTTGTTGCAATAAGGGCCTGATTCTAGGAATCAAATTCTCTGCTCATAAAGGTTCAATGCATAAAACAGAAATCATTCTAGTTATTTTAGACAGAAAAGGATTGAATCCAGATAATTAGCTTGGACTGAAGAGAACAAACAATTTTTGGATCAGCTAGAGAAATAGGCTTTAGGCAAAACTGCCCTTCTAAGGAAGCTCTTACCTTTGATTTAATCAGAAAGAAATTATAAGGCTGTCACTACAGATACTGAGTCCAAGAACATACCCCTCTACCTGTGATCCAGAAATCAGGAAACCAAAACCAGAAGTTACTACTGCTGCTGCCACATTGCTTTTCATTATCCATGGAACTGGAACAATGATGCAGAAAAAATATACTTCCACAGTGCTGCTTGCCAGAAGAGATGGTCAAAGCAGCAGGAAGATAGTCTTCCCCCACTTCTGCCTTTCAAATCTTTTGTTTGGTGGAATTTAATTCACGTAGAGAACTCTAGAAGGAAGGGAGTCTGGGAAATGTATTTTTTACTTTCCAGTCTCTGGTACTCAGAGACACACTGGAAGAATGTGGGAATAGATGCTGACTGCAGACTAACCGCAACAAACAAATCATGAAAGAACTTTAGCTGTGAGAATCATCAGCAAAAAGGTGATAACTGAAGACAATGGAGATGCAGTGAAGGGAAAGAGGGCAGTAGAAAAGTGTGGAGGGCAGAAACAATCCAAAGTTAAGGGAAGAACAGAGAAAGAGAAACTCCCAGAGGATACTGGAAAGGAAAGTCCAGAGAGGTGGAAAGGAAACTTGGAGAGCGTGTTGTCTTGGGATCTAGAGACAGGAGCATTAAAAGAAAGAGAAAGATGACAACAGAGTCAAAGGCTGCTGGAAGATCCAGTGAGAAGGGATTGAAATGGTGGCTGGATTAAGTAACAAATGCATAACCTTGGTGATGGTGTTTCACTGGAATGACAGACTCGGTGAGCTGGAGAAGGATGCGAGAATCAGAAGGCAGGGGTATAGACAACTTATAGCAATAACTTTGTGCATAAAATTATAGGATAGATGTAGGTATTAGCTCAAAGTAGATTTGGAGAATAAAAGTAAATATTGTTCTTGCTCTTTTTAAGGTAAGAAAGAGTTGAGAATATTTAAATATTAAGTGAAAAGAGTAAGAAGGAATTGAGAAGTTGAAATGTAGGGGGAAAGAGAAAAACTAATGGAAGATGGTTCTTGAGAGTAGGAAGGGATGGACCCAGAGCAGATGTGAAAAGAATGACTGTGGGTGAGAAATATAACACATTTCCCATTGTTGGAGAAGAGATTGTAAAAGATGAACTCAGATACTGGTAAGATTGTGGATGGGGAGGCATGAGATTGAAATAAGCCACCTGATAATTTGTTTTTTCTTTAAATTCTTTGTCATATGTAATGAGTGCGGGATTTATGAAGAGTTGAGGATATTTGATTTCACACTTACATCACAGATCGATGACCTTTTGATAAAACTGATTAAAGTCTTTCAGTAGCCAGTGGAATGGGTGCTGAGAATAGATGCTGAGAATGTGTGTTATTAGTTTCCTATAGTCATCATAATAAAGTTTCACAAACTCATAGGTTAGAATAACAAATTTATTGTCTTGTAATTCTTAAGGCCAGAAGTTCAAAACCAGTGTCAGCAGGACCATGCTTCCTGTAATGGAACTAGGGATGGATCTGTTTAGGCCTCTTTTCTAGTTTCTGGTAGGTCCTTGGCTTACAGCAACATAACTCCAGTCTTTACATGGCATTCTCCCTGTGAGTGTGTCTGTGTCCAAATTCTCCCTTTTCACTAGCCAGATTATGGGCCCGCCCTAGTCTAGTATGACATCTTAACCAATTATATCTGCAATGACCTTATTTCCAAGAAAGATCACATTTTGAAGCACTAGGGATCAGAACTTCAACATAGGAATTAGAAAGTGGGAGGACATGTTTCAACTCACAGCAAAGTGATACCCCGGGATGTAAGGGGGTGGAAAATCGCTAATAGCAAACCCTGTAACTCAGGAAGGGAGTGATTACCAGTTAGATGAAGATTAAAACAGAGTAGCAGAAATGAAGCATGGAGTTATCTCTTAAGGATAATAGTTCCTATACCCTAGAGTTATTATGAGGATTAAAAGAGATTATACATGTAAAATATTTAGTAGAAAACCCAGAATATATAAAAAGTATTTAATAAATTAGTTCAGGATCCTGGCTTCCTTTCAATAAATAGCAGTTACTACTACAAAAATAGCAATAATAATAATTTCTTTAATTTATTCATTACTTTGTATATAATTTATGAACTCCCATCTGTGCTAGGCCTGGTGTTAAGAGTAAGAATATAAAGTAGATTAAAATTAAATATTTGTTGAATGAATGAATGAATGAATGAATGAGATTATAATTTAATGGAGCAGAAACGCATGTAGACAACTGTGGGCCCGTGAAGCAAGTACAGAAAAGTGCAGAGTCCTGTGGAAAGAATCGGAGAGTGAGGGATGGCTTCGGCAGGACGTAATCGTCACGTACGTACGTATGCCTGTATACCACTGGAGTGAGAGAAAACGAGCACTGCCACACTGATAGTTTTTGCATCATCGATTCAATTACTTCATAGGAACTAATAGTTACTATGCCATCTCTCCCCCAGTTGTGGAAGCCTGTGTTTATATTGGCAGTGTCATAAAACTAAGGAATTTTCCAGTGTTGGAAGGGTTGCGTCAGTATATAGCTTTAAAGAAGAATTCAAAGCAGTAGAAATAGAATCCATGCTCATTAGAAATAATTTTCAATGAGAATCCGTATGAAAAATATCTGGATTTAAGAGTGTAAGTTTATTGATCGCAAAGAAATACGACAGATGATATGTTCACAGAAGCTGAAAAATAGTGAATAACACCTACAACTAACTCTTGAAGCAAAGACAATAGCAATATGCATTACTTCTTGCTCTCTTCCTCCCTTCCCTACCTCTTAAAGTCGTACACACAATACCCCTTACTTTGGCTGATGACATTTGAATAGAAAGGATACTTGTCACTTCCACATAGAAATTCTGAAAGTCAGAGTTTGATAAACCACACTGTTTTTTCTATCTCAGTGATAGTGGTGCCCCATCAGCCCCTGTTTTCGAGTGACAGCAATTACCAAAGGTGAGTGAGAAATAAACTTTTGTTGCACTAAATCACTGATGTTTGGGGATTGTTAATGCAGCATAACCTAGCACATTCTACCGATATAACTGAATTCTAAACCAGCATCAGAATCTTTGATTCATCAATATTCTCGAGGGCACAATTAAAAACTATTTTTTCCCTTTCCCTCTTACCATGAAATCTTATTCAATTAATAGATGAAATCTATTAATAGATTAATAGATGGAATTTCCCTAATAGGGAAAGGATCTCTTAATATCTTATGAAGGATTTCAGAAAGTTTGTCAGCTCTGTAAACAAGATAAGAATTTTTTAGTTTTTGTGGCCATGCAAATTTTTTCTGTAGAGAACTGTTCAGTTTTTTTTCTGGTTCCCCAAGAAGCCTATAACCTGTACAAGATTAAGAGTAACCACTGCAGAACCCCGTATTTGTAAATTCCTGCATCAGTGAATAGTTGCATAAAAACTTAACATTAATCAGTAAACAGTAGTTAGAGTCAGGATTTGAGTTGGAGAGAACACTGTTTTGAAAAATTTAATAAACAGTAATGATGTACAGATCTCTAAATTTATTAATACTGTGGGTGGACATAAGAAATGTCCAAACCTGTAGAGAATTTGTATAAGAATTTATTTGAGCCAAGCTGGCAAGTGCTGGAAAAATCTCAATGTCTCAGAGGATGACAGTTTTGCAGTTTCTATTATCTGTTTGGAATGAGGGAGGGAATGTAAGGAAGATTACCTTGAGGTTAGAGAAAGCAAGGTACCAGATAGTTAAGATTATGTACCCTCTTGAGGGTGGTTATGTCTTCGAGGGATCTGGAAAAAAAGAATTATTTCTGACTTATCAAGGCTGTGTTAATTTAGATGCCCAGAAACAAGGTACAAGGCTTGCTTAAGGCAAAGACAAACCTTTAAGGAAAGAAGTTTTAACCCCAGGGCATGACTTGCCCTGTGGGGAATTAAGTTAGATTTATTACAGCACTCATTTTTTTTTGTCCACACCTGGTTTTCTGACCTTTAAATTTGTAAAGTTTTGTCCTCGTTAATAGGTCTCCAACTTCTTGCAATGTTTTTTTAAGATGCCATTGGATGAAATATTGTTTTATCAATGGATTCTGTTTACCAGTTTCTGAATGGGGCCTATGGAAAACATACATGAACACATACATCTATACACACATACATACCTACACATGCACACACACACATGCATACACGCGTAAAAATTCAATCAAAAGGATCAGCAGGAAGATCTTCACATGTTACTAAGGAGTTCACGATGTACTCTGTGGAGCCGAAAGTGCATCATGGGCAAGAGAGAAGTGGGTCTGGGGGCTCTCTGTGCCCCCAAACCTGATCCTGCTTCAACTAGAGTAGCTTCTCTTCTGTGTCCTTTGTGATTGTTCTCTTTATCTTTCCCTCCATCTTCCCATCCCCTCTCCCCTCTCTCTTTGTCTCTCTGTCTCTGCCTGTCTGTCTGTCTCTCGGCCCCCCACCCCAGAACTCTTGCTTTAAAAATGTTCAGCACACATTCATGTAAACAGCACATGAGAACTGTCTCCAAGAATTTGGAAATGAGGTTTACCTCTGAGAGTTAAACTATGCAATTCCAACTAAGGAAGGAGATAGAAAATAAGCAAAATTGTTTTTAAAAAAGAAAATGGTTCTTAGGTCTGAATCATATTTAACTCACCCTGCTCAGTAATAGTGATGTTTCTAAGGGAATAATGCGCCCCTCAGAAAAGACTGAGGAACGGATAAGGTGATCAGTAACAAACCATGAAAAAATGAAAGAAAACTTCTCTATCTCCAGTCTTGAGCAAAAAGACAAGCAAATGGACCCATCAGATTACGTTTGTTCTTTCCTCCTCTCCTGACATTTCAACTTCAACACAGAGAAGGAATTTTTCTGCCTCAAGAAGAAGGAATTGATCATCAGATTAGTTAAAGCCATCTTTCCCTCCTTTCTAATTCAGCACGCTGACTTGAGCATGCACCTCTGGGGACAGTTAGGCCTAGCTGGCACTATATGAGACAATGGGAATTAATTTCTGAGAGATTAATTTTACTTGCTAGTGACTCCTGACTCACAGTCATTAGGTTGAACTATAGGACTATTTATAGTCAATCATTTTTAGCCTGCAAAAATGGAGGTTGCATATGGTTCTATATATCTTACATATATGAACTCATTTTAGTTCAGATTGATCTATCTCCAAAGCTTAACTGTTTTTGCTGTGTAGTATTGCCCTTTCTGCAAAATGTCTGAAATTTGTTGACTGGCCATTTTTAAGAGGTGTGTATATGTGCAGGTGGGGGAGATGATGGGAAATGGTGAATTGGTATTTATAAAGACCGACCTGGAAACTGTGTAGGATGCACATTGGAGAAAAAAGTTATGTAAAGAGACCAAATATGAGAGGGGCCAGTAGATCAGAACCACTGAAATCAAAGGGCATAAAAAGGCTGAGAAAAATTAAAAAAAAAAAAAAGACCAGGAAATTTAACTTCTCCACCCTTGCCAGAAGGACACAAAAGAGATCACTCCTTGCTTTTGGGTACAATCCAGCCCTCCCTAGGTTTTTTTTTTTTTTTTTTTAAAGTACAATCAGTAGAGAGACCTAATGTCCCATCTGATGACTCACCTATTATGCAATGAGAGTGATTCACTTCTGTCTAGTTTTCTGGGCTGTCTTTTCCAGTCTTGTAGCTTTGACTGCCAAATGGATGCCATGGACTCACCAGTCTTTATCTCTTGACTTAACCTCTGCAGAGTCCTTTAATTAGTTGACAATGGAATAGCTTCACCTGGTTGTCCCAGAAGCATCTCAAGCTCAATATATGCAAAATTAAACTCATAGATTTTCCCACTAATTTGATTTTCCCTGTATTTCTATATTTCATTAATATCATACTAGGGATTTGTGTTAGATGTTTCACTGTCCTCCATTCTCAACATCTATTCTGTTCCTTTACTCTATTCTTGTAAACATCTTCTTCCCTCTATTTTAATTGCCAGAATTCAGTTGCACACTGATTATTACAATAGCCTCTTTATTAACCTTTCCTCTCTATTTTAAAATATATTCTTCAGCTGAACTGCCACCAATTCCCTCTTCAGAAATTATCAGAGAATCAGTTTTAAACTCCTTACTATGAATTATTTTCACCACCTGTTTACTGCTTAATTTTTTAGCGACATCTCTCATCATTCTTTCCCTTCCATTTTTTTTCAATTTCTCTTGTGATTTCTAGATGAAAAAGATTGTCAATTCCCTAGACATGCTATATTTTGTCACGTCTCCATACACATATACAAATTTTCCCTCCACCCAAAATGCCCTTTTCTCCACCTCACACCCTGCCTTGTCCACCTGGTTCTCTCAGTCGTACTTAAAAACAGCTTTTCCATTTTTTTCTTTGACTCCTTCTCACATCTTCTTCCCCTCCCCACAAGCAAAGTGGCTTGTTTTCCCATCTCCCTTCCCATAATACCATCTTTCTACATCTACATTTTACTAATTACTTCATTATATAACAACTCTCTACCACATAGATCGCTTTTCTTATTTATTTATTTATTTATTTATTTATTTATTTATTTATTTATTCATTCATTCATCCATTCATTCATTTATTTATCTGTTTGTTTGTTTGTTTGTTTATAATGGTGACATTGGTTAATGAAATCCAGTAAATTTCAGGTGTACAATTTAGCAGTGCAGATTGTGTCTTCTTGAGTGTCATATCTTGAATGAATGAATGAATGAATGAATGACTAAGGGGGTCTGAGCTATTTTTATTTCCTTTTTGTAATATAAAGGTAGTTTAAAACTAAACTATTGAAGTGTGACTGATATTTCCAGAAATCTGTAAAACACGAACTGTTGTGATTCATCTCTAACAAGGACCAACTCAGAAATGGGGAGAAAGAATCTATTCTTGTTTTCTCTTCTTATTTCCTGCGATTAAATAAGGAAAATCTTGAGTTAGTCTTTTTTGATACTTTCCAGGACTTTTGCAAATGTATTTATTTTTCAAAACAAAAAAAGATTAGAATCAAATTGCCAATTAAGGGCAGGAATCATTTATATCATAGTAAGGTGGTTGATTGACCAGCAGCCCCAAATGCCTTGGAGGATATTCTCCACTTGGTTGTTACCTTTATAGTCTTTTTAGCTACTGTCAGGTATCATTATGTTTACTTCACACACACAAAAATTCACTTATTCTTTTGAATTTCATGCTGCCATAGAGAAGGTCTTTTATTTTTGTTTATATAGATATGTTCATTGACAGTTAATCACTATGCCTTGTTGATTAGTTGAGAGGTAAACCAACAAACAAGGTCTCTTTAAAAAATCTCTTTCTATTATCCAGAGCTCTTGTGTCCAGAAAGAGATCATAGTTTCATAATGTTGGGCCTCTTTAGCTAGTTCCTACAAATGAAATTTTCTGAAGTGCTTAAAAGTCAAGAACTCGAAATTTCATTATTATTTTTCAAAAAATTTTTAGCAATTAAAATTTCCTGATGTATTGTAGAACTACATTTCTATTAATTAATTAAATAGGCTGAAAGGGTTAGTGAACCACTATTTGGGAAACAGAGCAGAGGAAGTCTCTTGTTCCTTCCAAGGGAATATTAATCTGATTAGAGCCAAATCTCAGACATGGTTAGCCACATTTACCTGTGGATGGAATTATGGAATATTAAAAGGTCCTGTACCTAATTGTGAATCTCCCCTTTTCCTCTTGCCTCATGTAGCAAAAGCCAGAGAAACTGTCAAAGGGTCTTCTCCAAAGGTAATCCTAGCCATCCTACACTCTCTTTTTGTCCTTCTTAGCATCTGCAAACATTTTCATCTCTCTAGTCTTTTGTACTAAATGGCCAACCTGAAGTAAGACTCTGAGATCTGGATTTCTATTTAAACCGGTGAGAAGGGCACTTAAAGTAATCCTTTTCACCATGTTTACTAACCCAGAGAACCAAAGCTCTGTGCACTGGAGTTTAAATACAGAACAAACTAATAAACCGATAACCTTTTTACCATTTTTCATGGTTCCTCTGTGTATTTCTTCATTGTGAAAATCGTGGGAGAATGACTGGGGCAAAGACTACACTGAAACATTCCTGGGTTTCTTGGCTATAATACCATACAAGCATTCTCCAGACTCTCATGATCATTCATAACAAGCTATTTGGGAGACTGTTTTTAATGTCCTCATTGTCTAGTTATTGTCATCATTACCACCATCATCACTGTCATCATCATTAGCAGCAGCATCATCATTTGAGTATTACTCAGAGTCTCCATACCTGAAATTGCAAAAGAAATATTGAAAGAAACTGAGATCTGAGATGGTAAAGCTACCAGGAGAGAATAATAACACGATAATATTATTGATCATTATTATAATGATCACAACAGCAATGTTAGCAGTTAACACCTATTGAATATTTAGTATGTGTCAGACCCTGTGGTCATTGCCATTTATACCATTATACTAAATTCTCGAAGCAACTCTATGAAGTAGGTAGTATTAGCATTTCCTTTACACAAATTAGGAAACTAAGGGCTAGATACGTTATGTAATTTCCTTAAGGTCCAAAATGACACTAATGTTTGGTATTATGTTAATTTGGGCATTTGGAAAGAAAGTGATGGCTTCATAAATCTTGTTTCTAGATTTATGTTCTCATCTATAGAACAAACAAAATCTGAAAAGAGGCTGAATACAAATCTAATTTTATAGGATTTGTTGGTAAGACATATTTATTAAACCAAATATTATCTTAGGCATCTGACTTTATTGGGAGATATAGTATTCTTTTATTTAGACTTGTATTCTAATTAAAATTATAAGTTGTTTAATTTCTTGAACCTCCAGCTCTGCTTACTATTAAAGTCTATGACTTTTATTTCAAGAAATAGCATTGAATATCTGAACTCTAAGCATTTATTAATGAGTGATAACCTCGTATTCTTTGCTACTCTGTACTTGAAAAGTTTGGTAGGAAAACATATATTTCTGGACTGTTTTCTTAAGAATATGTAGACTGTCCATTCTTATAGACATATTTTTCCTTTGAGTTAAACCATGCGGTTTACTGAGTTAATCTTTGGAATTATACATTAGCCTACATTGAAAAATATCAGCAAAGCATTCCTTTTTTATTGTACCACAAAGGGTTTACTTATGAACTCAAATCCAGGAATAGTTGGGCCTCTCTTGATTAGCGGTTTAATTCCTGTAAGAAACAAATTGTGTTGCTGATCATGTTTCTATCTTACCTTCACTCTATTTTGTAGTAGTTGGGCATTATAGCATCCCACTGTTGTTGTGCACCAGCGAGGGGGAAACGGAGCCATGGGGTCTGTCAGTACTCCAGACTGTGATGGATCCATGTCTAACAGCTATTTCTTCGATGTCAAGACCTGATCAGTAATGCTCTCCATAACAAACTGGTTAGAAGAGATTCTTTGATGGCTGACCACGGCAGAGTAGAATTTAAGAGATTATTTAAAGAAAATCACAGTTACTGGGTTTTAAGTTCTTCCTCTTAGAAGGTCCCACGTGCTCCACCCGCTCCACTGCTGCATATCCTCACATGAACGGTGTTTGTATTTGACTGCACATGTCAACTGAATATTGTTGATTTAAGGTTCATTAAGTATACATTTTTTAACGGTGTTAAGAATGACCATGTAGAGGAAACAACTGAGAATTAGATATGAAAACGTGTTTCACTGCGGTCTAGTGCAGGATTTTCATTAAAAGCCACTTTTTTTTTTTTTTTTGGTTAGCATGATTACTTATTCATAAAGCATCTAGGTCAATGTCCTTATGGTTACATTTTCTATTTCAATTTCTCTAGTATCACTAATAAAAGTTTTATCTGCATATTTTTTCCAAAAGATTTTATTTTCATGAAAGACATGTAAAATCAAGTTAATAGAAAAATCAGAGCAAAGGAAAAAAAGAAAATGAAAATATCTCAACTATTATAATTCACATATTCAGATTTTGCTTTTGTCTCAGAGCTTCCTGGCATACAAGGAAAAGAAAGGAAAATATGGCCAGTTATAATGCGGTTTTTACCTATTACATGATAGTACAAATAGAACATTGTAATTATGTTAAGGGATATGGTGGAAAATAGAAGACTCTGCTTTATCAACCTTGGGGTCCAGCTAACCTAAAGGCTGAGAAGATCAATATTTGAGCGTACCCATAAACACTGGGCTACACTCTTGAATCACAGTGGTTGGAAAATCTGCTACATGGTTCACATTTCCAGAGAAAAAGTTGTCTCCTAGTTCCTCTGGGGGTAGAAATGTTTTTCCTGGGTATAAATTCTTAAATACTACGTTCATCACATTGAGAATACATAAGGATAGATTCTTAGATTTACAGTTAATATCTACATAGTCATTCACTTTTGACGTTAATTAGTCTGATTAGCCATTCATAAAGAGGATTTTGTTGACACATTTGTTTGGTTTTCACTGTGTCTAGGCATAGTCTTATCCTACATGGCAGGTTACAGCCTCATCCAGTTCTGCAAAGGAATTTCTTAGAGCAAGACATGTAGGACTTTCTCCGCTGCCTTCTAACAGAAAAGATATAATTCCTCTTGGAGAATGTTGAGACCAGCCAGTGTTTCAGCCATGGCAGTGATGTATGAGTATGTGTTCTGCCATTGCCCTGCCCTTCCAAACCCTATAAATGGTTTGGAAGGGCAGGGCACTGCAACTTTGATGCCTGCGGGAAAAGGGAGACAAATTTTGCTGTAAATGTAGACTTTCGCATAGTGAACTGATATGTCTGCTTCCAAGCTGTGCAAGTTGTAACAAGCAGTGTTTTGGAAACAAACATACAGGTATAATCAGCTACTAAGATACATAAGCAGAATATATGGAAAATGACTTTCTCCTAGAGGGCCTTTGAAGGGTGTGGAAAGGAGCTTTTAAAATAAGGGAGACACCAAATCCAGTTGCCATGCAGAGCTGTAAAAAGTAAACAGTACACACACTCCTGAGGGCTTTTTAAAAGAGGATCTGGATTGGAATAAGAACAGCAGATATATCCAACAGTTGCCATGAAAAGCAGAGGAGGTAATCCAAGCTCAGAAGTTCCATTTCAACAGTTATTCTGGTTGAAAGTTAAGGGAGACATTATCATAAGTGCTAATATTTGTTAGGTAGATGAGATTCCTCCTGGACATTTTTTTTTTTTTTACTAGTTTGGTTTGAAGTAATGTGATGTATCTTCAAAAATAAGTGCTTGTATTCTGCTTTGTGATGTTGGGGCTGAGACATTTTTCAGAGTCTTCTATCAACTAGTTTCTTATTAGGTTCTATTAATGGGAGGCACCAGAGGAAAAAGAGAAGACAAAAGTAGGGGAGAGAGAAATTTATTTTTTTTCAATTTCTATCTCATCATTCCAGCAGCATGGAAAAATGGCTTCAGCTTCCAACTTCTTTCTGAATTTCCAGCACCCACTTCCCTATGTTCCTAAGAGATACCAGTAATTCCCAGGACAAATCCCCTCGGCGGATGGAGTAATAGTTGTTCTGCTGTACATCACCTACTAGGCTGGATCTGCCCAGGCAAAGCTCCTTCTCTAAAAGCAACACCCCAATGTGGAGAGCTTCCCCCTGCAGCTTAGAGAACCAGGTCTGCAGGGACCCCTCCTGTGAACTTCTGTATCCCTACCCCTCGCCTGGTTTTCCTTCTACAGACCTAGCAGTTATTGATCTTCCTTTTGCTCTTTCAAACTTTCTTATAAAAAGAATTACCTAGATTAACTCTCTCTTTGAAATACCCAGAGTGGATTCTTTACTTTATTGGGCTCTGAGTTACACAGGCCACAGGGCCCATTACCAATTGCTGATGCCAGAGAATGACCACAATTGGTCAAGCCTGGGACATGTGCTTACTTCTTTAGCTGAGAACATGGCAGCTGAAATAGGATAGGTAGGGAGGGTGGCACTATGGGTAGCTATGAGGCAAAGACTGTAGTCATCATAGTAAAAAGCAGCTTTGTATTTTTTCATGGTCAACTGGGAAAAAGGAGGAAGAAGAATGGTAACAGGAAAAGGGGAAGTGAGATTAAGGGAGGAGTTTTGTTCTGAGGTGGACATGCATGTTTAAGTGCTAATGAAAAGGGTTAAATTTATGGGAAGAAGTAAAAAGAGCGGCGGAAGAAGAGACAATGCATTGTGTTGGGCTTCAAAGGGGGTAGCACCCAAGTTGAATTGAGGCCTTGAATAGGATGGTTCATTTGCCGAAAGAAGAGTGAAGGAGGCTATCGAAGACCAGGTGCTAGCAATACTAGAAGGAGCTTGTTGGGATTTACCTCTGATTTCTCTGTTATGGTAAAGGTAGGTCACTTTCAGGGAGCAAGGGGAAGAATGGGTCAAGGGAAGAAGTTTGAGGAGAGAGAAGGTGTGAAAAAGCCTTCTTGGAAAGAAGAAAGTTGGTGAGAGAAACATAACAGAGTTGCCAAAAATACTGAAAGCACACGCGAATTCAGTAATCATGAATTTGTGAGTTTAGCAGCTTTCTCTCCTGTGTGGCTTTTTCGTTTGAATTCTGGTGCATGAGCATGGAGTGAGTATCGAGAAAGTATGAAGAAAATGTGGAGTAACTGTGGAGAAAATGTGAAGAAGGTGTGGAGAAAGTGGATATGTAGTTTCTTCCAGAAATTTTGCCGTAAGTAGGGAATGGAAAGAGGGACGAGAGAGCTTAAGGTTTTGGCGAGAGAATTATCGTGGTGATAGACTATTATATTTATTCTGGAAAGGAGAGAACAAGAGACAGCAGAGAACTAAAGAAAAGACAGAATGGTAGAGACACTGAAGGACTGGAGAGCCCAAGGAGATCTGGGAAGGATCCCACGGTGAGAGTTCAAAAATATTCCATCTGAAGAACAGAAGGATGTGGTCACAGAGCAGAGCGTTTGACTTAATAGTCTAATGATGTAATCAAGGTCACGACCATGGAAGCGGGTCAGTAAGGTAGAGTAAAGGAAAATTTATGGAAGAAGAGAATGTCGAGGAACTGAAACATATTTATCTTTAATTGCTAGGTAAGCCCCTGTGTGTGTATTTCACGCTTCATATATTCAAATTTTGTGTTCTCCTGTTAGATGTGAGCCCTCTGAGAACAGGGACTGCATCTGAAAAATACTTTTGTTCACCTACAGCCTTACAAAATCTCTTTTCCAGAGAATATTTTGACAGTACACTATTTTAATGAAATAGTGAAAATGGTAATTCAAGGAACTTTTTTGACCTGTTTCATTGCCTTCAGGAAGACAGGTTATGATTATTTTCTTTTGCAGGTTTTGCGAGGGTCTAGAGGGTAAATTTTTTACCTAAAGTGAACTAACTTTAAATATATAGACACTTCATTGACTTAGAACATTTTCTGAATTTGTTTGAACACAAAACATCACTTTTTAAAAAAAAAATTGTTTTGTTTTGTTTCCATACATGGCTTTGTAAAATCAGTAATGATGTGTCTCTTACTGGGTAAAAGTTCAGGCTCAAAGGGTTGTGGTACGAAGCGGCAGTGACTGTCCAGCCACTGGCGTCTTGAGGGAAATGGGAAGTTTAGATGACTCTTCTGGTGTCATCTTTCCTGTTTCAGAACCACAGGAAAGGTGATGTTCTTCCCCTTTGCACACGGTTTCTTTGTCGCCCCTTCTCCTTACTCTTATGTCACATTTCAATTGGACCAACCTTCTTTGCCTCTTGCCCACCACCTGTGGCACCCTCTCCACACAGCTTCCTGTGACTTGACACAATTTTGGATTAAGCTACCAACTAATTAGTGCTTATAGAATTTTGTAAAGTCATATTTATTCAAAGTGATATCCCATGTGATGTCACAAGTGGTAGCAGCTATCATGACCCACCTAGTCCTACCACTGACTCCATTCATCTTGTTCAGAAGTTTCTTAATCAGAGTCGCTCATTCCCGAGGTGGGTTGAACTTTGTTTATATAAGTGAAAGAGCCCAAGTTTGTAAATAATTTACTTTTTTAAAACTAAATTTGAGAGGAAACAACTGAAATGCTTTTCCGTAGGGGAATGGTCAAAGCAAACACTGTTACATCCATGTAATGGAATACTGCTCAGCAGTAAAAAGGAATAAATTATTGACACATGAAACATCTTGGATGGATCTAAGGATGGATGCTGTGTAAAAAATATCCAGTCTCAAAAGGTTACACACTATATTTTTGAATTTATACAACATTCTCAAAAATGACAAAAAAAATAAAGATAAACACTAGATTAGAGGACAGGGGTTGGAAGTTCTGACTATAAAAAAGGAACATGAATGAGGAGTTCCTATATGCCGATGGAACTGTTCTGTATCTTTTTTTAATAACCACACATAGCTACAAATTTTTTTTCTTATGATGAAAACTTAAGATTTGCTCTCAGCAAGTTTCAAATGTACAATAAAATATTATTAACTAGAGTCACCATGCTTTACATTATGTTCCTATGACTTATTTATTTTATAACTGTAACAATGTACCTTTTGTCCACCTTCATCTATCTTACCTATCACCTACCCCTTGCCTCTGGCAACCACCAATCTGTTTTCTGTGTCTATGAGTTCGGTTTGTTTGTTTTTGTTTTAAGAGTCCACATATAAGTAAGATAATATGGTATTTGTCTTTCTCTGCCTGATTTAGTTCACTTAGCATAATGCCCTGAAAATCCATCTACGTTGTTTCAAATGGCAGGATTTCCTTCTTTCTATGGCTGAATAATATTCCATTACATATATCATATATATCACATTTTCTTTATCCATTCATCCATAAATGAGCACTTAGATTGTCTCCATGTCTTAGCTATTGTAAGTCATGCAATTAACATGGGGTACAGATATCTTTTTGAGTTGCTGTAATCATTTCCTTTGAATGAATACTCAGAAGAGGAATTGTTGGCTCACATGGTAGTTCTATTTGTAATTTTTTGAAAAAACTCCTTGCTGTTTCCTACAGTGCACCAATTTGCACCAATTTACAATCTCACCAACAGTGTATAAGGTTTCCCTTTTTCTCCACATCCATGCCAATGCTTCTTTCTTTCTTTCTTTCTCTTTTTTCTTTCTTTCTTTCTTTCTTTCTTTCTTTCTTTCTTTCTTTCTTTCTTTCTTTCTTTCTTTCTTTCTTTCTTTCTTTCTCTCTCTCTCTCTCTCTCTCTTTCCTTCCTTCCTTCCTTCCTTCCTTCCTTCCTTCCTTCCTTCCTTCCTTCCTTCTTTCTCTCTCTCTGTCTCTCTCTCTGTCTCTCTCTCTGTCTCTCTCTCTGTCTCTCTCTCTGTCTCTCTCTCTTTCTTGACAATAGCCATTCTGCCAGGTGTGAGGTGATATGTCAGTGTGGTTTTGATTTGCATTTCTCTGATAATTAGTGATGTTGAGCACTTTTCATGTACCTGTATGTATGTTAGCTATTTCTGTGTCTTTGGAAGAATGTCTATTCAAATCTTCTTCTCATTAAAAAAAAATATATTTAATTTACTGGTGTAACATTGGTTAATAGCATTATATAAATTTCAGGTGTACAACTTTATACATACCTGTATACTCCATTGTGTGCTCACCACCCAAAGTATAGTCTCCTTCCATCACCTTGTATTTGACCCCTTAACCCTCTTCATCCTCTGCCCATTTTTAATCAGATTGGTTTTTTTTGCTATTGAGTTTTGTATGTTGATTGCGATGTTGACTACATAAATCTGAGTATAGTACCAAACTGCATAAACACATAGACAGACAAATGAATGCATATAAATTTAGTTTAAACTGAATAAGGTATGTAGTCTAATTAGCAGTTGTATTAGTCAGGATTCCTCAGAGAAACAGAAATAGAACCAATAAGATATGTAATATATTATTAGCCATTGGCTTGTGTAATATATTGGCTCATGCAATTATTGGCTCATGCAATTATGGATCTGTTACCAGATATTGGCTCATGCAATGAATACAGAAGTCCTATGATCTGCTATTTGGAAGCCAGAGACACAGGAAAGCTGGTGATGTAGTTCTGATGCCTGAAAACCAGGGGAACCAACTCCTATTTGCCAGTAACTGCATGTGACTCAACATTCCAGACCCTGACAACTTGTCTGCTTGGTTCTCAGGTAACTTTATTATTGTTCCACTTCTGCTCAACTGGATAATGGTCTTGGGCAAGGTCTGTACTTACAGATTATGTTATTTGCATACCACTCCCAGCTTAAATGACCTTTTCTTGTAGGGCCTTTCCTTTGTCCACCATTCTGAATTCAGTAATTCTGCCCCATTATTTTCTCTTGGAGTAGGAGTACAAGTATTTTCTATCATAATACTCATCACACTTTGTGTTTGTATCTTGTTCGTTTGTGAAATTAATTCCCATCTTCCTACTAGACTATCAGCCCAATGAGGGCAGAGACTGTGTCTGTTTCTTTCCCTAAATGAAGTGCAAGACATGTGCATGCATGCATGTGCTAAGAGTACTCTTGGCAGCGGGGAAAGCAAGAGCAGAGAACCTCAGGTGAAAGTTTGTTGAAGAGTAAAGAGGCCAGTGTGGCTGTGTAAACCACAGGAAATGAGAATGGAGAGGTAACAGGGGCATGAGGAGTGGGGAAGATGATTTCAGGGTCCTGTAGGCCTATGATGACTTTGGCTTTCGCTCTGTGTGAGATGGGAACTCTCTGGAGTGTTTTAAGCAGAAACACATGATTTAATGTGTTTTCTGAGTATCTCTTTAAATTAAACAAACTTGAAAGAAAAAGAGGGGTGCTACTTACCAACCCCTTAAAATCTCACACCTGCTATGTGGGAGATCCTATGTAAATGTTTTCCCTACATCATTTCCTTTAGTCTCATTATTTACCCATTTAACAAATCAAGATACTAAGTATAAGGGAGATTACAAAAATTACCCAAGGTCTTATAATTAGTAAGTTACAAATTTCTGATGTTAACCTAGATTTGCTAACCTGGAAACTCATCCTCTGAACTCCTTTGCTCTATTTTCGGAGTGTGTAATCTGATTTAAGGAATAGAAGGAGATAAGGCTGTAGAAGTAGTCAACTTCAGATTGTCATATATAGTGGGTGTTTACATATTTTATCTGTCTGGCTTCCCCTCCCCTTCCTGCTTTTCCCGCTCAATTACCTATCATAATACTTTCTCCTCAGGCCTGGAGTGGACATCCGATATGTATCTGGCCTATCAGAGTGATTCATTCATTCCTCTAGCTGTGGTGATTGAGCCAAGGATGAACATGTGATCCCAGCCAGGCCAATCAGAGGCTTTCATTTTGGTGTTTTTATTGAAACCAGAGAATGGGGTTTCTCTTTTGGGTCTGGGAGATGGAAGCATGTAATCAGGAAATGCCAATGATCATCTTTTTCTTCCACATGGGGAAACTAGTGCACAATGGAAAAAATATAACTCAGGCGTGGCACTCTTCATTGGCAGTCAACCCAGGAATGCTTTGCAATGTAATCCAGGGCAGAAGTGGATAGAGGGAGTAAATGTTCTGTTTGCATAAAATTACATCAGCCATATTAATATTAGTTCCTTCAGTAAAAAGTCAAAGATTTGTGAGTAGAATCTCGCTATCAACAATAAGTTTCCTCAAAAAAATCGGTTTTCTCTATACTAGGTTATTAATATGTTAAAAGAAAATGGACCTCCATCTGGTCTTAAGCCTCTTCCTGAACTCACCCCATAAAGTCAACAAACATTAAGATTATCCTCTTAACAAAGTCAGTAGAAACAGAACAGAAGAGATGCCTACAGCTGTAATTCATAAGCATCAAAAGAGTAGACATCCGCAATGTGCAGACAGAGAATCTCCATAACATTTAGGATAAATCCTTTCATCACCATGGCTATGGGGGCCTTAGATGATCCAGCATAAGCCTCCCTTTCCAACCTCATCTTCTACTAGTTTCCTTCTTGTTCACTCCACTGCAACCAACTGGGCTACTTGCTGCTCCTCAAACACTCTGAGCACTCCCACTTCAGAATGCTTGCACATTCTATGTCCTCTTTCTGAAACATCTTCTTCTCAGACATCTGCATGGCCCTCTACCTTCTTTCAAGTCACTGTTCAGATGTCACCAAATCATTGAGGTCTTTACTGTCCTCCCTAAATAAAACAACCTACTCAAAATTAAATGCTATTTTTTATAGTACTTATCATGACTTATTTGTTTATTTGTTCATTATCTGTCTCAGAAAGCAAGAACTCTTGTTGCTGTGACCACTGCAGAATTCCCTGTGCCCTCTGGAATATCTATTCCTTGGTTGGATGAGTGAATGTAATTGTGACATTCATTTGTGACATTGTGATAATAATTGATTTATAATCATTGCTGAATTATTCAGAGTTCCTCGAGTCTTTTTATTTTTATGTTAGCATCACTAAATATTTTGCTTTTCTAAAATAGGTTGTGCACACACACATACATAAGTGCAAGAACCACTGACTTGGTAGAGCTGTAAACATAGTTAAGATCATTTGGTGATTAGTTGATTAAGTGGAGGATAGAATTAATGGAGCTAGAATTGTAAACAGACTATTGTAATTCAGGGGTTGAATGATGAAAGATTGAATTAGCAAGTGGAAATGGATAAAAGTGCATATTAAAATTCTTGGTAGTGATGTCAGCAGAACTTGGTAAGTGTCTGTTGGGAATGAGTTAAAGGGAATATGGATAAAGATGACTCCATATTTCTAGGTTAGGGTGAACGGATGATAATAACTCTTCCACTTAAGAGAGAGAGAGAGTGATGTGGAGGTGGGGATAATCACAAAGTTAGTTTGGGCAAGACTGACATGAGATAATGATGAAGACAACCAATGAGATGGTGAAGACAATGGTGAAGAATTGTTATGTTGTATTAAATCCAACCATATTCCTCCTCCATTTAGCTTTACCTATCACTATTTTATGTAGTGTTGAAAACCTCTACTTCCTTACTAAACTTATTATTCATTTCAACCTTTTAATTTGTGTGCAGACCTAATTGTATTAGCGAATTCAGGATAAACGGAGAAGAAAAGGTGAGGAGAGGCTCTGTGATATGACAAGCAACCTTTTAAGTCTAAGAAATTTTATGAATCTACTGATTTACAGAAGAGGTCTTTCATTTGTTTGCATATCATCTGATTCTCCTATGTGCCTGGGTCTGGCTAACCCACTTCCTGATTTGATAAAGATTGTTTGGAAGCCAAGAAAACACTGGCAAGATTAGTCAGATTCAGCCAGAGGAAGTACTTGAGAACTCTTTATATTTACGTGTCTTTATAAATATTTCCACTCCTACTCTTTACCTAAATCATTTACACTTGTTCCATCCCCACCCCCGCCCTCCTCTCCAAAAATCCCACCAGAATTATGAAAACGAATATATTCTAGTTCTTCATGGGTGGTCCTATGTTTGTGATCAGTGCAGACAATTAGTGATTTTAGGACTGTTTTTTTTTTTCTCTCATAACATGCATTAAAAGTAATCCTGCTTGTATATACTTCCCTTCAAGCCTGAGGATTATTTATTCTTCCTTTAATAGCCACTCATTATCAACCTTAATGACTTCCCTAGAGGCTCCTTTTCCAAATATTGCCACCCTAGGGGTTAGAACTTCAACGCATGGATTTTGAGGGGAGTTCATAACATCAACACTCTCACTTTATAAAGTAGAAGAAGATCCAGAGACTATGATAGAAACTCAGGTTTAAAAAAGAATTGAAGACTGTTTTAACCATTTCTCTGATATTTTCTACCAACACTTTTTAAATAACTCAATAAAGGAAATTCAGGGTGAACTGGATCTCTTAGTTATTTGATTCTCAGTGGAAAGAATCAAATGTCATTACTACCCTCTCTCCTTATATACTTCTCTTAAGTCTTTTCCAAGTTGTTACTGATTCTCTTTCACTACAGGAGATGCCACTGCCCCAGTCTTCTCTTGGGTCATGTGCAAGGGCTTAAAGAATGACATGAAGTTTTATGACAAGTTTTGTGCTATTATTATTGTTGTTTTAGGTATATAACTTCTATGAAATTCTATGAGAACAAGAGGCGGTCCACTAAGCATTAACTTTCTGTATCCTATCAGAGTGACTTAGTCTTTTCATTGCAAGTCTCTTTCAATGCTAAATGTGACACATCTACTCAATCAAAAACCGATAAAGAATACTTGGAATGTTTCCAGTACTAAGCTTCACTCTAAGAATAGAAAAATGAATACCACAATTAGGTAATAAACACTTAGTGAAAATGAAGAGTTGGAGAGAAGTTAGTTAATTGGGCCTACAAATTTGTCTGACTCTGAAAACCATTATTTTTTTTCATTTCACCATGCCATGGTAATCCCCAATTTGACTTGCCTCCTTTTTCGGAATCTTATGAAAGCTATAGGTTATTGGGCGTGAAGTATCTAACCAGTTTCTTTTTTTCTCATTCTGAGCTGACATGTTGGGAAAGGAAGGAAGTTTAGTGGTGTACTTATTTTGCAAGTGGATAAGAAAAGGTTTTCATTTTCAATTTTAATTCCAAAAAGAAAATCTTCAAAATCTCTCTTCAATCCACACAAAATAGAGTAGAGTTTATTTCAACAGAGCTTAAGCAGAGATTGAGCATACAGGTAAGAAAGGTAGGTAATCAACTCTACAACCAGTATTTGCAGAGAAAATTCCCCAAAAAGGTAAATATCTGAAGAAAATCTCTGATGATATATGAGCTCAAAGACTGTACTTAAAGTACAGTGTAGGATAAGCTCTAACACAAATAAGTAATAAGGGCCTTGAAGCAAGAAGCACACACCCTGCTAATCTATATCAGATGCCAGAAGCAGGGACCATAACATTAACATGTAATAGAAGGAGACTGAGCTCAAAACAAGCTGTATGATTTGTCATATATAGAGAGAGGGAAGGAGAAAGGGAGGGAGAGGGAAGGAGAAGGAGGGGAGGCGAGAGCAAGAGCCAGAGAGAGACAGAGACAGAGACCAAAAGAGACACACACACACAGAGACTATACATTCTTTCCTTTGTAGGAGGTGGTGGGTCTCATCACTCCCAATTGTTCTTCCCTTGTTTTTGTTAACTACTGTATTTGTTTCCTATTGCTGCTATAACAGATACCCTCAAACTCGGTGGTTGTAGTTCAAAAGTTCTAAGTTGGGCTAAAATCAAGGCGTTTATTCCTTTTTGGAGACTCTAGAGGAGAATATTTTCTTGATTTTTCCAGTTCCTGGAGGCTTCCCACATTCTGGGTCCCTGGCCCCCTTCCATCTTTAAAAGCCAGTAGTGGCTGGTCAAGTCTGTCAACATTGCATCACTCTGACACCAAGTCTTCTGCCTTCCTCTTTCCCATATACAAGGACTCTTATGATTGCATTGGGTAATCCAGGCTAATCTTTTTATCTTAAAGCCAGAAAATTAACAACCTTAGTTCCATCCGCAGCTTTTATTCCTCTTCGTTTTGTAATATATGACAAATTCTGGGCATTAAGACTTGGACAGCTTTAGAAAGCTGTCCAAGTTAAAAAAATACTCTAGGTAATGTTTCCTATAATAGTGTCACAGAGCAGACCTTTCCTGAGCTGTAAAGCTTCTCATCTTCAGTCTCTTATATCCCCTAAACTGACTGAGAAACAAAGAACTGTATGAAGTTACCACAGGATATGTAGATATTAAGTTAATTTAGAAGTCATATATGAGAAGAAGAAATATGTAGCCTTCTCTAAAACTTCTCAAATATAACTGAAAAAGAAAAAAAGAAACCCAGAGAGGTTCCTAGTTCTTGATGTCACAGAAGCCAATATTTGAGCCTCAAATTGCTTCTACTTTCCCTGATTTACTTTCTCAACACAATATGCTATCAATACTGTTTATTATATAATTGGAGAAATGAAAGAATAGAAAAGTCATTTGCCTTAATTTATATTTTGAAATAGTTAAGGTAGCTATTTTCATTTTTCTGTCAATTCTGAGCTAGGACTACAGTACACATTACTATTCCTATTTTATCTCTTAAAGGTGAGGACTATCGGGTTGTTATTAACCACATGGCCAGAAAATGGCAGAGCCCAGGTTTGCCCAGCTCTGAAGCCCATGCCCGGGCTGCAGTCACCTAGACAGCCCACCGCCATGCTGTTAACCTCAGGAACGTGAAAGGTCATGTTCTTGACCTATAAGATCTGAATTAAGTAATTTAGTCTAGAAATTCACAATTGTTTTTATAATTCTCAACATATCCCTAGCTATTTCAAGTAATGCTCTAAATTTCTAAAGATAAAATAGAAGTCATGTTCTAAATTAACCTGAATGTGCATTCACTTTATTAAGAACATTTATGATATATACCACCTTTTAAATGAATAACGAAAATTAATATGAGAAGAGGAAGAGCTGTATCAATTTATTTGGTGTTAAACTCCTCAGAACTGGAGCTTTAATACAATTATACAGTCTCTAACATTAAAAGGATTTCTCTCTCTCTCTCTCTCTCTCTCTCTCTCTCTCTCTCTCTCTCTCTCCCTCCCTCCCTCCCTCTCTCCCTCCCTCTCTCTCTCCCGACCCCACCCCCTACTGTGAAGCAGGCACTTTCTGTCTTAAACGGCATTTCACATAACCCAATATTTAGAACGTTTTTAATAGTGATAAATCAAGTCTGAATAAAATATATCATGACAATGTTATGGCAAATTTATATTTTAAACAGTAGTTTTCAGGGCGTGGATGAAAGGCACATTCTTGTCGTTTGCATCATCTCCCAACTATTTTTTGCTCAGGGAGAAAGATTGTTTGCCTAATGGCCTTTCTTCTTTGCTTCTTTCAGAGTACTCTGTAAGTAGAAAACACTTCTTCAAGAGCACGTAAAATATACCCCACCCTGTGTTTTGTGCATGCCGTTATCATGTACAGATATTGAGAAATACTCAGGGAAAGTCATGCTTTGATGCTTCCACATCATCTGTTTGGAAAGATCAGATACATGAAAGGGCAAGTGAACGCTATCTGGACAGAGTCCGCTCGAACAAAGACGTAGAGGCACAGGAAGCAGAAACATGAGAGGCTGAGGCGTAAGACGAGCCCAGATCTGCAGCTTTTTCCATTTGGTCTCAGTCTAGGAAAGATATTGAGAAGTAACCTGAAGATAAATGTTTCTGTGCTCTTTATTTTATCAAATATAATCTATTCTTTGAAATTCCTTCCATGGGTTCAGACTGTAGTCAGTTTGGCCATTTATTTTTCTGAGTGAATAGACATAGAATGCTGAAATAAAGTCTACCCAATTGAAGTAGAATAGTGATTGTGTTTAATGAGGGGCCTCAAAAGTAGTGCTTTTTGTCTGGATTAAAAAACAATTATTTGCCATTCTGTGTACTCTTTATCTTAAATTTACTCCCCTCTACTTCGTAGACTGTGGCAAAGCTCTGCAAACACTTGCATTCTTAATAGTAAACTAGAGCTGGAGATGGAGCTGGGAGACAATTGTGATCGTTAAATCTTTTTTCAAACCTCAGCTTTGTTGAAAACTATAAGAAAAAAGAAGCTTTGGGGTTCCTAAATCTGTAATATTAAGGTGTCAAAATATGATTATTGGATAAGTTATAACATGTCAAAAATGTCTATCTGTATCTATATCTGTATAGATGGAGTGAAAAATGAGAGATCCCTAGTTCAATTTTGAAAATGATAAGTAAAAGTTTCTTGATTACTAAAGTGATCTTTCAAATATTGTGAAATATGTAGTAACAACGTATCACACTAGATTATTTTATTTATTTATTATTTATTATTATTATTTTTAATTAAGTTTTTTGGGGGTAACATTGGTTAATATGATTATATAATTTTCAGGTGTACATTATAATTTGACATCTGTATATTCTATTGTGTGTTTACCACCCAAAGTCCAATTTTCTTCAGCTACCATATATTTGATCCCCTTTACCCACTTCATCCTCCCCCTACCTTCCTATATTTGACCCCCTTTACCACCCCTCCTCCTCCACATCACTAATAACCACTAGCATGAATCTCTGTTTGTCCTGCTTATTCATTGCTTTTAGGTTTATAGCCCACATATAAGTGATATGATGATCAGATTTTCAACTTTTTCTGTCTGACTTATTTCGCTTGGCATGATTATCTCAAGGTCCATCCAGGTTTTCGCAAATGGCAGTATTCATCTCTTCTTATGGCTGAGTAATAGTCCATTGTATATATGTATGACAACCTTTATCCAATCATCTATCATAGGACACTTCAGTTGCTTTCATGTCCTGGCCACTGTGAATAATGCTGCTATGAACATCGGTGTGCAAATATCTTTACAGATATGAGTTTTCTAGACTTTGGGGTAGATACCCAGTAGATAATCACTCTAGATTTTAATTTTGAGGTATATATTTACTTACTTTTCTATTTTTTTCTATTTTTCTATCAGTATGTGCCTTAATCAAAAAGCAATTGCCTTTCATTGAGGTCCTGAAATGCTTTCTCATGAATAAGGCATATGAGCTTTAGCACATAAATTTAGAACAATTATTTCGATTTTGCAATGATTTACTTTGGTTCTCATTATTCATTTCATTTTTTAATTGTGTTTATTAAATGAGGTACTTTCATGTAAGCAATGTGTATTTAAATCCGTAGACAGTAATTGGTTCTGATATGCCAGAAGCATTACCATTTATAAGGACTAGGATGACCATGTACATTCCTGATCTTTACTGCAGTTTGAACATAGTAAACCCTTTATCTAGATAGAGTGACTGGGAGTTCTCTTCTTTGTACATTACATAATAAAGATTGAAATTCACAGGCTGGAAATTCACAGGCTAGGAGTTCATGTTGTAGTCTTGATTCCAAATTCTGCAAGGCAGCGGGCTGAAAAGTCAGGCAAAGTTTTTATGTTGCCATCTTGAGAATTTCTTTTTTTTCTAAAGAACCTCAGTCTCTAACACCTTCAACTGGTTGGATGAGGCTCACCACATTGTGGAAAAGTGTATGCTTTATTCAAAGTCTACTGATTTCTGTGTTGATCACATCTAAAACTTTCTTCACAGAGACATCTCTGCTGGTGTTTGGCCAAATGACTGGGTGCCATAGCTTAACCATGTTGATATATAAAATTAATCATTATAGTTAATCTTTGAAATTTTAATGATTCTGATAGGTATGTAGTGGTATCTCACTGTGGTTTTAATTTGTATTTCCCTGATGACTAAGGATGTCAAACACATTTTCATGTGCTTATTGGATATTTACATATCATCCTGTGTAAGCTGCTTAAGTCTTTTATTAAGTTGTTTGTCTTTTTACTATTGAGTTGGGAGAGTTATTTATATATTCTATATTCAAATCCTTTGTCATATATGTATATTGTGACTATTTTCTATATGTCTATGGCGTGTCTATTCATTTTCCTAGTGTAGTCTTTTGATGAGCATATTTTCTAATTTTATGTTGTCTTTTATTATTTTTTCTTTTATGGTTAGTACTTTCTGGATACAATTTAAAATTCTTTGCCTACTTTAGGTTCATGATCATATCCTATTTTTTTTCTTGAAGCTTTTTACTTTTAGCTTTTACCTGTAGATCTGTACGCTATCATGAATTAATTTGTGTGTATTGTGAGGTACAAATGAGGTTCTTTCTCTTCATGGAGCTTTTCAGTTGTTCCCATACCACTTATTAAAAAGACTTTTTTGGTTCACCTATTAGAAATTAAGAAAATCACATGGTACAAAAATGATCTGAACGACATCAAGTCTCTTCCTCTTTTCATCTTACTTTTTATTTTGACATAACTATTATTTCACAGGAAATTGCAAAAAAAAGAACAGAGAAGAACCATTCAACTTTTATACCTCCTCCCCCAACACTGACATCTTCATAGTTATAGTAAAATATCAAAACCAGGAAATTGACCTTGATAAAGTATACAGAGCTTATTCAGATTTCACCATTTTACATGCATTCATGTGTGTGTATATAGTTTTATGCAATTAAGTCACATACGTAGCTTTTTGGAACTACTACCTCAGTCAAGATATAGAAGTGTTCAAACAGCACAAAGCTTCCTCATGCTACCCCTTTATAGGTATAGCTAACCTCCCATCCCTAAACTGGTAACCACTGATCTTTTCTTCGTACCTATGGTTTTGTTATTTCAAGAATGTTATATAAATAGAATCATAGGTAACTTTTTAAGACTGGCTTTCTTTTACTCAGTGTAATTTCCTTGAATTCCATCCAAGATATTGCATGTATTAATAGTTTTTGTTTGTTTGTTTTGCTGCGTGGTAATCTGTGGCAT
The DNA here is from genome assembly GCA_004027375.1 of Macroglossus sobrinus. Taxonomy (NCBI): domain Eukaryota; kingdom Metazoa; phylum Chordata; class Mammalia; order Chiroptera; family Pteropodidae; genus Macroglossus; species Macroglossus sobrinus. The sequence continues at coordinate 399,421 of PVKZ01000098.1, read as the reverse complement.
GGACATAGCACAGTTTGCCACAGTTGTTTAACCATTAACCTTTGAAGGACATTTGAATTATTTCCAGTTTTTGCTTATGAATAAAGCTTCTATGAACATTCGTGTACAGATTTTTGCATGGATATAGGTTTTTATTTTTCTGGGACAAGTGCCCAAGAGTACAACTGCTTGTTTGTATGATATAGGAGGCAAAGTGATGGCCCTCCAAAGATGTCCATGCCCTAATTCCTGGAACCTGTGAATATGTTGCTCTACATGGCAAAAGGGACTTCATAGATGTGAAAAAATTAAGGATGAGGAGGAGGGGAGACTTTCCTGGATTATTTTTGTGGACCCAAAAGTAATCAAAAGGACCCTTATGGGAAAGAGGAAAAAGGGTCAAAGCCTGTTGGCTTTGATGATAGAGAAAGGGACAATGAGACAAGGCATGCAGGTGGCCTCTAGAAGCTGGAAAAGATGAGAGACAGATTCTCCCCTAGAGCATCCAGAAGAAACACTGTCCTACCAACACCTCGATTTTAACTCAAAAGACCTATTTCTTACTTACAGCATCCAGAAATGTAGATAATAAATGTGTTGTTTTAAGCCAATAAGTTTGTGGTAATTTGTGTATAGTATCAATAATTTCATCATGGTAATGCAATTTTTAGTTTTAAAAGAAACTGCTAACCTATTTTCCAGAGTAAATATCTCTGGTTTTTTAAAGGTTTTACTCTTTTTTTTTAAGAATCAACACATAGTCTACTTCTTTTATGAAGTCTATTCTTATTGATTTATTGCATATTTTTGTTTTAATGCTTTTTAAGTGTCAGACACTGTTCTAAGAGTAGTGAACAATACAAACAAGGTCGCCGCTTTCACAGACATGAAATTCTATGAAGCACAGAATTTCATAGACATGAAATTCTAGGAGACACCAATAATAAATACATAAATGTACAAATCAAGATAATAACAGGTAGAAATAAATGCCACACAAAAAATGAAGTAGCTTTCGTAGTTGCTTTAGCTTAGCTGGTTGGAGAAGGCCTTTCTAAGAGGGGAAGTTTGAACTGAGAATTGAACATTGAGAAGGATCCAGCCATGGAAAAATCTTCAGAAGGAACATTCTGGATAGGGGCCACAGCTTGAAACAACTGCTACTGAGCAAAGCAGAAGAAATGTGCTAGAGCACAGTGAACGAGGATGAGGCATTCTGGTAGATGAGATCATAGAGAAAGGCAGGGGACAGATCTCTGATGCCCTCATGGTAACGGATCAGGAGTTTAGATTTATTCACTGTGTGATAGAAAGCTGTTGGAAGATTTCGACCAGGTGAAGGGCATGATCTGAGTTATTGGGATACAGTCAACAAGATTGCTGCTGGATTGGCTATGGGCATGAATGAAAGAGGAGTTTTTGCTTGAGAACTAGAGGATGGTGGTATCCTTAGCTTTGGGTTATTATATTTTGGGTATATGGTGCCGAGAGGGCAGAGGTGTAAACTAAGCTATTATTTATATATCTGAGTGGAGAAGTTGTCCATTGACAATTAGAAGTTGGCTCTGGAGACATAAATTTGAGAGGGATTAATTAGTGTTTCACTTTATGAGCTTGGTTGGGATTCACCTGGAAGAGTGCAGATAAAGAGAGGGGATCAAGATACTTCAACTTATGAGTACAGTAGAGGTGAAGAGCTTTATCAATATTTGAGTAGTAGCCCTTTATGAAGATGGAGAAAGACTGGAAGAGTATCAAATCATGAAGCCAAGAAAAGAAATCTTTTAGTAGAGAAGCTATAGACATTTGTATTGAGTGCTACTGAGAAATCAGACAGATTAGGAGGATGGCTGAAATTAAGTTGTGCCAGTGAAGTATGATGGAGGGAAAGTATACAGGAAATGAGGGAGTGATTATAATAATGGGCAATGGAATCTGTGCTGGATGCATAAAAAAGGAAATGTAGAGATAAATTGGGTGATAAGTAGTTTAATGATGAAGCTGATGGATCGGTAGGCTCAGTGAACCTGGAGAGTTAGATGTTTGATTGTGAATAATAAAATAGGTGAGCTGAAAGTGTTGGTAAAAAGAAGGATGCTTGAAAACAAGATTTGAGAAATGGCACAGTAATTACTGGTGATAGATTAAGGCATGTATGATCATGGGAAATGTGGGGGAGTGTGGCATCACAGGTCTGGAGAAGGCCAAGGAAGAGGGAGGCCAGGCAGCGAGTTCAATATGTGGTCCATTTGGATATTGAAATTACCAAGATGTCACGAGCCAGGGGTACAACAGAAGCCAATGACCCAGGTATCAATGATTTGCCCAATCAAGTATAATCTCTTCCTCGGTGAACTTCCTTTTTAATTTTGTACCTCCTTAGTCATTCTTTTCTTTTTCTTTGCTTTTTGTGTACTTGGTTTTTTCCCTTCTTCTACATTTGGTAATAAGAGTTCGTTATCTTTTATAGCACGAAGTACACAGTTTCCAATAGTGTGGCAGCGGTAAGAGATTTTAAATAGTGTTTCTAGGAAGCTTCTGTATGGCTGAGAACCACTTCATTAAGGGCTATTCTAGTTTGGAATAGGTAGAACACAAGACAATGATAAATTTTAAGTATAGCATTTTAGGGAAATCATACATCATACGACAAAGATATTAGAAATAGTCAAAGTTTATTGTAGAAGAAATTTTTCAATTTTTAAATAGTATAAAAATACATAGACAAATATCAACACCAACATTTTACATAAGTTAATTTAAATACACATTTTTCTGAGGCACCAAAACATTCACATACACATTCCAAATTCCTAGACAGGTTGATGTCAATAACAAATCAGTTTTTAAATCAGTGATGTTAACAGTTTTTTTTATACAAGCCTTTCTAATAGTGACTATTTCATTTTTAACTATAAATCTTTTTTATATAAAACCTGAAAGAAAAATTTCCCTGAGTTATTTCTCTTTAGCGACATTTCATTTTTTCCCTCTGCCTAATAGACATGCTTTTAGTTATTTACACAAATGCGAATATCCATAACCAGTGCTTGATTTTAAAATATTAAAATCTATAGTGCTTTGCACAGAATGTCTCCTCAATAAGTTATGGCTGAATTAGTTAATGAAGCATCCACAGGTTTCTTAAAAAAGTTTATAAAAGGTCAGTCTCAGGGCACATCCAGGCTAATGAGACACAATATTCTCTATGGGCTGGTGCACAGGTAAACCTTAAAGACAAAAATTCCAACCTTATATAACTCAGTGTATCAGAGTTGGGTTCCTGAAAATTTATTCACACATCTTAATCCAATAATTTCTCATAATTCAGGGAGGTAATTTGTTGAACTTGAAAATAGTTCAGAGAGGTAATCCCAAAGAAGATATAGTGATTCTGACAAGAATGCAAATAAAAAATAATAAAATAATAAAATAAAATAAAATAAAACCAGTAATTACAAACTTTAACCCAGTTTTAACAATAGTGTCCTAACAAAATATAAATAACAATCCTCAATAAATTAACTAATGTACAGTACCAGAAAGTGTCCGATGACAATGAGATGTGGAAAAGAAGAAGCATTATATTCCTGGGAACTATTCAGGAATTGTTTGCTTTTTAAAAAGGAGATAGGACATTCATTAGAATAGAAATATAACTTACTTTCCATCAGGAGCCCTCACAGTTCTTTCTAAGGCATTGGCTTCTTTGTAGGCTTCTTTCGTTACACAAAGTTAAAATTAATTACAAAGTTCTCTGCCTTTCACTTAAAATATGAGGATGCCTTCTGTCAAGGCCTTTTTCAAGGGCTTTCATTTTCTTTTCTTTCTTTTAAGAGGAGCTAAATAGTAGTCCTGAGCTGAGGTTTTCCTGAAAACTTGCAAAAGTTCAGGTAAGAAAATATAAACAGAGTCCAGAGAAAGATGAACTCAGATCTGAAAACCAGGAAAACAAAATAGAAGAAGTAAACTGATCAGAAGAGAGTTTCTGTTTGCAAAATGGCTAAAAGAATAAAATAAAGGAACAGTGTGCAGGTAGTTGCTTCTAGTGTATCACGGAAGATACACTGTTAAGTATCGATAGTGTAGAAAGAAACTTGCAGCATTCTGCCATCTTGTAACAGCATGTCAATATTCAAACTGCTTTGGTTCTTATTATAACAATCTAAACTGAAATTCAAGTAAAAAGATGTCAAATTCATTTCCCGTCGGTCTGTAAAAAGAGCAAGACCGTGTTTTTCCCTTTAACTTGAAGAAAAGACATCTTTTAAATTACCAACATGAAAATCTTCACAAATATAACCCTTTCTCCTTTACAGGTATTAAGTCACATCAGGAGTTTAATATAAATATTAAATAGTTAAAAGGAATCATTCATATAAATAAATAAATATGATCAAGAGGCTTCTTTCTACAGTTCGGTTGAGCGTCCTTTTAGTAGTACTGTGGGATTGATGTCATCTAGTCCGGAGTGGGAAGGGCTGGCACTAATGGTGACTGCTTTGGTGTGCTGTGGATCTTGAACACTGAACGAAGTAGAAGGACAGCCTTTCACATTATTGCAGATGAGAGACTGAATCGAGGCAGTGTTGATGATTTTAAAACCTACTTCTCCGCCAAAAGTGCTAGGCTTCCAGTAGTGAGGAGAACATATAGGATTACCCATAAGTCCTTTCAAGGAGAAAGGGGCTCCGACTTCCACCATGGTCTCACCAAAGATGGCATCTGGACGAGGCTTTTCAACCAGAAGGGCGGGAAACAGCTCCATGACATCAATGTCACCATAAAGTGCTTCTAACTCCGCAGCCATTTCCTTCTCTCCTGTGGAGGTGATGAAGAGAGATATAACCAATGTAAAACTTTACAAAGTAATAAAAAAAAAAAATACTGTTATTCCTTTGCTCAATTTGCTTCCACCTTCTCTGTTGTTTCCATTTGACCCTCTGAATCTTTTAAGAAGTTTACAAACTGTTTCTCACCTGTAAGTTCTTCAAATGATTCATAGGGCTTCATCCGAAAGCGTTTGCGGTACTCATTGAGAGGCTGGTATTTCATCTGTCTGCTCTGGTCAATTGAAGCCTTTGCTACATATTGTATTGCAGCTGGAAAATTCCTACCACCGGCAACCTGTAGAAAATGAATGACGTTATAAAACACAATTCGGGGGCATAGTTACAATTTCTATTTTAAAAGTAGTCCTTGGATACAAAGTAGGTAAAACTGATGCTCCCAGCTGAGACTAAACTATCTAAGTTTGACATTTATTTCTGTAATCTGTAAGATTCTAGAAAGTTTTCGAGATTATCTCTATGTAAGGCATGATTACGTATTGCCATTTGATAACTAAAAGCTCTGACTTTTCAAAAAGTGTTAGGCTTCTTGTTTTAAGAAAAGAATTTCACTAGCAAAATAATCACTTAATTAACAAAAATAATTTCTGTGGCAGAAATTCTAGTTATGACTAGTCCTTTGTGGTGTTGTTTTTCAATGATAATGCTTACCCTGCCAGCAGTTTGCCTACTGAATGATTCGACAAACTGGGTAAGCCCATGCTCCAGTAATATGGAGTTGTTGTAGATGAACTGTTGGTAGTTGTACTCTTGGTCTTCGATCTCAAAGGTGTCAGGCAGAAGGGGATGCCAGTGGTAGAGTGTGTTAAACTCAGCAGCAATACGGTTTTGGTACTGGAACTGTTGATTGAAAAGGAGCTCTGGGTCAAACTTCAGTTTGAAGTGATATCCGCTCAAGTGTTGCACGTAGTCCTCAATCACAATCTTAATAGTTTCTCCTATTTGCACAAAATAAAGAATTTGGAACATTAATTCTTTCCGGTCACTTACTTTCAGGCAACCGAAATGCAATTTTGTTATGCAATTTCTTCACTTCTGCTTTTTTTCTTTTTACCATTGAAACAAAAAGTAGCTATGTTATGGTCATGCTCAAGGATTGAGTTCATATGGGGCCTGTGATTTTACATTCACTACATTCCCACAGAATTACTTAAAGCATAGCAAAGGTAATAAACTACTTTTTTTTTTTTAATGAGGAAGAGGGTTTTATGGAAATTATTTTCTTGTCTTCCTTACCTATCAGTATCAGCCTGGTTGTCTGGAACAAACGCTCATCATCCCATTCTGGATGCTCTTGTTTAAGCACATCACACACTCTGTTATGCTCTCGCAGCCAGATCGTGGCGTACATCATCAGACCGGGCACCAGACCAAACACCTCCTGCCCCACTGCAAACCGCAGGTGTTCCGGGATGTGAGGGGGATAGATCATCTGCACCTGAGTATCTTTGACTGTGGGCGGATACATCTCTCCATCAATTACCTAAAAAAATATAAACATTCATTAAAAAGTTAAGAAATGAATTGGAGATTTTAAAATACAGGGTAAGTGTTGAGTCATAACGAATTCTTAATATTCAAATGGCACAAACCTGATATTTCAGTTTTCCATCCTTGAAAAGGCGCAGTTTATGCTGTCTATCCAAAGTTTCACCATAAATATGATTTAAATCCACCTAGAAGATTATGGAAAAATTTTATTGTGTTGCTGTTGAAGTTGTTCTTGTATAAAGTATCTATGAAATAATTTATTTAGCTTGCTTCAATTAAAAATTTTTAATAGAACACTTTTTTTTTCATAGCCATAACATAAAATACTAAATTAATAGTTCTCTCTTACCCCATGACCCAGTCCTTTGGTGAAAGCTGGCCCTCGCTTATGATCTGTCTTGAAAAACTGATGGGTGAAGTGCTGGGCAAAGAATGCAAACATCAAATTTGTGCCCTGGGGATCAGGGATAAACTTTCTTCTTAGGAGAAATTTTTCCACAATCACTTCTGAAGCAGGAAGCTCTTTCTTCCCTGAAAAAAAAAAAAATGAGAATGCTAAGAATCCATCTATATATTCCAGGAAGCAGAGAGTGACTGTCAGTCAGTCTACCAGGACATTCCTCACTTACAGGAGAGATACAACTGTGACCAGGATCAAAATATAAGTGAAAGTTCTAAGATATGGAGAAACAATGTTGTAATGAATAATTTTATCTATTTTGTTTAACTGGTATGAATTCAGTTTTAATGAAAGAATTTGAAAACATTAAGACATTACGCCAAAATGCCCATTCACTTTCATGGAATAGTTTACATAGATTCACACTCTCAAAAAGAAAAAAAAAACTGTACTTTTATTACAAATAAATGATAGTTTAAGGTCAAATTTTCTAAGTAGCAATCCAACCACACTGCAATATATTTGTCTTCTCTCACTCACCTTTCACACCCATGGGAGTTGGGCAGTCGTCAGCCACAGGGGGAAGAACTCTCGTATAATAGGAGAGATTAGAAAAGGCTTCCCAGTTTTTGTAGCCGTAGTGTGCATTATAAGTTGGTGGGCTGTCAATCAAATGTGATCTGGCTGAAATTTTCAAGGAAAAGAAATTGTTTTATTTGTTCCCATATGCAAGACAAATCAACTGTTCATTTTTATCATAAAATGTGCAAAGTAGCACTAGAGATTGAATTTAATTCCAACAAAGATACCCTTATTTTAAAACAATTACACTTTAAAGTCTAACTGCCACTTGTACTTAAAAAAGAATGTTTCACTAAAATACATCTCTGATAAAGTATATATGCTTTACACAAGACATGATGGTCTAGTCATCTTGATTGTTTAAAGAACCATGCAAGAAGCTTGGAAGAGGTATGTAGGATTGTAACTAGAATTCTGACTGTGAGGCAAGACTATATACTGGATGGGACTGAAATGTCAATATTTTGTGCTTTAAGGTAGAAGGCACACTAAACAGGCACATTTGAAGTCATTCTGACAAATTTGGAAGTATGTTTTTGGATTAGGTTTAGTAATCTGTAGTATCAGAAGGCATATTTTTCTTTGAGGAAGCTGAAAAACCTTAGAAAAAGGCTGTACTTACATGTCAACACATATTTCATAATTGCATTTCTCAGGAAGGGAATATTATTGACGATGTTCCAGACACCTTTGAAGTGGGTAAGTATGTAGTGCACTGTGTTTGGAGTGGGTTTCAGGAATAACTTTATTCTTGTCAGAAATTCAGCTGCAACAAGAGAAAAAAAAGGAAGGACAAGTTAATGGGGCCCATATTAAGACACAAATGATAACTGTCTATATCCCCCCTTCCAAATGAGGACACCCAAGGGCAAACTTACGTGTTGTACAGTTTTCACCATAGAATCCTGTTCGGGTACAGTCACATTTGTACTGGTCAAATCCAACACTCATACATACTCCTTGGTTTTGACATGGGTTGGAACAGCAAGGATTTACTATAACGAAAGTAAGGTCAGTAAATAAATCATTCTTCAGTGTCTTAATCTTGACTTAAACTTTTGTTTTACTTATTATGGGTCAACTTTACAATAATAAATTCAGGAAATATACAGGTAGTCATGAGAACACAATTTTTTTTAAACCTGCCTCACAGAATGGTTATAATGTAGAAATACCAACTTCTTATTCTAAATGAGGGTAGCTGAATATTCAGCCTTGGCAATCATGCTGCTAAGCTCTTTCTTACCGACTTTTTCAGTGTCCAAATTAGTATTTTAAAGAAGTTCGAATAAGTAGCGCTCTCAAAATTAAAATGGATAGATCTAGTACATTAATCAAAATTGAGGGAAAATTGCAGTTAAAACTGCTTACTTTTAAAATAACGTGCTTTTGGAGGACAGGAAAGCACTAACTAGATTATTTAAAACAATTACTCCCAGTCAGTAACAGGAGATACACACAAACTTTTCACATATATTGATCAGATCCTGTCTTCTTATCATAATGGCAACCTCCAAGTTAGTATCCCTATCGCCAATTAGCAGATGAGAAAAGTGTGACGCAGACCGGTTAAAGTAACTGGCCCGCGTAAATGATGATCAGAGCTGGTGGCAAAGCTGGGATATCCACCCGTTCTTTTGGATCCAAGTGGTCCAAGCTCTCTACACAGCCGTACAGCCTCGCTATTCGGAGGGTATTCGGAGCAAGGGGGTCCCCGGGAAGTCAGAGCAGAGAGAGGCAGCAGCGCGGGGCGGGCGGGACCGGGTACCCACCTGCAGCGCTGAGCGCCAGGGCGGCGCACAGCACCAGGGCGCGGGCCAGCATCCGGGCGGCGAGCATCTGGGCGGCGGGCGGCGGGCGGCGGCGCGGTGTGATGCGCGGACTCTGGGCAGTGAGGCTGGCGGAGGCTCTGGGCGGAGTTCTGGGCGGACTCCTGACGCTGGCTGCAAGTCCTTTGACAACTGGAAGCTAACGGAGAGAACCTTCCTTTTATGTGTGAAAACGGAGCCCACGTGATGCCGTGACGGTTCCTTTCCGCCTTTTCTTAACCCCCACCCCCACCGCCTCCCGCAATCCCGACTCCCGCCCCGCGCTAAGTCGTTGCGTAAGGCCGGCTGGGCGCTGGAATTTTTACCCACGCAGATGAGGGCATCAGACAGCCAGGAAGCTGCTCTCGGCTTCCCCAAGGTGGGTGCACAGCGGATGGCCCCGCGCCCCGCTCCCGGCTCCCGGCTCCGACCGCCCCTCCCCCATCCCGGCGCGCTCCTCGGCCCCTGGAGCCCGGGTTCGCGCCGGATTCCTTTCCTCCCTGCCCATCTCCGACCCGGCTTTTCCTCGAGACGGTTTCGTGGGCTGAGCCCCCTGGGGCGGACAGCGCGGCGGACAGCGCGGCGGCGGCGGCGCTGCGCTCCGTTGGCGCGCACCGAGAGCCCGGGGTTGCGGAGCGCGCGCAGGGAATCCCCTAGAGCGCCGCCGCCGCCGCCTCGTCTGGTCCCTGGGTCTTTGGAAAGCCGAAGAAGTCCCAGTGTGGACAGACTGTGACAACAACACCAGAGAAGACTGACACGTTTACACGCGTCATGTATTTCAAACGTACCATGTTTGATTTTCGGGACGCTCCTTCACCTAGTGTATGTGCAGCACAAACATACCTTTAACATTTTTCATTTTGTTTTTCCCGATGGATGAAACACAGTAGCTATACTCAATGTACATATCTGTGACTTCTCTTTATAGATAGGTTGTGTTTACCGTAAGAAGCACTGTTCTCCACACCAGCAGCGCCCCTATGCTTCCTGGAGAGGAAGGAGGTACATTCCTCTCCACGAAACCGCTCCTAGGCAGTTATCCTGTAATCAGTTTGGGCTGGAGCTTATGCCTCTGATGAACCGGGAAAGCAGACGTGCCCAGGACGTGCAGGGATGCTAAACATCTGCTTTGAAGTATTTTTTCTTTGCCGTGTAGTTTCCACCATTGTAGTCGCCTGCCCTAAACAGAAGCTACAAATAAGAGGAAGATTTTTTAAAGTTTGCTTTCTTTGTCTTTCTGCCCTCTTTTCCAAGATGATGAGGTGTGACGGAGGATCAAAGGACAACATTGCATTCAGGGCTCATTTTCTGTTCTTATTTCGGAACATAGTTTGATGAGGAATTTGGATGGAATGGACGTAAAGGAAGAATGATTTTAATTTCCCCGTCCGTTGCTTCTGTTTAATATCTATCACTTGGTGGTGGCAGCAGCAAAGTGGAGAGTAAAAAGTTTAATGAAGCCATATATTCTTAGCATTGATGGAAGAGGACAGCATAAAACTTGAAATAAAACCACACCAGGTACCACAATTTGTAAAAGTCTTAAAGAAGAAAAGCGACTCACCTGTAGTTGTTTTTTTTACCGTTTTGCTTAATGTACACATTATCTGATTCTACCTGAGACACAAATGACTAAAATTCCATTTCATCCTAGCAGCTTTTCTCTTCCTCTAGTCATATTTAATCATTCCATTTTTGACACTCCCGCTTGCTGTACTGAGTCTTACGTGAAATAAGAGCATAGATTTTAAAAACAACTCTTTAAAACAAAATTTGAATCCAATTTTCTGTTTCATTTTAAATGAGTAGGTTGTATCTACTCAAATTTTACATTGATTTTTGGGACTCCTAATTCAAGCTTGGTTAGATGCCATGTAAGAATCCATTTTCTGACTCTGATAGTGTACTAAAATTTTACATTGTAATCCTGAGTTTATTTTTCAGTCAAGTATCATTATCATCCTTCTTATCAGATCTTATTCGTATACCTACTATACTGTGTATGAAGTGTATTCTGTTGTTTGCCAAGACTGAATTCAAAAGTGAAGACAAAACAGGGCATAAAGAATAATCACATTTTAGACTACTTGGATCTTAAAGAAATTCCAATCTGTCTCATAGTGGAAATTCAATTAAAAAAACATCTGTTCTGCTTGATTTGACCTGTAAATTCCGTAGCCTGCTAGACTGGAGAGAGTTCTATGTACCTATGGAGTCAGAAAAAAGTTTGAGGAAAAAATGACACTTTGAGTCATTTAGAAGGGAAGTGCAGTTTAGAAAGGAAGTCCAAGTATGGGCATGAGGAAGAACTATTGTGACAGGACTTGTTAAATAATTTTGACAAATATGAGACAATAAACTAGAATGAATAGTACATTTTGGGATGCTGGTCCTTGGGGGTAGATATTAAATGTCCCAAAGCAAATAAACCTGTTAAACTTGTTTATTTGGAAAAGTACTATGATTATTATGTCATGATGTATCACCATAAGTAATTTTTTGATTATGTAAAACTTATAGCTCACTTTTGTAGACATTTAGTGCTTCTCTGTGTATAAAATTTATTAGTCTCTGAAATTTGTTGGTACATTGACTATTTGAAGGGAAAACAAGAAAACATATTAAAAATATTCGAGTATTCTGTTGAGTTTTTACTGCCCCTTTCTGCTGCTTGAATTTTTATCAACTTTTTCCCCCCTCTTTGATGCGTGAAGATCATTAAGTAGATTTTATGTTTGAGGTTAACATGTTTTTAAAAAGCCACATGTGCAGTGTTCATTTTAGCTTTAACTTATATGAATATACTGAAAAGGAATGAAATGTTTATTGTTGGAAGTGATAAGCCACTCATATGAGGTTAAAGAAAATGAACAGTGTTCTCAATGCCCCAAATTCCAATTGAGCTAACATTTTGAAGAGAGACTTTTTTTTTTTCCAGGACTTTGAGCAGGGTTTTACCACCCAGACATTGAAGGATGCTCATAACCACTTACTCAGGCAAAGAATCTCACTACATTTCCCTCCCTTCTCCTTTGATTGATTTAGTGATTCACTCGGAGAGAGTGCGGATTGCCTCTGGTCATTTACATTCATGGCATAGTGGCTAGAAAAATAAAAGCTTTGCCATTATTGCATCAGGGTTATGCTGAAGAGATATTTTTAGCAAGGTCATGCCACAGAGTATGTCTGTTCCTTGAAAGGAAGAAATGCTACTTTTAAAAGACCTCTTTTTTAGTCTTTAGTAAATCCTTTTTTAATTAAAATGTTAAAAAAAAAAATCCTTGTCAAATAAAGCCATGAAAAAATAACGAATAATATCCATTTCTAAGTCTTATAAAACATTAATCTTCTTTCTTTTTTCCAAAGAACTCAATTCTCTGATTGATTTTTCTTTTTCTTTATTTTTCACAGTAGTAGATATCACAACTACTCAGATAAATTTGTTCAAAATTATAATCAACTATAGACTTCGAATGATAACAATATGTCAGTGTAGGTTCACTAATTTTAACAAATGTACCTCTGAGGTGGGGGATGTTAATGGTAGGGGAGTGGGTGTGGGGGTGTAATTCAAGGAGTATATAGGAATTCTCTGTACTTTTGGCTTGATTTTGCTATGACCTTAAACCGCTCTAAAAAAATAAAGTTTTTTTTTTAATTAAGAAAAAAACCCTCAGCTTTTAAATAAGGACTTGATTTTAGCTGTTCTCTTTTTTACTTGTTTACATATCAATTCTTGTTCCCTCACAGTTGTTTCACTTCATTTGTAGTGTTGTAAGAAAACAATTATCACACGAGCCACAAGACTTTTGCTGAAGATAATGCATGTTTGTTTGCCTGCTATTCACAATCATTGGTAAAAATCTTAAAGGTTGAATGCTGCAAGCTAAATAATGTCAGATGCTCATTTCTTAACTAATTTCTCACTCTACCCTAGGGACAGTGATTCCCTTGCAAACATCTGAAGCATTTATTTTTTCTCTGTATTCAGAAATAGCACTCACGTTAGACCCTTTTCTCACTCTTGAAATGACTCTCTTGTTTTAGAGGTTTGCATTTTTTCCATTTGCTTCAACAAGAGTTCAGGGGTTCTTGACTCTAAAGCTGCACGTCCATCCTGTAATCCAATCTGAATTTCAAATCCGCTCTTCCCGCCACTCCCTGGACCTTTTCACATGATCATACTAGAAACCAAACTTATCCTTAATAAAAAGTTATTTCTTTTATTAATATTCTCCATAGGAGTTAATAGGCTCAACATCCACTCAGATTTATTATCGATGGCATTTATCAGCGTCTCATGTGCTTCATATTGTATTTACGTATTTTGTTTACTATCTGTCTCCCATGCCAAATATATAAATTCCATGAAGAGAGGGGTTTTGTATGCTTTTTTCACAATTATATTCAAAGTGCCTAAAATAGCACTACGAGTGATCAATAAATGTTTATTAAATAAATGAGTGGATATATCTTCTGTGACATCAACTTTAAAAATTGGATGACCTTAATTTCATCTTGTAGTCACTCCCTAAAGTTTATATTTCCAAATCAAAGGTATATACATTTGTAAAGCTCTTTTTTAAGTTCAGTGACGATGGCAGACCCTGATGAAGTCACCTAGCTATGATGCCTAGAGCTAGAGCTGCTGTGGACACCTTGTACAAGTCAACATATCGATGATATAAGAAAGGAGTGTTAAAAAATCCTGGATCCTTGATGGCATTATGGAGATGGAATCCTGAATGATTTCCTCTAGAGATTTTTCTACCTATAGATTTCTAGTTAAATGAGTTCCAACAGCTACACATAAAGCAGTTAGGCTGAGCATATGTCAATTTTAATATTCCTAGTTTTTAAACGCAGACTCTTAAAAGTGATGTTAGCCATCACATTCCACCTGTCAAGTCTAAGCTTCTCATTGCTCTTGAAATGATACCCAAACCCTTTACAATGGCCTACAAGTTCCTACCCACCTCTGCAATATTTTCTCACGCAATAAAAAATCCAGTCACACTGAGCTTTGTGTGTGTCTTAATCACATCCAATTTTTTGCTGCCCAAAGGCCTTTTCACTTGCTGTTATCTTTACCCAGAATGGTTTTCCTCTACGTGGCTGGATATATATATTTTTTATTCTCAGCTACCAGCTTAAATATTATATCCCCTAGTTACTCTCTCAGTCATATTCCTTTACTTCTTCTATTGTACTTTTTACAATCTAATTTTTAAAATTTATTTATTATCTGCTTATTGTCTCCCTCCCCCTTCATGAGACTATGGTCCTTGTTTCTTCAGTTCACTGCTCTATCTCTAACATCTAGTACAATACCTCGTATATATACCGAATTCATGGTCTGTGCTCAAAATATTAAACAAATGAATATGTGATGGTCAAGATAAAAGTTATATAAAAAATGTTGACTAGAGAAAATCATTTAAAATGCTTATGTATTTAAACATGCTCACAATAAAATTAAAAGGAAAATCACACCAAGACAATTTATATGGTAAATAATTATAATATTTATTAAATAAATATCATTTGCAAATAAAAAAAATTAAACAGACCAATAGGTAAACAGGCAAAGGCCATGATCAACTACTTCAATAAAGAAGTGCATAGTAATTTGAGGAAAAAAAATAATTTGCACTAAGAAGCAATAAATCAAAGAGAGAATTTTTCTCAAATATTAATGATTTAATAATAAATACTACTAATAGTGTTCATGTATTCAGTTATCACTATATGCCAAGAACTACTACATTTTTGATGTCTTTGGATGCATAACTGTAATGGAGTAAATTGGTCACTATTGGAAGTGTTCACGGAACAGCAGGAAGCCAGTGCGCCTGCTGGGAAGGGAGTCCAGGGGCCTTGGGAGGTGAGGTCTGAGAAACAGTGATGTCTGGGATACTAGATTGTGTTCTGTTAGATACTAAAAATGCCTAATTTTCTTCACAGATACAGGACACTTTTTTCAGTATACTTATATTTATTCCTTCTATCTTATCATGTACTTTGTATTTACATACCTCGATTTAATGTGCTCTAAAATATTTAAATTTTTGTATCAAAAATTCCATCATTATTTCCAACATAGTTTAATGAAAGAAGCATTTAACTTGAGAGACTGACCTTACAACCTTGGACAAGTCTTATATTTGTTATTCATCAGTTTCTTCATCTACTTATAAGTTGGTAATAAAGAGAAGTAAAATATATGGATTCCTTTGAATTATCAGAAGACCTTTAAATCCAGCATATTTAGGTTTCCTGAAATCTGTTACTTAACATGCAATGGGTCATTATTGTGCCATGCCTTTGAGACTTTGCATGTCTTAGCATTTCCACTCTTCCATTTTTATCTTTTTAATTTTATACTTTAAACTATTCTCAGATCAATCCTTGGCTCCTGACTGTTGGAAAAAAAATTTTTTTTTATGGCAATGATCATAAGGCTGATATGACATTCAACAGACCAGAACATGTCTCCTTTTTGTGGTTTTACTTGATTCCATTCAGGGATTATTTGCAGAGTTGCAACACTGTTTTTAAATTTACATTTTTCATTTGGCAGTTGAGCAAAAGCTTACTCTGTAAATCAGCTGTTTTTGTTTATAAGTGATTCATGTAATTTATTTTGGAAGCAAATAGAAAAAAAATCTGTTTAAAAAAGAAGCCCACATCCAACTTCCTTACCAATTTTTCTAATGTAAAAACTGATTTAGAAAGACAAAATAAAAATGATGAAGTGACTTAATGGGTGCATTTCATATTTACTAGTCAATTTATTGCTCATTTCCAAAATTTAACTTTAAGCAGTCCTAATACATTAGGGTAAATCTCGTATATATTTTATATTTCTTCATCGTATACAATGTCTGTTCTTTTGATTGCTGTATATATTTTCACAAAATATCTACTCAGTGTCTTCTGTGAATAAAAGATACAAAGCTTATGTCTGAGTCAAAATTCAGAGCTCATAATTGAATCTAGCAAATCAATCAGATAATGAAAGACTGATTTTATGAGTAAACATACCTTTGGGGATAGATGTAAATCTCTGGCTCATTGCAATTATTTCATAAATGTTTGGCAAATGACAGATTATGTATAGCTTTTATTCTTTTGTTTTCTTGGAACCATGTTTACTCAGTCATTTATTTGCATTAGAGGCATTAACGATTATCACTGGTTATCAAAAATCGGGGCCCTGCCTATGTTATAGAGGGGAAGGCAGAAGATAAACCAATATGGAATAAATGCATATTTTTACAAATTAAAGTAAGTTATATGAAGGCATTGAACTAGGTTTAGTGATTAAGAATTACAGGTAGGTTGGGTAGGGTCTGTTGATGCAGATGATAAGACACCTTTGCTTTTTGGTGAAATGTATAATGAATAACTGAACCATTGATATACACTATATGTGGTGGTTTTAATCAAAAGTTTTTAAGCTTTATAGTAAGAAGCTCTGTGCTAAGAAGATAAAGAAAGCTAAGATACCCACTTATGTCATAAAGCATCATTCCTTGTTTTGTACTGTTTAGTAGAAAACACTTTAAACATTATTACCATGGGATTGTCTCTCTTCCATAGGCAATAATTGTTGATAGAGGAAAATAGCCAGTAGCAAATGCTATTGTATTCAATTTAAAGTGATTTAAAGAAATAAGTCAAAGTTATAGTGCTTTCATAAATACTTGCATAATTATTCATTCTATTATAGCATTTACTGAATATCTATATGAGGTGAGGTATAGTATAGAGTGTAATTTAATCTTCATGACAGCTCTGTTTGAGGCATATCTTGAAGTCTATTCTGTGGGTCTCCGAGAGGACCAAAGCCATACAGCTAGTGACTTACAAACCTAAGATATAATTATTTACATATTTTGCATTTTTGCTTTTCCAACTCTACAAATAAGCTACCTAGCAGTAGGATTCTATATGGTTAAGAATATGGGCTCTTGATTTAAGTTCTGCTAATTTCTTTATTGTCTGGCCTTGGAAAAATTACTTAATTTCTCTTTTAGTTTTCTCATCTGTAAGAGGGATAAAAATATAATAGATGTGAAATGCCTAGAACAGTGCCTAGCATATAGTCAACATCTGTACATCTGAGATGTTATATATTTATATGTTTTTAAATGTTATTAATATTCATCGCAGATGAAATCTGTTTTACTCTCTCTGTACGCAAGCCCTGAGTAAGGCACTCTACACATGTGTTCTCATGTCCTGGTCAGCATCTCTGCATTCATGAGACTGTGTGGCAGGTGAACTGCTTTAAGAGTGGTTTCTAATACTTTCAGGTAGAGTCGGTCCTCCATGGAAGAGATTCAAGGAAACTCTGCCATGTAATACTGATTTGGGGATCACATCAGGCTTTCCTATAGGAAATCTCCTCTTTCTGTAGTAAATACCCAAGTGTGTTTCATGCTCCTCATTTGTAAAGTCATGTAAAATTTTTATAATTGTTACATAATATGGGAAAATATCAAGTCTCTTTTGTAATGATTGGTGAGATTTCAGAGAAAGTCAGGTTTTCTCACGCAGGGACTAGCCTTAAATATTTTTTGAGTGGACAACAACCAGGCTGTATAAGCTTGAGGCTCCTCTCAGTGCCAAAGAATGAGCTGCTGTCAGTGAGGGTTACTGAGGCTAAACACTGCTGTCATCACAGTAAAGTAACTTAGGACGAAGGCCACATAAAACACTAAAATAAACGAGTGCATATAATTTTTTTCTGATTTTTAAAAAATATTTTAATTTCGGTGTTTTGGAATTTAGTTTGGGTACTAGCATCCAAAAAGACTTAAAATGTGAAGCAAAAAAAAATGTAGTTGTTGTGGGTTTTCTTTGCTCCTTTTTGAGGAACTACATGTCTTATCCAAGCTCGGCATCTCACAAATTCACAGCTGAAGGTGAGAAAGGGAATCAAGATGGTGCTGAGCCATTTTATCAGAAAGGCTAGGGAAATTAATTTTGTTCTTACCTTGCTAAGGGCACTCAGCAGAGGTAAAGAACACAAATGTGTTGGAGATGAAGAAGACTACAACATTGATATCCTCACACAGAAATGCATTTGTCCAAAGAGCGGTGAGTAAACTGAACCAAGTAGATGCTCAATAAGTCTTTATGAGAGAAGAGGGGAAGGAAGAATCTGGACCACTACCTAACTCTCTTATTATCACAGATCTTCAGGAGCATGGTGACATCTCTGCGTTATAGTAACTCACATAGGCTTAGTGGTTCTATTATAAGCTTCCTCATATTAACTCATTTAATTTCTAAAACAGCTCAGAGATAAGTAAATAGCATTATTACCATACACATTTTACAGTTAAGGACACTGAGGCACCGAGAGGCCAACTTATTTCTCTGAGGTCACACACGTATTAAGTGGCAGAACTGGGATTTGAACCAGGGCACTCTGGTGCTGAAAACTATATAGTCTTTACCATTTAGCTAAGAAAAATAGAGAAAATCTTCTTGTTGACTATAAAATAAGCCTTGGGCTCTGATAAAATTTTTAGAGAAAGGCCTTTTAGATATATTTTCAAACATCCTATTTGACAGAAATATAAGCTCATTTAAGAAAAAAAGTCAGACATTTAAATGAAGATTTACTTAATACAGTTCTACTAGAAAAGTTTTCTTAATTTTCCTCAGGAGGTTTATATTATACAGCTCCACACTGGAAAAAACCACCTTCGTTAGCCCAGATATAAACCAGATGATGGATGATTACTTTGGCTGTATTATAAAATAAATAAATTTATACTGGGCGATTAATATTTTGTCTTCTCACCAATCCACAGTTTATTTTTAGCTGTCTCCCCTGATCAGGAAACTCATGCCAGATGAAATCTTAAGTGACAGGCTGTTTCCGTCCAGAGAGAACACCCGACTGTGGTCAGATAAGTGGCATTCTAGCAGCCTCTGCTACTAACTAGCGCTAGATCTTTGTTCATGCTTTCAATCTCTATAGGACTGAGTTTCTTTATATTGAAAATACTTTCTAAAGTTTGCTTTGGATTTACATTTTTCTATGATGCCTCTAGTAGAAGTAAATGATCAAATCAGAAAAATGAATTTGCAAATGTATGTAAATTAAG
This sequence comes from Macroglossus sobrinus, assembly GCA_004027375.1. Classification (NCBI taxonomy): domain Eukaryota; kingdom Metazoa; phylum Chordata; class Mammalia; order Chiroptera; family Pteropodidae; genus Macroglossus; species Macroglossus sobrinus. The sequence continues at coordinate 380,187 of PVKZ01000098.1, read as the reverse complement.
AAAATCTACATAGCTATGTGTAATGGAAACTGATATTTATTAAATTTAAAACTAATAAGCAAAGTGCTAAATTTAAAGAGTGCCTAGAACCAGCAAATATTACTAATGTGGACTCTAAGTAAATATGACGTAGCAACCCTGGGAAGGGGAAAAGTCAGAAACCTTGTTCATAGATGAAATCAGAAATGTGACAGACATCTTTGATAAACAGAAATTTAGCAGGAGATACTCTGTTAGTTTTTATTATGCTTTTACTTGATTTTTATTTTTATTTGTGTATTTTTTTTATTTTTATAAATGTGCTAACATTATACCCACTATTTTGCACCACACTTTTATCACTACAAAAGCCATCTTGGAGAAAGTTCCTCATCAGCACGTCCTACTGCCTCCTTTTGAACAGCTGCGTAGTACTCCATCATAGCCACCTGTGATTAGTTTTCAGCCAGTTCCATATGCATAGATTTTATATTGTTTATAGTCTCTTATAATTACAAATAACGTTGCAGGTGATATTGCTCACCTATGTGAATATAATTGTAGGAAAAATTTCTAGCTATACAATCAGAAAGCCAAAGCACATATACATTAAAAATATTGCTAATAAAAATTGGCCAATTGATTGAAAGAATTCTTTATATTTTAAGACAATTAAAATTGAATTCTGCCACATTTATTCATTGAACATCTTTTTTTAAAAAAATTATTTTTTATTAGTTTCAGGTGTACAGCATCATGGTTAGACATTTATATAATGTACAAAGTGATCCCCCCAATAAGTCTAGCACCCACATGGCACCATACATAATTATTACAATATTATTGACTATATTTCCTATGTTATATTTTACATCCCTGTGACTATTTTGTAACTACTTACTTGTACTTTTTAATACCATACCTTCACCTTTTATCACCCAGCCTCTCAACCCCCAACCCATTTGGCAACCAGAAGTTTGTTCTCTGTATCTATGAGTGTGTCTGTTTTGTTTGTTCATTTATTTTGTTTTTTAGATTCTGCATATAAGTGAAATCATATAGTATTTGTCTTTCTCTGTCTGACTTATTTCATTTAGCATAATACCCTCTAGGGCCACTCATGTTGTTGCAAATGGAAAAATTTCATTCGATTTTATGGCCAAGTAGTATTCCATATATATATCATCTCTCTTTTTTTTGAATTAGTGTTTTGAATGTCCCAGAAGTAAAATTGTGAAGTCATAAGGTAATTTTCTTTTTTAAATTTTGTGAGGAACCTCCATACTGCTTTCCATAATGGCTGCACAACTTGCAATCCCACAACAGTGCCCAAGGGTTCTCTTTCCTCCACATCCTTGCCGACACTTGTTGTTTGTTGATTTATTGATGATAAACCTTCTGACAGATGTGAGGTGATATCTCATTGTGGTTTTAATTTACATTTCTCTGATGGTTATGATGAGCATTCTTTCATATGTCTATCGGCCATTATGTGTCCTCTTTTGAGAAATCTCTAATTAGGTCCTCTGCCCATTTTTTAATTGGACTGTTTGTGGTTTTTTTGGTGTTAAGTTATATGAGTTCTTTATAAATTTTAGATACTAATGCCTCATTTAACATCTTTTAACTGGTCATCTGTTGAATCTAAAGTATTATTCTATGTACATACCTATATATGTATGTATGGGAAAATGGAAGTGAATAAAATGAAAATACGAGATTATTCAATAGACTCAAATGACAAAAGTTATATATTTGGAAAATAATTGTCTACATTTGTTCATCGTTGCCCTGAGCCAAGGCTTTTCTGAGATGCTTTCGCTGCGTGGTAGATGCTGTGTAGGATGCTGTGGGACCCCTCCTTGGAAATGAGGAACGCATTTCCTTAACTGCTGGGAGGGTTTGTGACTAACACCTGTACTGAGTTTCCTAAAGTTCTGCCCAATACTACTTCCTTTCCCACTCTAAGGAGGTTGTTCTCCAGAACATTCTTTGGTAAACTTACTTTGTGAAAGTCTCCATCTCAGAGGCTGTTTCCTGAGGAACCTGAGCTAAGACGTTGCCTATTTGTACCCATCAGAGATCCTGAAGCTGAAGGTCAGACATTCAGAACTGGAGGGTGAGGCTTTTGAATAGGCCCTAGTTCTCCAGGAGCTCTTACTATACCTCCTTCTCATGGACGGTTTGATGGTTCATGTTCCCCATAGGGAGATGCTGGCAAGAGAATGAAAGGGAATGAGCTTCATCATCTTCCTTTCTACTTTACTCAGGGTTTAGCCACAGGAGCAGCTCAGGCTTTCTTGGGTAAGCTCCTGGTTGACATGCTCCCAGTGTGTTCTTATCTGACATAGTTATGGCATTTATATATACATACATGCACACACACGTGCAAAAAATATATAACATACATATTTATATTTGTAGTTATTTATGCATTTATATTTGTAGATACATAGTTGTCATTGTTTAGAAGTCTTTTATTTTAATGCATTTGAATTTGTCAAGCTCTTTCATGGCTTCTGTGGTTTGAACATGAAAAATGACCTCTGCACTAAGCTCTTCTCAGATTTTCATATGAAACTTTTACTTTTTCATTTTATTTACATTAAGTATTTGATATATTTGGAATTTATTATGCTCTAAGGAATTTGGTAGGAGTATGGTTTTTATTTTCTTTATCAAGTAGCTAAACAGTTGCCAAAACAGATAGCCAAAATATCCATATATTGTATGAGTTGTCATTAACTAATATGGCAAAATGCTGCCTTACCATATATAAATTCTTCTATCTCCTTGGGTCTCTTTAATTACTGTAATTATAGAACAGATTTAAATATATGAAGGACTAGTACTTCATTCTTTATTTACCTGTTACTCCTGTCTTTATTTTTCTACATACATTAATAGATTTGTCTTGTTCTCTCAAAAAACATATTTGTATTTTTATTAAGATTGAATCTCATTATAAAATAACTTAAGGAACATAAACAAAACTATATCACTGAACCATCTTTTCAAAAAAAGTATGCATTACTATTTACTCAACTTTATTTCATGTCTTCTTGGCTATAATTTTCATCACGTAATTCTTAGACATTTAAGTTTATTTCTGTATTTTTTGTTGTCATTGCTATTGTGAATCAAATTTTTTCTTTACTACATTTTAGTGGTTTGTAAGGAAAGTTGGTTGTAAAAAAGCCATTGATGTTGATATTTGTATATTAATTTGTATCTAGCCAGCTTAATTATTTTTTATTTACAAATGAATGTCAGTTGATACTCTTGAGTTTGCAAGTATATAATCATACATTCTGAAGTAAGTGATATTTTTTTCTTGTTCTTCAATTCTTCTGAGTCTTCTTCTATTTCAAATTACTTTAGTTCTTCAAAAATTATGGTAATAATTAGATAGATATGTAATCATTAGATTAGAAATATTAAATTTGAGTTTGAAAAATGTATTTTAGTAGGTTAAAGAAACAATCCTTTCAGTTTTATGAAGATTATTTTGAATTAGTAATGAATGTTTAATTTTATCACATGTCTTTTGGCATCTGTAATGATGATTAAATGGCTTATTTCCTTTGACCTCTTCATTACATTAATTATAGCGGCAGATTTCCTGATAGTGTAAAACTTTCTTTGGGAAACACCGCTGAGTCATGGTGAATTATTCTTTTTATAAGCTGCTACAATTAAATGATTTTTATGTTAAAATTGATAACATGTGGGATTCATTTATACTTTTAAAAGATATCTCTGTCAGCTTTTGTTACCAGTGTCTTACCGTGTATCAGTCTGGATTCTCACCTGGAAGAAATGGAAACAACTTCTAATAATAGTAGAAAATAGATTCATGACAGTCTCTGGGAGGCTCAGAGAATCTCTGAAAACTAGGCCAAGAGGCTACATAGCAAGGAACAATGCCCCCCAAGACACTCTCCAGGATGATAAAGAGAAGACGACACGCTGCCAAAGCTGAGTGCCCGACACTGTGATTTGAATTGTACACACAAGAAACACAGGACTCCCAATGGTGCCACCAGAGCTGCTGCCACCATCTCTGGAAATTAGAAATGGCTGCAATTCTGCTGCCCATTATCAGATTTTATTTGCCACAAGCTCTGGTTCTTGAGTTGCTGGCTAACTCACAGTCCATGTTGTGTACATCCCACTGGCAGAACCTGAGTTTCCGGCCTAGCGGTAGCTGCAAAGGGGGCTGGAAAAGTGTGTGTCTGGCAGTTCCGATTTCCATACCGGAAGCAGCCTGCCTGGGGAATAGAGAATTTCTCAGTCAGTGCACAGGGTTACAGAGGCCATTGTCCACGGGGAAATAGGGAGCCTCTTTTCTCTCTGTAGGGACTGGGATAAGTAAAATATTATTAAAATTACTTGAGTAATTGGTATAAGTTTTCTGTGAAGCTGTGTAGATACGGTATCATTTTAGGAGGTAGGTCTTTGACCACTTGCTCATTTTTGTTCTGTTAAAATCATTCTGAATCTACCATTTCTTTTTATTTCAAATATAGTCCTTATTTTTTCTGAAAACAACAGATTGTTTTTAAGTTCAGATAGTCAAATGTTTTTTAATAGAATGAAATGAAGTATTTAATTTTTATTATTTCAATTTCCAGTATATAGGTGTGGTTATATTTTCTTCTCATTTATATTTTTTGTTGTTGTTATTTGGGAATTTTTCCTTTGACTATACTAGCTAGTGGTTGACTGGTTAATTAGTTTTTGTTTGTTTATTTATAAAAGAATGTCACAGGTTTATCTATTATTTCCTTTGTTTTCCCCCTACTCTTGCATTCTTATACCAAATTTATTTTAATATTGCTCTATAATTTTCAGTACTTTTTAATTCATGCATAAAGATTCATGACGAATCAATCTTCATTTTTATTTGGTCTCTATTACAATAAAGTTTTCTTCTTTTTTTTCATTTAATGCTTTTTGTCATGTATTCATTTTTATTTAATGTAATATTTCACCATTATTTTTCTTTTATTTGCTGCCTTGTGGTTTCCTGTTCTTTTAAGTCTTAATTTTTTTAAAATATGTGTTTTACATATTATAAATAGATAGTTTTTGTTTTTATGATCTTACTGGAGTCATACACCTCTTAACTTTTAGACAACAAATGTATTTAATTCTGATAAGTTTTGAAATCTCTTTGCAAAATACTTCTGATTACACATGACATTTTACAGTTCAGTGATTTTAAGATTTTTGTGTGTGTGTTGTTAGTACCTGGTGACAATAATTCATTTTCTAATTTGAGAAATATAATCTGGAAGCCTGGCTTCCTATTTTAGTTACTACCTCTCAGGATCCAAAAATTCCCTTGTTTATGAAAGAGTCACATACCTGGTTAGTCAGAGAAGATATTGGAAATTAAATATATATAGTTAATATTCAAAGGAATAAAAGACAAGAGGCATATATTATGGAACATGGAGTAAAATAACAAGTTTGTACATTTTCTAGACTCCATAATACTTACTCTCTCAGTAACACAAGTTGCTGATGATCTTTTCCTCTTTGAAACTGCTGAGGGTTTTTGGACTTTTTGAATCAACACTCTCATGGCCTTTCTCCTTGTTCTCTGACTTTTCTTCATCACTCATTTTTTTAGATTCATCTTCACCTGTCCTATTTTGTATCTTCTTCCTACTTGATCTTAGGCCCTCTTTTCTCTGCCCTCTTCCTACTCTCAATTATAAGCAGATAGCTCAAATATTTACATCTCTAGCTTAGACTCTTCTGAGCTCCAAACTTGAATATCTAAAGACCTGCTATTTTCAGTTGAATGCTACAATGTTGCCTCAAACTTGGCACATATATATTAGAATCCATGCTTTAAGCCTTTTTTGCCTTTTCCTTATCCACCGCACCAAATCTGCCTAACTTTGTTCATCTTTTGAGTAAATTACAGCACTATCCATTTAGTTATAAAAGCCTTCCTTTATGATTTTACTTCTTAAATATCTTTAGTATTTGTATACTTTTAAAAATATTTGCCATCATTATGTTGGCTCAAGCCATAATCTCACTTATATCTTCTTTCTGCCTATTTCTTAGATGTTCTTTCTTGTAGCAAGAATGATCTTTTAAGAAAACATATGACAAGTTATCTCCTTACTTAAAACTTGTCTGCATTTGTAGATGCTCTTAAGATAAAGAAAAAATCCTTCCCACAGCCTACAAGTCTTTGCATAATCTACTGTCACCCACTTCCCATCTCAGCTTCTTCCCTGTTACTCACACTCACCTTTTTATTAGAACAGCATTTTTACAGACTATTCCCTTTGTCTGGCATATTATTTCTACCCTTCTTTACCCAATGAATTTTATTCATCCTTCAGACCACATTTAGTATCACTTTATCATAAAAGCCTTTCGATTCTAATCGCTTCTATTAAGGTTCTCCAGAGAAACGGAAACAGTAGGGTATATATAAAGAGATTTATTGTCAGGTATTAGCTCATGTGATTATGGAGGTTGAGAAGTAACGTGATCTGCTGGAGACCCAAGAAAGCCGGTGGTGGCCTGAGAACAAGCAGAGGGACTATAAATCCAATCTTTTTCTACCTTTTTGTTTTTCTCAGGCCATCAATGTCCATCCACATTGGGGAGGGCCATCTACTTTACCCTATCCACCAATGCAAGAGTTTAATCTCTTTTAGAAAAGCTTTCATAGACATACCCAGAAATGATGTTTAATCAGAGCATCCCATTTCTCAGTGGCTCTGATTTTTATGTGTCCCATGGCCCAAGCTGACACATTAAATTAACCATGGCCTCCTTTATGGCCCTGTATACCTTTTCTTCGTGGTACAGTGACAGTTGCATTTTTGCTCTTATTTGTGTGATTATTTGTATAACAATCATCTCTCTAACTAAAGTGTAAGTTTCTTAAGGAGGACCTAGATGGTTTAATTTACCATTGTATTCTTATATGTACACTCCATCTAGTGATTGAATGAATAATTGAATGAATGATAAATGACTATAAGTTCTATGTATGTAGACATTAAACTATCATATTGAAGCTTAACATTACAAATGTCTCATTGTAACAGTTAAACTTTCTCCAAAAATGGTGTTCTCTGCAACATGAATTATATGCAAATTTATAACTATACATTTTTGTGATTGAGTGAACTTTCTTTGCATATGAGATATGATTTTATGAGAATATGTTGAGATGATTCACTTTAATCAAATGATATATATTCAGAAGCTTCATCTTGAGTAATAAGTAAACAACCATGGTCTTTAAAGAGAAAATCTAACAATTTACACAATGCTGTATATTTCCACTCTATTCACCTCATGTGGCATTAATCAGATCAACAATTTTATGGTTCAAAAGTACGTCATTGCCATAATCACATTAACTTTGAGAGCAACTTCAGTGTCAACATATGTCATAGTTTCAGCAAACATTAATATGTAGAAAAATAACATGTGGAGTGAAAAGCTTTAGACAGTCTTAAGTTCTAATTCTGGCTCTATCAGTTATAAAATCTTTAAATTTCAATTTTCTTTAATTTGAGAAAAGTGATTTCTATCTTATTGTATTGCTGTGATAAATTACTGTTAAGGGCTTGGACTAGGTTCTATCTTATAGAAGGTGTTTAATATATGTTCCTATATTCCATCATTATTTTAATGCCAAAAAAAGAGAAATGTTTATCCTCTATAAATTAATCAAGGATTTCCAAATCTGGTTGATCATTAGTATCACCTGGGAAAACTTATAAAAAGACAGATTCCCAGGCTCTATCTATGGAGGTTCAGATTCTACATGTCTGGGTCGGGGCCCAGAAATCAATGTTTTTCCAAAGCTCTTCAGGTAGTTCTGATGGTGAACCAAACCCTTTCACCTCTGCTGGGCATTTCACTCTTGTTATAACTGCCATGTAGTAAGTGCCTGTGGTAAGCCAGGTATTTTCCTTTTATTACTCCCAATAATTTCATAACATTTCTGTGGTACAAAACAATTGGATCTGTCCAAGACAGGGTCTGAATCAAGTGTTGATAGAACCCCAAAACACATTTTTTCTTTTTACTACTGTATGTAGCATCTCTCTCTCAGTTGTTTAAAAATGTACTTGTAGTAACTTGCTCAAGTTCTGTACCTCGAGTAGATTCTAGGATACCTAAGAACTTGCCCAAGATAGGGAACGTGAGACAACTTGTATGGAATGAGTAGTACCAGACTGGGCGGAGGACCAAAAATGCACCCACTCCTTACACCCTAGCTTTGTGGCTTAAGGCAAATGTGTTAATTTGTCTGAATTTTAGCTTCCTCAATTATAAAACATAGATAATACATGAGATTACAAGACTTTTGTCATGAGGTTTATTGTGATAATGACAGAATGGAATATAAAATGCCACATGAATATAAGGTATTGTTATATGAGTTTGTAAATCTTGCCAAATATACGTGTGTGTGTGTGTGTGTGTGTGTGTGTGTATTTCATTAGTTTTGGAATTAAGGACTAAAGCATTACCATTAAGATAAATTACAAATACAAATGCAAAGAATATGGCTCTTTATTTACACTTTCATTTATTCAAGCATTATTCTAATACAAAGAGGGAGAGAGAGAGTATTTTAAGTAGTCATTAGACAATTTTACTTTTTTTTTAGTTCTCTCACCAGTAAGAATTTTCTAAAACTTAAAACTAGGCCAATTAAATGATCATTTAGGTACGTTTTTACATATTATTAAATGTCATTCATTTTCAGAGAGGTAAATACAAAATAAGGTTTGGATGTCCAGGGATCTTTCTTAAGCTTGAAATGGTAACCCAATTTTTGTGTGCCAAGTAATGAAAGATATGGATGCTTATTTTCTGGGAATATTAGTTACCTCTGAGATAAACAGAAGCCACATCCTTTCTAGATAAAGAGAGTGAAAGAATGTTAGCTGGGGGTGGGTATTGGACATTTTAACATTAGCCAGTAACATAATTTAATACTAAGTTTATAAGAAATATGAGAGAGGGGAAGCCTTGACAAAACTTGCCAACTTTTGTGACGTGCTAGGTTAAAAGACAATAGTCTAGCGATCATAGTGTAGATTTTTCGGAGCTTCTTGAAGATTTGAAGAAAGAAGTCACCTGATAAATTTATGCTGTATTTACTATTTTAAAGTGTATTTTCTTGATCTATGTTAAATCAGTATTGTAATTTTTAAAAATTGATGGTTATGGGAATCAGAGATTTGAGTCCTTTATAAAGAAAGCTGTTTTCCAGATCAGTTACTACATCTCCAAGAATCTAACAGTTTTAAATGAAAATTTAGAATGGTTGAAACTTTTTGAGAAACTTTCTATAAGTTTCATCTCTACTTTCAAACAGAATCCAGAAGACAAGAACTGATTAGAATGTCATAATTAGAGAGCTACTTGGAAATCTCTTTAAGAGTTATCTGACTCATTTGATAGGCACCAAATTTCCTGTGACTTCTTTAGAGAACTCAACACAGTAAAACAGTTGGAATTTTCCCCTAATTGTGACTGTCTAATGGAACATTGATCTCAAGATAAAATTGTAAGTAAAAATCTAATTCATCAGAAATGATGAAATAAAGAGGAAGAGGCTGGTAAGGGAAATAAAAAAAAATCTTACATAAACTAAAATGTTATAGGTCCATGTTGAAGGATATAATACTGAATAATAAAGTAGAGTATGGATATTTTTCTATTGTGCTTTAATTTTTCATTAAAAGAGATTATGATTAACTATAAAATACTTAGTCTCTCATCAGCTTCACTACATAATATTTATCAAAGGCTTACTAATTTGGTTTTTAACTTCTTAGGATTTTTAATGTCCAAGAAAAAAATATCTTCCTTAAACTTTCTTAGGTGATAGTAAGAAAACTAATTTTTAAAATAGTAGTTTTCATTGTGTATAAAGTTTAGAGTGAGTTCTATGTTAATTGTAGAGCAGGGAGACACTGTGCTTCTCCTAGAAGCACTAATAAAAATTTCAATTTGTAGGCAAGTCATGGTGCCCCAAATGTATAGTATTAGAACCCCAGGTCCTAATGAATGGGGAGTGAATATTGAGAGGGAACTTGAAAGGATGCTATATGTTTGAAAAGCTTAGCTTCCTAGCAATTTGTTAGTGCAGGAAAATCAGAAAACAAGAAGAAAGGCTTCAATTCACCTAGTGAACAATCAGGACCACAGCACTGAGGAGGGGGCATGGCCACCCAGGCTAGGAGCAGAGGTCCCAGGTAATATTTTTATTGTTAGAAGGCAGACTCTGGTCCAAAGTAAAGTTTGCTATAAAACCTCGTGCATAATCTCAGGTAGAGATTACCATTAAGAACAGATGGATGCAAAAGTCCAACTATGTGGTTTACTTGTTTAACTTGATATTTACTCGATTCTGATTTTTAAATTCAGATTTAAATTTTATGCTTTTATTCTAGTTTTTATTTTTATTTTTTGAAAATACCTTTTGGATCCTTTGCGAGAAGAAGTAGAAGATAAGCAAACAATTACATCCTACTATCATTTTTATCGATTTAATAGTAATTTCTAATGTGTTATTTCCTCCATAAGGCTTTAAATCCATTTTAAAATTTATCTTTATAGTATCTGAATTGCTTATTACGAGCCAATACCAAGCACATGTTTGTCGTGTGAAAGAATGATAAAGTAGCGCCAACATTGGGAGATGCAGATCCTGGACAGGTAGTGGCATTTATTCATTTATTTATCTAAGCTATTAAATAACCACAGTGTGTCAGACACTCCTCTAAGTTCTAGGGATATATTAATGTAATAACATATTTGAAATATTATTAAGACTTCTAAAATAAGAATGAATGTCCTTTAATAGTAGGTGGCAAATTCAGGACAGGAAATTGGGGCACACAATTTGAGTACGAAAAAGGTGAGAACAGTTAGGCTAACATATATATGTCAGAGTGGAGTCACTAAGGAACACAGGCAAAATCAAGTTTTTATCCTTTGTGCAAGAATATAAATGATAACAAAGGGCTGATAGACATAGTATAGGAGGAATTCCTAAACATCAAAAAGAACAACATCAACAACTCAATAAACATATAGATAAACAGAAGAAATACAAATAGCTTATATATATATGTGGAAATCTCCACCTCCTAAGTTATTCAGTATAAGTGAATCATAAATCTAATTTTATACCATTTATATCCATCAAATTATCAAAAATTAAAGAATCAGTATCTTGAGGACAAGGATAGAGCAAATCTGGTTGTGGTTAGAGAATCTATCTTTCTAATTTCAATAAGAACTACTGAAACATTGAAAGGCAGCATAGGTTTAGGATTGAAAGAAATAGTTCTGAAAACAACTGTGAGACACATTATTCACAAAACTTTTTTGCCACAAAAGTAACAGGTCTTATGTTTGTCTTCACTGTTTTAGTCTTAGCATTTGGTGCAGTCTTTACCCATACTGAATCCTCAAAAAATCTTTCTTGAATCATAATGAACAAAAATTAATTTCAAATGAAAGAAGCCCAACTTTATACATTTTGAATGAGAATGCATTATCTCTTTGAAGAGGTTTTTAATTAATCTGTTTTCCATTCTTATTTGAACATGGTGAGAACTTGGAAAGTGGAAAATTCCAAACCTTTGGAGATAGTTTTTAACAAATTACTCGATTAATAAAACTGTGCTTTGAATGATCTCAATTAAAGATTTATCACTACTGACATGCTCTAGCAGTTCTTACTTTGTAAATAATGGAGAGAAAATTTAAAGCTTAACTTACCAGTGGTTGTGGAAGGACAATGGTTTTAATGAAACAATGGTTTGTTTACTTACCCTCTGTTTTCTTAACTTCTTTGTTTTCTCATGTGCAAGGTCAGACTCTTCTGGCCTTTCAAGTCGTACAAATGCAAGCAATTGGCTTTTCTACAAGTCTGTGCTGGTGGAAAACTTGTTTATTATAAATTTATTGAATAAATCTAATTTAATTAGGATTTGTTATAGGCCATAAGATAATATCGCAATAATCAAAGGTGTTGCAAATCATAATTTAAGTAGGAAAATTTTGTCTTTAATGTATCCCATTCTTTCTCAGGATCCTTCCTCTGAACTGCAGCTCTGTTTTAGATCATCTTTTTGGGTCATTGGCCAGGCATTTGAGGGATTTTTTTTTCTTCCTAACTTTCTGAAATTAAAAAACAAAATCCTGTAACAAAAATGTTACTGGAGTCAAATGTAAATTTCCACTTTATTCATTGGTCTATGATACATCTGTAATGCATTTACATGACATTACCCAATGCTCTTTACTCCAAACAAATCCAAATCTATTCATCTTTTAAAGTTTAACTCAAATGTCACATCCTATTGAAATATTTGTCTCCTTTTGTTTTCTACTGTCTTATTTCTGCTCTGCCACATTTTGATGTGGTTTCCTTCTTGTCACATGACCTGTCAGCTATCACTGGATTGTTAACTGCAAAAGGGCAGATACCATACCTTTTTCACTGTTCAATTCCCAAACCAATTCATCCTGACACTCAAAAATGTTGAATGAATGAATTTGTGAATTAAACAGGCAAATTGAGTCTTTCTTGTCTAAAGAGGTTTTTCTTTGGTACTTTCCCCTTTCCAGATACTTAATCTAGTGTGCTCTTTATTTTTGTTAGGTCCTATAATTGGTACCTAATGGAAAAACAATTCTGCCAAAATTGAAAGATAAAACTTATGCTCCAGCCCAAGGTATTTATTGAATGAATGAATGAATGAATGAATGAAACAAACATATACCTAGGCATTTATGAAGACATTTTCTTTTTTTTTTTTTGCACTCTGTATTTCTGTTATTCAATTACAAGTGATGCTGGAATGAGTGTGGTATGCTCTATGTATTTGTTATGGTAGGTGATAAATGTTAATGAATGCTCTGACTTCCAGCGGGAGCTCAGAGAAACATAGCCTTCTACTAGGTCTAGAGCTTTTGGTGAGAGTAGTAAAGAAATTATAAAGAGAACTGCGCTGAGGACCTTTCTCCAAATCTGTCTCTTGCACTTCTGTCTCATGTACTTCTTTTGGAATTGTAGGCAGCCTATGGAGAAGTTCCTATTCAGAGTAATCATTCCTGTCCTTGCAAAACTAGGAAAGAACTGGAGAAGAGCCCAGAAGAGTACTCTATAGACCTGAGGTAATCTAGGATAAATGAAACTAAACTACATTAGGGTAGACTGAGATTAGGGCTTGAACCCAAGACTTCAGCTAAAAATAAAGAATAGAATACATTTTGTTTGTTTGTATAATATTTTTCTTAGATATCTAGCTGTGGTATCTTTCACTTTTGCAAATGGCTAGTCAAGAATTAGTGGATTTGTGCTTAATTACCTCTCCCAGGAGATGTGACTAATAGTAGGATGTCTTGGAACATTTTTTGGATTAAAGTGAGATATGAAGATAGTGTGCTGTGAAGATGGGTCTTGTAGTAAAGTTCAGGGATGGTTGAAAGAGGCTAATACTAGAGCTGGCAAATCAGCGGAGAAGTTGTTTTGTTAATGCAGAATGTGATAATGAGGGATCACATCAGTGAGTTCATGGGAATGAAGATGAGAAAAATCACTGTGGTTGCATAAACACAGGGAATGAAGACAAAGACAAATATTATTTGGTGTAATTCACCCATTATACAATAGACTAAACTGTAGGCAGAAAATTTACTTTCAGCTTAAGAAAAAGTTTAAAATTTCAAGATATACACTATTTCTAAGTCAAAAATATAAAACACATTTAAAAAAAATTTCTTCATTTTACATTCTGTTTAGATTTGTTTACATCTTACTTCTCTCATCTAGTGCTCAGCTAAAAGTACATATTAAGTTAATATGAATTATAATCAGCCATTAGTGTAACTTCACAAAGCTGTGATTAGTAGATCAGAGAATATTTATAAAGTAACTAGAATAGGATCTAGCATAGTATAGGTAATCTATAAATGTTAATCCTCTTCATGTTTTGTTCCTTATAAAGGCACTAGTAAACTGAGACTTGATGTGTTTCTATTCAGGCTAAGACTTTAAGTAATAGGGACCAATTAATCCCAGGTCCTTAAATGAGGAGTTGATCTGCTTTCGCATGGCTTCAAAGAAGATGGTATCTTCAAGTAGTTTTCTGTTCTTAGCTCTTCACTCCCATTCAGATTTAAAGGATGGAGAGTGAAGTTGGCTTGAAGTTGATGGAAATCAAAGGTTTCTCTGAGAATGTTTGCACTGTGAGACCCACCCATGCCAAGGGGTACAGTGGGAGGCCTTCCCCATCACTTCAAGCACAGTGAGAGAGGATTTGGAAGATCACTAGAAGAACTTTCTGTGAATCCTTGGGTTAAAGGGACACAGAGATGTATGTTTGAGTCATTCATAAAAAAAAGGAAGTTCGTAGGGCAGAAGCTGAGGACTGTTTGAGAAGTGTATTTCCTGAGAGTGGGTCAGAGATTAATGTTTTTTAGGAATCAGATGTGGAATCTAAAGTAAAGATTTTATCCTCAAATTGTTTTGAAAAAGATCCACTGAAGCAGGCTTCTTTTAAAGAGCCGAGCAACCTCAGCAGAAAAATCCTGAAATGAACCTTTGACTGCAGAAGGGGGTCGTCTATTACTACATGAAGAGCATTGCCTGAATCAAAGGGAGGTGCAGTATGACAAGCCTTTCTAGAGTGCTCAAGAGAGCAGACAGTTTATAACTCTGGCATCAGAAGAAAACAATAGCAGATTATATTGGTGTCTGTCAAGTAGGACTTCTCTTTCCTCTTACCTCTGCTGTCTAGCCATCAACCCGGGAGGAATCAGAGGCGGCCTAATGAATGGAAGAAGGAAAATAAAAATCTTAATGGGATTTCCACTTTCAGTCATGGTGGACCAGGAAACTGAAATAATTCTGCCACTTAGAACAACAAGAAAGTTTGGTCAAAATATTTTTAAATGATCTGCTTATTTACGTGAGAAAGCTAACAAAGCATTGAACATGTATAGGGCCAGCATCTGGGAGAAGAGGAAAACACAGACAGATAAGCCCAGAATTTGGGGCTGCTCTTTTTTTAGATGTATCTACTAATTCCAAAAGAAGTGACTGAGAGGTTCAGAAGATGAAAAGGAGATTTGCATAACCTCTTGGGAAGATCTAGATCTAGAGATATAAATATAGACATAGATTTATAGATATATTGATATACATCCTAGGAGACTTTACATATAGACATTCATACATATACCATTGGACAATTTTCATGGAAATTAACAAGGCTATTCTATAATGTATATGTAAATACAGAAAACCAAGAATTGGCAAAAACAAGCTTGAAAAATAAAATTGAAAACAAATACTACCATATTCACACTATAAAACATTTGGTTTGGGTATATGATTATGAAAATAGATCAATGAAACAAAACAGAGAGTTGAGAAATTGACTCACATATATACCATCATCTCACTTTTTTACAAAGGTGCCAACATAATTCAATAAATAATGCTAGAGCAATTACCCTATGAAACCTCATATCATACATCGTAGACCTAAAAGTGAGGGTTGAAACTATAAAGCTCTTTTTTCAATCTCTATTTTATTTTTTATTTTTATCATGAAGACATTGGTTAACAAAATCCAGTTTTAGGTGTACAATTCAACAGTAAGGCATATATATATTGCAATGCGTGTTCACCGCCCATAGTTAGATTAGAATGTCTTTTTTTTGATTAACTTATTTTTAATTCTTTAATGTCACCACATATTTGACACCTTTTACTTCATCCACTTTTCTCCTCCCCCTCCTGCCTCCTCTTTATACTTTGATAACCACTAGTCTATAGTTCATGTCCATGAGTCTCTGTTTGTTTGTCCTGTTCATTTGTTGCTTTTAGTTTATAACCCACATAAAAGTGATATCATGTGACTTTCAACTTTTTCTGTCTGGCTTTATTTCACTTAACATGATTATCTTGAGGTCCATCCATTTTGCTGCAAATGGCAGTATTTCATCTCTTCTTATGGCTGAGTAACATTCCATTGTATATATGTACAACAGCTTCTTTATCTTTATCTTCTTGAGAATGGGGTGGACAAAGATTTCTTGCCAGGAGAAGACAGGTATAGGCAGAATGAAAGTAAAGACAAGGATAAATCTGGGGTAAACCTGAGTGGAAAATGACTACATAAAACAACAACAACAACAAATATAATAATATATTTAGGAATATATAATATTTTAGTTAAAATATAAGATAATAACATAAGTTAGGAGGAGAGTAAGTGGAGTTAAAGATTCAGATTTATATTAAATTTTAATGATATAAAGGGTAACTGTAATAAAAGCTGATAGTGGGGAAAGAATTGGAATAATTTTTCAAAATTCACTCTAAAAAAAGACAGTAAAAGAGAAAGTTATAGAAGATACAATAAGTATAAAACTAATAAATAGAAGTAGTTTTAGCACAAATATATCAGTAATTACGTTATAAGTAAACCAAATACTCCAAATGAAGGACAGAGAATGTCAGATTAAATAAAAATACAAAATTTAACTCTATACTGCTTACAATACAAACATTTAAAATATGAAGATCAAATAATATTGGGAATAAAAGGATAAAAAAGCTGGGCCTATAAAAAAACACAAAAAGATTGTTATAGCTGTGCTATTAAATTAAGTGGAGTTTAAGGCAAAACTTTATCATAGATATAGGATCAGTTCACATTGATATAAGATTTTGTTCATTAAGAATCTAGAGTAACTCTAAATTTGAATGCACCTAGCAACGTAGCTTCAAAATATATAAAGCAAAACTTTGCAGAGGTATAAGGAGAAACAGGCAAATGCACAATGTTGTAAGAGACTTTAACATTTTTCTATTAATAACTGAGAAGGAGCAGACAAAAAAAGTAGGAAAAGATATCAAAGATTTGAACAATATGATTAAGAAACTTGGCCTAGTTGACATAGGTAGAAGATAGCATTTAATGGGTGTAGAATATATATTATTTTCTAGTACAGAAAGAACATTTGCAAAAATTTATTCTGGGCTATAAACAAGTTGCAGCAAACTTCCAGGATTGAAATTATTTAGAGAGTGTTCTGTGAGCAAGATGCAGTTAAGCTTTATGGCTTAGCACAAAGTACAAGGATAACTAGAAACACGAGGTGGAGAAATAGAGAGGAAGGGAGCCAGCCCTCCCTTTTCTTTCCCCACCTTGAGTCCTGCAGGCTTTTAACCTGAGGCCAGGCAAGAGGTGGGGAAAGGAACAAATTTTAGCTTTAAACGCTATTGGCATGTTGTCTATTCAGTTCTGGACATATTGATCACTAAAATGAAATATAATTACTACACCATTCTAGGTAGTAAAAATTACCCTTATCATAAAAGTAAGGAGAGAAATTATGGTACCTGCTAGATTTCAACCAATGAGGTAGAGCAAAAGGAGAAAACAATATATAAAGCAACAATGGGACAAGTAGAAAAAAGTGAAATGCTATTTTTTTTTCAGCAAGCAGCTACTTGCTTGCTACACTAAGGCTCTCTATAGCTTTACTCAAAAATATGCAAAATGAAAAAAAAAAGTAAAGCAGATATTTTATATTTCAAAAACTAACATTTCATGATACTTTGGAAGTAACCATTTGATTTCCTGGCATTTAATGCTGTATGCTGGCATTTAGTAAATAAACAAAATGTGATGACCAGCCACATAGAGATTTTAGCAAACCCACCTTCTGATTGGACAAACAGTACAGTTAAGTATGGCTATACCACTGTGTGGAATAACCTCTATTAACTGTTGACGGAAATATTCAATTACTTTGCAATGTAAAACACATTGATCATAAAATGAGTTGTTCTGACTAATATACTGAATCATTGAGATGAGTCCTGACATGTAGTTATTGCAATGATTTAGAATAATGTATGGCTGGCAAGGAAAGGGAGACTTATAATAGCCCCTCCCAACCACACCTTCAGCAGCATCTCTTGGGTGATTAGTGACAGTTTTTTTGTTTTTTGTTTTTTGTTTTTTTAGTTGTTTAGTGCTTTGTAGAAGGAAAAGGAGAGAAAGGGACAGTGGATTTATAATTGGCCAATAAGAAAAGTTGTATATCTTTAGTGCCAAGATACCGATTTGCAAAGAGGAAAAATAAACAATGTTTTTGACATTCAAATAAAACCCTACATGTTTTATTTGATTGAATTTGAAAGAATTTTATCTCTTCTTCAACTATTATTCATTTTCTATCACCTAGACTCAAAATTCTATGACATAGTATTCAAATAATCAATTCTTTGGCCTAAGCCTGTCTTCCAAACGTCTATCTGGAGCACTCCAACTTTTCCTAACATTCCCTTCCTCAGCTTGGGACATCCTTTCATCTACCTCTGTCAATATCAGCTCAAAGGCCAGCTTCTTCAAAGCCTTCTCTGTCCCTTGCTTCACTCTCAGTAGAGTTGTCCTCTTCTCTCAACTCCTGTCATACATTAAGTCTCTTGCATGACTTCCCAGATGCTCCATTTAGGTTTTGTGGCAATGTGATTGCATTTCTTATTGCCTCTGCTAAGTTATAAACATAAAAAACAAAGCATCTCTTATTCTTTATATTGGATTAGCATACTGCCATGTATATATTTTACACTCAGTAATAGTGCTTAAACAAACGAATGAGGATAATAAACTAAAAAGATTGTATGGTAGTTGAACTATTAAGTAAATAAATAAGAACACAGGAGAAATATCATCACCCTGCCTAACTGATTGTGAATTTACAGCTAATTAGCTGCGGTTACTAGTAACCACAGAAAATATAAATGGTTAATTGAATTTCAGAAGTACAAAAAATACTCAAATTGATTTTCTTAGAAAACAAAACATTAAAATAAATGTATTTAGTTAGAGGAATTAGTTCATTGAGATATCCTTCTTTATAATAAAAAAATTTAGAAAAATCTTCTAGGAATAGGCTAGAGGATGTGCAGTTGCTTTTTATCTCTTCCAAGACCATTCATCTAATGCCTTTTTGTGCATGTCTTAACTGTTATATAAATATCTTATATGTACTATAGAATATGAAATAATTCATATACACAGTTCTCTGTGATTTATGCATTTCTTTTAGAAAAAGAATGTAAATGCTCTTGATTAATTATATAATCATTGAAAGAGCAGTACCCTTTTAAAAAAGCCCACATTCTACACTTGCTTTTTTTTAGATGCCTTTTATATAAATTTTAAAGAAACAGAAAATTTGGAGAATTATATTAATTATACAAGCTCAGAGCAATCAATCTTTTACTAAGATATTAATTAAATGGCCATTATCCAATTAAAATCATTCACAACTAGGATGTGAGGTGCTAGACTGGCTCATGACGTACTAAAGACAAAATTCATGTTCATATTTGTCTAAATTCTTGGTTCCTGGTGTAAAACTGGTGTTCAGTAAATGTCTGCTGAATCAACAACATGTGATTAAATGAGTAATTGAATGAATGAATGTTATGTTTCCTGCCAACTCTAGAACTAGAACTAGTACACCTGTTAGTAGAATACAACGATAAACTTCATCTCCAATGGTTAGACTAAAATCAAATTCAGAATATGATAGGGACTGCTTCAATTAATTGTCCAATGACATTTTATGAAGTACGATTAGGTTTTAAATAGAGAAAAATGTACTTTTATGCTTTATCCATCTTTCACTCTCACCTATCCT
The DNA here is from genome assembly GCA_004027375.1 of Macroglossus sobrinus. Classification (NCBI taxonomy): domain Eukaryota; kingdom Metazoa; phylum Chordata; class Mammalia; order Chiroptera; family Pteropodidae; genus Macroglossus; species Macroglossus sobrinus. The sequence goes on along the minus strand of PVKZ01000098.1, from coordinate 360,456 downwards.
AGTTGCTTGGGGACTTGTTTCTACTTGGGCCTACATTGGTTTTTGGTCAATGATGATTCAGATGGGTATCCTCAGATGATTCAGAGGTATGTGCTGCACCTAGGTGACCTATCATTTTCAGAATACCTTCTCCAGTTCTGACACTGCCCAGTATTGTCTAGAGTGTGAGTCTCATTAAGTCACAGGTGTTATGACTACTGGCCAGCAGGAATTTATTTATTGCACATGTAGAATTAATTTATAAAATTATAACCTTTAAGTGGAAAACCCAGCATTGTTCAAAAATATAAGAATCAGTAATGGGCATTTCTTCTCCATTCCTTCATGCATGATAAAGAAAGGCTATGAAGTCTGTCATATTTTTACTCTAAAATTATTGTTATCACTGCTACACATTAGTTGACACTTAGCCATCCACTGTTTACATGGTCCCATATTAAGAACTGACAGAAAGAAACCCTACTTTTGGGGGGCTTAGACTCTAATCAGGAACATGTGACACACAAGACAAAAAAAAATGAAAATAGCGATACATTTCTCTTTATATTAAGTTTTAAATGTATGTGTCTAAAGAATTATCTGTGATAAAGCAGTCACAGAAATGAAGAGCTACATTCAACTGAGTTAATTTACCAGTGCTATAGGCATATTTATGAACAGTCTTAAGATTTACTTTTAGACAAAGTCTATGAAAACTCCTGCCACCTTGATTACTGCAAGAGTAATCATTAGATAGGAGTTTGATATTCAAATTTCAACTCCCCAGTATGCTATCTGTGACTTGGGTAAATTACTTAAACTCTCTGGGCTGACCTTTTCTGGTCTGTAAACCGGGAATGATGCCATTAGTTTCAACTGCCTAAGAGGGTTGTAGAGAGGCTTAAGTAAGTTAACTTTTCTAAAATAGTGGGACTAGTACAGGCTAGTTGTTAAGTACACCTGAGAACAAAACCCAACAAAGTGAGGGGCAGACAGAGGGAAATAGAGTGGGTTTTGACAGCCTCACTGAGCCACTGAACTGCCTGCCTGCTTCCTGATAATTTGTCTTGCAGATAATAAGTCCTTACTTTTAAAGCTAGATTTAGTGGGATGGTTTGTTATTTTCAACTAAAAACATTCTAACAAATACCTTTTACTCTCCTAGTTTTCTTTTTTATATGCAGTATTTGGTTTCCTCTTGTTATATTTGAAGATGCCTTCAGTATTGTCTATCCCTTGGCTTATAAGGGATTCACAACTATTCCATTGCCTATGCCCACTTCCCAGTCATCTCATCAACTTTTGTGGTTCCAGTTAAAAATGGCTCCCAGAAATAAATGTATAGTACAGATGTTTCTCTTCTGAGCTTTACACTCATATATAGAATGATTATTGTATGTACATACATGTTCTCAGAGGCAATTCAAAGTCACTATTTCAAAACTGTCTTCGTTATCTCTCCTTCCATCAATTTCAAAGCCAGTCTTCCATCTGCCTTCCTTAGTGAAGGCATCACCAGACCCTTAGTGGGATAAGCCATGAGAATTCAGGTGTTATCTTTAATTCTTTCTCTCCTTCATCCATCCATATCAAAATCAACCATTAGGTCTTGTCAAAAAATCCAGAAGCAGTGTAGAGACCACTATAGCTGGAGCAGAGTAAGCAAAGATGAGAGACTAGATGGAAATTAGGTCAGGTGGGCAGGACAAAAGCAGACAGACAATTTAATAAGCTATTAAAATAATGCTGATATATCTATAATTTTAGATATATTTTAAAGAAAGAATTGATATAATTTTTTAACAGATTTATGTGAGGTAAAAGAGAAAGACAGGTGTTAAAGATTACATGAAGGTCCTATACACTGGAGTATAGAGTTATCATTAACAGAGATTGGGAAAGATGCCATAAAGAGATTTGGGGAGGGAGTGTTATATATTTATTTTTGAATATGTTAAGTATGAAATGTCTATTAGCAATCTAAGTGGAGAGTTTGAGTAAATTATTTAGTAGATGAGTCTTGATTCAGGGCTGGAAATATAAATTTGGAAATTTTTAGGACATAAAACATAAGATCATGAAACTGGATGCCTAATCAAGGAATTGAGCATAAAAATAGAAATAGTATAAGAACTGAGCCCAGAAGTACACCAATATTCCTCAGAACATTTGAGGAACAAAGGAGATTGAGTGCAATTAGGTAGTACCAGGAGAATATGATGTTTTAGAAGCCAAGTGATAAGAGCTTTACAAAGGTGAGGAAGCAAACAATATGTCAAGGCCGCCGACAGGTTAAGTAAGATGAAGATTTGAGACTTGACCGTGGAGGACAATTGAGATCTATGCTAGTTAAATTCTACTTACTCTAAGGTCTCATTTTAAGACTACCTCCTCTGAGAAGTCTTCCAGCACCCTATAAGGCTAGATCAAGAACCTCTCAATGTACGCCATACCACACCTATCATTTTACACTCATCCTAAAGTTTGGAAATTGCCTCTATACTTGTCTCTCTTCTCCTCTAAACTATATATGTCTCGAGGGAAAAGACCTGAGTGTGATCACTGTCACACCTTTGTACCAAAAGGCCATCCTTGCCAGGTAAAAGGGAATAAAAAAAAAAAAAAAAAAAGAAAAGAAAAGAATAAAAGAAAAAAGAGGGAGTAGCCAGATCTAGTGTCAGTGACACATCCTTAGATGACAAAGACTTTTTTTTTTACCTTGTTTGGTTTAATTCCAAGTCAGAAGATGTTGTTTCAGAGAATCCGAAATGAACTTCTAATGGAATATTTAAGTGTGCTGTTTGCCTGAGGACAAGAGAACAGCCCAAAAGCTTAGCAAATTATTGAGCAACTGTCATTAGTCAGCCATGCCCACCTCAACAGTACCTTATCAGTGGATAGCTTGTAATTTTCCTAAAGTTTTCATGGAAGAACTATAAACAAAAGCATGATATGTGCATAGTTCAGTTTCCCACATCTACTAACTGAAAAGTTGGCTAAGGCTTCACTGAAACCAAATGTTTTTGTTGGATTCAATAATTATGAATTGGTTTCTTTATTACATCTAAAGATTTATATCCTTTGTTCATATTTCCTTTTGGAGTAGGAATATTCCTAAAAATAGGCTGTAGGACTACAATAACAATAATTAAATGAGCAATTACATGATAATTTTATTGATAATTACAAGATTAAATAGTAATTATTGTAGATGATTTTAATTTTAAAGAAAGTAAAAGGTATACATTAAAAATGAAAACTGTTGTGACTATATAGATTTTTTCTTAAGAAAGATTGGTTAAATTTATCTCTATAGGTGCGAGCAGACCTCTAATTTTTAACTTTTATATAATAAGTTAATTTTTAATAGGCTACACTTTGCTAAGTTAGGGTACTCTCTTAAAAAGCATTTTCATCATACCAAGGTTTATATGACATGTGTGCAGTTATACTAATATCTCTGATTGATATCTTTCATATATGTACATGAGATATATATAAGACCTACATATACTATATAAAATAATTTATATAAAATTTATATATATAATATGTTTCCTAGTATATATACATATTAGGTCTAGTCAAAAGTTCCAGGAGCAGCACAGCGTAGAGACCACTACAGTTGAAGCAGAATAGAGAGACTGAAGCAAAGGGGAATGATTAGATGAAGATTATATATATGTATATATAGAGATTAAAGTTATAAAATTTTAAGTTGGGCATAACCATGCAGTGTGACATAAATAATAAACTAAAAATGCAAAGGTCTCTAAAACTTCTTAAGTGTGGTTAGTAGAATAATATGAAGAGTGACTACAAAGTAAGATTCATGTTTGGAAACCAAATTTTATTCATCTGAATTAATATCGGTCACTTCTAAGAAGTAATTTTGGTGGCTCTATAGTCCATCGTTGTTTGTTCAATGTTATCTGACTTCTTTGAGAATTTTGAGTAGTGTAGTGTCCTCTTAGTAAATGTTTAAAATACCCAGGAGATTAATGTACCAGAAAATATTCATTTGGATGCATTGGAACTAGTGTTAAAAATTCTTTTATGTCTTTATAGTTATGTAGACTTCTTTAGCTATCTCTATAGTGGGGTTCCAGCTTCAGAATAGAATCTTTGATCATTTTATTTGGATGAGATTGAGAAATGTTATTGGTAGAATTCACTGTAGGATCCACACTGCTTATATTGCTTCCCTCTACTTCCCTCCTCTCTTCTCCAAGACTCATACTGTAGAGACAAGGACGACAATATCCACAAACCAAAACACAGAAAGACAAACCAAAACACCATCAGTGACATCAATTATGAGTTTAAATCCCCTGATATAAAGTAGCCTTTCCCTGCACCCATCCTTGTTTTATTATTTGTAGTTTTTTTCAGACTTTCCTCCATCAAAATTATCTCATTCTCTCTGTGGTCCTTCTACTTTTCTTTTCTCCAAGAACTGTTGCTTCATAAAAGCAACAATCTTTTTATGAAAATGTGACTTGTTCAATCCTCTGTCCTCGGAGTAATGTTTATATAAAGTTTTGGGTAAATGTGAGTTGAATAAATGAGAAAATAAATTACTAAATACTCAAATGATTTTATTTATTTATTTATTTTATTTTATTATGATGACACCGGTTAATGAAATCCAGTAAGTTTCAGGTGTACAATTCAACAGTAAAGCACATTGCATTGTGTGTTCACCGTCCCCCAATTTCATTTTAAATACAGTCTCTCATAAAAGCATCTTCAGCATATTAAGGTTTATATAGCCATAAAATTAAACCAGTATCTCAGTTTTCTTCCCCTATTTCTCTTTCCTGTTTTCCTTTCCTCTTTTCCTACCTCCTCTTGAATCAATCCATCGTTCTTCTACATCAGGCAGCAAGTAAACGAATGTTTCATCAAATTAGAAGAAATGGATTCCAACTTCCAAATCAGAGACAAAAATTAATAATTTGCTTTCTGTTGCCTGTGCTTGCTACAGAACAATTGGATAAACCTATCTAGATAAGTTTTTCAAAAAGATACTGAGTCTTCCCAACTCCCTTTTCTCCTTGAGTGTGAGCTGCAGTTACTGACCGGCTTCCAAAGAATAGAGTTTGGGAAGGGAGGAAAACAACTTTAGAGTGGAAAAAATTGGTACACACTATGTTAAGGTTAACGTCAAGGTTAACATCCTCAGCGACTTAATGTTAATAGTATCCACTCTTGTTATAATGTGATGAGAATGGCAGTTGACCTTTGAGATATTCTTCCTCCAAATCCATAGCCCCAATCTAACAATGAGAAAAACATTGTCCCTCTAGAATGAGGGATATTCTACAAAATATCTGACCAATTTCTTCTCAAAATTCAGTCATCAAAAACAAGGAAAGAGAACAAATTGCCACAGATTAGAGAAGACTAAGGAAACAGAATTACCAATGTAATGTGGGAACTTGGATAGGAATCTGAAACAAACAAACAAAAAGGACATTAGGAAATACTAGTGAAATTTGAATAAAGTCTGGAGTTTAGTTAATAGTAGTATATCAGTGTTGGTTTCTTGTGACAAATACTGTGGTTATATAAGATGTTTACAATAGGGGAAACTGAATGTGTTATATATGGAAATTCTCTTTTCTATCTTTGTAAACTATCTAAAACTATTCTATAATTAAAAAAAGATTATGTTAAATAAAAACTACTGAATTCTAGCTCATCATCTCCTATAACTTTGCAGAGGTACATGTCAAAATATTATAAACTTTTATAACCCTGTTTCTGTAGTAATCATAATTAAAAGTCTGTTTTCTGGTGATATAATAAATAATATAAGAATCTGGTACAGCTACCTCAGAAAAAGTCCTTCAATAATCAGCAAATTAAAAGATTCTACAAAGATTGTCATTTCTAGTATCCCAGGTTTTGTATACTCAGTAGACTGCTGCCCTTTCTATAGGAGCTATTAGGACATCATAAAATCCTGAGTTAACATGCTATTAAAATATCAGTATCTCTTGATATATTAATCCCCCATGTAAAGTGTTAAATCAGTGAGTAGATTTATTGATGGAGGAAGAAAAAGGGGGAATTATTAGCCTTTATCTACTTCTCTGTTTTGCAATTTGATGTATGAACTTATATTCTCAATGGAATATTTTCAATTCAAAAAAGCAGCAAAGAATGATTGTAAAAATATCAAATCAGACAAAATTTACTGGTCATCAGTGGACACTATCCTGTTAATGGGCACTAACAGTCTGTTTTCTCAGGAAATTATGTAAGTGATAAATATTGTAAAAAAAACTATATTGTAGATGGAAAAGAAGCAATCACTTAAAACTTTCATTTATATTTAAAGCTCCCTCTGTGAATTAACTCAAAGATTTATATTATCCCAGGATGGTCAAGTTCATAAGGTTTTGAACTTCAATTTTGGTCTCAGTTAATCAGTAAGATTTTTTTTTTTTGCTATATTAGTTCTTTTTTTAGTTATATATTTTTTTCCATTAGCAGGAGCTTTCAGAGAAGCAATTATTTAGGATTTTGAAAATTGCTTGGTTGCTACTATTTATATTCATTAACTGCTAAGCACTCAGGGAATAGGTGCCTCAGGAAACTGGGGTAATTGTCCATGCTACCCAAGCACAGTGATCAAATGTTAGACAAATAAAACTTTCCACTTCTACTTCCCTTGTAGGAAGTTTATTAGCATTTAAAACCACCATGATGTTAGGAACCAACACTTATTAAAAACCACTTTGTGGAGAAATATTGCCAACTTCATGCCAACTCTCTAGACTGAGGGGCCTCGTTGACACTGAGCATGAATAAACTTTGTTCTCAGCTACTGGTTTTACCTCTAGGCTTTAATTTAGGAGCGACTATAGCAATTAACTAGTTCATGAGAAAGCTAAGGCAGCCAGTATTGTCTAAACATTTCAGGAGCATTTGAGAGTCTTGGTGAAAGGCTTTTCTCATCTCGAGATACTTCAGAAGTGAGAGGTACTGACAGTATGATAAAGAGACCAGGCTTTGATCTGAAAGCAAACAGTATTGTGTTTCTTATGACAGAGAAATTAAAACGTGTTACCTTTATCAAACGTGTTACCTTTATCTGTCCATTAGGAAGCAGCTGTGTACATAAAACAGAAAATTGACTGCCATAGATTTAAAAGGTTGTAGAAATTTGGGAAAGTCATTTAAACTTTCTGAGTCTCATTTACCTTATCTCTAGTAAATGGGGAAAACAATACAAATCTCGTGGATCACTGTAAGAATAATTTTTTTTAAATGTATATTAAAATGCTTTTAAAAATATAAAGCACATGTTGGATCTTTTTCCCCATATGTTATCTGGTAGATACAGGAGAAAAATGAGGACATTGGCTTTTCACTTTTTTTTTTTAAACTTCTTTTGCTGACTAGCCTATAAGTGTACAACACAAATTAAAAAGATTGCTAAATTGTTTTAATCGTGAACAAAACCATCTATTGTTAGTCTCTTCCAAGAAAAATAAAATAAATGACTTAGTAGAAACCTCCATGTTTTCATTATTTGCTTTGGTATATAAAATCTGTGGGTTTGCAAAGACACTAGATTCTAAATATTTAACTTAATACAAGGCTTTTGAATTGGTATTTTCATTCAAACACTTCTGCATAATTAATGCAAAATTAGACTTTTATTACATATTCAGTTCTTCATTTGGATCTCAGAATATAAACTAAAACTTCTGTTTTGGGTGAATTTGTGCATGCCTTTGTGTGCGTACGTGAGATTGAGTGTTTTAAAAATATTTGGTACTTACATTTTTTTCTAAGTAGATGTTTATCAACTACTTCCAAGAATATGTACTTATCGTGATTAACTTTAAGAACAGCATTTGTAGATGAAAAACAGGTATCTTTACTGCAAGAAAAAATGCCTAAGTTCCTCTTGAAAAATAAAATTTCTTTAGACCTGATGAGAACTTACAGACTTTAGAGAGGTTTATGAAAGTAACCATTTCTGGTGACTTTATTTAGCAAAAGTTTCATTAGGTAAATTTTTTAAATGCTAATTAACAGATTTCGCATCTGCATAATGCCATTAGAAACGTGTGACTTTTTCCCCTCAAGTACTGAATACTGTTGAGGAAAGAGTGAAGATAGGAAATATATAAAATGGAGTCATTGAACAAAGCTCTTAAAATTATTAGCAATATGAAGCATGAGGAAAGAGACTTTTCTTGTTCTAGTTAGCCTGGGAACATAAACATTTTGAACTTTTCAGTCCTGTTGTCAATGCCTGGATATACATCTGAATGTAAGCTAGATCTCTAGATAATCCTCTGACTACCCATTCAAGAGAATCAGGTATCCAAAACCACCTGACAACCACTTGACAAATCTTTATATTCATTTTGTCCGTGTTTTACTTTTCAATACAGATGAGATATGAGCATTTTTCCTTGTTGGGAAATTACTTATTTGTTAGATATTTATTTCTTAATTTAAAAATAAAGAAAATTTCAAAACATTAGTCTTACAAAATATATAGCTGAAATACGACCATGAAACATTGCACTAAAACTGTTCGGTCATTAATAAATGTGCATTCATTAACTACTAAGTTACCAAATTTATAACACTCAGCAGCACAGTAATGCTGACTAATAAAAAGTCAGCATTTTTAATAAGCATTATGGTATTCTCCTATTTGGTCATGAAAATAATCAGGTGTTCACATGCCCAAGGTGAGTGCTAATAGGTGCCTCCCAAATTCTTGCACCACCTTTACTTCCCCTGGGAAAATATAAGTTAAGGGTTAGAAATATAGATAGTAATATAATTTGAATTTTGAATCTCCTTGCTTTGTCTCCTCATAAACTGAAATTGATTCTCATTTGTTGAATGATGCCTTTCTGGGAATTGACCGTCTGTGTGATGTCAAACTCAAGTTCACGTTTATTATTATTTTTTTTCTCAAGTCCTACTTTAAATCAGGGCTTTTAAAACTAGGAACAAGTTGAGAAAATTAATTAGTTACTAAAGCACATTGAAAATTTCAAGCAATTTATTGATTGCCTAAAATCTACTGAATAGTATATGGCAAGCCTTGCTCTCAGGAAACATAATATTCCAACCTAAAATCCATATCCTTTAGTTACTAAGTATTAGAATTTAGGACCAACACTGTTCTCATCTGTCCCGGGAAAGCAAAGCCATATAAAGCATGAATCCTGCCCTCAAATGCTAGCTTCAGATTGAAAACATACACATGGATGCAACAAGAAAATAATTAAAATTAAATTACACATTTCTCTCTTAAGCACAGCCAGAATTTAAGAAACAAAGACATATGTGGGAGAGTATCAAAAATTTTCCTGAAAAAGTAGGATTTTAAAGAGAGTCTTAAAGAGTGAGTTAAAATCAGTCAATGATTCTCAAGCCTAATTTGCATCTGAATCGCCTAAGGGTCTTTGAAAGTCTACCTGTGCCCCACCCTCAGAAATTTTTATTTAATTGGCCTGGGGTGGGGCTAGTATAACAAAGCTCTCAGGTGATTTTAATGTACAGGCAGAGTTGAGAACCTTGGAGCGAGACAATGAATAAAAGGAAGAGGGAAAGTAAAAGTCTGAGAACTTGTGCCAATTTATTCACCCATTTACTCATTCGATAAAAACTCATCTACGCAATGCTAGTCATTGAACTAGGTAGTGGTTCAAACTAAAATGATTGAGAAATGATGCTTGGCGTTTTCCATCTAGTAAAGAGATTCATGTGTAAATAAGTTATTACAATATAATGTGACTATCTATCTACCGATCTATCTACCTATTTATATCTATACCTCTATGTCTACATCTACATCTATATCTCTATTAATGATATCTGATCTGTGCTTCACAGCACATTATGGAGGAATGATGATTATAATTATTTATTGTCACTTAGAGCAGTGGTTCTCAAACTTATGTGCAAGTTGGAATCTCCTGAGAACTTTATAAAGCATTGCTTTATTGTTTTCTGGGTCTCATACCCAGAGATTCTGATTTGATTAGTTTTGAAATCAGAATTTAAAATAAGAAAAACAAAATCAAACAAACAGCTCCCTTGGTTATTTCAATACACAGTCTTGGACCAGTCAGACTGGCCTCATCGAAGTAAAAGGTGCGTCTGGGAGTCAGGTTGAATCACTGGGTAAAATGACACTGAGTGAGGCCTTGATTTCAAGGTAGAGGAACTGGGAATCACTGTACTGAATGGTGGGCTGTCCTTGAAGGCTCTCTGTGACCTAGTGAAAGGGAAAGTTTTAGAAGTATTCTCTGGCAACAAAACACAGAATGAAATATGGGACTGAATTTTGACAGGCAATTTATTTTCAGGCGCAGTGGCCGCAGTGTGTAGGGTCCCAAGAAAATATTTTACTTTCCTTTAAAATGAGAATAAATGAGCTTCAGGTCAAGGAAAATGTTTTCATATGAGGAAAGAGTAAAGTTACGGCATATATATAATAGAGTCATTTAAACCAAACTGCTAAAATTATTGACGTGAGGGTTGAGCCATGAGGAAAGGCTTCTAACCAGGCTAAGAAATTAAAGTTTTTTAAGCTCTCCAACTGACTCTGTGTCAGTTGCTGGATATACATCTGGACCTCCAGGTAACTCTCTAATTATCTATACCCTGAAGGACACACATCCTTGAAGGACTGACGTATACAATTACCCAAACTACCAGGACAGACTAGACATCCTGGTACCCATCTTCCAGACACTTGGCATCCATCATCCTCACTGCCTGGCATCCGACTGATAACTGTCATGGACCAATATTAGAGCTAAGAAGGCAGGACTGATTATTCTCTAGAATGCATTTTTTACTATGAGAACTTTTAACGTTTCTTTCTCCTTCGGAATACTTTTGGATTTTTGCCTCGCTCTATTGCCAGTTGGCTAACTCCAGACCCTTGAGTAAATCTCTATCACTTATTTCTAGCAAAGCTTCTCAACTCTTTTTGAATTTGTTTGACAAATATATCATATTAATATGTTGGTCTTTTAACCAGTAGAGTTGTAAAATACAATTTTTAGTATTATTTTATGGAGGAAGGGGACCAACACCAGCGAATGTGCTTAGGCCCAACAGAAGTCATGATACAGCCTGGGTTAAAGGAGATCCCAGTCTCAATTCATTTAAATTTATATTAGAGATCTGATTTTTACAAACAAGCAAGCATTTACTGTCCTAGTTCCTTGAATTGTTTTGTAGGGGTTTTGAACGAGTCATCTAAGATGTGTCTCTGTGGTATGTGATTTTGAGCTGGGGGCACTGAGATCCTGTGGGCTGAAGAGACACTTATGCTCTAATCCCATGACTACCTAGATTAATTTAAATTGGGGGCCTTGCCCATAATAAGAGTCAAGTCTTTTGTCTTATTAGAATACCTACTTCATGCTGGAGAGAACAGATTGAATGAATCGGCAAGTTTGGTTTCAAAGGACATTTACTTTCACAGGACACATGGTTTCCCTTTATTTTGAATGCTCTTACCCCTTTTGTCCAAATGGAGAACTCACAGTTATCCTTCAAAATGTACCTAAAATATCTGAGTTCTGCATGCAACTTTCTCTAGCTTCCCCTGCCAACTACTTAAAGTAATCACTGTGACTTAACAGATTCATCAGCATTTTGTTCATTCATTGGTACTGCACACTCACCGTGCACTGATGCTAGTAAGTGCAGGTCAGTCTCTTCAACATGACCCTCAAAGCCCTGGTTTATTCACTCTTGTATTCTTAGGTTCTGTCATAATTTCTAACATATAATAGAAACCCCCAAGTATTTTCCCTAAATATAGTAAATCAATATATGGTTAAACGTAATACTCTAAATGAGATATGGGAAAGAATTCCAAAATGTAATTTGGATTATGCCTTTGCAGAAAAGTTTGGTAAATGAATTAAAGTTCTGGATAACATATTGCTTTATGTGAGCTGTAAATTCTTCAAGAAGTAATTTTTTTAATTAATTAATTTTTATGGTGACGTTGGTTAACAAAATTCAGTAAGTTTCAGCTCTACATTTTCACAGTAAGGCATATGTATGTTTATACTGTGTGTTCACCTTTCATAGTTAGATTTCTTTCTGTCACCACATATTTGACTCCCTTTACCTGGTCTACCTCCCTCCCTGCCCCCTGCCCCCTGTCCTCTGGTAACCACTAGTCTATAGTTCATGTCCATGAGTCTCTGTTTGTTTGTCCTGCTCATTTATTGCTTTTAGGTTTATATCCCACATATAAGTGATATCATGTGATTTTCAACTTATTCTGTGGCTTATTTAGCTTAGCATGATTATCTCGAGGTCCATCCATGTTGTTGCAAAAGTTTTTTTTCTTTAACAGTCATAATTGATGGTTTCAAAGTAGAAAGGCCTCAGCAAGGACTCGTCATTTCTTGAGCTTTTATTTTGAACAAGATTTTGAATGTTACGGAATGTGCCACATTGATTCTTCAGCCAGAATTAGAAGATGCCTAAACCAGTGCTGGCCACACATCTAAAGAAACTTGAAGAATGTAAACTAATCCTTTAAGAATCTATGATAACTGTTGTTCATAAAATTTTTTTGTTAAGAGATCCATCTGTTTATATTTAAAATATGCTTCTTTTATCTCAAATATGATCAGACTGAAGATCTGGCTGCTCATTTGGATTTTCCAGGAAGCACCAAGTTCCAAAGTGCTCTTTCAGCTGGAGCACTCGTGCGAAGGCTGGTTCTATTAAAGAAAGGAATATTTGAATTATTTTTAATCTATGAGCTAGTTATTTTTAATCTAGTCCGTAAAGAGCAATTGCGTTTGTTGTAAAACAGTCTATCACACTTGCATCTTAACATCTATTATACTAATTTCACCTCTCCAAATTTATGCTGTTGCTTTTTACAGTGTATAGGTCGGTTTGGGTCAAAATCGATCTCCTCAAAAAAAAAAAAGTTACTAAACCGAGATTGAGAAGGCAGGAGATGATTTGTTCATCTGAATTGAGTGCAATATTCTGGAAAGCTTTTGCCATCTTTAGTACTGAAGGGAAGAAAGGGGAAAGGACGAAAGGAATTATCAGGACCCTGAGAGAGCTAGACAGAGAAGGTCACTAAAGAGAAGCTTGGACTTCATTAAAGGAATGAGGCCACCTGGCAGGGAGGAACCCCCCCAGAGAAAGTTACTCTAAGTTCACCGTTTTTAATACCTTTCAGATCTCTGCCAGTGCCTCTCACAGGCTCAACCCAGCTAGTCCAACTGCATCAGATTCCTTAGCAAAAAGTAGGGCATAGGTCATATCTGTAGGAGTGCATTTCAGGTCTTGTTGTTGCTCATTATCAATTACTGTCTGGGTAGAAATTTTGCATCCTCAATACATAGGATAGACAAATCTATTTGTGATTGTATCATTGTGGGATGATGTAAATTTTGTCATATTCGCAACTCACACCTAAAATATTAGCCACACTGGTGCTGTTCAAAGTAGTTAAAGAAAAGGAAGGGGTTGAAGAAACAATTTACATAAAATATACTTGCTATTCTTGCTTCTCTAGCTGACCCAGCGTCTTAAGTTGATTTATTATTCATTCCTCCTTCCATCACTTATATCTGCTGCCATAATCCCAGCAGGTACTCAAGTACTGAAGGCTTGAGGTACTCCAGCCTTCTTTCCAGTAGGATCTGAGTTGTTGGTGGTCCTATCTTTATTGGGGTATCATAGTTTCCACTGTGTGTTTGGTAAAAGCTATCCTTCCTATGTATTATGATTGACAGATTCTCTGAGCTGCCTTTTGAGTGATGGTGCCTGAGGTAAGGCTAATACACACTTAAGTCTAAGCTCAGTGTGCACTGTTAAGATATGTTTCCTAGTTAGAGTTAATATTCCCCCATGACTATCAATAAAATGATGGATGACACTCTTTAAATCCATAAATGATGATACTAGCAGAAATGCTACAGGAAAGGAGAGCAACATACGAGGAATATGTGTTTACCTCTCCATGGAGGGTAAGAGGGGGTGCAATATAAGGAATCTGTCATTACGTACCCAGATGATCATTCTGGTGAGTGGTGCCATATAGAAGCCTTAACATTGGCCTCAGCTATTGGCAAATTGCACACTCAACAGAGATTAGCCAGATTGGCTTTAGTAAGTGGAAGACCATGTTGTCGACCATACTTATAGTTTCCCTTCCGGCCCCTTGGTCACTTTGGACATGAGCACTTTGAGTGAAGTTGGTCACATTGTTGAAGTGTCTTATAGGCGTCATGATTAGAACCATTCTGGTGAGCATGTACGGTGGACACAAACATTCTCATACTTTTGTGCTTACTTGAGATGTCCACTTTCCAATCTCATTTTCTGACCATATCACAAACTTTTCAGCTTCTTTTCAAGTCTCTATTCAGTTAGTTAACCTGCTGGAGTCTTGGCAAATAAACATTCTAACTTTACTCTTCTCCTGGCCTCTGTATTTCTTGCTGGTGTCTCTCATCAGCTAAACCATCTGGAAGTGGGACAGCAGGAGATCTCATTCATGCATTTCACATGAGTCAGGCTCCCCAGGCACAGAATAAGATGGAGAGACCACTGGTGAGTTTCTATCCTGAGGGTTTCACCTGCTCACCTGAGATTTAGTTCTGATATAAAGCACCACACTTATATTGATTCCTCCTTTGTGAAAAAAGAAGCTCGTGTATGCACACATGCATACATAGTGTACCTTGTACATTTTCATTAAGATAAGAGATAAAAATGAAATGTCAGGAAGCCAAGGGAACAAATAAACATCGGCACAGTAAAGAGTTTCAAAAAAGGACCATTATCCTAGAAGGGTCATAGAAGAAAATGAGATTTAGTGCAATAAGCACAGGCTTTAGATTCAAGAGTCCTGGTTTGGAAATCTGGATTTACCATAAAGTAAATTCATTTCTAGTGCACAGGAATTTTCATCAAGATAGACCATCTTATGAGCCATAAAATAAGTTTTGATGAATTTCAAAAGACTGAAATCTTGCAGCGTATCTTCTCTGACCATGATGGTATTAAATTAGAAGACAACAGCAGTGAATCGTTCAGAAATATTTCGAATATACAGAAATTAAATATCTCACCCTTAAACTCTTAACCTAAATTAAAGAAGAAATCACAAAGACAATTAGAAAATATCTTGAACTGGATAATAAAAACATAATATAAAATAGCTTAACACAGTATGTAGAGGGAAATTTATATATGCTTATGTTGGAAAAGAAGAAAAAGCTAAGCACTCAATTTCATTTCCTAAGCACTCAATTTAGGAAACTAGAAAAACAAATGCAAATGAATCCAAAGTAGAAAGAAGGGAATATAAAACAAAGAGATAAAATAAATAAAATAGAAACAGATTAACTATATTGAACAATCAATGAAAAAAATTCCGTATCTTTGAACAATCAATAAAATTGATAATGTTTTACCTAGTTCGGTGAAGGAAAAAAGACTAAGACATAAAATAACAATATTAGTAATAAAATAAGGGCTATCCCTAAAGATATATGAACATTAAAAAGGTAATGGATTATTATGAAGAAATTTATCCCAATATATTTGACAACTTAGGTAAAATGGACAAATTCTTTGAAAGACACAAATTTTCAAAATTAATACAAACATAAATGTAGAATCTGGACTGGCCTCTATTTATGAAAGAAATTGAATTTCTTATCATCAACCTTCCCACAAGAAAAAAAAAAAAAAACCTCCAGGCTTAAATGGTGTC
Organism: Macroglossus sobrinus; assembly: GCA_004027375.1. NCBI lineage: Eukaryota > Metazoa > Chordata > Mammalia > Chiroptera > Pteropodidae > Macroglossus > Macroglossus sobrinus. Next base: position 344,708 of record PVKZ01000098.1, on the reverse strand, counting down.
CCTGGTTAACACAACCAAATATTTTAGGAAGAAATAATACAATGCTAAACAAATTTTTTCAGAAACTGGAAGAAAATCCAACTTATGTAATGAGGCCAATATTTCTTTGATGTCAAAACCAGACAAAGTCATTGTAAGAAAAGAAAATACAGACCAATAATCCTCATCATCTTAGGCACAAGTAGCCTTAAAAATATGTAAGCAAGTCAAATACAACAATATGTAAAAAATCATATTTTTATCACTATCAGGTGGATGCAAGGTCGAGTTAACATTTGAAAATTAATAAATATAATTTCTAGATTAACAGATTTCTAAAAATTATATGATCATCTCAATAGGTATATAAAGACGTGAAAAAATTTGTTATTCATTAATAATTTTTAAAATTTTAGCAAAATAGAAATAGAAAATAACACCTAGGAAAATCTGCAGCTAACATCATTCTTTGTGGTGAAAGATTGTATGCTTTTCCTCTAAGACTGGGAATAGCATTATATTAGACGCCTCACCTTGTGCAATAGGTAAGGAAGAAAAATAAAAACATATGGAGTAGAAAGAAAAAAGTAAAATTACTTTTATTTGTAGGTGACATGATAGTGTATATAAAAAAATCTTAATGAATAAAAAGAAAACTTAAAACTAAATTAATTTAGCAAGGACATGAGCTTCAAAATTGTTTACAAAAATTAAAAGTATACTAGTAACAAAAAATTTCACTTACAATAGCATGAAAAAACATAAACTACTACACAATGCAATATATATATATATATATATATATATATATATATATATATATATATATGCCTTACTGCTAAATTGTATACCTAAAATTTATTGGATTTCATTAGCCAATGTCACCATAAAACAAGACAAAACAAAACATAAACTACTTAGCGATAAATTTAAAAGTATGTAAGACTTGTAAATTGAAAACTCCAAATCCTTGATGAGTTAAATTTAAGGAACACCCACATAAATAAATAGAGAGATTTACCATGTTTATGAATTAGAAGGTTTAATATTGTTAAAATGTCAATTTTACCCAAAATGATCTAGAGCTTTAATGCCATTTTAATAAATTTTCAACAAGCTTTTAAAAATAGAAATTGACAAATTTATTCAAAATTAATATGAAAATACAAACAACTTAGTACAACCAAAATAATATTTTTAGAAAGGAATAGATTAGAGGAATTACACCATTTGATTTCAAGGCTTACAGTAAAACTACAGTAATCAAGACAAGGCAGTATGAACTGAATAGATTCAAGAAGCGCATCTACACATAATTATTTGTCTTTCAGCAAAGATGCAACATATATTCAATAGAAAAGAAAAACCTTTTAAATGGTGCTGGATCAACTGGATATCTATATGGGAAAAAAAACAAACATGAATCTTTATTTTACCCCTTACAGAAAATTGAACTCAAAATAAATTTTAGACTTAAATATAAAAGTGATAACTGTAAAACCTACAAAAAAAAAAAAGAAAGAAAAGAAATCGGAGTGACCTTGAAGCATATTGAGATTATTTTTTAGGGCAGAAGGAGCAAATATCATACAAGAAAAAAAAGAAACAGAATACATTGAAATGTATTAAGATAAAAACATTTGCTCTTTAAAAATCACTATTTAAAAAATACACAAATTGGGAGGGAAAATGCATCTGACAAATGCATATGCCAAATATATGAAAACATTTTCAACTGAAAAATGACACATACCTATTAAGAAATTAGCAAAAGATTAAATGGCACCACACCAAAAAAAGATATATGGATAGTTATGAAGCACATGAAAAGATGCTCATCGATTATATGGGAATTTCAAACAAAAACCGTAATGATATCCCACAATGCACACATTAAAATAGCAACATTAAAAAGACTGATGGACAATACCAAATGCTGGCAAGAACATGGATCGGCTGGAGCCCCTCATATGCTACTCATGGTTCAGACTCTTTGGACAAAGTTTCTTCCAAACTCTAACCATTGACTATATGACTCAGCCATTCCACTCCTAGATATTTATCCAGCATAAAGGAAAATATATGTTCACACAGTATCCTATATGACCATGGCCTTAGCAGCCTTTTTCATAACATCTAAAACTTGAATTGACTTAACTCTCCATCAGTGTATACTAAACGTGAACTATCCATACAATGGAATAGTACTCAGAAACAAAAAGCAATGAACTACTGATGCATTAAGCAACACGGATGAACTTCAATTATGCTGAGGGAAAGAATCCAGACACAAATTCATTCTAATTAATTTTGGATAAAATTCTGGAAAATGCAAATTAATATATAGCAACAGAGAGTAGATGAATGGTTGCCCGGGGTTTGGAGTAGAGAGAAATACAGGTTTTAAAAGGACTCAAGAGAATGTCACAATGGGTATGTTTTACATTTTAATTCTGGCTGTGGTCTCATGGATGTATATCTGTCAAAATTCATCAAATTATATACTTTAAATGTGTGCGTTTTATCGAATATAAAATGTACTCTGAGAAAGTTGTTTCAAAATTTTAAAAGACTTTTACTGCCTCCAGCTAGCTACTGAATTCAGTGTCTCCAGGTCGTGCTAATTCCTCTGCATCTGGTCTGGTTATGGATCCGTATGTTCTGGTTATCCAGAAACTTAAAGAGGACAAGTCATCTGTTGCCTTCCCTGATCAGAAGCTGCTTTTACTCATTCTGAGCAGACTTTGTCTGTTGTTCTCTGGCTCTGCCCTTCTGGAAGTTATTCCTTGTTCATTCCCTCCCTGGCCACCTCTAAAATTACGCCCTCACCACAGCATTCAGAGTTCATTTCGTGGTGATGTAACTAGATGTCTGAATCCTATTAGCACACTGAGCGGATAGAATGGCTCATATTTCTTAACTGTGCAAATCTCTTAAAAACGTAGGCTTCTGATACATTTGCTTCTAGTCAGTACCATGTGTCAGTAATGTTCCTAATCCAAACTGTCAAATTTACTTCTTTGCTACTTGGCTCTATACTGCTCTCTCTCAATTCAACGGCAGCAACCAAGAGGACATCAAGCTTGTGGGGAAAGCCAAACTCAGGTTTCATTTTCTTGGGGTTTTTGCTTTTGTTTTGTTTTGTTTTGTTTTGTATTTTAGCAAGGCTGAGTCTTACTGTATTTTTTGCAGTACGAAAACTTTCCACTGTTTGGGTTCTAGAAACATCCAGTTTTCCAACACTTTGAGACCCCATATATAATAGTGCTCTATTCTTCTTCAAGTTTGACTTGCTGAACAGCCACTTCTAGCCAGAATTTATTTTTCTTTTAATAACAGGCTACACTTGGCATTAATGACCGACACTTCTAACATTTTATTATCCAGTCTCCTCTCCTATAACTGCAATCTGCTTAGAACTTATTACAAATGATGGTTTTACCAAATATTTAGATGCCCAACCTCATGCCACATAGCTGAGATTTTCTTTGTGGCATTACCTTATGCCTAATAACAATTTCTATACTATTTAAGAATAGTATAGGCTGTAAAAGATAAACCCTGAAATCTCATAGACTTCATAAGAAGTTTGGTTCGTACTTCTGTTGAGATGGATCTGTGGTAGAAACAGGGGTGCTCCCCACGGTCATCCCTGTCCCAAGTTTATTGTGTTCTGCTTTTTTTTGGGGGGGTGGGGTGGGGGGGGGAGTCTAGCATCTAAAAGTCTCCCTGGAATTGTCATTGGAAGAATGGCAAGAATGGCATACAACATTTCTGCCCACATTTCACTACCAGTAATGGAGTCATATGTTCTCCTTTAACTTTCAAGGTATCCAAAACATAAACCTAGTTGTAGGTCAAAAGCGATTAGCCGGTCTCTGTCAAATACACTAATGGTCTGGTAGTAAATGAGACGCTTGTTATTTAGTGATGTTCCCCCTCAAACAGTTAAATGGAGCTGTTTGGGCTCACGCAGGAGCTAAAACAAAGTCAGAAAAACGTCTGATATTAAAGAAAGTGAGAGAGCAAATGAAAACGAAAGAGCTTGGCCTCCTGCAGGAATGATTTGCAAGGGTGTTGAGCATGAATTTTCCAAATTCAACCAAGTGAAATAGTGTATCATCAGGAAGATAAGAATGTTCTATGGATTAAACAAAAGAAAATATCACCTTGATTATATTGTAGTGTAGCTTAAGGTTTTATGACTGTTTATAAAAGGAGATTAAAGAGTAAAAATGTGTCCGTGTTTAAATAGTACTAAAAGAGATAGTGAGAGGGCAACTGTTTCTGGTTGGTATAAATGTTCCCATTACTTAAAAAAACATGTTTTCTGTTGTTTAAAAAGAAGATGATTTTCTGCACTTTATCACAACCTGAGGACAATATTCTTCAGGTCGATTTTGCTGTAACTTTAGTCTCACTAAAATTCTGATTATTACTTTTAACAGCTGTTTAGACCATGACTCATTGAATACCTAGCATATGCCAGCCACTGCTCTATGCTCTTTGAATAAGTTATTTTTTTCCAACAACTCCCAGGTTTCCATTTCACTGAAGAAGAAACTGAATCATATTGATGAAATGAGTTATACAACAGGCTACCGGAAACTCAGCTGGCAAGCTACAGAGTTAGATTTGAATGTGGATTTATCCGATACAATCTCTTGATCTCAGCTTATACTCTATCCTGCCTCTCTTGGTAAATAGATACTATTATTGGCCAGGAGGAACTCTGAGAAATAGAAAGTGATACCTTACCATAAAGCAATAGATGTACCTCCTAGTGTGTGTCTTGATGGTTTTTGTAGCGTACTCTCTATCTTTTCAGGTGGAAAGAAATAAAAAAGTTAAAAGCCCAATATTATGCATCCATAGGTGGTTTGATTTATATTGTTATTAATAGGATGTTTAAATGTCTTCTACTAAATTCTAGGCGTGACTCTTCATTTTGTGTAAGAAACATCCCACAGATGGTTTCAATAGTACTTTGAATGCTCCCAAGATCTGACATTATGCCCAGATCAGCTGTTGCAAGGATATAATGTGCAATTCTCCCTTTTAGGAATAAATCACTGATCTGGTCTTCGGAATCTTATGGTAAAATGATTAATTCTATCAGGACCACAAAACACTAGGACTCATTTGAATGAAATATGCAACATGCACATAAATCTGTTCTTGCTTTTGTCTTGAGCATCTCGTTTGACTCAAATATGAAAATTCTTATAACCCTAATAAGCTCTGTCTTCCATCCTGATGCTTTTAGGGTTGTACTTGCTGGACCAACTATCGAAACTGGTAGCACATAATTCTGTATAAACGAATTTTATTACTCTAAGATTCTGAAATTTAGTAAAATGTCTGGTCCATTAATGTTCTCTTTAAATATAACTAATACTTATTCCTATGCTGTTTCTTTTTTCAGATCTCATATAGAGTCTAATTCTGTTTGGACTTGATAATTTAACCAGTGCGTTGTCTCCCTCTTGCTGAGATTAATATATTTTGACCATTCTATGAATGCTTGAAAATAGACCCTATAGACCACAATTTGATTTTTGTCTTGTATAATATGTCAAAAAAAATACAAATGCAAGGATGAAAGTTGAGAAGTCGGTTAGCTAATTAAATAATTGAGATTTCTGCTTTAAATACTTCCCTATTACAGATTCTAATATAGAATTACTATGGCTATATCTGGAAACCAAGACTGTTTATGCAGCAAGTTCTCTGCCACGTCCTACTTCTCTTGGACTCACAGTCCAGCAGGGCAAGCCAAAATGTCAGCAAAGAAAACAAGGAGAGTATAAAATGATAAACTTCAATCAGTCAATTTCGCTAGTGACCCCTTTTAACTCTCTACTTTAACTCTCTACTATTGTTTTCATTCTATTCTCTCAGATGAGTGCTTGTGCAGTCCTATGTCTATATCTTTCTTCTGTAAAACAGCTTACAGTTAAAAATAAGTGCTGCACAATATCATTCATTCACATTTAATCATATTTAAAGCCAATTTAAACTAGCCTGGCTATTAAGGAAATGTACTGATTTATATTACTCCATAGCAACCTAACATTGAAGGAGATATTGAACTGAGAAGCACACAAATAATCTTGCCTATGTAGAAACGTGAGCTGATATTTTAGTAACTAAAGCAATGTTATCAGCTGCAAACATGCCAGGCGTTCTTTTCCAAAGCGAGTCTGCAAACATTCGGAATTCCTACCGAAGTCTGTTTTCACTGGAGAGCACGTTCTTTGACAGGGTGAAAAGTTTAAACAGTAGGAAGTAATGCGGACTAGGAGTTTGAAGTCTCGATATCGCATCCTCTTTCTTTTCTTACTGTGGTTGACATGTCATGACATAGTAATTCATTGGGCCTCTTCACGCCTCAGTTTACAAACCGAGCTTGTAAGACAATACTGTGGTGATTTCGAATCATGTCTTTGTTAATTCTTGAAGTTCATTACTGGAGGGTAAGTGTTGTTAAAAAGCCATATTAAATAAGATTAGGATTTGCCGTTATTGTTGTCTGCTTGCATTTTTAAGAAATCTTTAGAAAAGGCAAAGCTATGGAGACCGAAGGCTCCTGAGGGGTTTTGCCTGGAGTTGGGGTGGGAGCAGGGGTTACTGCAAAAGAGAAGCAGGGAACTCTCTGAGGGAATGGACGTGTTCGCAGACAGGATGGTGGCGACGGCGTGGATGACTGCACACGTGTACCGAGAGCCAGGGCACTCTATCCTAACAGTGACATCTGAACTGTACCTCAGCAAGGAGGCAATTCTCCCAGGACTCCCACTTTCCTCAGAGTCAGGGCAAAGTCTTCCTTGTGGCCCCAAGGCCTGGTGCGATCTGGTCCTTTGCACGCCTCTCTTTCCTCACCCACCTGCTGGGGCTGCACTGGCCTCTTCTCTGTCCCTTCATCGTACCTGCACCGCCCACCCCAGGGCCTTGGCACTGGCTGTTCTCTTTAGGGGGAACTCTTCTCCCGCATGACTCCCTCTCCCACATCCTTCACGTCTTTGTTCACATGTCACCTCCTCAGAGAAGCCTTCCCAGACCATCCTCTTTAAATCACAACCCTCCAACCCATTTCCTCCTCACTTCCTATTCCTCTCTCCAGTTTTATTTCCTTCCACGGCACTCATTGTCACCTGAACTGCTACGTATTTTTCTTACATCCTCCACTATTCCCCACCCCCGCTTCACCCCACCTTCACCTAGAATAAAGCTCCAAGAGGACTGGGCCTCTGTTTTTTTCACAGCCATATCCCCAGAATCAGGACAGGGTCTAGCGTGGAGCAGGGCCTTCATACACCTTAGCTGAAGGAACGAACGACAGAACAGTAGCCCAGTGTCTGAGCCACTGGCTAAAGGAGGAGCAGGCTGGCTGAAGCACAAGACCGAGCCAAAGGCCAAGGGCCTGCCTGCTCTGGGCTAGACCCCTTGGGTGTGGGGAGGATGGTGGTGGCTGTGGACACATCAGTGACTAAAACAGTCTTCTTGCTTTTGGATGTGAGTGTCTAATCTCACGTACAACTTCCAAGCATGTCTGCGAAAGGGCAGGAGGGCTGAAAAGCAGTTGAGACCCTGAGGGCTGAGCAGGGTGCAGGAGGGAGCCAGGCTTCTCAGCACATCCTCACTGACTACCAAGATCCACCATGGGAGTCAGAAAATTCCACCTCAGCTCTGCCTTGATTTCAAATTCCACTCATTTCACAAACGCTGAGCTCTTGCACTGTGCCCAGCCCTGAGCTGAGCGGTGTTGTGGACATAGCAATGATGAGGACTGCCCTTTTAGAGCTGCCCTTCTCCACTGGGCTCCAGTGGAGAAGGCGGACAAACTGATCCCTAGACCGTGACAGTCCTGAGTGGGCGCGGCTGGGTCAGGGGCACCTGGAGGGCTGTGGGGAATAGACGGGACACCTGGCCCAGTCTGAGAGGGTCACAGAGGGCTTCCTGGGGGACAGAACATCTGAGATCTGCAGGACAAGTAAATATTACCTGGGTAAAGAGAGGGAGAGAGATGAAAGGCTATGTGAGGAAAGAGACAGTAAAGAACACTCCTGGAAATAAAGAAGTTCATTGTGGCTGACCCTTCTCTAATCCAGTGGTTCTCCAGCAGAGTGGTTATCTACCACTGAATTTTGAAAAATAATCCACATTAAAAATAAATTTGAGATGCCAATCATTAAAAATAAGTTATCCCCTCAAAACGTAAAAGTAAAGTGACTCCTTGAGTAATAGATTGCATAAGAGACATCTGTTTAGAAGGCCATAGCCAAATCCTAGTATAAAATATAAATTTCTTTGTTTTAGACTATTAATAAAACTAATAAATAATTCTCATTTGAGTCCCACACAGCCCCACAACAATTCAGGCAGGATGGACATCGTTTTTCTCATTTGAAAAACCAAGAAATTGAAGCTCACAAAGTTGTGTACGTTCAAACAGTTCATTGATGGAGCCGTGACTACAATCTAGCTTTCTAATCTTTGGATGTTAATCCAAGAGAATGGTTAAAATCTTGAGTTCTGTAATCAGAAGAAAATGTTTAAAGTATTGGCTGTGTCATTTACATGCTGGAGGGCCCTGGGCAAGTTGCTTAATCTCTTTACCACTCAGTTTCTTTGTCCTTAGGGATAATAATAGGGTCCACTTCATAGTATGGTTGTAAGATTTAAATACTTATGTAAAGTACTTACTATAGTGCCTGGCTCACAATAAGCTTTCAGTAAATGTTTGCTAATGTGGTTAGCCTTGTCCTTTCTGCTCTGTGGATTCAGCCTCAGAAAAGTGGTAAAAACTTGGCTTTGGAATCAGATAGATGGTTTTTGATTTCTGGGTTATCATATGACATTGATGTGAATTACTTGCCTTTAGCCTCCTCTAGACAGTTTTGTTATATAAATTCTTGATACTGTGTGGATTAAAGTCCTGATCAGTAGAAGGGGAGGATTAACAAATGTTCATTTTATTTTATTCAAACACCTTGAACCTTCTATAAAAAGATTTATTTACCAAATACTTATTTTTATACTACGCATTTTGTCTCTTGCTTGTGTAAGCCATCTTATTCAACAATGTATTACCAACACCAAGTATAGCACCTACATCTTATTAGGTGTCCAATAAGTTTGTGCATTTTATATAACGGGAGGGAAAATTCCCTGAAGCTTAGGATGACCAGGGAAGGGTTCATGAAGGAGATAGAATTTATGTGGATCCTGAATAATGTTTGGAAAAGGTGGTCACCACATAAGAATGGAGAATGATATGTAGGAGACCTGTTCATGGTGATCAGCAGCCCACAGATCGTAAATTTCACATGTTGGGAGGAGAGATGATTCTTGTAGAAGTCTTAGAGATGTTAGCCTTCAAATCTGACACAGAAGATGTTTAGAGTTCCAAGACAGGAGTGATATATATCCTGGAAGAAAAACAGGCAAAAGCGAGTGTACGATGGTGGTCTTAGAAATGAAAAGACAAGTAAAAGTTAATCTTTTCCACCTTTTACAAGTAATGCCAGAATGATTTGTTAAGTTGTGTTTACAATTCTGAGTTAATAAAATTTCATAAAATCAGTTTCCCCTCCCTATATCTTCCTAACTGTGATTCTAACCGTTCTGTTTGAATGGAAATCATTCCATTAATGTTAATGATATCCCACACATATATTAAAAGAAGCTTTAGAAAACTGCTAACTTATAACTACAGATCACAACATTGTTAGGAAAGAATGTCTTTTTAATCACAGGAGAAAGTGCAAAGACAGTGATGTCATCACAGATTGCTGTATTGCCACTGGAGGCTGGGCTCTTAATTGATGTGGTGGAAAAAATGGCTACAGAAATTTTGTTAAGTTTTCTTCTCCACAGCACTCCTTGACTGCAGGTGCAAAGTTATCTCATTGCTAAGGGAAGGCCATACTTGGCTGGCATTTTCCGTGGACACGGAAACTGTATTTGTCACCAGAGGTTTTTCAAGAGTGTGAGTGCAGGTGTTCTGATTCTGAAGTTTCCTTTTGAGGTTCCCTCCTACTGTGATACAGGACAAGGTTTGATTTCTCTGTTTATTGCCACTTGAGCTGGAACAAGATGAAGTTGATCTGGGAGCTTCAGATTACGTTTTGACCACTTGCTTAAAAGGACTTTACCTATTCATAGACCCTTCCACTGTCTTATTTCCTTTGTAAAAACATCTCGTTTCCATGCCTCATGATCGTGCTCTGTCACCATCCAGAACTGCTGCACCGTACCGGAAATCTTCAGCTCAGTCATTCCCTGACCACCGTCTCTGAGTCAGTTACTCCCTCTCCATCTGTTCTATGAGCTCGTGATAGGACCCTTTTACTATACCGTCACCCATCGGTTTTTCAATAATCCTGTGAGATGATTCCATGGTGGTTCACATTCTAACTTCTCCTCTCGCCAATATTCTACATTTCAATCTATTATCACCTCTTTCTTGTAGAACCCCAAACAGGAATGAATGCAGTGCTTCCAGCATTACATCAACAAAGTAAACTTTTACCCTACTTCCTCTTATTCTTAGACTACTTTAAGACTTAATTCTTAGGTGAAATGTAGGCTGTCATATGAGTCCTCTCAACAACTGGCTCTAAATCTCAAGATTCACCTGCATCCACACTTTTCTTCCTCCTCTTTTAAAAGAAGTAGTGTTCCTCCTCCTGAAGTTAATCTTTCTACCTGAGCTCTTTGCATTTCTATTCCAACTTCCCTCTCAAAGACTTTACCTATGAGTGATCCCAGCAGTCTCTCATAGTCTCAAATTAGCATTCTTTTGCTCCTTCCCAGGAGCATTGAGCTTGCTTAAATCTCTCCTCTCTTTAAAAAAAACAAAAATTTCCATCACCCCACATTGGCATACACCTACTTTCATCTTTCTTTCCCATGAAGGACACCTCTTTGAATGAGTTATCTACTCTCATCTCTCCATGTCCCAACAATCCTTAACTCTTTACACTTTTCTGTCTAGATTCTGTCTTTACAAGCCTATTACAACAGCCTTGTTCTTACTAAGGATTACAATGACTTATTATAGTTAAAGCCGATGGATAACTATTCTCCCTTGTAACTTTCTGTAGCATTTAACATCATTTCCTAGTTCTTTGCTCTTGGATTCTGAGATCAGGGTGCCAGGATGGTTGGGTTCGGGTGAGACCTTCTTTCTGAGTTGCACTTGCAGAAGGTCACTTTCTCTCTGTGTCCTCACGTGATGGGGCAAATGTGGGGAGACATTTATATGATAAGGCCATAGTTCTATCGGGGTACAACCCCACTTTTATGACCTCATTTAACTTTAAATAGCTCCACCAAGGCTCTATGTTTAGGTACAGTCACGTGAAGGTTAGAGCTTCAACGTATGAACTGGGAAGAGGGATGTAATTCCGTTCAAAGCAATGTCCTAGATTGAACTCATCAGCTTTATCCTAAAACCACTTTGATTTTCTGTGTTCCCATGTGTACTGAATGACATCAATAACCGTATAATGTAATAGTAAAGAAAACAGGTGCAGGAACCAGGCATGTCAGGCTCACATGCAGATTTCTATCTTTTACTAATAATTTGACTTTGAGCCTCAGTGTTTTTCATTTGTAAATGGATTTATTACTTAACATCTCTCTCATAGGAGTGTTGAGTTAAATGAGTTGATATAACCCTAAATAGTGCCAGGCATATAGATATAATTATTAAAACAATGTTCAATAAACATTAACTATTACTCTTCACCTAAATGGTTAAAACAAACACCTGCAAGTCATCCTTGGCCCTTACCTTGCCCTCTGCTCTGGTATTTACTTAATTTCCAGGTTCTATAGCTTCTATCCCTTGAATATTCTGGAACTGATTGACACTCTCTGCCCTTCCCTTTTCCCAGGCCAGTGGCCAGTACTCTTTTCTGAATCGCTACAATAACATAACTGGTCTTTCTTGACACTTGGCTGACCTCCTTCCAGTCTATTCCCACACCACATCCAGAGTGGTTTTTAAAAAAATGCAAATCTCTTTATGTCAGTGATCTGCTTAAATTCATTAAATGGCTCCCCAAAATCTTTACAATGGTTTACGAGTTTCTTCATGATTTTTCTATGCTTCCCTTTATACCCTCATTTCTCTCCACTGACAGTACTTGCCAAGAATCTTTTTACTTCACAACACACAGAAAACAATAATACATCCATGGCACACTAGGGTAAGCCAACAAGTTTACATTTGTCATGGGGCAATTGGCCTGAGACCTCAACTCACCCCCTAGGGCAAGGGAATCAAGATTTAAACATATCTATAACTCTTTCACAGCAAAGCAGCATAACTGGGGAACATTAGCTTGAAAGTTCTGTCTCATATCCCAGATGTTCTCAATTCCAGGTTACCACACCAATGCCATGACCTCCACTCTCCCCTTCGACAGCCACCATAACATTACACAAACTCCTCTAATGGGCAAACTGATCCTTTACATTCCAATTCAGAGGGCACTTCCTCTGAAGAAGCCTTCGCTTACCCTCCATGTCTGGGTCAGATGATTTTCTTCTGTCATCCAAATAGCAGCTTTCATAGCTTATATAAAAATATGCTCCTGAGGGAACATATATTGAGAATACAATAGTAAATAGATGCATAGGATCTAGTGGGAACATTGAAAAGTCTGCAGAGAGCTCATAAGAGCTCAATACTAACATAAAATTAGCTTTCAGTAGTGCCTAAAAACTCTGACCATGTTGTCACTTCCAGTGCTTAATTAGGTAAATTCTTCACTGACATATCAAAACAAACACTTTTTATGTAATAAGCCAACTAATGCAATTGCCTACTTAAGTACCAGTGTAAACTAGCAAGAATATTGCTTTTCTGAAATGAGGAAGATGTAGTTTTGGCACAGAATAAATTTAACTAAATGGTAGATATTTATACTGTGGGTTCATTTTGGGGGAAATATCTAAATGCTCTCAAGCATCACAATCTACATGTACAAATGTAAATTTCACTGTATCTTCCAGAAAAAAATAGATCTTAAAAGCATGATTAACTTACTCTTTTGTATTCCTCACTCAAGTCTCTTTCAAACTGTGTGAATAATTGATAATTAACTGGATATTTTAACGTCTCTATTCTTGGAATTAACAGTAATTCCACTAACTCCAAGGTGCTTTTTAAAGATGAACTCAGTTAATTTAACATTTAACATCCTGTTACATCTTTGGGACTGATAATATACATACACAAACATAATTTAATCTCTGTTCTTCCTTTTAGTTAATTTATCTGATTTTGAACTACCGCTTATTTTAAACAAAACTTTTACATGAAAGGAACATGTCAGATATGAGAAAAGTGGTTACAGGAATTTAGCGTTTTAAAATAACTTCTTCCGAACAGGACATTTTGGGGGTTTCTACTAATAATAATCAGAATCGCCTTTTTAACGGACTTAGTCATTATACAAACAATGTCAAAGGGAAATTTAGGAAAATTTATTAGGTAAGAAATTAAAGCCAGCTGACTAGTGGACAAAGTAGCTTTGAAATCTATTATTATATTAAGAATTTGGATTGTTATTCTTGAAAGAAGAGGGGACTGACCCAGATGACATTTGAGGTTCTCCCAAAGTTGTCGTCTTACTGTTCATCTCTCTTTAGCATCCTTGTCCATCCAGCTCTCCTCCTTTCCACTATATATTCCTCTCATTTGGCTCTTTCTCCTTAGTTGCTAGCATATTCAAATGACCCAAACATCAAATATCAACAACAACAAACAACATTCTTTGACCCTACTTTCTCCTCTGGCCACCAGCTTATGTCTCTTTCTCCTCAGTCAAAATTATTTAAATGTCAACATTTCCAAATCTATTTCCTCAACTTTGTTTACTCCTCCACATTACAGCCTGCCTTTTACCTATCTTTCTGTGGAAACTGTTCAGTAATGTTACTGAGAAACTGTATTACTACTTCTAGGGAATTTATCTCAGTCTTTCTCAGGCTCAGCATCAGTTGATACTACTGATAACATCTCTTGATAACATCTCTTCTTCTTGACTCTTTAGCTTGAAAATGGTCAAAACAAGAGGATGCATCTGGGTTCAGGCTTATCCAGGAGTGGGAGGATTAACAGTTACTAGCAAAACCGAATGGACCAAGGACTACAGGGTGATTTCTGCTTAGCACAGCAGCAGCAGCTCAGCCATTTTCTTATTCTCATATGATCTCAAGTTTTCAAAGGAGAGAACTGAAAAAAAGGGGGGCGGGAGGACCTGGCAGAGGAGAAGGAATTGAGAAAATTGAGTAGCTATGTGTGACTTGTGAGGTTATTCTTTGTTCTATTTATAAGAGTGGACTGTGAGCCAAGGGTGTGTTCCGGCCACAGTAGAATACCACTGGACAACCACAGAAGCCCCTGTGGCAGCCACCACGGAATAGCAGAAGTTATACTACCCAGAGCCAAAGGCATTTGAATTCCCTTCTTTAGAAAATTTACTTCCTCTGCAGAGACCTCCTCCTGCTCAAGAATCTCCTATGATTTATTCAAACCTGCATAATTTTTTCTCACTTAAGCATTTGTAAATTGGAGGGCTTAAACTTACTTGTGAGACAGATTTTAATGATTGTCAACTATCTCTCCTGATACTCTTTATTTATTCTTTCCCGCTTTCCCTTAATTATTCTTCATTTCTTTATTCATTAAATGTTAGTATTTTTCTCAAAGCCCCATTATTTTTCATCCTTTTCTTACTTTGTAGGGACAATCTAGGTGATCTTAGTCTTTTTATTCTGAACCTATAGCTTCATCTCAGGCCTGTTTTACAAACTTCAGTTCCATATTGCCTACTGACTATTGAACATATCTACCTGTGTGTCCAAGAGAGCCCCTCAAGTAAACATGGCCAAAAGATGTTTTCTATATTTTTGTTTTTTGATGACATAGCAGACTGAGTTCATAGAAAACTCTCCCAATTATAGAAAGACTAGAAAGCTGATTTGGCCTCGAGCCTGCATCTGGCAAGCACGTGAAATGGAGCTGCCTGAATAAAGAAAGACACTGGGAACACTACCTCCTCAATGAGATGGGGGATAGAGCACTGAGTGGGAAAAATAGACATACATGGGAAATTAAAACTTATAGTTTGTGCCTACAAAGTCATGGCACCCAAATGGTATCACCTTAGCTGATAAAGTAAGTAAAACTGGTTCTGGAACAATAAAATAAGGAAAATAATGAAGCATTTCAAACCCTTGGGGAACCATGAACTCCTTAGAAAACAATCCTCACTAGAAGTTCTACAATTTCACCACAAAAGTAACAAATCACAAACTGGTGACTCAGGGACTCAAGTTTCCTGTATCCTCAACACTGCCATCTTGGAATCCTTTGATCTAACTGTGAACAAGAGTGAGAATCAAGAAGGTATACCTGCTTTTATTACCTTGGACTGAGACTTAACACATAACTTTTGCTCACATTCCGTTGGTGAAAATAGGTAAATGACACCTAGCAACACGGGGTTGGGTAACATGGTCTGTGGACTGGCCCAGGAGAATGTGACGGTTTTGTAAACATTCGGCAATTATCTTTGCCACATTGTCCTATTACGTAGATTAGTAAGAGTTATTGAATGTGCCTCAGGTATCATTAACTAATCCATCTTTTTCTCCTTCCCAATGCCTTCAAGCTTGCTTAGGCTGTTGTCATCTTTCACTTGGAATACTGCAATAGCATCTTGAGAAACCATCTACTTCCCCTTATCACTGTTAGAATTCTTTGGTTGTGAATAACATTAGCCCAAGCTAACTTTGGGGAATTATTATACAGGGCTATATACCATCTTATGGACTCCAGTAGCAATAATGAAGCTAGGTCCAGGAAAGCCCTGGAAAAGAAATTGAAAGAATATCAGGACAACAGCCAATTGCCAGGTATCTACAGCTGGTCTTTTTCTTATCTGGCTTGCAGGTGAACATTTTTTTCCCTCTCAATCTACAGTGGTGTTTTCTATCTTAATGCTTTTCTTCCAATACAATGTAATTCATTGGGAGTTTGAGCAAGTAAATAACTTTTATGTTTCTCTTTTATTTACCAGGACAAGGTAGATAAGTCATCTATTTCTTTCTATCTCCCACAGATCTTAACTTGAAATTTTACACAATCCAGGAAGACAGAGTACTCAATAAATATTTGAGAAATCAGTGAATTGCCAACATTATGTCATTTTATACCTCTCTGAGCATATTGTTAACCATCTCTGATATAAGAGTTGTACTGATTCAGACTATTGCATCTTTCATCCTTCAAGAAAGTATCTCATGATGTCTAAGTCTCTAAACAGAGGGACAAGCGACCCTTTGTTTTCTTGATTTTATCCTCAATGACCTGCCTTAACTGGCTGTGTTTAATCCCATAGGAAAGGTTTGTGTATTTGTCATTCTGTAGACCTCTGTTAACTCAGAGCTTGCAAAGTCGTTTTGCATATAGTACTTATGCTCTCAAATTTTTCTTGTAAAAAATAATATATTACTAATGAAATTTAGCTTGATAAGTAATTGTATAGTGTTTTAGAAACTATTCTGCATGTGTTATTGCATTTTATTTTCATGTTTTTGCTTTTACAACCATTCCATAAGTAGAAAGGGATGAAACTAGTACTTTCTTCAAGGCATTTTCCCACTGTTTTCTCAAAGCTCAAATCTGAGAATTGATTTTGTTATCAAACTCCACATTTACCACTGTCCTACCCAGCAGATTGTGGGATAGTTCTCTTGGAAGCAAAAATAGATGTCATCAATAAAATAGGAAATTGTTAGGAGGCAGCATAGGGGGATGGTAACAGTGAGCTCTAAAATAAGATGCCTAGAACCAAGTCTAAGCTTCCTAACTTCTAAGCTGTGGTATTTTGGGCAGGTTAATTTATTCATAAATATGGTTATAATTATTGCACCCACTTCAGAGTTTCAAACTTTGTTGGTAGAGATTAGGAAATGGATTAAAAGTGTTTGGTACACTGTGTAAGTTCATGTTAAGCACACAAGTTAAGCACACATTTATTTAGGTAGAACTGCTGCTTGGGGGGAAAGTAAGCCTCCCAGGGATTTAGGTCAATGTAAATTACATTTTCAGTTACTTTTTTGTTTTGATTTTATTTAGTTTTTTTTTTTTATAAATAATTTTATTTTTAGAGCAGTTTTAGGTTCACAACAAATTGAGTAGAAGTACAGAGATTAGCATGCCCCACCAGGTGGGACATTTGTTATGATGGATGAACCTACTCGACATCATTTCACCCACAGTCCATAGTTTATATGAGGGGTCTCCCTTGGTGGTGTATATACCATGGGTTTGGACAAGTGTATGAAATGGATCCACTATTACAGTGTCACAAAGAACAGTTTCACTGCCCTAGATACACTATGTGCTCTGCCTGTCATATCCTACTTTTGAAAATCAAACAAACAAACAAAATTTTATTATTCTCCATCTCTCCCTCCTTCTCACTTTTGCTCCTTCCCTCTGTCCTTCCCTTTTTCTCCACTCCAGTCACTCTGGCTTCCTTTCTATCACTGGAACCCACCCCAGACCTATCCCATTAGATGTCTGTTTGGCTAACTCCTTCATGACTTGAAACCTTCACTCAAATCTTTATGATTGAGTTTTTTCACTTGAGATTACCTGGAGGATCCTTTCTCAAATTACAATCCCATCTCCATTCCCCACATTATACTCTAGGTTGGTTTTAATTATTTTCCATAGTACTAATTATCTTCTAACATATGAAAAATAAACTATGCCTCCGGTTATCATCTATCTTTCCCCCTCAATTGAAAACTCCACAAAAGCAAGGATCTTTTTTTTTTTTTTTTCCACTGCTGTATCCCAGGTAACTAGAACAGTGCCTGGCACTTAGTCACCACCCAGCATAGTGGTAGAATAAATGGGTAGAATAAAACAGGCAAAGAAAAGGCAGCATTCTTTTAATCAAGGTTGATAAAATATATGTCTCTGTGTTCACAAATGAATTGTGTGAAATTACTGTGCTTTCTTGTAAAGTATTAAAGCAGAATATAGGTATCATTATTTTTCTCTGTTCTAAAAAAAGAGTCTTTTCCTTTCAGATCAGGTGAAGCTAAAATCTAGTAGGATACTCTTGTCATTTTGAAAGGTAGATATACAATAGATTTTTAAATCAAATTTATTATATTCTTCATTATAACAAAATAGTTACTTGCAAAATTTAGAAAGTTATATTTATAAACCAGGTGAAAATTCTCCCACAATGAACTTCCAAGTTGCACCTTATGCCGTGGATCTCTAGCTCTGTCAGATATTGGAATGACAGTTTTCTCCCTTAATTGATGCTGCATTTTGTCTTCCTAATGCTTACCTTCCAACTACCTTCTATTTTCTCTAACCATATATTTTAGTATTATTTTCTGCCTACGTAGGTGGACTTTCTATTGCCTGCCTGCTTCATTCTAGTGTGTGGGTAGAACCACACTTCACAGCCTCTCAAAGAATGCTGTGGCCCACCACAGCTATTCCTACTGAATCTGGCCACATTTGAAGATATGAGTTACACTATTATTTAAAAAGATCAGAATAGAATAGATAATTTGCAGTCTTTTCCTTTTCTATTAGTATTTAGTATGCGACTTCTTAAAAATAAGCAGCCAAGTATTTCATAAACTTCTTTACCAAAATGCGCATAGTCATCTAGCTGCAGCTAATAAGCTTCAGAATGAGTCAGAGACACAACTGCCATTGGCATGATATGAGCGATACAGGGAGTTGAAACAGCTGTCATCTGCAAGGTTTCTCTTATTCGAAAATGCTTCATTATATTATTCAATATTAGTAGAAAATACAGATGTTGAAAATGATTATCAGAATACATGGAAATTTGAAATTAAAATGTCTAGGACAAACTAAGAACTTTGGGCAGAACATTTGGAAAAAGAAAGGAAATTTTTCATCTTGGTGAAACCAAAGCAATGAAGATGTCTCTGTACTGAGAGCTGATTCCTCTCTCACAAAGTCCTGGACACTTTAAAACTTTTCTTTAGACCCACTGTGGACTGGGCTGCAGTGGCAGACACCTGCAAATAAGCAGAGTTTCTGGAAGAAGTCTTCTTGTATAGCACGTCATCTGAAGTGCACTGAAGATCTCACGTAACCTAAGAGAGCTGTGGAGACGATCTGTTGTCTTTTCTGGTTATAATCTGTGCTTCAGTGTGTATGTACATGCTCATCTAAAGTCCACAATATATGTGCTTTCTTTAAAACTTTTTACTGTGTTTTAGAACACAACATTTATTTTAAATACCTATTTTATAATTGCCCTATGAATTTAAAAAATCTGTTATTTATATTATACTCTCATAGGAGAATTGCCTCAAAACACATAACCAAAAATAGGACAGAGGCTATGCAATGAAAATCTCTCTATATGAAAAAGAAAGCCCGTGCTAACAAATGCGATTCCTAACTTGGAGAAGCAGTCAGAAGTCGGTTGTTAGGTATTTTTTGCTGATTACTTCAGGCTGGTTGCCGCCAGAACTGTTACGTGCAGACTGCATCTTATCCTTTCTTGTCTGCGTGCTGTGCGTGAGCCTTCTCTATTCGAGAAATTTAGGAAGTACATAAAGTCCTAGAAAATAGGCTGAACCTTCAGTGCAAAGAGCGGGT
This sequence comes from Macroglossus sobrinus, assembly GCA_004027375.1. NCBI lineage: Eukaryota > Metazoa > Chordata > Mammalia > Chiroptera > Pteropodidae > Macroglossus > Macroglossus sobrinus. The sequence continues at coordinate 325,033 of PVKZ01000098.1, read as the reverse complement.
ACATTTTGGAACTAGAAAAGAATCTTAGGTCGTTTAGTAAACATGTCCCATTTTTCAGATAAGAAAACTGTGATCCAGCCGGAGAAAGTAATGACTCGCCCAAGGCCACATAGAAAGTATGTGGCAATCTGAGACTAGAGGTCTACTTTCTCCAGTAGAAGCTGGGGCTTCTCCCACTCTGCCAGTTCTCTTCACCCACCTTCTGTAAAGGTTCATCAGCTGGCTTTACAATTCCAGAAAACTGAGTTCTAGGGTCAGCAGTCACTGTTCTATCCATTGACAATTCAGATTTGTAGCCAGGCTAGCACTGCAGACACTGCCTGAATTCTAGAATAAAATCCCAGCGCTGCTATTTATTAGCTAGGTTAGATTTATAACTTTAGGTTCAGTTTCATCGTATACAAAACACAAACGTCAAAGAGTTACTGTATTATAACCGGTGCTAAGTACTGTATTATAACCGGTGCTAAATACTCAATACCTTTTGATTATTTCCCTGCCCTGGTTTCCCTCCTTGGGGTTCCCCATCTTTTGTCACAGTTTCTTGAAACAAAATGAGAGTGACCCCGAGTCTAATTACAAAAGGCAACTGGAGTGGAGCAATTATTCAGATGTAGCCAATATTTTTCTAATTTTTTGAACAAGCTCCTGATTTGGGGACATCTTATTTCTGTTCTCAGGAAAAAAGTAAAGTTAAACAAGTTGAAACAAGTCTTCTCTCCCTTCACCTGCAAAGATAGAGTACTGGGCTTAGTATTTCTTGTTATGAAAGGAACTTCCAAAATGCAACCCTTACCTTTTATCTGCCCAGTTTCAGCTTCTTAGCAGATCAGCCCGCTGCCTGTACTGCCAAGGCTTTCCTCTTTCTTGCTCTAAGAGCTGGCCTTTCATCTTCTCTCTTTCCCTTCCTTCTTCTATAAATATGTTAACACTTCTCTCAACCTAAACAAAAATAAAAATAAACCCTGCTCTTTCATTCACACATCTTTCATAAATGTTTCTTGTCCTTAACAACAAATTAAAAATAATTCATTTCTCCTACTCTGAAATCCATTACAATCTAACCTCAGCCTCAAACCCTCTCCTGAAACCACTCGTTAAAGATATTGAGGACGTTACTATGGCCAAAGTCAGCAGCTCCCTCCAGTCCATATTTAACCTGGTTTCTCTCGATGCATTTGACAGTTTCCTTTTGCTTAATTTTTAAAAAAATGTATACATTGAAAATAAAAACCCTAGAATCTCATTTTTATAAAATAACAAAGTGGAGAGAAGCAAAAAGAAAAAAAAAATCACCAACATTTTATTACCTAGAAGAAACACCCCAAACAGCTGGGTGTGTAGTCTTACACTATGAGTACACACATACACACACTCCCCCCAACACACACATACGAGAGCATGCCGTTTATTGTACTTAGTATTCTGCTTGTTCATTAATGCATTTTAAACTCTGTTCTATGTCAAAAGGCATAATTGTACTTTTGTCAATCTTTTAGAAGCTATATTTAAATGAACTAAATGACTCTTAGATGTATATCTTAGAAATCTTTTCGAACCAATTGTACATCTCACAAACGACAATCAAAATAAGGTGCTTATAGCTATGTTAATATTATACCAATAAAATTGTAAGCAAAAACATTACTAGAGATTAAAGAAATCCATTTGATAATGATTACAATAAATTTCTTGGTTTAATTCAGCAGAAAAACTTAACAAATTTTAATTTGCATACAAATAAAATTATAACCTCAAAATAAATAAAGAAAACATGGTCATTATGACAAGGAGAAATAGAAAAATCTACAACTACAGTGGCAGATTTTAATGCACTTCTCTTGGTAATTTATAGAGCAAATAGGCACACATAAAATCAGTAAAGATATAGAAGACTTAACATTAATTTAACATTCCAATAATTTAACATTATTGAATAATAATGTTAAAAGTGACTCAATGAACAAATATAAAACACTGCACACAATAATTGAAGAATAACACATGCTTTTTTAGTGCACACAAAACATTTACAGAAAATATACTATATTCTAGGCCATCAAAAAATTCAAATACTAAAATAAATCCTCTGACCTCAAATTAGGATATTGATATAGCTAATGATAACTCTAATTTAGAAATTAACTTTTAAATAAACCATGAGTCAAAGAAGAAAGGATAATGAAAATTAGAGAAAATATTAAACTGAATTATAACAAATATACTATAAATCAAAACTTGTGGAATATAGCTAAAACAATACTTTGAGGGAAATTTACATCTTTAAATGCAAATAGTCAGAATAAAAGACAATTATCAATATCTTTTGTACTCATCTCAATAAGCTAAAAAAACAAAATTAAATTTAAAAATTAACAAAATAAATAAATAAATATAAATGAAAAGGATCAAGGTAGTCAAAATTTGTTTGATGAAAGTGCTAGTGAATCTGACAAATTTCTGGACAATTGACCAAGAAAAAAGAGTTAAATAACAAATATAAAAATGAAAAGATGCTGCAGATATTTTTAACAAAAAAGATATTGTGAACGACTTAAAGATTTAGATGCAATGGATACATTCCTAAAATACTGTATTTAATCCAAATTGACTCATGAAGAAATAGAAACCCAATACAAAAACAGAATTAGTAGTCAAAAATTTTTAAAAAGAAAAATTTTACGTCCACTTTTCTTTGCTGGAGATTTATATGAAATTGTCAGGTTTTCATATAAACATAAGTTTGCAACTCTTTTTGGTAAATGCCAAGGACTGTGATTGTGGGATCATACTTTTTTTTTTTAAACAAACTGCCAAACTATCTTCCCAAGTGACTGTACTGTTTTTTATTCCCACTAGCCATGAATGAGAATTCCTGTTGCTCTACATCCTTGTCAGCATTTGGAATTGTCAGTGTTTTGGATTTTGGCCATTCCAATAGGTGTATAGTGCTATGGCATTGGGTTAATTTGCTATTCCCAATGATATTTGGTGTTAAGCATTTTTTCATATGCTTATTTTCCATCTGTCTATCTTCTTTGTTGAGGTGTCTAGTCATGTGTTTTGTCCATTTTGTAATCAGGTTGTTTATTTTCTTGTTTGTATATTTTAGATACAAATCCTTTATCAAATATGTCTTTTACAAATATTTGATCCCAGTTTGTAGCTTGGTTTCTTATTCTTTTGTAGGATGTCCACTTTTACAGTTTCTACTCAAAACTGTACCAAAAGTCTTATATAGAACATACAGCAAGAAAAAATAGACATAGATAAAAGGAAACAATAAAATTGTCTTTATTGCAGATGATATCATTGTACTTGTAGAAATTTCTAAGTAATCTACATAAGGTCTATTAGAACTTATGAGTGAATTTAGCAATGTTTTAGTATCAAAGCCAATATACAAACATAAATTATATTTTCATATTTCTGAAATGTGAAAATAAGATTAAAAATAGTATTTACAATACTCCAAAGCATTAAATACTTAGGAATAAATTTAACAGGGTTTGTGTAAAAACTCTATATTAAAAACTATTAAATATTGATGAGAGAAATTAAAGACCTTAAAGATGTTGAGAGACGTAACATGTTCATGAATTGTTAAATGTTCATTTATCCCCAAAATAGTCTATTGATTTTTGGCAATCACGATCTTAGCAGAGTTTTTGAAAGTAGAAATTAAAATAATTGTACAATTTATATAGAAATTCAAAAAAGCCTAAAAAAAGCACAACAATTATTTTAAACAGTTTTTTGCTCCCAATAAATGGTACTAGAATTAGGACATCCATCTAGGAAAAAAATAAAAGAACCTGGCCTCAACCTCAGGCCATATGCAAATAATTAGAGATGAATCATAGGCCTAACTGTAAAAGCCAAAACTATGAAGCGCCTAGAAGAGAACTTAGGAGAATGTATCTGTAAGTTTGTTCAGGGAAAATATTTTTTAGAAATGACACAGAAATAAAGCAAAACTTAAAAGAAAACATTAGATCGAATGTTAAGATGTAAAACTGCTCATCAAAAGACATTACTAAGAAAATGAAAAACCAGTCCACAAACAGGAAGAAAAATATTTGAAACACATATTTGAAGAAAGGGCTGGTATTCAGAATATGCAAAGAATTTCCCATTTCGATAATAAAAGATAACTAACCTAGTATAAAAATGGATAAAAGATTTGAACCGATATTCACACTTCACAAAGAAGGATATATGAATGGCTAATAGACACATGAAAATGTGTTCAATATCCTTAATTATTAGAAAGTACAAATTAAAACACCATGTGAAATACTACATAGCTACAAGAAAGGCTAAAATTAAAAGATGTGATCAAATTTTGATGAAGGTGTTACATAGATAGAACTCTCATACATTGTTTGTAAGAGCATAAAATGGTAGAACTATTTTGGAACACTGGTAGTTTTTAAAAGATTTAAATATGCTTTTACCCTATGACCCAGCAAGTTCATTTTGAGTTTATTATTAAAGAGAAATAAAAATATATGTCTAAAAAAACTTGTATAATAACATTCATATCAGCTTTATTCATAATCAATCAAACCTGCAAACAGTCTAGATTTCCAACAATGGAAAAATGAATAAACAAATGTATGATGAAATAACACTCAGCTATAACAAGGCATAAATTGTAGATGCATATAATAGCATTATATAGATTGAAGAAAGATTGACACAAAGAAATACATATGAATATGAAATAAAATAAGAAAAACTACTTTACAATGGTGATGGAAATCAGAGCAAAGCTATTTCTGGGCAGGAAGAGACTGACCACAAAGAGGCCTAAAGGAATTTTCTGGATCTGTGAAATGTTCTATATTTTGATAGAATGTAGGTTATATGAATTTATCCATTTGTCAAAACCGATTATACTGCACTCTTAAGACCTATCTAATTCACTGCAGCGGTCCCCAACATTTTTGGCACCAGGGACCAGTGCTCCTATGGAAATTTAGTACCTGATGATCTCAGGTGCAGCTGAGGCGGTGATGCTAGTGCTGGGGAGAGGCTGCAAATATAGAGGAAGCTTCACTCCCTTGCCTGCCACTTACCTCTTGCTGTGTGGCCAGCTTCCCACCAGGCCACAGACCAGTACCGGTCCATGGGGGTTGAGCATCCTTGTTACAGACCTCAGTAAAAAAGTTTAAAATGACACACATAGCAAATACTAAGGGAAATTAGCATTCACAGTATAAGATACCTAATTTTTCTTTAGATATTCTATCAGGCAGGCAGACCATTGCAAGGTTCCTCTCTTGCCCCTTCACCACTCCAAATCCTCCAAGATTCGAAGCTTTTCCCTCTTCTTATTCAGTAGATCAATGCAGAGCACAGAATAACTGACCCCCATGCTGGAAGTCAATGTATAGTTTACCCCGGTGAGTCAGTGGAAACGTGGGATCACCTGCTTTGTGTGCATTGCTTTCTATTATTAGGCTAACCTCAACTATGACTCAGTACACTTCTATTATATTACAAATGATTTCCAAATGTTGTCCAGGGATTGGCCACTGAGTCTGAGATACATTTCTTCCTGGCTCATAAATAACTGCTCTTTTGTGGTCACTGTGGTCTGGACGTGATAGTTCTGCTGACAGAAATGTTAAGGTCCTAAGATTTACGTAGAATTTGTGATACAAGTTTTTGTTACAATTCATTCTTGTCTCTCTCATTGATCTAGTGGTTCACAAGGAGAAATAATTGGTAGCTTTTGGTTTCCTAGGTTATAGTAGAATTTCTACATTAGTATCATGTTGTGTTTTGCATTGTGGTTTCCATGTTATTGTTTACTAAGTGTACGAGATTGACAAAATAGTACTAATAAGTAACTGGAAGCACCATAAAAACTGTGCTGTAGGTTAACGGTATATATGAACTCTGGGACACAGTCTAAAACATATTGTTTTACACAGATAGAGGCTATAGAGAGAAGATAAAGAAATTTGAAAAATTTTTTGCTATAATTACTGAGTTATAAGAGATACTTTTCTTCCTAGGGAAGTTTGAATATGGTACCAAAGTGCTGAGTATTACAACAGTTTCCAGAAGATACTTCCTGTCTCTAGTGTGCTGCTTAATATTGTTTAGGTTTTTGGTATGTGAGCAAATATTTGGAGATCTGAATTTTTTTGGTTACGCAGTGAATAAACAGATACGCGAAGTGGGTTCTAATAATTACTGATTCAACATCCTGTGAGAATAAAACATTTGAGGGGTTCTTGTCTCTGGCAATTCTTGTGAGTCTGTGAAGAGAAAGAAAATACGTCAGCAGCTAAACTCAGGTGTATCTGAACTGCAGTAATGACCTCTATTAGCTGTGGAGTTGGATTTGCCTGGGGCTTAATTTCTGGAATTACATGCTTGAGAGTTCTGGAACATGTTTTCCATTCAGAACTAAATACAATTGTTATGCTTTAATATTTATGTATCTGGGCAGCCAAAGCCTGATGGAACTGACTCCCAATGTGTTGGCAGGGAAGGTTGGGTGAAAGACAAGTAATTCACAGATTTAACGTCATCTCTTCCACCGTCTTCTGTGTTTTGCTATTTTCTCCACCCCTATATTCTGTACATATTATTTGATTTGCACTTATTAATATGTTGTACTTATTTTTGTAAGAGTTTCTTGAGATCAAATTGTATATGATAAAATTCACTCCTTTAAAGTGTACACATCAGTGGTTTTTAGTTCATTCCCAGAGATGTGTGACAATTACTATAATCTAATTTTGGAACATTTTAAGCACTCCCAAATGAAAGCTCATACCCATTAATAGTAATTCTTCATTTTCCTCCTCCCCGCAGCCCCTGGAACCACTAACTTAATTTTTGCCTCTATGGATCTGCCTATTTTAGACATTTTGTATAAATAGAATCATACCATATGTGGTCATTTGTGACCAGCTTCTTTCATCAACATAATATTTTCAAGATTCATTTATATTATAGCCTGTAAAACTTGATTCCTCTTCATTGCTAAATAATATTATGCTGTTGTTGGATGTCACACTCTGTTTATTTATCAGTTGATGGGGATTTGGGTCATGTCCACTTTTTGGCTATAATGAATAAAATGGTATAAATATGTGCATTCAAGTCTCTTTGGGAACATGTGTTTTTGTTTCTCTTGAGTAGATACCTAGGAGTGACATTGCTGGGACATACGATAACTATGTTTATGTTTTCCAAAGCGATCGCATCCCTTCACATTTCCACCAGCAGCGTATGAAAGCTCCAGTCTCTCCACATCCATGCAACTTGTTATTGTCTATCATTTTAATTAGAGCCGTCCTACTGTGTGTGAAGTGGCATCTCATTGTCACTGTGTCTTGTGTTTCTCTGATGACAAATGATTTTGAGCTTCTTTACATGACATATTGGTTGCTTATATATCTTCTCTGGAGATATGTTTATTCAGATTTTTTTGCCCATTTTTAAATGGGATTATTTGACTTTTTATAATTGAATTGTAGGAGTTTTTAAATTATACTTTGGATAAAAGTTCCTTATCAGACATTTGATTTACAAACACACTGCATTTAGAATATTGTCTCCACTCAAAATTATGACCTCCTGGAAGATCAGAGTGACTTCTTCCTCACATAAATTCTCCATATTTATGCACTAAATAATTGTTATGAAATATGTAGAATTCATTAAAAAAGGGAGTTGCTGTAGGCACAACTGAAAAGTTGAAATAAATCGTGTATATTGTCTCCTTATCTTCCTCTGGAGCTTATATCTTCTGCTTTTCAAAATAGTACTACTTCTGGAATAACAACTTTAATGCCTTTCAGACAATGGTTATAGTTCCTTCTCTATCACTCTTTTACTTAGATGTTCTCATTTGCCTAAATGCCAGATATCTTCAGGTATTTTTCTTGCTTTACAAACTGTCTATCAAAAGTAGGAATCATGTTTTGTTCATCTTCATATCATCAACAACCAATGTTTGTTGGATGCCTTCACATTCTTTCCCAGACTTCCAGAACATCCTGGTGCATTGCCTCTTCCTATCAGCATCAGAGTGTTTGGTTGCAATAAACAGAAACAGATTCTGATTCAATTAGGCAGGGAGATCGATGACACTCCCAGAATCAGTCAGAGATGGACCATCAGCCTCCTAGATATACATTCCCACAAAACGACACACAGTAGATAAATTCCTCAAATAAGAGGATGCTCTTGGGAAAGGTGAACAAATTCTGAATAGCAAAAAGGAACTGTAAATATTCTGTGCATTATTCACTTTCTATTCTCTATACCATTGTACCAAATGCCATTCTCTCAGGATCTCTCTTTCTTCTGTAGAACAGATAAAACTGCACAATAGATTGATTTAATGACTTTAGGAATTTGACATCTGAAGACAGTGGTCTTTCAATCATCCATCCATCCATCCATCCATCCATCCATCCATCCATCCATCTATCCCGTCGTACATATGAGAAGCAGATACTTGTTAATCACTGGGCAAAGTGCTCAGAAAAAGACCAGCAAAACAGACATACATGGTCCCTGCCCTCACGAAGCTTATCGTATGGGAGGTAGACAATGAACACGTAAGTATACAAATTTAAAAAAGTGATAAGTGTCATGAAAGATGTAGGGATCCGATCCAGTTAGTCAAGTCAAAGTAGAAATTCCTGAGGAAGAGCTATTTAGGTAATTTGAAGGAAAAGCAAAAGTTATTAGGTAAAAGGAACATTAGAGGTGTTTTAGGCAGAGGGAACTATGTGGAACAGTCATATAATAGTAAGGATTATGACATATTCAGAATCAGAAAGAAGCCAATAAGCTTGAATAAAGACTGTGAGGAAGAAAGTACCAGGCAAGAAAGCTGGGGCCAAGGTGATGTGGAGTTAGGTCAGTCAGAGCTTCATAGAACATGTTAGGGATTCTCTTTTTTATCTTAAGAAAAATGTTGAAATGCTTTAAGAAGAGGGATACACGATGAGATTTGTATTTTAGTCAGCTCACATAGATTTCTGTGTGGAAGAATCTATTATAAGGATCAGGGGTTATTCGGGGAAAATAGATCAGGAGGCTACTGTAGGAGACATTGTCATTTGCATTAGGGATGGCGACAATGTGGAGAAAGAGCGAGAGATGTACATAGATTTTAAAGGACATTTTAAAGGCATTATCACTGTGCAGAAGGCTAAGATGCCAAGGATGACAATTGAGTGGATGTCTCATTCACTGAGAGGAGACATCAGGAGAAGCTCAGGTATGAGATAAAGGTTATGGTTTTCCATGTTGTTCACAGTGAATTTGAGGTACCACTAAGGATTTTAAGTGGAAATGTCAAGTAAAGAGTTAGATACATAGGTCTAGAGCTTGGAATTTTTAGATAGTTTAAAAAGTTAATGAGTGGAAAGAATTTTAGCCTACTAAATCTTATAAACAGAAAAAAAAAAGCCCTGCTTATTACAATGAGTGTTTTATCAAAATTAAATACAAGACTAAACAATAGTCATTTATAAAGTTATAAATTTCCTGAACTTCCCTGTGAGGATGTCAGAATGAAATAAGAATATCTCAAATTCAAATCCAGCTCCTTCGTAAAGCCTGGTCAAACTTGTCCATCTTTACTCAGTCACTACGATAGACAATTCCTTCAGCTTCTGTTCCCAGCTTACTAATTCTTTTCATTTCTGCTCATCAAGCACTTTTATGATGCATTCCAGAACTTTAGTCATTTATGAGTTTTTGCTTGGATCAGGGGTGTTTCTATGTATCTGTATTTTTATATACCACTTCTTTACATTATAATTCTTTTTTGTAGAGTAGCAAAGATTGTTGTTATTTACTAAAAAATTTATATAATTATAAAGAGGCAGCAGACCTCTGAGTGAAAACATAGAATTTCTCAAATAAAGTAAAACAAGCAAACAGAAAGTTCAATAGGTTATGTATCTCAAAAACCTTAATAGTCATATTACTGTCATGCTTATGCTGAGTCTGCCTACGCACTAAGATTGGTTTGCTTTCTGGTTTCCAAAACATTAAGTACATATTTACTTACCTCATTCATCTTTGTTAGGTTCAAAGTCCCTTGGAAAGAGGAGCGGTTCCTTTCAAATAATTCTTTATCAGCCCAGAGACTCTGTGGGAGCTTGAATAGAAGATCATAACTCATTTTAAATGACAACATTTGGATTTAAAAATGGAAATCTTGACAGTGTTTGACAGTAGGAAGTTTTATGTGATCAGTCTCAGAAGCCGAACTTTTAATTCAGGCAAGAGGTGCTGGTATTGTGTTCTGTTTCGCTTTGAAGGGGGTTCAGAACAGGTGCCACTTTGGCATCTGAATTATTTTGAGTTGGAGGCAGTCAAGACTTGGTGACCTCAGGAGAAAACTTTTACCGCTTTTTTAAAAAGTTCAAATTAGGGGCCTTATCCATAATATACGTTATCTCCAGGAATAAGTTTCTAAGATTTATCTTTAGGGCAGAGAAAACATCTGATTACTGAATATGTGCTCTTCTTATTGTCCTGCAAACGACCTTCCTCCCCTCTGAAGCCCCACGCTGCCTTACCTTATGAATATTCTGTATATCTCATTTTCATTTCTGTCTCTGAACCTCTCATGTATGTAGGAATCCCCAATGTACGTGTATAATTAAATTTGGCTATTTTCTCTTGTTAATCTAATCTGTCTCATGGAGATTTAAGTATTGGAACAGTTGGAAGAACTTAGGTGGGTAAAGTTTTTTCCTCTCCTACAATCTTAATATTTGCAATTGTGAAATGATTCTCTTATTTTATGCTGTATGAACTACCTCAATTTTTAGGTTTCTTTAAACAGCAAAAAGAACTCAAAAGGGTTATGAAATAGTTTGGCCCGGATCGTATAGAGAGGGTGAGACAGAACGGGAAGCGTGTGTCAGGATTCTTCACTCTTACTCGAAGCTCTTTCACAGCACCTGCACCTGGTTTTGGTAATTAGGAAGACCGTGATATAAAGAATAGGGGTTCTGTGTTAGTCATCTCCGTACAATGCATCAGGAGTTACCACTTAGTGATTTTTCCACTCTGCCACTGCCTCTACCAGTTCTCAAAACCTTTCAACCAAACAATGCTCCAAATGTCACCATTAATATTTACTTCTTTATATTAAAGTTTGTATTTCTTCATGCAAATACTTCTAGGCATGGTCAATGAAATCTATTCTTTCAAATATACATTAGTGTGGCTGTCTGAGTCAGATAATTTCCTAATAGGGTTATTTGACCACTATGTGGTAAAAAAAAAAAAAAAAAAAAAAGAGTTACTGGGTGCTGAGGAAGCCAGATCAGAGAAGAAGACACCATGGATGATGAGGAAAAGTAAGGAAAGGCTCAGGTGACTGAACACAGCTTCACAGGTAATGTTGCCTAAAGCCAGAAATTTACTTTTCTTAGGCAGAACACTCCTTTCAAGTCTTTTCATCTTCTTTATTTATTTACAGGTTTTAATATTCTAGGAGCTTCAATTTAAGATCAGTCTTACTGATAACTCAATTGAGAAAACAAATGCAGTTACATGCTGTACAAACAGCTCTCAAATACGATTTTGTATATAATTTGGGGTGAAACATGTGTCCCATTAAAAAAATATAGAATATTTTCAACAGATTGTTTATTATGAGGGGAATCACAGTTAGAACCAAAATTCTTCTTCTTTGCTTCTGTTTCCATAGCTGATTTGGAATGATGGAGCTCTTTTAAATTGGGATTTTGTACATTTAGGCTGTGATTTATCTCTGCGTCAGTGACATGAGAAACATTTTCAGCTGTTAGAAGGATGCAAAACAAAAGAAAGTGGAGTAAATTAGAAATATTAATCTGGTGTCATTGATGATATTCTAGTTAAATAATTAAAATAATACCAACTGATACCAGTAATTACTGAGCCTGAAGATTCAGAATTTGCCTAATCCCTTTTCAACTCTCCAAGTTTACTTTAGCCATTTAGTAAATGATACATTTTAATTTAATTATAGTATTATAAGGTTAATAATACTATATTATACTATGAAGTTAATACCCTGTTTTTAAAGAGATTCTTTTTGGTTGTTTTTGGATTACCCTGTTCTTTTCCTTACTCCTCTTCACTTTCCTCCCTCTTTTCTTCTATTTCCTTCTGTTCGCTCAATCCTTCTCTCTCTTCCTGAACGATCTACTCTTATAATCACAGTGTGACTCAAGTTATTTGTCTCCTCATAGACTCTCATTCAGTCTTTTTGCCCACATTTCCCCTTCTTATTCTTATAAACTATCCTATGTTAAAGATAGTAAAATAAGCATAACACTTTGTATTTCAGCTTTTCTCTTTGTAAAACCCATGAATATTTTTATTTAATGTATCTTCATGTCGCAGTGCAAGTGAGGATGTTATCACCTGATGAGTTTCTAACACTTGCACATAATCCATCATGGATATTCTATAAATAATATATGATTAATGAAGAATATTTTTAAAAATACAGGATAATATTAGATAGTATTGCATGATACTCAAAGCATAGCAATGCATATTATCATGCTAGATTTTGATCAACATACTTGAAAATCTTTATCATATATCAAGGCATGATGAAGCCTGATTCATGCAATGGCTGCCATTGTTACCAAGTTATTGCTTTGAGGACAGTTAGACTGAAGGAAATGGGTAGAGATTTATTGTGCACGTAAGATGCCTTGTTGTGTTCCCCCAATTATCATTCGTATCCTCCAGCTCTCTTCCACATTGGTTTTAGGATTGCAGATGTCCATGTTACTGGGTTTACATCATTGGCTTCAAGCTGACAAGTCGGAAAATGTAATCACACTTATTGTTCGATTATAAAAATACTTTTAAAACAATATCTCTCAAGTTTTTCTTCTTCCTGCAAGAGAAGATTTAATCTATTCAATGACTTTTAACTTGCATTTGTTCGACTGAAGGTATTTTGATGGGAGAGATCTAGGTGCACAGCTTTAATGTGGTGAGAGTTCCTTAAGATGTTATATCTTATCTTCCTGTAACTTAAAGCCCCTTTCATCCTTAACTCTGGCCTAAAGCAGGCATTATCTGTTTCCAGGTAAGATTACCAAACATGTACTCTTCTTACTGTGCTGCTAATGACCTTTCTCCCCTCTGAAGCCCCAAGTCACCTTATCTCACCTTAGCTCAGAATGTCATGTATATCTCATGTTCCCTTTCTGTCTCTGAACCTCTCACATATGTGACGTTCTCGTGTGCATAAAACTAAATTTGGTTTTCTCTCATCAATCTATCTCATGTCGATTTGATTATTCAACCAGCCAAAGAACCAAAGGAGGGAAGGGGGAATTTTTCCCTTTCCCTACAAGAGCTCATCCTTCTTTAGTTATTTTCAGACCCATTCTCTTTCTTTATTGAGGGCTAGGGTTTAGAAAGTGTGGTCCCAGAGGACATTGGAAGGAAGAGTCGATGCTGCTGAAGGAGAGAGGATAATCATGAAAGAAAGGTTGGAGACCCTGAAACGTATCTGAGCTTCAAATTGTTGGTGTTTGTCATTATTTCCTGGGGGAAAAAAACAGTTTGTGTCTTGGTTCTTCTGAGACAATAGTGCTTGGTATGAACTTGGTATGAACTTGCTGATACCTCGGTGCATTACAGAATATACTAGAAACTAATGAGGGAGAGGAGAAACGTTCCTCTCCCCTCAGATTCTTCTGATTGGCCTAATAATCATCCAGACAAGAGACAGATTAGCAAGAGAAAAGAACCACATTTAATACATGTGTATGCATGGGAACCCCACATACCTGAGCGAGTCAGAGACCCCACATGCATGAGAGGTGTCAGAAATAGAAAGGGAACTCGGGTGTATAAGACATCCTGAGCTAGGAATGAGATAAAGAGTCTTGGGGGCTTCAAAAGGTTATTGTGAGATGATAGGAAGAGAGGATGCTTAGTAAATATAAATTTGTCCTGCTTTATAGACAGGTCACAAGAAGTTATCTCTGATAATCTCCCATTATGGGCAAGGCTCCTGTCTAAGTTCATATAGGTAGTCAAGGGAGTAGTCAGCTTTAGCCAATCAAACTGCATACCACAGAAGCACATCTTGGGATGACTAGCTCTGAATGCCACACTACCAAACCACATTTTTTCAAAACAGTCTACAAATTGAAGCACTTATGAAAGCACACCGGAGACCCCATATGGAACAGTAGAGCTGCAAGCACCACAATTACGTATTTTGAGTGAGCAAGGTTTTATTATTTAGTATGTGTGTCAGAGGCCTGGATCCCCATAACAGGATATTGCAATTGGGTTATTCCCTTGGGGAAACGGAAATAATCATGTTGTTACTCTTTAACCATGGACAGGCTATGAAATGGCTGAATAGGGTACTCAGAAATCTAATGAACTATGCCATTTCAAGGCAGGACACCGTTATTACGCAGTCATTTTCTGAAGGGTACACAAGGTTACTCACACTCCTGCCTCTTTATTACCTACTCTGCTTAACACCCAGTTGTGTGTGTATGTGTGTGTTTTAACCAGTATCCATACTGAAGACATAACAGCAGAGATTTTTAGTGCAATATAAATGGTTTGAAATAACTGTTCCAGCAATGTCAACACAAATTGCTCACTCCTTACCTCACCGTCACGTCTGTTGTCTTAGTGTACCTGGAGAATTTTGTCATACGTGCCCTGTTTGTGTGAGCCTTTACCAGCTCTCTACATGTCATGCCAAAATGCAACTGGCTTGGATTTTATAGAGGAAAACCTTGCCTGTTTATTGGTACTATACCCACTTTTCTTAAAATTCCTTTATCACTACACTCTGCAATGCTCTTGATTACATGAGAAATTCTAGTTTTTCCTGAGGTAATTTTTTTGTTTCTTTTGCAAAGCATGAGAAACACTATTCAATCATATTTTAAAATGAGTTGATTTTAGTGACAGTGAGAAAAATAAAGATGTGTTTGTGAAATATATGCTAAGAATTTTAAATATATTTATTGCAACGATGTAGTTTAAATAGTTCAGGCTTGGAGCTTCCACATCCTTGGCATTTACAGAGCAATAAAAGCAAAGGGAGCATCTTTTGTTACGATAGGTGGTCTCTTTTGGGGAGAACTTTCAAAGCCCTAAAGGTGAAATGTGTGGCTTGTTATTCATAACAAGCCCCTTTGCTACAACTGGGTTTATGTTAATGAGGTAATTTCTGCAAAACACCTAAGGATGGGGGGCTGGTTGCCAGGGGAACCAACCATGAATAGAGAATTGGAAATTCAATCTTACCTACTGATTTGCTGGGAGGGGAGAGGGGCTAGAGGTTGACTCAATTGCCAATGGCCAATCAGTTAATCAATCATGCCGGTGTAATGAAACCTCCATGAAAACCTGAAAGGGATGGGAGGGTTCTAGATTGGAGGACCAGAACGTTTCCATGTGTCACTGTCCCAGGCCCCAAACTCCATGAGGACAGAGGCTCCTTTGTTTGGGACCTCACCCTATGTAACTCTTCATCTGGCTGTTGAGTGTCATCTTTTAATACCTGGTGAGCAGATGGGTTTTCCTGAATTTTTTGAGCCACTCTAGCAAACTAATGGAGCCTAAGGAGAGGGTCAAGGGGACTTCCAGTTTGTAGCCATTTGGTCAGAAGCCATCTGAAGTGGAGGGCAGTCTTGTAGGACCGGGCTCTTTTTCAGTGGAATCTAATTCTGTCTCCAGGTAGATAGTGTCAGAATTGAGTTGAATTCTTCACACCCTGCTTGTTCCAAGACTTGCTTATTGGTGTGGGAAGTCCACACACACACACACACACACACACACACACACACACACACACACTGTGGTAGAGCAAAAGAATTGAGGACTTTTTGGACTTTATAATGGTTCCCATGGGAGCCAGGACAGTAATGTCAACTGGCATATAATGAAAATGCCCCCAAACCACAGAAACATCAGCCACAACTGCCGTGGATAAGCCCTCATCTGCAGGCGCTGATAAGCATGACGATCCCACCTTGTAAATTCCATATAAGCTGACAGACAGAGCACTGAGCTGAAAATTGACCTTCTGCCCATCGTAGCTGCTGGCTTGGGACGAACATTCAGCTATTCGTGCCATGGTCAATGGAGCTTGCTTTGGAGATGCTAAGGACTTTCGCCCTTCACTCTGTCTCGTAAGACCCTGTGCTTCTCTCTGTGTGTCATGTGTTAACCTGTGTGGGTACCTGATGGGTTTATCAGGGAAGGCTCCAGTCACTAAGCATGGCATTGTGGGAAGACACAGATGTGTTCAAGGGTGTTACTTCATTAGCCACTTTCCTTGCTCAGGAGACACACGCACATGCACACGCACACACACAGTGGAATTGGGTCCAGGAACCTAATTTATTCATGTGGCAATATATTAATTTTCTACAGATGTCTAGGAAAGTAGTTCTGAAAATCAAAACAAAACATTATTGAATGAATGGAAGGAAATGAAGAAGAGTCACAGCTGTCACGGATAAATTTCATTAAAGTGCTTTGTTCATTGAATGACAAGGTCGGTGATGTGACACCCTCTGCTGACCTGTGAGAGAATGCTGTGTCATTACCCTACAGTATTTACTCTTATGGGCCTTTTTTCCATCAGCCATTGTGATGACCGATGACATGTTATGTTTCTTATTCCTAGATTTAAATGAAAATTGATAATTGCAGGAAAGCTTAGAAGTTGAATTAAGACTCTTGCACATCATTCTTATTCTTTACTCTTACTTAAATTCTGTGACATCAAAATGACTTGTAATTCAACCAGTTCTAGCCATGAACATGCTGTCTTAGAATTACACTATATTGTCAACTCTGGATAATCGTAAATGATTTAGGCCAATTTTATTAAACCAATTTTACAGATATAGTAATTAAGTTTAGTAAATAAGATGGACATAATATAGCGCTAGTCTAGAGAAACTAGTTTTTCATTTGTTGGTTTTTCATTTATTGGTTAGACCTAGTTTAGTATGGTTGGGACCCACTGATGTCTTCATAGGATCTAAAAGGCTTTTCTATTTTCACTGCCCAAAAGTACCAAAGGCCTACTTACTAGCCACTTTTATAGGGGAAATTCTGACCCAACAGCTCTTCTGAATAACCCTTGGCTTAGCATTTGAGTCAGCTCTGGGTTTCCTTTTAATGAAAACAGGCCTGAGGTCATTTACACACTTTAAAATTCTTTCTCTAATTCTCTCTTTAAAGCCCCCCAAAGTTAATGATTTCCATTATACAACACTTAAATAGTGAAGCTGGAACTGGAATTTGATTCTAAGCTTATGTAAACATCTCTAAGGTTGGAAATGAATCTTCCAAAAATTGCTATGCCACCAAGTAGGAATAATTTTTTTCTAAACCCTTTGGTTAATTCCTTCGCTAATGGGAGGAATTAATGTTAAGAACTGTGGGAAATTTCATTCTGTTCACAAGCCACAAAAATGTTAACATTTTTATAGTTTACCAGTGCATATTATTTAAAAGTATATACTGTAGGTCTCAAGTTACTGAGAGCATTTACTCAAAGTATTCTGTTGAACAGTATTTCATGTTATAGTCTATCTTCTTCCCCTTTGGCACATTTATATTTGTCATTGAAATAAAAAAGGTGTTAAATTCAGAATTAAAGTAATTCAGTGCTTGGAATATGACCTGGCAAATAGGAAGAGCCCATAAACATTAGCTATTATCAGAATGCTCTGGAGCAACAGTTTCTAGAATGTGATACATGGGTGCCGGAGTGTCCCCCAAATCTTATCAGGAGGTCACCAACACAAAATGTTTTCATAATAATACTAAGATATTGTTTGTCTATTATTTGTTTAACAATTACTAAAAATCATTGTATTCTTTACTATTAGTATCTATACTGATATTATAGTTATTGAATCCTTTACTACCATGCAATCTCGATTTAAAAAAAGTCAATGTCACTTAGAATGATCTTTAAGAGGTTGTAAAAATTAATAATTTTATGAAATTTCAACTCTAATATATGTATTTTTAATATTCTGTGTGATACAAATAGAAGAATACATAAACACTTTTGATACTCCCTGCAGTATGATGGAGTCTTGAGAAAAATCACATGTATAATTGAGTTATGAACTAAACTATACACATTTTTCATGAAATACCATTTTTTTATTGAAAGACCAACTGACAAATTATGGTTATTTAGACTTTAATATTTGGCATTCATTTTCTCAAAAAAATGAATAGAGTGAGCCTGTCACTTGAAGCAAAACAACTAACAGTGGTTGTTGCCAATAACATTTGAAGTTTCAAATAAAAATTAGAATTTAGAAAACATATATGCCACTGTAAGTTCGACAACTTCCAAATACTTAAAGGCTTTTTGATGAGATTGGTAGTAATATTAACAAATGTGATATATCATTTCTATAAATAAATGTGTGAACATTTTAAAGAGCTGTATAGCTCAATGAATCAATATTTTCCAAATGGGAAACTTATTGTGCTACAAAATCATGCATGGGTAAAAGATTTACTTTCATATAAGACAGGCCAATGGATTCAAATATGAAAGAGCACAAAAAGTTTATTAATATTTGGTTTCATATTCCACATTTCAACTTACCTTTAAGAAACTACCACTTGTAAGGTTTGGTTTGGTATCAAAGGTAATTTTTTTTAATCTTATTAAAATATTCTTCTTTTTCTAGTGGCATATCTATGTGAGGATGGATTTTCTTAATCTATTTAAATAGACTGACTAAAGAAACAATACAATCCAACTATCTTCTCTTCAGCCAGACATTAAAATAAATTTGCAACTATGTCCAATAATACCACTCTTCTCACTAAATTCTTTTTGTTTGGAACTCATCATAATGTATAGTTATATTAACATATAATGGATTTACTATTCTTATTTTAAAATGAATATAGAGATAATTATTTTAAATATTCTGTTTTGATGTCAAATCAATAGATATCAATAGCTATAAGCCATATAATCAAAGCTCTCTTGGGTTCTCAATAATTGTTAGGACCATAGAAGATTCCTGAGACCAAAATTTTTAAAACTGCTGGTATAGAATAAATGTATATTGTAGTTCCTTCAAACCATATAATCTCTTCAGCTTAGGTCTCTGGAAGATAAGATAAAGACTATAATTCTGTGCATAAAAAAAACTGGAAAACAGTAACAATACGGTAATCAAACATGATTCTAGAAATTGACTGCTTTGAAAGAAAGAGAAAGGGACAATTTGTTGTGACTAAAGGTATTTACTGATTACTGAGTAAAATGTGTTCAAGAAGTTATTTATGATTTGGTTTCAACTGGAAAGTTGTCAAGCTGCTATTTATTGTTCTTATCAGTCAAGGGAAGGTTACAACCTTCAAAAGTACCCAAGATGATATTCTTACCTTTTAAGTTTGAGATATCAATAGAGAGATAATACATCTCAGTTCAAAAAAAATTTTTTTAATGCGTTTGAGACCATGCCCATTGCTGCTGGCTTCATGATCATTTCTTAGATTTTCTTCTCTGTAGACCAGAGTAGTTTCACTAAAGTCTTTCTTTGTTGCAATTAGTGCCTTTATCTAGTATGGTCTTTGACTTTTTTTTCTACTATGTTTCTAATCTGCTGCCAAATTGTCCTGTCTCTTCTTTTTAAAGTTGTTTCAAGTTGGTTCTTTTCTTTCTTCATCCTCATTGACCTCTAATTCAGATGGCCATCACCTAATAATGCGTGGATGTCTATAGCAGCGTCTTAGCTGATCTCTCTGCTTCCAGACCCACGAAAAGTCTGACTAAAACAGTGATTTGATCTTCCACATCTGAGCATAAAACCCTCCAGAGGCTCACCATTTCCTATAAAATAAAGTTCCTCAGCCCAGCATTCAGGAACATTCAATGCTATTATTTGTCTCTCAGAATATGTATTCAGAACTTCTTTCTCTACAGCTCATTATGAGCCCTTTACTTCAGGTAAGGGGACTTTCCCACGGTCCTGCATAAGACATGCCTTTTATGGAAACTGGCCCTTTACTTTTGTTAGCCTACACACAGGAATGTCCCCTCCCTCTTCTAGTTTCAGGTCCCATTCTCATTCCATGTCAAAAGTTCAAGTCCCAACTTTTCTTTGAAATATACTTTCCCTTTCATATAGTATTGAGTAATCAAAATATCAATAAATTATAATTAGAGTGATTTTCTTTTGCCTCAGATCCTAAAGCTAGGTAATGTGGGTGACTTGGACAAAGAATAATGTACTTTTTTTTTTTTTTAAGAGGGAATGTGATATGAGCAGTAGGCTTTGGAGTTAGAAGACTGATTTCAAACTCTGGTTATGGTTAAAAGAATTTGGATAAGTCATTTCAACTTCTTGTATTTGGTTTTCTCGTGGGTAAAAAGGAAATGATTATAACATTTATCTCACAGGATCATTGTAGGACCAAATAGAAAATATCTCTTGAAATAATTCAGTTCCACAAGAATGTTTATTATTGTTGTTATTGTTGTTTCTATTGCTTTTGTTTCGTGTGTGTATATATTTTTATACTCCCAGTTAGGAGATAAGCTATTGGAAGGGAGGCTGTGAATCATTCTTTACTTTTGAATTTCCCCTTGATAACTAGTATTAATAGAGAATTGAATAAGATTTATGAAGTATATAAAGAAATTTTTATGAAAAGAGAAATTAGGAGGGCTGTGGTAACCCACAAGTAAATTTTTATCTTGTTATGAAAAAACATACAGGGTGTGAGGTTAGCAACATGATTAATGCTGCTTTTATTGAGAGATTGTCTATAGAAATGGAAATAGTCTTACTACTCAAATCTTTTGAACCACAGACATTTAAAATTCCAAGATAAATAATTTATGGCTCATCATGGGAGAATGAGGTCAAAATTCTGCAGGGAAAGAATGAACCAAAAAAGAAGAGGCTTAAGTATGAATCAACATGAAAAATTGAACTATAATAATAAGTAAGTTTAGCTAAATTCTGGGAAAGTAGTTTACCTCTTACACAAAATACCTTACTACAGAAATTAAGCTGAAGTCATTTGTATACTTAAGCTTCTAATGTTCAATCGACTGAAAGGTTGGCAGCTTAAATGGATTATGATTCTATAAGGAAACCAGTTTAATATTAATAAATTTTACTGCTTTCAGAATTAGATTTCTAATAACAAAGTACTGTCTTGAGTTACTACATACTGTAACTAAAGTTAAATTCTGATCCAATGCGAATAGTCAGGGTTCTGAATAGCCTGGTAAGAAAAGAGTCCAGCACCATACATGTGTATGTATGTGGGAAGAGAAGGATAGAGCAAGCAAGCCTCATAAACAGAGGGATCAAATAAATGTGAGGAAACCAGAGGGTGCATGAAAAGACTGATGGTGTACATGTCTCCTTTTTTACTGCCTTTCTCCAAACTTTATACCTGGATCTGCTTGATCCCTATGTGTAGTGCTCGTCTCTGCTTCAGACTCTGGAAGCAAATCAGGAAAAACATAATGAGCTCTATGTCAATAATTTGCCGTCTCAGACTCAAGTAAAATGTGTTAATCGTGTCTCTCTGACTGAGTCTTACCTAGTTCTCACCTTCTGCCTTATATGACCAGAGTCCCTCCTCTGTGTCTTTGTGCTTTGTTCCTAAGCCGGGGCTGATCCAGCATCCTGCTCAGTAACATATTACTTTTCACGCCTTCTCTTAGTCACAAACATGCAACTGATTCTTCTAAGTCTGAGGTCCTTTTTGCCTTACAACACAATATAGGAAAATAAATTACAAGGTTATGAACCACATACATTTAAAAGGCACATAAAATGTTATAATTTTCCCCCCATTGAGGAAAGAATGGACTTTCTGTAATAACAAGAGAAAGAAAATTAAGAAGAATGGTGGACCCTTTTCACTTTTTGGCACTGAAGCACAGAGCCCACAGCACAGCCATCTGCACCCAACCCGTGGAGCAAGCGTAGTCAAACTTTGTGACACCTCCATGGAAGCCACTGCTCTCAGGATCAAGTTCAAAGCTGTTGGTATAGAGGAAGATGTGAGCCATGCTCCACAATGCCTTTGGATAGTCAATTAATTTATTTTAGTCTTCAATTAAGTTTTCTGAAGCGCTTGCTATATGCCAAGCAATGTGCTAACTATTGGGGGATTCATAGATGAATGAGACTGGGTTTTTTCCCTCAAGGAACTCACTGTCTTAGTGGTTGAAGAGAGAAAAAGGAATTGTGGTATTACATTAAAAAAATGATTGAGGTGAAGAGATATGACATTTGGTGTAATTCAGCCGTTCTGAACAGTCACAACAACAAAATTGGGCAATGTCAGTAACAAATGAAATGTATTTTTATTTGAGAGTCTACTTTTTATCTCCTAAAGAGAAACCAGAAAGCTGTAATAAAAGACAAATATAAGGAAAGAATGAGATATATAATAATTAGTTTAAAACACTTATAGTATAGTAAGGGGAAATAAATACATATATTCAGTGCTATAAAAAATTAAAATCAGCACTACAAATTGCAATATGACGTAGCTTGATTAAACTAATGGAATACATGATTGCAGGGGACCCTCATTGGAAAGTGATTGAAAAAGACTTTGAGAGTAGTTTAACCAGAACCTGAAGGTGATAAATTCTTATCCAATAGCTAAATTTAGGCGATGACCTATATTAAGGCACAAGGACAGACATTAGTAAGTGTGATTGAAAGATGACAATTAAATGCAGTTAGCTAAAGCAGAGGGGTCCAATTGCTAATTAATAAAATATGAGTTGAGTGTTGATCTAGGGAATAAAATGGGTGACCTTGAGTAACAGGCTCATATGGAGCCAGGGATTTGTGTGTAAACAGTGGGGCAGATGATAAGAGTCTAGAACTCAGCCATGGATAGACTGGGCAAATTTACAATTCAGCACCTTTTGCTGTAAGTAAGGAACTAGAAGTTGACGTGGAACTAAGGCAGTGTTTTATGGTATGGGTCTTTATAACAATAATCACAATAATTGTTATGGTAATTTACTCGTGTACCCATGACAGACTCCTGTTTCCTGTCTTTGCCTTCATAACTTCTCCTTGTCTTTGCCTGTTGGTTGAAACCAGGTGTCCCATCTTCCTCGACCCAACTCCCTGATCTTGGTAGAGTTTAGACATCCTTACTAAAGGATCCCCTAGTGTAATGTACTAACATCCTCACATAGTCAACTTGATTATATTTGTATTTTTATATTCTGCTACTACGTGAGGTTTTTCAGGGTAAGGAACTGTGTCTTATTCTTCTTTATATCCCAAGTAACTAATATAGTGTCTGGCACAAGGAAGTACTCAGTATATGATTTTCGATTGAGTAAATGAATGAAAGAATGAGTAGATGATAGCTTACTCAAATCCTTTGTGGAATGAGGCAGAACAAATATATAAGATAATGGTAGAGTATATCTAAAACATGCCAGGTGCTTTACTTGCATTATGTCTATTGAGTCTCACAGCAAGTCAGTATGGTAGAGAGTGACATCATCTCTTCTTCAGGATGAATGAACTGCAGTTCAGCATCAATAAAGAGCAGGAAGGTCCCTCACCCAGTGATGGGCAAGGCTGGGAAACAATGCTGGATTCTTCCTACTACAGCACATACCTTATCCAGGTTGCCCAGGATCTCAGCATAGATGGTGTTGAATTCACAGGTATGTGTGCAAGAAGGAAAATTTCCTGCCGGGGAGCAGACAGGTCCTGATTGTTTTGAGCTTTTTTTTTTTTTTTTTGGTTTATTAAGCAATGAGGAACCTTCGAAGTTTTTGAATGATAAGTTAAATATAATACGCTATGATGGAAATGAACTTTGACATAAGCTCACTGGCTTCTCTGTATAGGCTGAATTACAAAGAGAACAGTTAAGAATTTATCACAGTCTTCTCATTGTGGAGTTATGAAAAATTCGATTGGTGGTCTTAGAACTAGAAAAGAAAAAAATGAGGTATGAGACAATGAGTAGGAAAAATATGACAACTTAAAATCTCATTAGATGTGAGATGACAAGAAGAGAGATCGTTCAAATATAACTCTAGGATTTTGAGAGCATTAGGGCATTGAGGTGGCACCTAATTTGAAGAATGTTCTAAATGCTGCTTAAAATTCATTACATTTTTTTTTAGATATTCTAATGTTCACTAAAACATCATGAAAAGGATGAATGCAAATCAGTGCACAATTCATATTTTGGTTTCTCATCTTAGGTGATTTTGAGGGTCATCGTCCTGTCTAAATTTATACGATTCTTAGAAACTGTTTTAGTTTCCTTTCTTTACATGCCCCTGCCTTTCCTTCCTTCCTTCTATTGCAAAAGAATAGCCCTGAAAGTCATCATTATCTGATTGAACAAACATGTTTAGAAACAAGTATATAATGAGAAATCTTTCCCAAGTTGTATACACACGAAGTGCATGTTTTGGTTCACAAGACTTGGAAATGTTTGTGATGTGGCTTTAGCATGCACTGTTCCACACAATCACCTGCTTTTCTTCCTTTCTTTTAAAAAATTGCTTGGGATGAGGCTATTTCTACTGCAGTGTCTCCACAGGAATCATTTGATAAAACTCTTCTGTTTACCTTACTACCGATCGATTCAGTATAGCACATCCCAGAAATAGCTAAGAAACCCTGCTGTCACCCATCATCTAGTTGAGATATGTTGCAATCTTTAAAGTTCATTCTAAGATCTAAATATGGGAAATAGCAGCACACTAGTTTGTGTTCATTATGCCCTAGAATTCATTTTGCCTTATCTTAAAAGGAAATTCAATAAGAATTTGGAAAGCATAATTTTGTAACACAAAGGAACAACATCACAGGAAAACACATCATTCTGTTTTAAATACAGAGTAGGAAAGCCTTGGAATTTGGGATACCAATTTGTCACGTTGTATCTTGAGTTAATGAAGAGGAGTTGCTGAAACCAATAGCAAAAATTAAAAAAAAAAAACGTGACGAGAAAAGGGCTTAAAAGGCTAAACAGAGGGAATTTATTCATTTGAAAATATTTATGGACTATTATTAACATATGCAGGCATCATGTTAGACATTACTTGTACAGCAGAACTCAAAATAGACAGTCCATGCCCTCTCAGAGCTTACGGTCTGGAGCTAAAGGGAATGTGAGAGTTGAATAAATGATTAGAAATTTTAAAAATGGAGAATTGCAGATGAAATGAAAAGAAAAGGAGAAAAGCCTGACTTTGGGCAGAAGAAGTGGGGTGTTAGTCTGTTAAGATCTTTTAGGAGAAAGTAATCTTTAAGTTGAAACTGAAGGTTAAGTAGATGTTAAGGAGGTGTTGAGAAGGAAATGAGACAGGTGTGAAGGTAATTAGTCAACAGGATGATCCACTATTGCAATCGAAAGTCCATTAGCTTTGGGATAAGAGAAACAAATGAGATTTGACTTGAATTGAGATGTTTTGAGACCATGTCAAAGAGAATGGGTATCATCCAAAGGAAGCGAGAAGTGACAAACGAAGAATTGTGTACTGAAGGGATCGTGATCGTGTTGGCTGATGTTGGAAGGGAAAGAAGTGGAAGTAGAGAACGTGTATGTGTATATCTATATGTATCTCATGGAAATTATATCTACTTGCTCTAAACTTGGATGGTGAGGAGATGCTATTTGACAGATTCTGTTAACTGAAGAAAGAGCGAGGGGCAGTTTAGGGTAATGATTTATCACATTATGAAGACTGCTGAAGACTTCCTTCTTGATGACAGTACTCGCTGTGAGACTGCAGACATTCATACTGATAGAAGGTTTAAGTGAGCAAGCCTTCCTTGCCTTTCTGAAAAGGGTTCTAACTCATAGTTCCTAGACTTTTGGATATCAGTGATTAGGAAATCATGCCCCTCAAAAAACAGTAACCTAAATAAAAATTTTAAATGCCATTTTAACACCATAACTTAAGAAAGATATAATCTCACAATAGATAGTAACCCTTCTAATTCCTTTGAAAGAACAGTTAATAACATTTTTGTGCATATGACTTTCTTCATTTTTCTAATTTGTCCACAAAGCTATAACATCTTGTAACATTCACAATGGCCCACAGACTAAATTTTATAAATCTCAGCTCTACCTATCACAGAGACAGGATGAAAACTGCTACTGCCTTTACCTGTGAACCAAATACATCCAAGGTCATTTACGAGTTGAAATATAATTCCACAGCTGCGCTTTGTAGGGTAGACTAGAAAGAGGCTTTCTCTTGCTGAGAAAGCAGCATTAGTTGCTAATTCATTGGAGGACAGCAAATATTTCTCAGACTATTCTTTTGCTTGACGGCTACTAAATTTGTAAATAATACCCCTAGAAGAAACAACATAGTTCTCATGAGTCGTCATGCTTTCACATAAGGATACTCCTCAGAATAGGAACAGAAACTGAAAACCTCCTATTTTAAGACTTCCCTGATTTGTAGTATTTTTCTATAAAAAAATAAAATAGCTGCATATATATTAATTCAGATGGAGAATATTTAGGAAAGATCCAGTGAGCATCTTTAAAAATGTTTGTTTCACATAGTAGAAATTATGTGTTTATTTTTAAAAATAAGAGGGTGAAGAGAAGTAATAAATGATGAGACAATTTTGATGAGTAATGACTTTTTTCCCCACTTTATTCTTAATTATGTTATCTGATGAAAGAGAGCATTGGTAACGGGAAAACGTAATTTTCATCTCTATGTAAAGTAGGCTTGTGAGTTAGTCTTAACCTGCAGAGAATTTAACACTAGTATGCCTCCCACTAGCATAGCAAGAAGAGTTTTTCCAAAATAGACAAATGGGACTGCATTCGACTAAAAAACATGCACAGAAAAAGAAATAATCAATAAAATGAAAAGACAACGTATGGAATGGGAAAAATATTTGCAAATCATATGTGGGATAAGGGGTTAATATTCAAAACATATAAAGAACCCAAGAGCAAAATAATAATAATAACAACAATAATAATCCAATTAAAAATAGGCCCAGGACCTGAGTAGATATTTTTCGAAATAAGATATACAAGTGGCCAACAGGTACATGAAAAACTCCTCAGCATCGCCAGTTATTAGGGAAATGCAAATCAAAACCATGATGAGATGTCACCTCATACCTGTTAGAGTGGCTATCAGCAAAGAGACAAGAGATAACAAATGCCGGTGGGAATATGGGTAACTTTTTCTTTAACCTCTGTGGCTCAATTCATTTATCTGTAACTGGGTGATGAGAAATGGTTATAGGTCTCAGGGAATGGCAATACATCCTTCCCGTTACTTAGACCAAAAACCTAGGAATCATCTTTAATCTCTCTCTTTCTCTCTCATTACCCTATATAATTTGAGGTCAAAGGTTTGTTTTAAATCTGACTCTGATATTTAAACTGGGTAAATCACTACTCTGCGAGAATTAGTGGTTTCCTATCCTTCCTGTGGGATGATAACAATGCAGGCTGGGGCGATGCTGTCGGGACCCCCCAATTCATCCTAGAGGTTACATGCAGCTCCAGAGTATGACTCCCATATACTGGGAAGAACTTCTTTCCTAAACACTTACATCTGCCTCTCAAGAGACACATTTTGTAATTCCAAATCTCTCATTTTCCTAAATTGTTTTTTACAACTTTCAGGTGGAAAAAGTGATTCCAACTAATAAACTGACTTCTTCAGATGTAAATTTATGAAGTAAGCAGCAGTTTGAAGATTAAATCTTGACTCTTAGTAAGATATTATTAAGTATATACTATGTATAAGCCATTAAATTTCTCATTCTAAATGGAATCTCTGAATCATACAGATCATCTCCTCCTCCTGTATGGTCTGGTTTATTCTTGTATTGACTTTTGACAAATTGTTTCAACACACTGTTTTCATCTTTTACATCTTGATGAGCCTCTTCCTCTTCAGGAAGGATATCATACCTTCTCGACACAGTAATCACTTTGGTTTTTTCCCTCCACACATCGCTATCTCTGCTGTCTTCCTGAATACCAGCTTAATCACTTCGTTCCCCTGCTGAGATCCAAGAAACCAACACCCATTTCCAACAATCAACTGTCATAATCAAAACAAAACAGTACAACACAACTAACCACTACCATCTTTGGCACATATGGCATTTCTTATTTACTACAGGAAAATATCTAAACTCCTGTTTATTCAAGAATTTTAAAAGTCTCATGCGCAATGACCATTTCTAAACTTACCTCCTACTGCTCTCCCCATAAATTCTCCTTTTCTCCTGGAATTGCCTTCACATGTCCTCCCAATCATTAATCCCTGCCTTTGCCTTTACTGCTTAAATTATGGTAACGACACACCAAATTTCAATCCTAGTTTCATATCCCAATGTAGATTTCAGATTTAAATCAGTGCTTCTTTATCTCTCTTTCCTTCTTCTGCCACTTCCTGTTCAAGATATTTACAATGGCTTTCCATCATGTGCATCTTTCACAAGTTTCTGTGCTTGTTCTTGGCTGGTTCCTCTCTTTGGAACATTCCCCCTACACTCAGTTTCATTGCTGGTTGGCTTATTCTCACTTTTCAAATCTAACTCGAAATGGGTTCTTGAGAGGCCTTTCCTAGACATTTTAAAAAAGTCATTATCTTGTTTATCTTGTTCCTCGACTCCCCAGTCCACCAGGACAGATGCTCCATGAAAACATGGACCTTGTCTCTCTTCAGTGTCTAACAACATGCTAGGCACATGATAAGGAGGCAAGACTTCTGGGAAATGTCTACGTGGAGCCTTTGATGAAGCTGGATTGTGTTTTTAGGCATTTCCAAAAACCAGTCTTCGCACGGAAGCTACAGAAAAGCTTCTTACTTTGATGGGATGAAGTAACTTGAAAAATGGTCCTATTCATAGTAACATGTGATTCTTAAATTTAATATTTTCCTCCTCAAGTAAATTACAAAATTTTAAAAGGATCTCCTAGCAAAGACATTAAGAAATCATTGTGAATGAGTGATCAAATGAATCAATCATATGTATTAGGTGATTGGATGCTAATTATTATATTTTGTAATATATTAGTGATTAGACATTTATATAACTTACAAAGTGATCACCCCAATAAATCTAGTACATCTGACACTTTACATAGTTATTGAAATATTATTGACTCTATTCCTTATACTATACTTCATATTCCCATGATTATATTGTAACTACCAATTTGTACTTCTTAATTTTTCCCCCTTATTTGCTACATATTATATCCAAAGAGAATGATGTGTGATGGTTGGTGGAGCATTCTAAAATAAATGACCATATGTAACTTAAACTATATATTTATTATAAATATATGAAGGGGTGTTAAAATAGAAATATCTAGAGAATCAAATGGAAGAGAGATTGTTTTTCTAGAACTGTTACAGATAGTAAAATGATCATATCCTCTTTTTTGTTCCTATTTTAGTGATTAATCAAAATATCTGATATTGCAATGTTTTTTTTTAACAGTAGCAAATTATGAGCAAGAGTAAACATAACTGTTTAGGATATTAATCTTTTCTTTTTAAAAAATTTTGTTCTTGGATATATTTATATACATATATACATATATATAATGAAGGAAAAGACCAATTTTTCAAAAGGAAAATGTTGGGCTTGACAATGTATTGAAAAATCAAATAGCAAAAGTACTTTAGAAAATGTTTAGTCATTGATTTTATAATCATAAGTCTGCAAATGCTACTATTATCTCAGTCCTCTAATGAAACCCTTGACTGACATTTCTCAGAGCTCATTCACTTGAGGACTCTGGACAGTCACTTAGCAGTAATTCTTCCTGCTCAGAATTACCTTCTCAACAGCGTTTGGGCTCAGCCTCTCTCGTGATCATCAGTATGTTTAAATTCCAAGAGCACAAGTATTTTTAAAAGCCCATAAAGCTCCTGCAAGTTAGCGTCTGAGCTGTGTAATTGGGCTCGTGCCCATTCTGACAGAATTGCTGAAATTAGACAAGCACTTGCATTACCAAATTTAGTGGCATCTTGAAGAGCAGAAAACAACTTGCTAAATTATTGCTACGTGTAGGTGAAATGAATTAGGACAACTTGGCTTTGTCAAAAATTCCTAAACATGGTTTGTCTGTAGACAGAATTTTCTGTTGTAAACTGTCATATTAATTGTCGACTGACTCTTTCCATTCGTACTGTAAAATTTGTACTTTGTGATAAAATCTAAAGGGACCTGGGTTTAATTTTCTCTTCCACTTTATCTGCAAAAAAAATATATATATTTTTAAGGAATAGTAGTAGCAGTAAGTAGGCAGGGGACAAAACTTTATGGGATGAGCATGGCAGAGGGATGACGTAGCCTGGAGGACAGTTTATTTGGGGTTGAAGCCTTGGATGATTTTAAGAGGGGAAAAGAGCTACTAGAGTGAAGGCCATATGGCTGCATATGTAAATAATAGTAATGCTAGGATATAACTTAATATGTTCACAGTAAAATGAAAAGGAAAATGTTGATTAAAAAATTTTTGAATTTAGAAACCCAAAGATAAATGATGGAATTAGGATGGGTAGGAGGGGCAAGATCGTAACTTGCTGGTGAGGAAGATGCCCAGCCTGGATGTTTAGGGGGTTCTATTTTCTATCAGTGGCTCTGCTGGTAAATGTATAACAGTCAGGGTATTGGCTGACTTGGAACAAAGCTGAAAACATTATCAAACAAAACTTGCTACAAGAGGTAGTATGATATACTGGAAAAATTGTAGGCTTTGGAGTCAGACAGGCTTCAATTGAAATCCTGGTTTTACTACCGTTTTGTGTGCTTATGTAATATTAGAATTCTGAATAAAGATGATAATGCCTACTTTCATGAATATAGTGGTTAATGATACTGCAAATGTAGTGATAATAAAGTACTTGGTTCTATAGAGAGTAACAATGATCTTACTAGTACTTTATTTGTTATAATGTTCTCTTAATATATTTTTAAAAACATGGAGGAGGAAAAAAATTAATAAAGTAGTAATAATCTGCCTCACATGTTTAGTTAAAAAAGAAGAATTAAGAGAAAGTTATTGCTTCTGCTTTTCAGGTCAAAATATT
Organism: Macroglossus sobrinus; assembly: GCA_004027375.1. NCBI lineage: Eukaryota > Metazoa > Chordata > Mammalia > Chiroptera > Pteropodidae > Macroglossus > Macroglossus sobrinus. The sequence continues at coordinate 293,913 of PVKZ01000098.1, read as the reverse complement.
AATGCAACTGTATGGATACAGTAAATGTACATTGCAAGTACAAGTGATGGCTATTAGTAGATATTTAGCTATTAAAATATAGTTCTTATTGTTTGTAGATACTATCTCTCTAGATCTGTGTTTTCATCATGATATCTAATAATTAAATTCATTATAAATATATTTTAATTAGAGTCCATTTCACCCTCTTCCTGAATAGCTTCATATTTCCAGAAATTTTACTAATGTGTGTAGAGGTGAAAAAAACATATTTTCTCCTCTTTAGTAATTATGAAAATGGCAGTGGCAAGAAGAATGCTATCTGGGTGTCAGGATTAAGGAATCATTGAACCCAGTATCATGGATAACAAATTCAAACAGCATCCCTTGAGCTTCTAATGTGTTTTGGACTTGAATGGTGTGCGGGGAGGGTTGGCTAAAATGAAGAAGGCATGTGTCCTGCCACCATGGAGCATAAAATATTTTTTCTTGTACGGCAAGTATAATACAAATTAGTCAGTGCTTTAATGGATATGCTGGAAAGGGAGTGGCAGAGAAATTCCCCACACAAAGTATTAATTGCGTTAATTCTTGCAGGATGAGTAGGATTATTCCAGTGGAATTTAAGAGAAATGAGACTATCTCATTTCTCTCATAGACTATCTCAAGGAGATAGTCTCTATGTTGAAAAAAAGATGAGGGTCAATTAGCTGGATGCCAAAAAAGTTCATAGGCGAGAATTAATTTTCTTTGATTCAGATGTCGTAACTAACTTGATTTAGTTAATATATAAAGAGAGGAATGACTCATATTGACGATGTTCACAGATAGATAAATAGTAATAACTTATTATTTTACTATAAATATATAAATATAGTAAATTTATGGACCAGAATACTCAAGCATAGTAGCGGACAAGAGGGACTGATTATAAGCTAAATGGTTAATTGGTGGCTTTTTTCGTCTGCAATCTATTAGATTTCCCTATTCAATTCTCTTAGCACCCTAAGAGAATGCTGATTAGCATGCTGGCTAGTCATTCTCATTAGACGTATGGATTTAATTCTCAAATAGTATCTCATTCCTCATGTCCAAGTTCATGGGAGACAAATCACTTTCGTGCAGTTAAATTACAGGAAAGTTGAAGTGAAAGTCGTAAAAAAGAAAACAGAAAGCAACTGCATATAAAAGAATAAAAACCAATCATAGAAACATCAGGTTTTTCTTTTCTGCTTTTGAGCCATGGGGACATCCTTGCTCATTAATTTGGCCAGTTTTAAGACTCTTCTTTTTGTTTACTTGTCCAATGCTAAAATTAGCTTATTATTCTCAGTCTAAAATTCTAAGATGTTGATAGTTAATAGCAAATGGTGTGAAACTCATTGACTGGCAATAATGCAAAAGATCAAATTTCATTTAAAGAGACAACTGCAATATTGCTCGGTTTCAGCTGGGTTCCACGTGTATTCCTTACCCTAACTCATCTTCACTGATGGATAAGCCCAGGAAGAGGAGTCTTCAGATCTAATTGGTCCTACCACCTGAGGCAGGCTGTGAGGGCAGGGTCTCTCTTATCCAAGGTGTAGGCAGAGGTTCTTGGAGCCAGTAGGCCAATGCTGAAAATATTTTTTGGGAGAAATGAACAAAGCGAAGATAGTAAATCTGAAGTCATGCCGTCCCTCTATGGGTCTGTGTGGACAATGAGATCATAGGCAGGGAGACAAAATGAGTGTGGGCATGGAGGCTTCCCCATAGAAGCACAGAATGGGGAAATGGGAGCTGGTCTACATCAGTTACAGAGAGGGAGAGGGATGCTCGCAGAAGCTTTTATTCAGTTCACTCTAAGCGTGGAGGTAAGTCCGCCTGATTTAGTAAGGTTGGAAAGAAACAAACTTCTCCCCATAAGTTTTGACCTTCGCCATGACACTCTAAAATATTCTTTAAGAGCATTTAATCAAAATTTTTTCTTATCTTTGACACATGACACACTATTGGATATCTTTAAATACTGAGAGCACAACCTTTTGCTGTCAAACTGATGACAGCACAGAAGCTGCTTTCCAAGGGAGCCCTGAAAAACATCTCCTTTCTTTCACTAACTGTACCTGGAGGAAAAGGTGAAAAATAGCCGAGTACTCTCTGCTTCTCTATTTCGTACACCACCTTTTAAAAAATTCAAGGTCTTCTTTGGGAAGAGAAAGACCTTTATATCCATAAGACTACCGACCTTTCTTAAAAAGGAGAGACTTAAATATATCAGGTTGAATTTATGGGAGAAAAATAAAAATAAAAACGATTTGAGTCTTAGGCTACAAAAAGCAGATAATCCAGAAGGTTTAATGATGGGGTCTGCAGAAATTATATTCTCTGAACTTATTGTAAGAAAGCTAGGAAAGTATGCTCAGTATTTGATTAAAGGGAAAAATAGAAAATGCTGTGTTTGAAAACAAGATATACTAAACGAATCAATCGTTAAAGACACAAATCCATTCCTGTGAAATTTAGATAAATTTAAACAATACACCTTCTTTATTACAGTGCTTTCAGGTATTCAAATTTACATTGCAAATTTGTAATTAAACCTAATTTGAATTTCTCCCTTAAATTTCAACACATGTAGTACAGTCTTTGGTATGCCTTTAATCTAAACTTTACAAACAAACGGTTATCAACTCAGGTGTTCTAAGTTTGGACAAGTACTATTTGAACAGATATGATTTTTTAAAGTGGTCTGTTGTTCACTTGAAAAAATGTCCTCATTGTATATTTGGGTTTGTTATAAACTTTGCCTTTCAAAAGAATGCAAAAATTCTCTAGTTAATCATCTTTTCTATTTAGTTCTTATTTGGGGGGAAAAAGAGGAAGCAGTAATTACTTAAGGACAAGAAGTGCTTCTAGGCACCCCACACACATACACACACACACACACACACACACACACCAGCATCCTTGTAATTTGGGACCGGTTAACTCACATATTATTTAAACATGTTTTCTGACTCTGAATTCTTGGTTCTGGTAAGTAAACATTTACATTTAGGATATTAGCTTCTGCAAGAACAATGCTTTCCCTCTCTTCCTCTTTAATTCCACCTTAAAACATCTGTTAAGACGAAAGGAAACCAGCCCACATTTTAGCCCCTCCTACCAAGGATAAGACTTAAACTTCTCTGTGGTCCCTGGCTGAAAAGGGAGCCTGACCGAAAGCATAAAGGAACCCGAAGAAGCTCATGTAACTCTGGGAACTGTAAGCTATATATTTACTTTCCCCCCTCCACCCCCATCAACTTCTATCTTCAGCCTTCCTTAGCTTTTAGTTTGAATCTTACTTGGGAGGAAGAAGGGACAGAGGGAAACCTCGTGTTCACTGCTTTCACTAAGCTGCACGTCCTCTGCTTTTTGAGATGAGACACGGCTCAGGGAGCTTAATGTTCTAACAAACGCCAGTTTTGATTTCTGGGATCTAAATGCACTGCGGAGTCGAACGATAAAGTGTTTCCTTCACTTAGAGACGAGAAAGAAAACCAAAATTCAAAAAGTCAGTGAGGTGGCGCTTGTTGGGGCTCCATGTGATGCCACCCCGTGGCTGCAGATCCCCTGACTGGAGCAGCGTGCTTTGACAGCCCTAATGCTCTTTAACGACGTATTTATGGTATTTATGGATTCATTCAAGATTTCATTAAAAATTAGTCATTTCGGTTCCTTAAGCAAAGCATTCCTGGGTATTCAGTGTGTTGCAATGCTATGAGAAAGGAAGATAATATTGAAAAGTTAATTGTAAAATGATTGGTATTCTGATACCCTCCCCATCTAAGTTATTGGACCTGCCAGAAAAACAGAGATCAGAGCGAGATACTAGAAGATTTGATCAAAGAATGAAGTTAAGTTTTGAGTGTGAATACTATTTTACTAATTTTGTTTTCAAAGCAGCAGTAAAAAAGGCATGAAATTTGAAATAATAGAAGCTTAACAGATCTACATCTGCTACAGCTTATAATCATTTGAGTCTTAAATATAATGCTTTTCACCTCAAGAACTAGAACAAGAAATGCTCTTCACACTGGCTGATGACGTAAGCATTTATTCAGCGAAGGCAGATGGAGCGTACATTTGGATGGGTGTCAATTCTAAGTTATATTTGCATATTTAACCCTTTCAAGGAGAATTTGTGCTTGTTTTGTTTCTGTTTGTTGCATAGGTGTGAAATTGTAGCCCAAAAGATATTTGCAGGGAGTAGTGGTGAAACAAACCCTGTTAAGAGTTTGTAAGTTATATTCCAGATATCCTTAGACCTTGCTAGTCTAGTTTGATGTTGAGATAAGAAACAGTTATTTGCTTCTTTCATTGAGGGGTGGAAGAGTTAAATGTTAAATGAAGCAATAATTGTGAAATGCATAGAGACGTGTTTGATCTGCATATGCTCACAGCAACTTTACAAACTTCCTGTAAGGGAAGCACATTTTATGGGACAAGAAACTTGGACCCTGATGAAGTTCATAACATAGAGATAATTTGGCTGTCTTTAACTCATCAGTATCATTCTTAGTGTCACTGCTTAGAGAGCGAAGTCATAAAAACAAATTATTTACATATTTGAAATATGTTCCAAGATTAAAAAAAGAGGAAGACAGAATTAGCTGTGGTTCCTTTTCCTCTTATATGTTCTTTATTTAACATCAGTTTTTCCTCCTCTTGCTTGCAAACCTTATAGCTTTAGTTATTTTCAATTTTTTTTTTTTTAAAAATACAGACTCTTTTATAAGTCTTATGAAAGCTATGGACCCTTCCCTAGAATAATGCACCGATGCTCCTCCAACATACACAAATCTAAAAAGAGTTTTAGGAAGTTCATAATCTCCCTCCCCGCCAAAAAAATAATTCATGTCACATGAAAACACAGTATTTCTTAGAATTTTGGAGTTTCCTAACATCAAATTAGCAAATTATTTTAATTATTAGTAAGGAACTGCCCAGCAGTGAATATCGTAGCGCCCATATTGTCACTTATTCATTAGTGTTCTGAACTCTAAGCAATTCGATGTAGTGGAAAAAACTACTTTCCTAGAAATCAGGTGACCTAGATTCCGGACTCAACCCCAATAATAAGATTTATAATATTAAGCTTACCATTTTTTTGGTAATGTCTGAGATATATATATTTTTTTATTACTGAATGCAATAAGTGAAACAATAGGAAAATAAGATGCAAGTTATTTTCAACTGGATTGGGGGATGTCTATAATCTCTGATTTTATTCTAAAATTCCTAATGCTATATAATGTTCTCATGTGTTACAAAGATAACTTATACTCACTGTTTAAATTTAGTTAAATATAGAGCATTGCAAAGAAGAGAAGGAAAAAATTATCTATAGTCCCTCCAGGGGTAACTACTTTTAAAATGTCATTCATTTCTTCAGTCCACGAATATTTATTGAGTAACTAGCATGCATCAGCTCAGAGACAGGAATTTACGTATAGACATTTGTTAACACTTCTGGACATTTTTCTGTACATGCACGCACTCCCATGTAGATATTACAAAATTGCAATCACACTTATTAAAAGATAAACTGAGGCATATTAAAAATTTCAAGAATTTATTTGAGCAAAACTCCATTGGAAGGAGGCAGTGTCAAACCAGAAGTGGTTAGGAGTGCTTCACAGACAGGATCTCAGGAGAGAGACTTTTATAGAGAAGGGGGGGCAAAGTAAGGAAATTATTGATTGGCTATAGCTTAAAGCTTACTTGGCGGTGATTAGCTGTCCTTAAGTTTCACTTTGTAACTTTGAGTCATTTATAGGCTTAGGTTTTATTTGCTTATGAAGGCCGCCATGGCGTTAGAGTCACCTTAGTCTTATGACCTTTATGTTTAATTAATGTACTGTTCATGCTGTTTTAAACATGCTTCCTCCCCAATCGTGAAATCTCCTGTTAAAATATGGTAGTTTTGTACTAGTACATTATTTCATATTCATTTATACCTTAAATACTATTGAATCCCTTAGGTGTGTTGGGCACTGTACCCGTAATGACAATCTATCCATGAGCAAGATAGTATGGTTACATGATGATTCCTTATAAAGATTTTGTAAGAAAATTAATGTCCATATTTGTCAAGAACCAACTTACAAATAATGAATTCAAATTTTAATCAGTTCATCATCTCCTCCGTGATGATTTGGGCGATGACAGTTGGGAAAACCAGAAGGTTGGTTCTTGAGCTCTTTTCGACGGAGGTAGTAAATGGAACAGATAGGGTCTTGGTCTTTTGATAACATTACCTGCCTGAGAGAAAGAGATGTGCCAGATTTGGCTATTCTTGCTACGTGATTATATTTTTTACTTCTCTATGATTCTTACTCCACCTTGATAGCATTCTTTGAAAACACAGTTTCTCTCTCCTGTATACAAATAGAAAATAAGTTTAAATGATTTGTGCTTGGCATAAGCAGATTTGTAATGCCACATTACTAGCCAAATCATTTATTTAATGAATTCAAATGACTTTAGAGAAACTCAGCAAACACCTGTAAAGTGATCCTTACTAGAGTTTAACAACCTCTGGATTAGAGACCATAGGCTGATAGGCCCTTTTTAGCACACGCGGTTGTGAATCCAGAGGTCTCCTTTCCTTAATCTTTCTCCTCATTTGCTTGACTTCTGGAGTCTGCAGGGAAATTTAGGTATATTAAGTAATAGGATGTTTTGAATCAGAAAACAAACGTCCATAATATATGTAATTTCAGCATTCTCTACTACAGAAAGCTCATGTATTTATAACAGTCAACTTATGCTTGCTTAGTTTTTCATTTTGTAATGACTTAATTTACAACCTGATTTCTGAGTATCTAGTTTGAAAAAATATCAGAGGGCCAGCGATATCTTACATTTGCATAGCGTTTTGTGGATCATTGCTTAAGAACTTCATTTCCACAATAACCTTATAAGTTAGGAGAGCAGGTCGTCACATTTTACAGATATGAAAAGAGAAACGTTGAGCCATCAAATGGCTTGTTTAATGTCGAAGTCTTATGGTTTCCATTTTGATGCATTTTGTAAGTTTTAATTGATGGATTTGATTTATATTTTCAGTTTTGATAAATGCTATTATTTAAAGCTGTGAACCACTTCCGATTTGTGTTAATATCAGAAAATTTATGAGGGATAATCCAGAAAGTCCCAACACATGTTTCCATATTAACTCAATTGTTCTGCTGTTTTAATGGACTACTGATTGACCTAACAGAGGAAGCTGCAGAAACATTTAAGAATGATTGAAAAAGTAATGTATGATTTAGAATTTCCTATTTTGGACTTACTTAGCATTTCATATAGAGATATGCTACTTTAAGAAGATAAAGTATATGATGTGTTATCTAAAAATACAAAATACACATTATGACTTGTATTAAAAGTACTAATTTTACCAAAGATTTTCCTTCCATTTGGCAATAGAGCATTATATTAGAATATTCTAAAACTAACCCGCAGAGCTTATGGCTCTTTTGGGCTCTTCTTGACCCTGGCAGTTGGCATAAAGCATTTGTATCAAATTGTTTACTCTGCACTTGCATTAGTCATTTATAGAAAAAAAATTGTTATTGTTTTAACTTTTCACACAAACCAGTAGTTCATGGTAGACCAGACACTCCTCCTTTTCAGGGGTAAACACTTCTATTGGTTGTAAAATGCTTTATTATACATATGTTAACTTCGTAATAAATGATACATAGCAGATCAAGTTTGATTGCTGGATGCAACTCTGCCACAAGAAACGTTTGGTCAGCAAATGGCTTCTGAATTTCACTCAGTAAATTGACACACTTCCTATTTGCCCCACACTCTAATGCCCACAGCTTTAACAAGATAAGCGAGTTGAGCGCAGTAGATAGGCAACAAGCTGGGTTATTAAGGAAGTACTCTTGCTGAATTCTTGGATCTCCCACGACAGACAAATGGTGTCTAAATTTTCTTCAGGGTCTCATTTTTTAAATAAAAGTGTCATCTATTTTGTGGAGCTTTTTACATGTAGTATTTGACATAATATTATGAAAGTATTGAGAAAGTAATCTAGAGCAATTATGTAAGGATTTATAGAAAACATGGAGAAAAGTGAGACTCATTCAGTGTCTGTAGAAATTCTTACTATCTAGATTGACAAATTGGCTTGGGAGGTCAATACCTTATGAGCGAGCTATTTTCACAATGAAAAGAACACTTGTATAGATTATAATCTTCCATGAGGAAAATAACTTCTAGATACTATTTTATGAATATATATAGTATAACTAGAAAAATAGTAAGAAAGATGTATCTTTTTAATACTTAGAAAAAAACAGGTATTAGAAATTTAGATAGTTCTTTTCACTTAAGAGTTTTACCTATTGGGTCAAAAAATGCAGTTGCTAATGTCAACCAGGAATTGTTGATCACTGGGCTGTGTCCATTTGTTCCTTCACCAATATGTCAGGTTTTAACTAATACTGACTACATGCTAGGCACTTTGCTACATGTAGGGCATACTTGGGTGAATAAAGCAGGTACGGTGAATTTCCTCTTGGAGAAGAGAGGCAATAATTAAGCAAACAATAAACAGATTTTAAATGAAGCAGGACTTCAGTAGGAGAGAATAACCTGAGGACAGGAAGGATGGTAAAATTTACGCCTAGAAGTGAGGGATGAGAAGCCCTGCGTGGGAGGTACGTGGAGTGAGAATGACGTGGCTTCAGATGGGGGCCCTGGGCAGAGAGCAGCATTTGTAAATAAGCCTGCAAAGAAGCCGCCAAGAAAGTAGACGGAAAACTGGGGGTTAGGGCAACGTGCTAAGAGCAAAGGAGGGAAAGCAGTCCCAGAGAAACAGGGGATAGAAAAATGGATAGAAAAGAGGATACAAAACAGAAGAGAGAAAAAGAGGATAGAAAAGTGACAACTCCGTTTGGAAATTTGGAGGCCAGTGATCTTAAGAGCAGTTTCAGTGACAGGACAGAGGGAGAAGGAAGTGGAAGTGAGATGGCAAGTGGACGGAAGTGAGAACTCTGAGAACGGACACAGAATGAGCGAAGTGCCTTTTAGAGAAACCTGTCAGGGAAACACAACATAAAAATAGAGACGCAGAGGGAAAAGGAATATGGCATCGAGGGAGACTAACGGATTTGCCAATCGGATTATGCGGTAGCAAGTAAAGTTGGGTGATTCTGAAAAGAGAGGTATGGCATCACAGAGTGAAGCACTGGAGGAGGGTGGGAGTTTGTATCCAGAGAGACACGTGTGGGGCCAGGTCTTGTAATGGGAGGAGGAACTGGGCCTCCTTCGTGTACAGGCAGAGAAGTCTGCAGATTTGGTGGTGGGATGATGAGAAACTTCCTTCTGGTGCCTTCTGTTTTTTTAGTGAAGGGAGATGAGCTCATAATCTAACAGGGGGGTGGGGTGAGAGACATGAGGGAAGGAAGCAAGTCATTTCCTAGAGTGGGAATGCCAGTGCACTAGAGAAAGGCATAGGCATGCAGTGTTGAAAGCCTCTTTGAGTTTTGAGAAAGTGCACCCAGAAGGAATCAGGGCGCCAGCTTATGTGGTTTTTCTCCAGCTAGGTTAATGCCGGGAGATCACGCAGAGAAGCTAGGATAGCTGAGTTCTTTAAGAGTGGAATTTATAAAGAAAGAGGGAAAATCTAGAAATCCTAAAAATGAACGACCAATACACTAAGCAAAAACACAAAACAACAACAACAACAACAACAAACAAAACATAAATGCATAAAACAAAAACGCATAGACATTCATGAGCGTGTGGAATACAGATCCTTCTATCTAAGATAATCATTAACTAGTAGGAAACTGCACCGGACTGGCTTAGGTTCCAGCAGTTAGTCTGCAGGAACTGAGTCCTCGTTCCTTCCAAACTCTGGCTGGAGTCCTTACTTACCCAGCCATTTGCGGGTAGGCCCGGTTCGGTTCTGTACTTTGGTGACTCTCAGTGCCTTTACCTGTTCCAGGAGCCATCATGTTGGGCTCCTTTTTCTTCAAGTCCTAGTTGCTAGATTTATTGTTGTTGTCATTTTAATGTCTGATTGTTTAACAGTGCCACACCTGCCTTCACTGGATGCCTGGCTAAGTTGTGTCTGGTTGGCATTGCTTAGCTCTTGCATACTTTCCTGGATTCCTGAGGGCATATTATCCCTCAAGATAATGCTCTATACAATTTGAACAATTGCAGATGGCGAAAACATTTAGCAATGATCGATCAAGAAAAAAGAGGGAGTTTCTCTTATAGTTCTGCTGTCAGGGTGTCTTTTCTTCAACCTAACATAAATCCCTCATTTTGCAACTGAAAGTCATTTCCTTCTCTTTCCCAATCCTTAACACTTTAGAATAAGGCTGGTGTTAAAAAACAAAATTCAGCTGAATAATTTGAATATCTAATTGGCTTTATTCAATGATTCATGAATTGGGTAGGATCCCATCTCATGAATAGAAAGGAGCTCCAAGGCACTGTAAAAAATGGAAGGCTTTTATAGGCAGAAGGGGTGAAAAAATGCAGTTTCTAACAGAGAGGATTATTTCAGACAAAGTCATCTTTCTTTGGGAGAAAGGGTAACGGTCTATCATGCAAGTTACCTCACTTATGTTGATCAGGTAATTCTACATTGGCTACTTAAAGGTTACATTCCTGGGAGAGGTTGAAATTGCAATTAAGTCTTGATCAGCTGATGTGGGGCTTAGCACCAGCGACTCCATTTTGGACCTGTTGTCTCTTTTTTAACATTGGTTAACATAATTAAAATGATGTGTTTTTAAGAACTAAAATAATATTGTTGAAATATTGACTCGTATTTCCTCCAAGTTTAAAAGAATCCATGTTTTTTAAAAAATGTATTAGCTGTTTATCATAAATCTTTTTAGCATTAAGCTGCTTTAGTTTTATACTGATGATGGGCAGGAGCCTCCGCGAATGGATGTAGTGAGTCTGTGTGGGTTGAGCTGGGCAGCGTGGTGAGAAGGGGAAGCTCTTTGTGGTGAGAGGCACTGGAGTTTGCTACTGGCTCGCTTGTTTCCCAGATACACTGCCTGGCTCCCAGAAGGTTCTTCTCTGCCCCTCCTTCCCTCCTATCTTGATGAAACATGTCGTGAATTGGAAAGTCTTTCTGCACTTTATTTCTGGCTCTTCCCATATTTGTCAGGCTATGAGTTAGACATAGTTATCTAACTTCTTCCTGTTTAAAATGAGAGGGACATCTGCCAAATTAAGGAGAGAGTATAACATTGCTTTTATTACTTTCGTCTTTTCGTAAAACACACCGAGGCATTACATCTCACCAGCAGAAGCTCCACTGAAACACTCGTAAGCTTTTATTGATGTCCTGGACACTGTTCTCCAGCTTGCTGACCCAAGGTAGAGGAAATGTAAATTTCATTTTTTGGAGCAAGTGATAGTGTTTCCAGTTCATTTCAACCTGTTTATTATATGTAATACCTAAATATTTGTGCTTATGTGTTCAACATGGTGCTAGCAAAGGTCGATATACAAAAAAGACTCCTAGCTTTTTTATCATTTTATCTTTTTTTGTGCTGTAAGTTTTTCTGTCTTCAAAATTTTACATTGAACTTGAGAACTATATGGGTGCACTCTATAGAAACAGAGGGTACACCATGTTGCAAAGCTCCAAAGCACACAGAAGGGGCCATTTAAAGAGTTGCCTACACTGCAGGGACCTCATGTGTTTTGACAGAATTAGTTTCCTCTGTAATCCAGTGTTTTATTTCATGAATTTTATAATGTCATACTGTCTCTAGGGGTCCCGGGGCTTCAACCAGACGGCCAAAGTGGTCCATGGTACAAGAAAGATGAAAAACTCCTGAGGATACATCTTTGAAATGTATACTTTCTATTTACAGAGCTCTTATCCTGCAAAAGGCTGGGTTTCCTCTTCCTCATTTGAGAAGTGAACTATCACTCACGCTATGGGAAAGCCCATGTCAAAACTTCTTACAGCCTGACAACTGGACTATTTTCTGCTTCCCATTCTAGGCCTTGTAAAATGCAAGGCTAGTGTTCAGTGGTTTGACTTCACAGTGACACCTGAGATGGGTGGGTATACAGCTCTGCTGATCTTCCACCAATCTGGCTATATTTTCTGTCCATTTTTTTTTCCCCTTCAAGATCGTAGTCAACATTCCTACTTTAACTACAAGATCAACCTCGCACTCATGAAACATGAAAACCAGTATGACTGTTTTCCTGGGGATTTTCCCTGGCCTGTTTATGCTAGAAAAAAATAAATGGCTTTCCCTGCTGTGGCAATCTTGAGTAAGTCAGGAAAAAAGGCAACAATTAAGGAAGGAGTGGAACCTTCATCAAAACACAAATGCTCCCCAGGGGAGCATATTTGCAAACTGTCTGGTGTGGAGAGTGGAAGCTGTAGAGTAAATGCATTTCTCAGAGCACAATTCTTCCCTAGCATTTGTGTCACATTGTTAGGTATATTTCAAAAGTGTTAATGCTGAGTGCTTCGCGATTATCAGTTTCTTATAAGTAGAAAGTAGAAGATTATTCTATGTTTATTGAAAATGAACATAATATAGTTAACACTTGTCAATGAGATAATGTTCCATAATGGTCTGTGTGAGAAGAGGAATTTTTAAACAATCCATCTAGTATTTGTAAGTAAACATCTTAAAACTATTATTCAAACCGTGAAAAGCATAAAAGATGAAAATGACTCTTTTTAAGCTTCCTTTGACAAATCATAGAGACAAATTTCATTAATTATATTCCTCAAATTTATATCTTGAGCCTACCAACACAATAATTTGGCAACTTGAAAGTTTGGTCCAACTAGAATGTACCCATAGGTCCTTTTAAAATTTTGTCTATATTTCCTTTTTGGCCTGAGTATGTGGGAAGGGAGGGGCTGGGTTGTAGGGGAGAGGAGAGGATGCTGGTGGAGTGTAAGGAAAGGGTACCTGGTTGAAGGTGATGAGATGTGTTCAGCTGTTTCCCTAAATGGGTGAATTTGGATAAATTTGTTTATATCTTGAGGTCTCAGCTTACACATTTGCACATTGAAGTTCTATCTAGGTGGTGATTATGAAGATTTTTCTCCTAATTCCAAAATTTTGTGACCTAAAATATAGCCAGAATGGCAGCTTATGTTTGGCCATCAAGAGATGAAACAATAGACAATAACAGCAAATTGGAGGGTCAGAAATAGAAAACTGGAAAACTGGCTTAGGGGTGAGGAGACATTCTTGTTTCACTGAGAATGCAACTGAGATGGGTTTCCTAGCCCTTAAAATAGATTCACCCAGATTAGTACTTGGCATTTGGATAGTAGTAAAAGAAACTATGTTATGTATTGTCTCACTTCTATAGAATGTGTATGTGTATTTTGCAGGCTAGGTAGGCACTTTTTAAATAACCAGAGGAGGGAGGGTGGCCCATTTAAGGATGTCATTTACTCTCCTCTCTCTCTCTCTCATTCTCTCTCTCTCTCTCTCTCTCTCTCTCTCTCTCTCTCTCTCTCTTCCAGTCACCTCCACACTCCTAGTTGAGGTGCACATCAGATCACATCTGGGCCTCTCTGTCCCTCTCTTCTCAAGCACCACTTTCTCCTTCAACAACCCTAGGCTTCTTTGTTTAACTGCTGTGTTTATAGTATTGATGTGTTAGAGACTGAATGTGCCCCACCCCCCAAATCACATGTCGAAGCCCTAACTCCATCCCCCCACTCCAGTGACTGCATTTGGAGAAAGAGCCTTAAAAGAGGTGGTAGAGTTACGATGAGGCCCTTATGGTGGGCCCTGATCCAACCTGCCTGGTGTCCTTAGAAGAAGAGGAAGTCTGGATTTACAAAGAGAGCAGTGTTGTGCTGGCACAGAGAAAGCCCTTGTGGGGGACACAGGCAGAAGGTGGCCATCCGTAAACCGATGAAAGAGGCCTCAAAAGAAACCAAACCTACCGACACTTTGATACGAAGACTTCCAGTCCCTAGAACTGTGAGAAAATCAGTTTCTGTGGTTTAAGGCACCTAGTCTGGTGTTTTATTATGATAGCCCTAGCAAACTAATACAAAGCATCACTTCCATGATGCCAGCTGTCTGCTAAGACTCTCTAGTAATGCTATTGTTTATTGTATAATGTCCTATCCTTTAGGGCCGTTTATAGAGTGGCAGAAGGATATAGAAGGAAAGAATTTGGTATGAGTCTGAGCGTCGGGATCCTAGGGCCAGCTCAGCCCCTGTTGGTGCGGGGGAATGACCAGGGGAAAGTTTCTTGGTCTTTCTGGGGGATAGTATCCCCTTGTAGAGTGTGAGTAAAGGACAGACTGCCTCTCAGTCTGGGCTGTTAGCTAGATAGATCACTTGACCTTTCTAAAGAGCAGGCTTTTTATCTCTAAAATAGCTATATTAATTTCACTTCTGTTAGGAAGGTGAAATGAGCTATCTATAAATCACTTAGGACAGTACCTGGCACCTGGGAAATGTTCAGTAAATGTGAACTTCTAAAATTAAGTCAGAAAATTAGCAACTGCTAAGATATCTTCGAGTTTGTCATTCTAGGTTCTATAAATAGGCTCTACTTCCTCTCCATTCTTTCTCAACACAAAACCTCATCTATGGTCTGCCAGGTCTCCCCATTATACCCTAGAATTCCCGTTTGTTTATTCATCCTTCAGTCAACAGTCAGTGAGTGATCATTTCAGGGCCACACAGGAATACAGGAAGAAAGGGGCAGAACTTCCCTCGTGTTTCTTACAGCGGGAGGAGACATAGTCTCCGTATGATGGTGGTATATAGTATATAACATTGTGGTAAGAGATGTCAAGGAGAAATACAAGGATGTTAACCTAGGAGAAAGATTAAGAGGTGGTTTACTTCAGAGAGTGAGTTTACGGGGAACCCTGGAGGACCAGGGGAGCTGATCCTGTGGAGAAGGTGTGGGGGAGGGGCCAGCACAGGTGGAGCCAGCGGTGGGAGGGATGGAGCCTGAGGTAGGGTGGAGCCTGCGGTGGGACAGAGCCTCTCTGAGGTGGCTGCAGCGTCCTGTTCATTGCCTTTCCTAGAGGAAATGTTTCCATTTCCCCTTTCTATACACTTAGGCCCACTCATATTTTCAAATATTATCTTAGTTATTTACCTTTTAAATCAAACCTTTTCTATTTTAAACCATCTGAATCTTTCCCTTTTCTAAAACTCTGGTAGCTATTCTTTATGCACCTGTCTGTTTAAATAATGAATGTTCAGTAACACAATTTGAGAGATAAAGAAGCAATGTCAGAAACCGGGGAGTAAAAATGAAGCAGGAAAACTCAGGTCGCCAGGAGCCGCGTGGACACCAGGCGTGCGTGGGACACGGGAGGCGAGCAAGCTCCGCGCTGCTGGCTTGAGAAACAGACCTGGTTAAATTCATTGGGACCTTCGTGTCTGGTAGCATGCTTTTAGATTTCCCTGGGAACAGGAAAGTTCTCTTAACAGGTTTTCTGTATGAAATTCAGAGTAGGGCTTGAGAGACTTTTTAAAATATAAAGCAGCTCATTTACATATCTTAACTCCTGTTGTTTCATCATTTTTCTGTTCCTGTCGATACTATCAGACTCTTGCTTAGTCTAGGTTTTAAAAACACACTAGCAAAATAATTTAAGAATTTACAACGTTATTAATGCCCCAGGAACTATCTATCTGTATGAGGATGGTGGAAACAGCAGTGCAGTGCTCTTTGCTTTTAGAACATCTCTCTATATCCAGCGTGATGAACAAAGCTTTGAACTTGGAAGCAGACAAGTCAGAGTCCCAATACTTTCATTTAAAAAATTTTAACAGATCAGAAACAGCAGTATTTTAAAATCTCTATTAAAACTCATTATTGCATATGAGAAAGTACACAGTCTTTATAAAAGGTACTTAACCAATTTGCTGCTTGAATTTCTTAGAAATCTCCAAAGAGCCAAAGAAATTTGAGGGAGTTAAGGCAGTTTGAAGAAAAGCATTGGTTTCATAAACTACAATAATAATAACAAATAATAATTTAATATGTTTGTGACCTTCTAGGCACTGTGCTTGATGACTGGCATACATTTTCTCATTTTATCCTCCCGCTGCCTCTGTGAGGTGTGTGGGGGTTGTTTCCCCATTTTAATAATAAGGAAACTGAGGATCAGGATCACACATTCAGGAAAAGGAGGAGACAGTCTTGAACTTAGCTCAGTCAGGCTCCAGGAGAGACGCTGCTTCAAGGCTGAGCCTCTTATTACCTCCTCTGCTCTGTTACATGACAAAATGGAGGAAAGAGAAAAGGATCCTTTGAGTTCCCATCCTTCTTTCTTCCAGATACCACAAACCTAATAATAGCCCTTTATTTTCCTGTTGTCCCAGCACATGATGTGGGGAAAGAGAATTGACAAAGCACTCTAGTCTGTGTGTCTGGTTCTTGCTCACTCTTCCCAGAGAAATCCATCTTGCCCTGACAACATGACTAAAGGGTTTTGGGCAGACCACATACTATTATTAACCATTCATTGAAAACCAACTGTTGCATTGTGTAGACAAGTGTGTGTTGAAAAGCGTATCCCAATTTTTCTCTCATTAGTATCCATCCAGACGTTTCTAATTACAGGGCAGACAAAAAATAAAAATGAAAAGGAGAGAAAGAAAGTAAAAAAAGAAACCATACCTTCATAGCTCTTGTTTCAGACTTGAAAGACTGTGTACACTCACCGCGCCTGGTTATTAAAACTCATTATTGCAGTTCAGTTATAAAAAACAAAACAAGAAAAAAAACCCTGCTGTTTCATGAGCATTCATGGTAATGGTTGTGCAACCTGTTTGCAATACGGTTTCCAGGACTGAGCTAATTGTGGGGGGAAATACATTTTCCTAGTTTAACGTAACTAGAGAATGTGACTAGCGTGACAGAAATGCCTTAATTCCACAGAAACCTAAAATATCTACTGCTACGATTTACGGTTTAGGGGGAAAATGATGAGTGGGTGCCTATTCATAACTAGAACTGAGAATACTGTCACTGTCTTGACAACAATGAGCAATGGTTATCCTGAAGAAAGTGAGCTTTATCCGATAATTTTCTTGTGTAACCATTATGCTACTTATTTCAAACATAACTTTGGAATGGAAAATGTACATATAAATTAGATCTATCTACATGTATTGGACCTTTTACATAACTTTTTTTATTTTGAAATAAGATAAGAAATTGCAAAAATAGTATAATGTTCACATACAGCTTTTACCCAGACTTCCCCAATGTGTCATCTTACATACCCATGGTACATTATCAAAAGCAGGAAACCGACACTGGTATACAGTGCTATGAACTAAACCTTACTTGGATTTCGACAACTTTTACCTTTTAATTGGAGTGTTGAATCCACTCACATTTAATCTTTTTATAGTTATGGTTAGATTTCCATCTGCCATTTTGCTTTCTGTTTTCTGTATGTCTCATTTCTTTTTTGTTCCTCTGTTCTCTGTTTTAACTAGATATTTTCTAGTGGACCGTTTTTGTTCCTTTGTTCATGTGTTAACAATGTTTTTGAGTGAATTTCTTAGTGATTGTTCTAGGAATTATGTCTTGATACATCTTAATTTATTACAATTTACTTTAAATAAGTAATAAGTTAATTCTAGTACAGCATAGAAATCTTGATCTAATGTGGTTCCAACCCATCCACACTCCTTTGCTATTATTATCGTATATATTGTATATATATGTTATAAACACAATAATAGTTATTGTAATTTATTGATTTATACCTTCTATGTCTTTTAAAGAAGCTTAGAGAAGAAAAGAGAAAAACTATATTTATAGAATACTTTATTTTGACCTGTTTCTGGTACTGTTTATTTCTTCCCATGGATTCAGTTACCATCTGGCATTATTTCTTTACTGCAGTATAGCTCCACTCTCTCCTCACACTTTTGTACTATTATTTTCATATATGTCACATCTTTAAATAAGCCCAACAATACAATTTTATAATCGTTATTTTGTGCAGTTGACTTTTAAATCAGTTAAGAGAAGAAAAGAGAAAAAAATATATTTATACTATTTTTAAAAATTGTCTGTATACTTACTTTTCTCAATGTTCTCTATTTCTTTGTGTGGATTTGAGTTACTGTCTGGTGTAACTTCCTTTCAGTCTGAATGTTCTTAACTATACCTTATAATGCATATCCCCAACAAAAACATTTTTTTTAGTTGTTTTTTTTTGTCATAGAAATGTCTTTATTTTTCCTTTTTATTTGAAGGGTAGTTTTTTTGGATATAATATTCTTGGTAGTTCTATTCTTTTGGCATCTTGAATATGCTATCCTATGGACTTCAAGTCTCCATTGTTCTGATGAAAAGTCACCTATTAATTTTATTTCAATTATCTTTTATGTGATAAACATTGTTTTTTCTTGCTATGTCCAAGATTTTTTTTTTTTGCCTTGGATTCTCAAGAGATTGACTATGATATTTCTAGATTTGAATCTCTTGTATTTATCCCACTTGGAATTGATTGAGCTTTTTGCCAGGTTTTTAATCAAATTTGGGAAAATTTTAGCTACTCTTTCTTCAAATAGTTTTTCTTTCCTTTTTTTCTCTCTCCTCTTCTCTGAAATTCCCATTACATGTACATCAATATACTCAAAGCTTTTGAGGCTGTTCATATTTCTTCATTATTTTTATATTTATTTTTATTTCTGTTCTTCAAATAACTTATATTGATGTATCTTTAAATTCACTTATTCGCTTCTTCCAGCTCAAATTTGCTGTTAATCCTCTCTCATAAGTTAATTTTTCATTTCAATTATGTTTTAACTCCAGAATTTACATTGGCCTATTTTTTCTAATGTCTATAATCTCTATTGGTATTCTCTATTTTATTGTTATTGTGTCATACTTTCCTTTGAGTCTTTAAGCATTGTTTTTTCTAGTTCTGCAAACATATGTGTAACAGATACTTTGAAATATTTGTCTGCTAGATTTATGATCTGGAGTTCCTCTGAGATAGTTATTATTGACTGCTTTGTGTGTGTGTGTGTGTGTGTGTGTGTGTGTGTGTGTGTGTGTGTGTATGGCTCAGATTTTCCTTTTTTTTTAAAAAAATTTGTTGTTCTTGTGTGTATTTGTTTATTTATATTTTTTGCTGCTGAAAACTGAAAATAGTAGCTTATATATTGTAGCAACTCTGGATTCTGACTCTCCCCCTGAAGAGAGTTGCTGTTTGTTTTAATGACTTTTCTCACCTCATTCTATGGAGTTTCCCCCTACAATATTCAGTCTCGGAAGAGCCAGCTCAATTTTACTTTTCATCTGCTTTTATTTTGAAGCCTGGTTAGAGAGTGGCCCCTGGATCAGGACAGCTTAACTGTCATCCAGTGAATGGCCAAATGATTGCTTTAATACTTGAGCAAGTAAATCTTCAACCTTTGCTAATTAATCTGCATGTGGCTTGGGGAATGCTTTCAGAGTACAGGGAAATTATAAGTCCTCTCTGGGTTTTACTTTCTGCATTCACAAAACCACATGTAGCGAGTAGCCTGCTAGGGTCCTCTGAGCTTTCTTCTCATCAGGTGCAGTCTTGCATATACACACAGTCTTCCAGACCCCCAGGAATAAGTGGGCCTCAGCAAAGCTCTTTCTGCTTGTCTCCTTTTCCAGAGCTCCCTGTGAGATTTCTGGCTGGTCTGATGTTTTGTTGCTTGCTACAACCAGTATGGATCTCATATATTAAACTTTCCTAATAGTTTGCTATTGCATCTCTGTTGTTTTTGAAAACTTCCCTAGTAGCATTTTTTTACGCTTTCCTGAAAATATGGTTCCACCCACTTGCCCGCTCCCCTCACAACTCCTCAGGGCTACTCTGCCCCCCAGGTAGAACTTCTATTTTGCAGAACACCAGTGGTGGTGGGGGTGGGGTAGGAGCAGCCCCTTGCTGAAATGTCACAGACTCTCACTGTCCTTATTGAGATTTAGATTTAAAACAAACAAACAAATGCTTTTCATGTGTTGCATGTCTTTTAGTCAGTTTCTGAAATTGTTGTTTGTGATCATTCTAACCACTTTGTTCAGTGGTTTTTGCAGAGAAAATTACCCAGTTTTTACTCTGCAATTTTGGAAGTTGGCCCATATATTTATTGAATTTTAAAGTGGAAGTGTTAGCTGAGATCTTAAGATAAAAGGCCTAAGATATCTCTAAAATGAGTTGTGATGCAGCCTACTCCTTTACATTTTGAAAAAAGCAGAAAGCAGGTGGATGCGAACATTATTTTACTGTAAAACCTCATACATACCTTACAAGTAATAAATGATTAGAATAGCAGAAATGTGGGGAGGACTTTGAAAGAGTTTTTGTTGTTGTTATTGTTGTTGTTTGTTTGTTTTAGAGACCACTTCTTGGGGGTAGAGCCCTTCTTCCTTTGGTGAAGAGATCTGGTAGGAATACACCTCCTAACAACCAATCATGAGAGAGGCCTTTAAGGAGACTACTCAGAAAGTTTATCAGGGCATTTAATATGAGTCTCCTGCAGTGGGTTGGTGGCTGTTAATACTTGAGAAATATAAAGGGACACAGATAGCAGAATACAGTGTTTCATTTGGGAAGTAGTTGCATTCTCAGAGTTTGTTGGAAGAAAAGATACACGTATGAGTATTCTCTATGGACTAAAGAGAACTCTTCATCTTAAATCCTATACCAGGGGTTTGTTTGGTAGAGTGAAAATGCCTCAGAATACGATGTGTGGAAGTGGACTGCAGGATGCATTGAGGAGCTATAGAAGAAAGCACAAGACCTCAGCTAGAATAGAGATGCATTGGTACAGGCCAGAGACTGCAGGGAAGTAATCTCAGAAGAACCCACAAAATCATCCATTTATGAAAGAATTAACATGTACCAGGCCCAGAGATCACAAAAGTAGCTTATAATGGTACCATGAAATAATAACTTTTCTCTCTCCCCCTTCAATCTTCTCCAACCATATGAGGTTAAAAGTCAAGACTATAAAGCTCGGGAGGTAGATGGGGAAGAGGAAAAGGCAGTGACCTCACTCATTCCAATAGGCTGAAACTTGGGGGAAGAAAAACTTCAACTCCAAATCAAGTTTAATTTCAGATGGCTACATGGGCCCAGCATTTTAACTTCTGAATTCATTAAAAATTATATATGTATACACATTTATTGATATGAGTATGTGTATATATGTGTGTATATATATGGGTATATA
The DNA here is from genome assembly GCA_004027375.1 of Macroglossus sobrinus. Classification (NCBI taxonomy): domain Eukaryota; kingdom Metazoa; phylum Chordata; class Mammalia; order Chiroptera; family Pteropodidae; genus Macroglossus; species Macroglossus sobrinus. The sequence continues at coordinate 272,710 of PVKZ01000098.1, read as the reverse complement.
TGAGATATATACACATACGATATATCTTATATATATCTAATTGTTACTGGAAAAGTTCTGAGGCTAAACTAAGTTCCTATCAAGATAGAACTAACCTGGGATGGATTTAAAGAACAAAAGGGAGTTCGTTGCTCTAGGATTCAAAACCATGAGTCATGTTTGTTGACATCTACCTACCATGTAGTTTCTAACCTAATAGACCTGACAGTTTGATATCTGAAGCATATTTCCCGCCTTTGACTTTAATATTGGGGGAGTATCTATCCAGGTCTTACTGCAAGATACAATAGTTACAATAGTGGTTAACAGGTGGTGAACACATTGGTTATGAATGGAGTTGCCGGAAATGAGAAGAGGAAATTATGTAACTGACAGCAAATTTGGGCTCTAGCAACATATTTCTTCTAAACATTTTGAATAGTAGTTTCACCCCTTCTGGAATTTCACTTGTTCTGCTTTTTTTATATTTTTAAATAGAGATTGATATTTAACATTCTTTGATGTTAAGAATAGTAAGGAATGAAGGAATACTATTCTGTGAATTTCCTTCATAAACCTGGCATTGAGTAATATTTATCTATCTATCCATCCAGCTATATTGTAGACACTGCGCTAGGCACTAGGGATAATTCTATGAACAAGATAAATATGGTCACTGACTTTATGCATCTTTAGTTCTCTCAGGAAAGGTAGACCATGAGTAAGTGGAATGAAAGTCTTGAAGGACGATTACAAGGTGTAAATGGAACCAGTAATGGGCAGACCACACATATTCTGAAGGTCATGGAAGACTTCTCTATGGAAGCGACATTTAAGCTGAGTCCTGAAGCATGGAGAACTTGATCTAGGCGAACAGTAGTTGCCTACAGGGCCCTATGTGATCTGCCCCACCTATATTTCCAATGTCATCATAAGCCTCTTTTGCTTTTGCTAACCACTTGCTAGCCACTCTTCTTTCAATTTCTCAAAAGTCCTGACAGGAAGATTATATTCTAAACCAACTCCCTCCCCACCCTCTATGGCTAGCTCCTTTCTAAAATTCAGGCCTCAGGTTATTCGCTAGTTCTGATTTTTTCCTGTTTCCATCATTTTATAGACCTTTATTTCTAATAGTTTCATTCATCGGTGGTTTCTTATAAAACTAAACATAGTCTTACCAACACAATCCAGGAATCATGCTTCGTGATATTTACCCAAAGGCGTTGAAAACTATCTCTACTCAAAACCTTTCACACAGATGTTTATAGCAGCTTTATTCACAATTGCCACAATTTTAAAGCAACCAAGATTCCTTTGGCAGGTGAATGGATAAACTGAGGTACATCAAGACAATGGAATATTACTCCCTACTGAAAAGAAATGAGTTATCAAGCCATGAAAAGACACAGAGAAGACTTAAATGTGTATTACTTAAGTGAAAGGAGACAATCTGAAAAGGCTACATATATACCGTATGATTTCAACTCCATGACATTTTGGAAAAGGCGAAACACTGGACACAGTAGAAAAATAGGTGATTGCCATATTTGGGGGACAAAGAAGGCTGAATAGGTGGAACAGAAAATTTTTAGTGCAGTGTGAATACTTTTAAGATACTATAATAATGGATGGATATATGTTATTATAAATTGGTCAAAACTCATAGAATATACAACACCAAGAGTGAACTTAAGGTAAACTATGGACTTTGGGTGATTAAGATGTGTAAATATAGGATTATCAATTGTAATGAATGTTGTAATGGATGTTGTAGTGGATGTTGATAATGGGGAAGGCTGTGATGTGGTGAGTGGGCCAGGCATATATAGCAAATCTCTCTACCTTCCTCTCACTTTGCTATGAATCTAAAACTGCTCTAAAACATAAGGTCTTTTAAAAAAATAAATACATATTATTCCTTTTGCTTGAAAAATAAGATGGAGTTTAACAAACCAAGGACATGAAATCACATTTATGTTAAAAAAAATTAAAATTCCCTCTTCTATTTTTTAATCTAAATTTATGGACATGCATTGAAGTAGTATGAAGGGATACTCATCAAAAGTAAAATAATGATTATACTTTATTTTTATTCACTTAAATAGTTCATGTTTGTGATGATGAGCATGGATCATCTTTTATGATTTAAAAAATGTGATGTTTAAAAAGAAAGGACAGTTTAAACATTTGAAACAAATTCTATTTTGAAAATAAAACATTTTAGAACTTACATATAAAACACAAATAGTAAAGGCATATGAAAAGATGTTTCTAATTAGTTGTGATATATAGAATGCTAAAATATAAATATGTGTTGTTTTATAAAGTCTCAAAAAAAAGTCTATGATGAAAGAATAAGGTGTTCATTGATTATTTGATTATTTTATTTTAATAATGTAAAGTAATCGTAGAACAAAGCAAAACACGGAGAGTATTTTTCCATTAAAATATTTCTTGTTTAACTACTTCCAAATTAAACTGGTACCTTAGAATTAACAAACATTTCTTTAAAATATCAGCACTAAAGTTGAAATTCAACATAAATATATTTCTTAAATTCTTGACATATAATGACGGTGAAAAATATTTCTTTCTTATTGTGAATTTGTATTATGATGACCCAACTGCGAAAACAATAGCATGTGGCTTTTTAATTATAAACAGTACAAAAACAATTTTAATTTTCTGTAATTTCGATGAATTTCTCATAAAACACGTGGCAAATGCAAAAAAAAAAAACAAAAAACCCCTGGAGTTTTTTAATAATTACTCACAGAATAAAGTTGAACAAATAAATATGGAAATTAAACTGTACTATTAAAATATGTTTTATCCTTTCCCTAAGTTCTGTGTGTAAACCCACTCATATAAACAATTAGGGAACTCAATCTATCTGGTCCCCTTGGGCAGACTTTTACTTCCTAAGATTTATATACCCATCATCATTTGAATCTTGGAACTACATCAAGAGGAAGCTAAACAATAATGATTGTTTATTTTTGTAGGTTTTAAAGAAGTGAGTACCAGAGAAGACCTTTGAAGTGTGAAGAGATTTCCTGTAATTGAAACCAAAATGTCATTTATAGATCCTTATCAACACATTATAGTAAGTCATTTACTGTTTATGTATTCTTTCTGGGAGGGAGGCAGGTATATTTCTGTACCTGAGTATTGCTGGTGTTGCTCATGAAGTAAAACTATGATTAATCCTGGATTTTTTTTCTAGAACTCATATGAACTTAATGGGGTAAAGGAGGCTACTATAATAAAGTTAACTCATTTCTTTATATCACTCTAAGTTTCCAGAAAAAGAAGTACTTAGAGGGGAAAAAAAATACTGAAATGTTTATAACAGCACTGAACAATAAAAAAGGAACAATAAAAAATGTAGTTATCACTTAGCAATTATCAGCCTACATAAGATGACACTTCCTATGGATTGGTAGAGAGAAGAAAAAAGAGCTATTGAGTTGAAGGTTATATTTTAGTGTGTATTTCCAGGGTATTTCATTCTGTAAACTTTCCCTTAGATATATTTAAACTGACTTTTCTGAGTGTGGTTAATTTTTATTAAAGAGTTGAGTAATTCAAATAGTAGTATGTAATTTTCCAAACTCCATTGGAGGTATACATTCTGTCTTCTGATCAAACAAACAAACAAAAACAACAGAAGAGAAATTTCTTTGCTGATTTTAACATTTGAGATCCAGTTAGGTTTATATGGACTAGAAGTAATTTCCATAGATATTAAAGAATAATTCACAGTCTCATTTTCACTTAAATTGAAACACTGTTCTTTAACCCCACATGCCTCCCTGGCTACCATCCTCTTTCTTTCCTTGACAGGGGAGCAAGAGGTAATGTGCTACAGTTCTTTGTAGGGCCTTCTTCCCCTCCAGTCACAAAAACTGGACTCGGCTCTTCCATTCTTCCATTTCATGCAACGGTCTTATTAAGACCTCTCTGGTGTTGAAGCCAGTGGACTCTAGTTCCCCCATCCCACCCCACCTCTGCTGGTCATTCTCCTCTTTCTGGAAGTCTTTTCCGTTTCCTCTGTTTCTGTCTCACGATTCTCTGGTTTAGTTTCTTGTTTCCTTGCTGTCGATTCCTTTCTTTGAAAGCTTCTCATTCTGTTTGACTTTTTAAAAATTGAGGTATAACATATATAAAGTGAATAAATCTTAATTGTTCAGCTTGATGGATTTTAACATAGGTATTCCACACATGAAACTATGATCTAAATTAAAATACACAACATTACTACTACCCCAGAAGAGTTTCTTATGTTCTTTCCAGTCAATAAACTCCACAAAGGTAACCAATATTTGACTTCTATGACGATAGATAAGTCTTGCTTGTTCTTGACCTTCATTAGATGTCTGCATTTAACATTATATCTGTAAGATTCATTCATGTTGTGAGTAGCAGAATTTCACACTGAATGGCAATGGTGCCTTGCTGTAAATTGGGCAGCCATATATGTGTGGCTTGATTTCTATCCTGTTCTGTTAGTCTATTAGTCTTTGTCCCAGTCTCAACCTATTTAATTTCTGTAGCTCTGAAATGTATCCCTATATATAATGAATCCTCCAACATTTTGTACATTATATAGAATATAAATCCTCCAACTTTTTCTTTTTGAAAATTGGCTATTTTCATTCTTCTACATTTTCATATAAAATTTGGAATCAATTTGTCTATTTACACACACTCACACAAACACACACAATTGCTGAGATTTTTATTGTATTGTTGTGGGTCTATAGATCAGTTTGAAGAGATATGACATGATAGCAATATTAGATCTTCTAATCCATTAGCAACCCACGAATCTAACCCAAAGTTAATGTTATTTAGATTACCTTTAATTCTCTCAATAATGTAGTGTAGTTTTCAGTAAAAAAACTTTTTTTCAGATATATTTCTTAAGGGTTGATGTTTTAGTGCCATTGTAATTATAAATTTCATTTTGCAATTAATTGTTGTATTATATAAAAATGCAATTGATTTTTTTGTAGATCCAGTGACCTTATTGAATTTCTCTATAATTCTAGTTGTTTATGGATTGTTTCGGATTTTCAACTTACACATTCCTGTTATCTATGAATAATGCTAGTTTTACTTTTTTCTTCTTAATCTTTAAATCTTTATTTATCTTTCTAAGCTTTACTGATTATTGAGCACTTACTTTAGGTATAGTTCACAAGTTTGGAAATGTCATATTTTTATAATTACTCAATTAAAAAATTTTCTAATTTATATTATGATTTATTCTTTTACACATGGGTTACTTAGACTTGTGTTTCTTAATTTTCAAACACTTGGTAATTTTTTAAGTTGCTTTTGTCATTGATTCTTAATCTAATTCCACTGTATTTAGAAAACATACTTTGCACAATTTTATGTTGTTTGTAATATGTTTATATATGATTATGGTCTATTATATTGTCTATTTAGTAAATGTTTCATATACAACAATGTATTCCATATTCAACTTTTGTTTTATGAATTTTGAAGATGTTATTAGTGTACGTAACTTTTGAATTATATAGTTTTCTGTTTAACTGGTATTTTATTATTACAATAGATCCTTTTTTTTATCTCTAACAATGACTTTATTTTACATTTTACATTGTCTTATTAATATAACTCCTAATTTCTTTGATTACTATATGCATCCTCTTACTTTCAATTTATATTTTCCTTATATTTAGGGTGTTGTTCTTATAAAAAGCATATAATCAGGGTTTAAGATGAGATAATATTTTTTCTTATAACAATATCCTACTTTCACAATTATGATTTTTCTTTAAATAAATTTAAGCAATGAAGGTAGAATCTTTCTAATTAACTTTCATATTGTTTCTATATTTAATGTGCAGATTTATTTTTCTCACCTTACCATCTTGAGAGATCTATGCAGAAACCACATATTTGTATCACATTTTTCTTTACCTTTTCATCATCAGAGTTGGACACTCAACGAGTATTTCAATTAATTGTCCTTTTAAGTAAAGCTATCCTAAGAGCTTTATAGGTTTATTTATTCTTCTTGTTCTTGCAGTGCATGTATGAAAAAAACCTGTGTGTAAATCGTTGTAGGGACAAAATTCCCTGCTCTAGTTTTCACAGAAAGATACTTTAAAAAATATATTAAATGAGCACAGTCACCATAGAATAATGTTAGAAAAAAAAAAGATGGGGAAAACCAAGCCAGCTAATTAGTAATGAACACTGCCAGACAGGCCAATGCAGTTTGGGCTGCCTCAAGGCACAGAAAATTGGACCCATTTTCACACCCGTGATGTAGTAACATGTTGGAGAATCTCGTGAGCTAATGCAGCAACTTATAGCCAGCAAGTTCTCTTGCTTCCAGTGGTGCCGGCTTTTAAGAATGTGGTAGAAAATGGAGTGATAGATGTAAGGCAGAATCCGGTTTCTGGACGCCTAGAGTTGTTGTAAGGTGCTTTCCAGAGTTTATTGTGTCTCCAGAGTTTATTAAAGTGCTTTTGGGCCAGGGAGACATGAATTTTACAAGGCTCGACCAAATGTGAAATACTTATAAAAATTTCCATTTTTTTTACTTTGAAAATATGAGTCACTTCTCTGGAGTGAAAAAAATCTATTTCTACCACTCATTAGCAACAGAGGGTCACTACCCCATGCCACAGAAGCTACGGTTGTCTTTGCATTAGAGTCAGTCAGCCACATGGGTGTGCTAGCATGAATGCCTGTGCAAATACAGGGACCTCTGAAAAATGTCATTGTTCGATGACTGGAAATTTTGTCAAAACAGTAAAAATATTTTATTCTAGATGATTACAGTAACATAGCAGTAGGGTAAAACAAATAGTGGGTAAGTAATCAAAGAACTAGTGTTCCAGCGGCAGTTCCAATCATCAGTTACGTGCTCACAAGCACCTAAACTCTGTTTTAACTGCTTTGTATGGAAAACAGGGTCTGAACCGTACCTGCGGTGTCTGTTACATAGGGCTGGTATGAATAATACATTATTATGAGTACAAAAATATTCTTTAGCAACTTAGCACTGGGAAATCAAAAATATAAAGGTAACAAAACTACTGTTACCAAAAGCACAGCACTCTGCACAAACTTAGAAGTTTTATGGCAAATAGCGTATCTCGTTGTGAGCACTGATTCTAGAAAAGTGAAGAGGAGAAAATGGTTAAGCGATAAACTTTTAACCTTTCCCCAATTCCAGCCGTTTCCTGCCACAAGTCTCTGACCTGAGGCAAAAGCACACACATTTAATGAGCAAGTGGAAAGTTTCTTGGTTCACAAGAGAGAAAAAACTCAAGTCATATTTTTGATTCTCTTTTTTAATGATGTCGGCTAGCGCTAACAAATTCTGTTGCCAAATTAGGTGTTTTGGACATTAGAATTGCTTGTGCACATAGCCCATCTATGACTGAATTCTTAAAGCAATTTAGATAGCATTATAGATTGTAAATATATAAAGTGATAGCTTTTTTAAAAATGTAGGAGAATAGTAACACAATGCCTGTGACTCTTAAATGTATTAAAGTAAAACTCTACACCTCATGCTGAAAATAAAAATAACTATCTTATATACAAAGTGTCATGACTCTTGGATGCTATCAGAGCAACAATTTTTTAAAAACGTTTCTGGGATTTGTTTGAAGTTACCTGTTGTTGATTGTGGTGTACGCTGAGATTGTGGTTGTGGTGTGAGATTGTGGTTGTGGTGTGAGATTGTGGTTTCAGTACTGAGATTAGGTAGTCTTTATCATACTAACAGTCTAGTTTTTATTTGAGTTAAAATTAGGTGAGAGAAAAAAATATTTGTGTGCAGAATCTACCTTCTCCATCAGATTTGTTTTGTGACTGTTTCTTTGGCTCTCCTTTGTAACAGTAGGATTTTTAACAGATTAAGGCAATTGTCAAATTGATTTTGTTTAAATTGACTGATTATTTTTTCCACATCCAATCATTTTAGTTAACCGATGTCAATATAATTCTCCAGAATGAATTTAACCACTTTCATAGCTTTCATAATAACTGAGTTACTGTAATTGTGAAAAGAAAAAGGGTTGTGATTTTCACTGTAGAAAAGATTATAGATGAAGAAAGATGCGAAGTAGGGTAATCCAAGACCTGAAGGCAAGGCTTAATTTTCGTGACTGAGTCACTATATTGAGCTTGTATTTGACATCTCAATTGAAATATGGCATCTCTTTTGCCAACTACCAACTAACATTGTGCTGAGTCATCGTTTCCCCGGGGAACACTGGTTGTGGATTCAATAATATTTCCTCTGGCATAATTCCTGAGACATACACGAAAGTCTCCTATTCAAGTTAGAAGCTAGCCTTGTCCATACTAGTTTGAAATTTTATGTGATATTGGCCCCGGGAACATGGCAAGAAATTATCAAAAAACTAATTGGATAATCGTTGACCGAAACTGAGCGCTTTTCTCCAAGAATTTGTACTTTATAGATACTCTCTTATTAATTTTTACAGCTCTTAGAGAAAGATTATCATGATTTTGAAACATCTGTTTTGTAAATAATTTGCAGGCTATCTGAAGATTTCTAAAATTAACTTATAAAAACCAAGAAAATGGTTGATATACTTCTTATTTTCTGTAAACAGTATGCAAGTATTTCACTCATAGTTACAAAGACAGAATTGAGGCTGATGGAAATAAAAGCAGATTAAAATAGCTGAATGATGGAAGAAATAACCCAATTAATAGATGGAGTATGATCAATTAAAGATATAATAGACTAGATTGTAACTTTCTATACTATTTTAATAAATGGAAATAGCCTTTTTTACTATTAAAGACGTCGTTCTTCTCTGTGCAAGTGAAGGAATGAAGATAGTGAGACTGGATTCTAATTAAAGTTTAACTTTTACTACTTATGAGATACTGGGAAATTAACCTCTCAGAATCTCACTTTAATTATGTATAAATATAAATAATAACATTTTATAGGATTTTGGGGGAAATTAAATGAGAATTTGCATCTAATAGAATGTCTAACATATGGTTTATACTAATTGAATTCTTATAATAATTTCTATGTATGTTATATTTGACATGAAATAAATATTTGACATGAATACATTTGCAGCAATTTCAAAAATTGTATTAAGTAATAGATAAACACATTGCTAATAATTTTTATGCTACAAGGGAGTTTTTTGACATTGGAAACCCATGTGGTATTAGGAGTTCCAGGATATGGAAAAAAGAATAAATGATTTGAGATGATGTCCTATTATATGTAATAATTATTATTGAGTTCTTTTTCATGGAGAAAGCTAGTCCCTAAGTTGGGTTTCAAGAGCATCTACTTATTCTCTTTCAGGCCCAGGTGTCATTTGTCTAGAATCTCTCTCTCTCTCTCTCTCTCTCTCTCTCTCTCTCTCTCTCTCTCTCTCTCTCTCTTTCTTTTGTATGTGAATGTCTAGTTATTTCAGTACTAGTTGTTGAAAAGACTATCTTTTCTCCATTGTATTGCTTTTGCTCCTTTTGCTCCAAAGATCAGTTGACCATATTTGTGCCAGTCTATGCCTGGGCTCTCTATTCCATTCCATTAATATATCTGTCTGTTCTTTAGCAGATACTATACTGTTTTGATTCCTGTAGCTTTATAATAAATATTAAAGTCAGATAGCATCAGCCCTCCAGCTCTGGTCTTCTTAATATTGTGTTGGCTCTTCTGTGTCTTTTGCCTTTCTATGTAAACTTTAGAATCAGTTTGTTGATATCCACAAAATAACCTGCTCGGATTTTGATTGGGATTGCATTAAATCTATAAAGTAGAGAGGGACTGATATCTTGACAATAATCAGTCTTTTATCTATGAACATAAAATTTATTTAGTTGTTTTATTGCCTTCATTAATCAGTTTTGTTGCTTTCCTCATGCAGACCTTTCACTTTTTTTAAAAAAAGATTTATACCTAAGTATTTCATTTGGCGGGGGCACATATGCTAATGTAAATGATATTGTGTTTTAATTTCAAATTCCACTCGTTCATTTTTAGTGTATAGGAAATGGATCTACTTTTGCATATTTACATTATATGCTATAACCTTGCTATAATCACTTATTAATTCCAGGAATTAAAAAAATAGTTATTTTGGGTTTTCTACATAGACAATCCTATCATGCATTCATATCATATGTATACAAAGACAATTTTATTTCTTCCTTCACAATCTGTATATCTTTATTTCCTTTTCTTATTGCATTAGCTAGGATACCCAGTACAATGCTAAAAAGGAGTGGTGAGAGGGAATATTCTTGTCTTGTTCCTGATCTCTGTAAGAAAGCTTCTAGTTTTACACCATTGAATGTGATATTGGCTGTGGCTTTTTATAAATATTTTTTATCAAGTTGAGGAAGTTTCCATTTATTCCTAGATTGCCGAGAGTTTTTTTTATCATGAATAGGTGTTGAATTTTGAATAGATATCAAATTGTTTTTCCCCATCTATTGATATGATCATGTGATTTTTCTTCTTTAGCCTGTGATAAATTACATTAATTGAGTTTTGAATGCTGAACCAGCCTTGCATACCTGGAATAAATCCCATTTGATTGTGGTTATAATTCCTTCTATACAGTGTTAGATTTTATTTGCGAATAATTTGTTGAGAATTTTCACATCTATATTTATAAGAGTCTGTAGATTCCTTTTCTTGTAATGCCTCTGATTATCAGGGTAATGCTGGCTTCATAGGGTAAGTTAGGATCTGTTCCCTCAGATTCTATCTTTTGAAAGAGATTGGATAATATTGGTGTAATTTCTTCCTTAAGTATTTTATAGAATTTATCATTGAATCCATCTGGATCTGGTGCTTTCTATTTTGAAAGGTTAGATATTAATTAAATTTCTTTATAGACATAGCCCTATTCAGATTGACTTGCTACTGTGTGAGTTTTGGCAGACTGTGTCTTTCCAGAAATCAGTCAATTTAATCTAGGTTATCAAATTGTAGGTTTAGAGTTGTTATAGTGTTCTTTTATTATCCTTTTAAAGTCCATAGGCTCCTGAATAAACGTCTCTCATTTATTTATAATATTTGTAATTTGCATTCTTTTTTTTTCTGATTTAGTGGTTAGAAGCTTATCAATTTTATTAATCTTTTCAAAGAAACAACTTTTGGTTTCATCAGTTTTCTCCGTTGATTTTCATTTTCGATTTTATTTATTTAAGCTCTAATTTTTACTATCTTCTGCTTGCTTTGGACTTAATTTTTTCTTTTTCCAGTTCCCTAAAGTAAACACTTAGATGATTGATTTTATAAAATAAATTTCCTTTTAAGCACTACATTCATTTCATCCTCCAAATTTTGATAAGTTGTAGTCTCATTTTTATTTAGTTTCAAATATGTAAAAATTTCTCCTGAGATGACTTCTGTGACATATGTGTTATTTAGAAATGTATTTTTTGATCTCTAAGTCTTGAGGTTTTCTAGCTATCATTCTATTACTTATTTTTAGTTTAATTCCATTGTGGTCTGAGAGTAGACATTGTATGATTGTTCTATGTGAGCTTGAGAAGAGTGTGTATTCTGCCATTGCTGGATGAAGCAGTCTATATAGATGGCAGTTATATCTAGTTGATTAATGGTGTTGTTGAGTTCAGCTATGTCCTTACTGATTTTCTACCTGCTGGATCTGTCCATTACCTATAGAGGAGTATTGAAGTCTCCAAGTATAATTGTAGATTCTCTTCATTTTTTGGTGGGGGACATGTGATTTTCAGCCTTAGTGTAAGGTCACACACTTTTATTAAAAAGCATTCACTTCTTCATGATTGATCATTTCATTTCTGTAGAATAAAACATTGGCTACTCATAGCTCTTATAAATATAGAAAGTATTTTCCTTTTACAAAAAACTTGAATAAAATATTATCTTGAACGATTTAACATGCTTCTCTGTCTTTTAAAACAATATATGCTCATCATTTATGACTTTACCTCATCTTGACCCTGAATCATGAATCTGGATATCAGTTATTCTTTTAGTAGAGTCATATCTTCAGACAGTGTTAAATGCTATATAACTTTTGACCCCACTAATGCTGGTTTCTATAAACCCTTTTTTTACTTTTTTTTTTACCTCTTTGCTTTTAGACTATCATCATTTATTTCTCAGTGTTTTTAGTATCTTTGTTTCTTTTTAATCAATTATAAACTTTTAAAATTAAATTTACCAGGGTGACATTAGTTAATAAATTATAAAGGTTCCAAGTGTACAATTCTATAATATATCATCTGTATATTGCATTGTGTGTTCACCACAAAAAGTCAATCTCCTACTGTCACCGTGTATTTGACCCCCTTTTCTCTTATGTACCTTCCCAGCTTTCCCTCTGGACATTTTAACCAGTTAAGTAAATCTATTAAAATTAAAAATTGTAGGAGTAGCTTATAAACGTGGGCCTCTTCTAAGATTAAACAAAAATGTCTGAGCTTTAGATAAAACCTTATAATCTTTTCAGTTGCGCAGAGATCTGTATGAGTTCCTGTTTACCCATTCAGGTTTTTTGTTTGTTTTAGTTTTTAACTTTTTTGAATTTTTCAATGATTGTCAATATTCAATATTACATTAGTTTCAGGTATACAGCATTGTGGTTAAACATTTACATAATTTACAAAGTGATTCCCTCATAAATCACAACCTGGCACCATACATAGTTGTTACAATATTATTGACTATATTCCCTAAGCTGTACTTCACTTCCCTGTGACTATTTTGTAACTGCCAGTTTGTACTTTATCACTTTCTCTTTTTCACCCAGCCCCCCAGTACTCCTCCCATCTGGCAATGATCAGTTTGTTCTCTATAGCTATGAATTTCTTTATGTTTTATTTATTTGTTTAGTTTGGTTTTTAGATTCCACATGTAAGTAAAATCATATGATATTTGTCTTTGTCTGACATTTCACTTAGTGTAATACTCTCTAGATCTACCTTTGTTTGTCATGAATTGTAAGATTTAATTTTTTTATGGCCGAGTAATATTTCATTACAAATATATACTACATCTTCTTTACCCACTTGCTGTTTGACTGGAGCATTTAATCTATTTAATTTAAAGTAATTATTGATAGATATATAGTCATTGCCATTTTATTGTTTTCTAATTGTTTTTATAGTTCACTATTCTTTTCTTATTGTCTTGCTCTCTTGTATGTTGATGACTTTCCATAGTGTTGTGTTGGAATTCCTTTCTTTTATTTCTTGTAGATTTTTGGTTTTTGGTTACCACATGCTTAATATATACCGAGATATGTTTACAGCAGTTTAAGTTGATGATTACCTAAGTTCTGTTTAAAATTATTACCATTTTTATTCCCCTGTATGTTTATGTTTTTGTCATTTTTTTTTTTACTTCTTTTGTATGTGTTGTGTGTATCCCTTAATTTACTGTTGTAGTTACATGTGGTCTTCCTACTTTTTACCTTAACCTTTTTACTAGCTTAAGTGTTTGTTGATCCGCTTAAGTATTTGTTAATCCACTGCTTTTATTATTATGTACTTGGCTTTGGCAGTGAGAAATTTTTTCTTTACAATCTTTTCTTATTTATACTTATTTATTTTTCTTCTAAAAGAAGTCCTTTAAACATTTATTGTAATACTGGCTTGATGGTGATAAACTCCTTTAACATTTTCTTGTCTGGGATTCCCCATTTTGTAATTTTAGATAAAGTAGTTTGGTAACTAATTTCCAGTTAGGCTAAGTGTTTAATAAAATCTTCTAAGTGTTACTTTTTATTATGTGCATATAAACTATCAGGCGATTAGAAACTTTTAACATTGCTATATCTGGTTTATTAAATTAAAATTAATAAAATTCATCTAAGTGGTTTATCTGTTATTGTCTTGGGTCCAAAGGTTTTGAAAGCTGTTCTAGAAATGTGATGCCAAAAGATATTCATTGAACAGTAACAATAAAAGCAAACAAACCTAAATAATGCAAACATCTTGCTCTGACCTTGCTTTTCTAAGGCAGGGCTTCTTAGTCATCCAGGACAAAGCCTGATTGTGCTTCTGGAAGCACTGCCGTCCTGATTTACATGATTTCCCAAGCGCTTGGTGAACCTGACAGCAAAGAAGTCCTAACAGTCGAGCTGTAGTGACATTTTCTAGCATGATCTAGAAGTGTGAATAATTCTGCGATGGGAGAGAGGAGAGAATCAGAAAAGGAGCAGCCTTAGAATCAAAGAATGTTTCTAGTATGCATGTTGCTTCCTTTCGACTAGAACATTTTTTATTAGTCTCAAGGAAACAATAAGAATGATTTACTTGGATTCTACATTGGAAGTTTATTTTTAATTCACTACCATTTTCTTTTCAGGTGGAGCACCAGTATTCCCACAAGTTCACAGTAGTGGTGTTACGTGCCACCAAAGTGACAAAGGGGGCCTTCGGTGACATGCGTAAGTCCTCTTATTTGCTTTTCTATTAAAAATGTGTAATTATGGTTCACTTTACAGTTCCTTGAGTTTCTTTATATGGCAGGGGCTGTCTTTTCTTCAAACTGGTTATATTTGTTTATATCTCTAAATGGTAACATTTTGAACAGTTCTGTGATGCTTTTTTAACTTTTGGAATAGCATTTTACCTTGACTTTACAATAACTGAGAGTACTTTTAGTCAGACACAATGACTACCTCATGACATACAAATCTTTGGAATTCAAAGAATATCTACTTTATTTTAGAAAAAGTGCTGAGTCGACGTCAGACAAGCCACCTCTGTGAACTACTATGACTTTAGGATTAAAAAAATTCAGTTTCTCTAGTTCTTATGCCTTTGAGTGTGTTTATTATGTAGAAATAGCTACAGAGATTGGTGTAGGACAGCCTGAAATGATGTAAACCAGAGCCTGAGGATAATGTTGGATTAACTTGTTGGCATTTAAAGTTGAATTAATTTATCCATACTATAAAAAACAGTTTTTCTTGGTAATCTTACCACTCAGATAGCTGCGGTTCACGCAGGTGGGAATACAAAGAAAGTTGGATAAGCCTGATGATGATGAATTTGGTAAAGTTTTAGGTTATTGCTAAAAATGGAAATGGCAATTTACTTCTCAGAACAGGTTTTGGAGAAAGAATGGAGATTTCAGTTTTTCAGTGTGGCACATAGGGAAGGCTTCCCTGCTGAAGTGACATTTAAACTCATACCGAAGAGAAGAGCATGCGGATGGTGAAAGCAGGGAGAAGTCCCAGGCAGGGAAAACAGCATTTTCTAAGGCAGAAGATGAGCCGAGTGCTTCTAAGGAATGAGGACAGGTCTGGTGTCTTTAGAGAATGGGTAGTTAGGTGAAGAAGGACCAGACTAATACGATGAAGACTAAGAATGAAACTTTATCAGAGATGTAATAGGAAGAATCTGATGGCGTTTGAGACACGAGTCACATGATTGGACCTTCATTTAAAAATTGTATTTTTCTGACCATAGTATGTTAAATGTATTGAAAGTGGATGTGGAATATGCCCTTTTAAGAATAAGAGAGACTTGAACTTGTTGAAATCACAATGAACATGGGCCAACAGAAAGAAGTTAAATACTAAGAAAAAAAGAATGTGAGATCTGTGCTCAAGACTTCAGTGAATGAAGAAGGGTGTCCAGGAAGTTGGTAAAAGTCAAGGTGGTAAAGGAGGAACAGGAGGTAGAATCTGATGACAAGAGTTTTGGATGAGCAGTGGTTTTCATGAGATATGAGGAGGACAAGGACAATTTCTTCAAATCTAGTCTGGACTATGGGTTTATATTCTAAATTTTATTTCCTACTTCTGTGTAACCCATTTCATCACTGCTTTGCCAATGTTTTCTTAAGTTAATCTTATTTTGCTTTTTATAATTTTTTGCATTTTCATCTTTAAAATGAGAGTTCACTGAAAGAAATGTTCCTGTAAAAAAAGAAAAGCCACATTAGAAGCCATATTTAAAAACTAGTATCTTTCATGACCTTGGGGAAGGCACAGGCCTTACGATTCAAGAGGTCATACTTTCAAGTTAGAAAAGCTGTTCTAAGTTCTGCTAAAGATTATGTCGGTAACTTGCCAGACATGTAAGTTACTGACCTAATTTGACTTAAAAAATAGAGTTCTCTCATAAAAAGCAGCAGCAACCCTTTTCTATCAGTGCACAGCTCTGTCATGTAGAGACAATGGGTGTTAATATGCTTAAGATGAGTCCTATAGCAGTTCAAATTCTATACCCCATGAATCTCCTTCAACTGATATGGAACTGATTTCTTAACTACTTTCCCCATAGGCTCCAAGCACGTTGGTCCTCACCTTGTGACTTATTATAATTAGGAGATGGAAGAGGATAATGCTGCAAGTGTCAGTTTAAACCTTTTTGAGTTGACATTGAAAATAATACTTAAAAATGAGCATGAGGTATTAATTTATCTCATGAAACAGGGAGCAGTTACATTTTGGATGCCCGTAGTATACACAACACAGGTTTGACCCTTGACCTCTAAAAGCTCCCCTTTTAAAGTGAAGGACCCAAGGGAGGAATAGCCACTGGAGATTAACTGGTATAGGAGAAAGGACAGTGTTATGACACGCTGGTAAAATTTTTATTCAGCATTTGTGATTTTATTTTATTTGTTATCACTTTCTGCTGCTGCTGCTGCTGCTGCTTCTTCTTCTTCTTCTTCTTCTTCTTCTTCTTCTTCTTCTTCTTCTTTTCTTCTTCTTCTTCTCTTTTTCTTCTCCTTTCTTCTTTTGAACAAGGACTGTTGGTAACTATATTACTTTGATGAGTTTCCAGGAATTCAGAAGGGATAAGAACAAGGAAGAGTCTTAGAGAAATCAACACAATGATAAGGTTATTATGAAAAAGAGAAAGGACAATATACAGTGCAAACACTTTATTCTTGAGACGTTCTAGGAAGTTATAGTGAGGGAAGGTATAGGCGTTAGCTGTCACTGTTCTAGGAGAAATTTTGATGATATTGCTAAATTTGAGATTTTTTTGTATATAGAAGTTTTTAAAAGATAGATAAGAATAAAACTATTTTAAAAAGTCCTAAGATATGCAAGACCAGGATAACAGAAATCTATACTCTCTTCTGTTGTTGATATTTAAATAAATGTGTCTGGATTTATTTAAAAAGACAAATTTTTATAAAGTTTTACATGTTGGTAAAGAAGAATGACAGATTGCTATTGAGTTTTTCAGTGGTTACCTGTGGAGTCTTTCTCAGGGTTGCCACCCAAATCAAATAATTGATTCTTGGTAAAATACTGATATTTGCTGTTTTTGAGGTAATACTAAGATTATATCTATTTTTATTTTGTTCCTTGATAAATCATCCTATTTTAACTAGCTTCATTCAGAAATACCATATTGCATTGTTAAAACATCATAATAAAATCGACATGATCCCATGAATTATCTTTTGAGGGGTCAGAGCTGACATTTTAATCATAACATCTCATTATTTCCTTAGTTTTACCTGAGGGCACTGGACCCGTCAAGAACAAGAGCATCATCTCAGATATAGCTGCTCCTCTCAGTATGCCCAAATGTATCACTTATACCCAGTGCCCCATTGCCAACGCTTCCTTGCTTTCTTATGCTCATGTCATATGAAAAGGTAGTTTGAAATTTCAAATTTGTACCTGACTTATTTTAAAAAGTCTCATTTTTAAAATAAGTAGTTCGCATTAATTTAGTATGTTAATTTTAAAGCTAAGGAAGTTGTAGCTGTAGCATGGAACCGAGAGCGTGTCAACATCGTGACAGTTGCTAAGCATTGGGTGGAGGCCTATTAAACTCTGTTCTATATTGTTCTCTTCCTCTTCTAACAGAAGATAAATGTTTGCAGAATGATGCACAGTAACAGTACATTTCAGTTGGTAATAAAGTTTTCTTTGTGCATTTATGAAATGAAACACACATTCTTAGCCACAAACCTCATTTTATAACCAAATGAAATAGCTGCCACAAATGTGGTGGCTTTCTTACTGAATTTTTGCTCCTTTTAAAAAAGTGTTGAGGAAAATAGAGATCATGTATGATAATGGAAGCTAGTCTCAGAATTCAGAACTAGATAGAATCATGTTTCATTCCCTAAGATGAAATCAGATAATGAATGCCATGTTTTGAAACAATAAAGTGCTATAACAATGTTAGATATGTTTAATATTCGAATTATGCCCATGTGCTGACGATTCTTGTCTGGTCACATTGGACACCAACCTCCTTTTCTTTACAGAATTAACATCATAAATATTAGGGCTTCTAAGGATGGCTGTAGGTTTGCAGACAGATCTCCTTTCCTTAAGTATTCAGGAGACAACAGAGCTTAATGCCTATGCTTAAACTTTTAAGAAAAAGTAAATACACTTGGGAGAACTATGAACTCATTGCATTTAAACCAATTTTTATAAGATCGTATTACTTAATAGCTTAAGGTACTGTTTTAAGGTTTTCTTGAGAACCTTAAGCGTCTATTTTTTACAATGTCTGGGGCTGTGGGTAACTGATGTTTTATTTCAGATAAACTCATAACAAGATCTGAATCGAGTTCCTAATTTTTAAACGGCTGTACCATTGCCAGGCCTGACGTTGACCTAGTATCTCCAAACAGAACTTCTCAAACGTCATTGTCTAAAAGAATCACGAAGGATCTTGTTCAAAATGCAGATTCTGACTCAGCGGGTCTAGGGAGTAGATTCTGCATTTCTAACCCACAAGTAATGCAGACACTGCTGACTCATGGGCCGCAGTTTGGGAGACAAGCTTCTAGGTGTCTTCTCCTCTGCTACCCTGACATCTGTCCAGACTTCTTTTTAATACTTGCCACATGGAAGGGTAATCATGTCTTTCTAAGACTGAGGCCTGTGTCTTTTAGAAAACTTTTTAGAAAATAGTTGCTGAGCCTTGAGTCTGGAATAGAAGTAAGATCTGAGAGAATTTTGGATGAATAAAAAGAATACATAAATATGTGTCTTAGATATTGCTTTTTTGCCTCACTCAAGAGAAAGGCAAAAAAAAAAATGTTTTAAATGTTTTTGTACTCCATTTCTTATAGATGATACATATCTCTGATTATTTCTATCTATAATTATCTAGAATTTTCTTGGGTTTCAATGTGCCAAAACTTTATAACACTTTTGTCTTAATCTGATTAATCTTTTAGAGGGCATTAATTGTAGTGTGTTAAATAGTTTTTATAAATAGCACTGCTGTTGGCCTATAGCCCCCTGCTACTTTTAAATATATCTTTTCTGAATCAAATATTTCCCTGACATCAGATTCTCAGGTTAGAATTGAACATGAGTTTTGGCTTACTACTATTTTGGCAATGTATCCACCCCAAATTTTAAAAGTTCTATGTATAATAAAATAATTTCCCAATGGGTTTTTTAAAAAAGAATTTCAAAACGAGTAAAATATTCCAGAATACCCATTCATTTCTCATCTCTCATCTTGTGCTTTCTGTGTAGTAGGGACATAGAATGTCTTAGAGAGGCATTACAATTCCTCATTGATTTTGAAAGTCATGTAGTTTTTTTGAGTTGTCAAATGATTTTATGAGTACAGTTAATCCTTTTCCTCTGTATTTAAATTTTATTAGTTATTTTTTGGTTTGTATGTTTGTATATGTGTGTTTTAGGTCTGATGAATACAGTGAATAATACTGTCCTATGATATTTAGATAACATCGATTGATCATTATGTGGAATTTCTCCATGTTTATTCAATAAGATAAACAGAGCTATATTCCAGTAGTAGATTTGTCATCAATGCTTTTGGAGATAATAAAAGTAAGTTCCTGTCAAAATGATGAGTATATTACCAGTACTGATAAGGACACAATCCATATGTTCTCTCTCTTTTTTTCAAGACTTATCAGTAATGAATCTTTCTTATTTAATTCTATACATATATGTCTTATACTTGAGCTTCTTTATCTTAAAATGCTTTTTGTATTTTTGATGTATATACTTTAACATGTTAATGGTCTACCAAGTGAAAAAAAAAAACTTAATTTAATTTAATTTAATTTATTTATTTATTTAGCCTTCAGCACCTGGTGTTCCTAGGTGGTCCGAGATCAGGCAAGATCAGAGTGTTGAAGGTGGCATCGCCATAGACAGAAAACCTTAATTTAAAAAACTTTTTTACAGCAGAGTGATATGCAGCCTTCCTATCATATGCTAAGTAAATTCTCTTTGCCAAAAATTACATACAACTTCTAAAAGGTGACATACAACTTCTAAATTTAAATTAAATTTAAAAACAGATTAAAATTTTAAAGAAAGGTATTCTCTTAAAGTTTTTATGTCAAAGAGAATATCTTTGCTGCTCTAAAAGTTTAAGCACTTGTATGAAAACATTTATTTTAAAATTTTCTTTAAAAATTATGTGACATAGAGACTGAAATGTCTAGTTACTTAACTGAGGTATGGTATAAGGATTTTTGTAAAATGTACTGACTCCTTAGAAGCACTTTTCCATTCTCATTCCTCACTTGATGTGTGTGTGTGTGTGTGTGTGTGTGTGTGTCTATGTATATATATATATATATATATATATATAGATAGATAGATAGATAGATAGATAGATATAGATAGATATATAGATATATACACACACACATATATATCTCTATTAACGAAATATTTTAGATAAAATTCTAGGCAAATGATGTGAAGTTGTGTACAAGAGTCATTCAAAAATCTCCAGATGTAAAATGGAATAACAATTTGGAAATTTTAACTTTGGAAAAGAAATGTTAAATAAATATTTAAAAAACCCAATGCTTATTCCAGCAAAGCTCTATTATTGACATCCTCATCAACAAATGCTGAGCATCTGCTATGGACTTAGCACTCAGTGCCTTGAAGAAGTGCAACAGGGGTAAACATAATACTTATGGTAGATAACTTTACTGAGTGCCTATTTCATACCAAAGGGGAAGCATGGCTTAGTGGTTAGACCAAGGACTCTGGAACTGGGATTTACATTTCCCTTCCACTATTGATTAACTACCATGAATATGGGCAAATTACTTAACTTTCTTAGGTCTCAATTTACTCAGTTGTTAAATGGGGTGATAATTATATCTTCCTCATAGTTTTTTTTTTAAATGAGGATTAAGTGAGATTATTGAGTGCTTATAAAAGTGCTTGATGCATAGTGCACACAATATAAGTAAGTGTTTGTTAAATTAACAAAAATGCTAAGCAGAGTTCATAGGACTTTATATTATACTTCATTTATTCACTTCAGTAACACTATGAGCTACGTGCTGTTTTTGTTTTAATTTTATAGGTGTAGAGATTTATTTAAAGACAAATAAATAGTCTAAAAACACACAGCTGTTATGCTTTGGAGCTAGAACTCAAATATGTCTCATCTTCATGTCTACTTATGCAGCACCTTTGAGCAGTTTATGACCTAGCTGGGAAGATGAAATGCGTATAAATAACTCTTTGGAAAACCAGCCTTAGAGAGTACATATTCAGTAATGATGCATTTAGATTTTACAATATTACTGTTTTAAAAAGTGTTGGCATTAAACTTCCAAGAAGACTATAGCTTGAATGGAGATTGAGATGGGTTTTGTAACTTAAGTAGACTTTTAATATGTGGAATGGATGTGAGACATTTCAATTTGGAAAAGAAATCATGAGA
Organism: Macroglossus sobrinus; assembly: GCA_004027375.1. NCBI lineage: Eukaryota > Metazoa > Chordata > Mammalia > Chiroptera > Pteropodidae > Macroglossus > Macroglossus sobrinus. The sequence goes on along the minus strand of PVKZ01000098.1, from coordinate 251,053 downwards.
AAATATTTTTAAAATGAGATTGACATAATATGTCCAATACATATTACTTAGGGAACTCGGCTATTTTTTAATAGTTTATGCTAGTGAATAAATGTCAGGTAGCAAGAATAATGCCTTGCTTTAGTGCAGTGGTTCTAAACTGTGGGTCAGTTTTGTCCCCCAGGGCATGTCCAGCAATATCTGGAGACATTTTTAGTTGTGATAATTAGGGGATCCTACTGGCATCTAGTGGGCTGAGACCAAGGACAGTGCCCCAGACTGAAGAATTATTCTGCCTAAAATGTCAGTAATGTCAAGGTTGAGAAATCCTGGTTTAATGAGAAAGAAGAATTATTCTTATATAGAATGCAATCCACATATATAGTTAAATCCACATAGTTAAAATTAATAATATAAAAATATGTTTTATAATATTACATAAGAACTTCTGGAGAATTACTCTTCCCCTCCAATCTGAACAGATTCCCCTTAAAAATCCCTAAATTATAAACCTTTAAAACATTCCAAGCATAGATACTGATACCGAAGGTATTTTGATTTTCTTCCAAAAAAGTATCATAGAAATTGAGTAAAAGGACCATGCAAGCATCAACTAAAATTTCAACCATATTTTAGATCTTTCTTTGTTTAACTTTCATGTTGTTTTGCATGTATATTTCTCTGTTTTATCATGAATATCAACATTTTTTACAAGAAGTCATTTTTATTGTATGCTGGTTGGTAGCCTACTTCATTAATGTTCTAAGTCGATTGTTAGTACAAAATGTACCAAATGTAGTGGACGATATTGGGCTTTCTTCCTGATGTCCATTTGGCTGATGATACATTTGGATAGTTTCACGTCCCTTTACAAGAGGAAACATATGACCCGAGAATACTAATAAGGGTCTGTGAGAATCTGTGAGAAAAAGGGAAACAAAAAATAGAGTTCAAATTGGAGACACTGCCTGATAAAGGGATTTCAAAATAGTGTTAATAAAACTGCATTGTAATTTCAAATGAGAAAGGTATTCTATGATTTTCTGAGTTCCTAGACAATGCTGCCATTGCTGTAAGGACTTTCTTCTCTCTTCAGTATATACAGAGTCACTGCCAAAGTGCTATTTTATTAAACCACACTGAATTATTTACTAACTTTTTCAACTCCTGTATTTCTAGCAATTTTCAGGGACTGCTCTTCAGCATCTGTGGCCATAACAATTCCAATTTTGAGCCTGTTCTGGAGAGAGCAGGGGATGCTACCCATAAACAAGTCCCCTGGCACTCTACCCTATTCCTTAGAGTTATTAAGGAAGGCAAGCTGGGATCTGAGAATTTATTTTTTTATTTAGCATTATTATTTGGAAATAAAGATTAAACACAAATGCGCTTGGAAGAAATGACTGACATGATTTATATTAAAATACAAATCAATAGGGTGGGACAAAGCACCAGGAAGGTTGAGACTTACTACCCAAGAGTCAAAAGATGTTAAGGAGAGAAGGTTGTTGTGCCTGTAATAAAGGTCACGTTTTCTATAGTACAGCTCAGGGCTAGTTCATCACCCATTATTTCTGTAATATTTATTATTTTCCTATAATGTTTCAGACCTTGTGTTAGACTCTTGGACATAGTAGTGAATAGGAAAGATGTGGTTTCTGAGATTACAGAGTTTATAGTGTAATAGAGGCCAAAATAAGGAAGAATTATTAGTGTTAGCATACATGAAAGAGCAAGGAATTTGGCTTCAGAAAGACTAAGTTAAAACCCTGTTTCTAAATGGCCTTACTCCTTAAATGCCTCTGAGTCTCAGTTCCCTTATCTGTGTGATGAGAATAATAACACCTTAATCAGCAAGTTGAAGCTTTTTGTGGAATTATTTTTACTTTACGCAGATGTACCTAGATAAGATCTCTAGAGAACATGATTTACAATGGGCAATTTTACCCATTAGGAAAACAGAACAAGCAGTCGACTAGGGATATATGAACTAGATAAGGAAAACATAGGACATCTCATTCTATTCATCCTTTAAGTGTACAGTCTTTGGACCCTTATCTTGAATACTCTTAGGACAAGGACATCAACTTGAATAACATTTAGTTATCAACTGAACTGTCAAAATAAAACAGAATGATATGCACAAGTAAAAGAAAGGCAATGTTCTCTTAGAACAAATGCTTCCGTTTTCAATGTAACTGTGTAGAATGTTTGAAACGTGTGGATTTCTGAGATGCTTTGTGGCCTCAACGTTGACTTGTGAGAGTGATGCTCTAGTGTGTGGTGGGGGAGGATCACTGACTGGAAGGAAGCCTGGGATCCAGTGATGGGAGCCCTTCTAGGCCTTTCTCACCATGCTGAGGCCTGTCTTCATAGGCCATGAAGATCAAAGATGTGTTTCACAAAGACAATCGTAGTGGCATAATGGAAAGGGGCCTAATAAACACCCTCAGATCTCAGTTGAGAAGCTTCAGTTAGGAGTGAATAAGAGTTAGGTGGAAGCCTACAAAGATTTTAGTCAATTCAATTTCTGATTAAATTGAGAAGATCCATCTTACTGTCACTGCCTGCTGGAAAATAAAATGGGTCTTCTGTTGAGGTAGATGTAGTCCCCCCACCCTTCAACAGCTGATCTAAAAAAAATCTGGCATTTTATCCAAAATTGCCATGTATACAAAAAAAAGAAGATCTGGAAAAATAAATATATCCACAAGTACTGGATATGAACTTTAAAATAACTAAGATTAATATATTCAAGAAATAGATGGCAAGATGGAGAATTTTACTAGAAAAGAATCAAATTGAAAATTTATAACTAAAAACACAGTAACTAAAATTTAAAACTCAGCAGATGGGTTTACCATAGTTTGAACACAGTTGAAGAGAGGGAATTGGTCAACAAAATAAGACAGTAGAAAACATCCAAATTGAAACATAGAGAATAAAAAAGATATAAAATATAGAACAAAAGCATAAGTAATATCTGGTACATAATAAAAAGCATTGAGGAAGAGATAGATAATGGGGCAGAAGTAAAAACTGAAGATATAAAGGCTAACAAATTTTTGTAACTGATAAAATATATCCAGATATATACATAGATGTGCTATGAGCCCAAGGAAAAATATAAAGAATACCAATCTCACATGTTGTAGCAGAACTGCTGAAAACTAAAGATGAAGAAAAAAGAAAAAACCTAAAAACATCCAGAAGGAAAAAAGACACATTCAAAAAAACAAAAGATTGAGAGTGAATTCCTCAAAAGAATAGATAGAAGCCATAAAATAATAGAATGACATCTTTGAAGTGCTGAAATAAATAACTGCAAAAATAATTCTACAGAAGTTGAACAAAGACGATTTACACTACTTGATATCAAGATTTATTATAAAACTATGATAATTAAGACAATGTGGTATTAGTACAAGCTTAATGAATAGACTGATGGACTAGTAATAGACCAATGGAAGTTCAGGAACAGACTTGCATTTAAATGGCCACTTGATTAATTCAAAGTTTATATTATGATGCAAGGGTTAAAAGTAGTATTTCCTGTATATGGATGCTGAGTCCATTGGTTATACATATGAAAAAAAGAATAATCTTAACACCTACCTCACACCATACATAGAAATTAATTCTAATTGGATTTTATATCTAAAGGTAAAAGGTAAAACAAATAAGATTTTTGAAGAAATCAATAAAAACTATTTTATGACACTGAATAGCTAAAATTTTCTTAAATGACAATATAGAAAAGGCAACTAATAGAAAAAAATGGACAAAATATTTGCATATGCCCTTCACTCAAAGGAACATCCAACTGACCATTGAAAACATATGAAGACGTACTGAACCTCATATAGTCATCAGGAATGTGTGAGTTAAATTACACATCTAGCAGATGTTTAAAATGACCAGACTAACGATATTAACTGCTGGGAAGGATGTGCTGTCATGTGATTATTACCCTTTGGGTGTACAATAGCAAACAATTCCACGTCCAAGTTATTCCATTCTTAGGACTTTTAGAACAGAAACATATATGTGTGTGCACCAAAAGCCATGTATGAGAGTGGCCATAGCGGCACCATTGCTAATAGCCCAAACTAGAAACAACCCAAGTGTCTATTAGCAGTGGATAAACATTTTATGAAATATTTGTACAAAGAACATCAATAGGAAATATATTGTTCTACACATGTTCATATGGATGAATCTCACAAGCTTAATAGTGAGCAATAGAAGCCAGTTTCTATAAAGATAAAAAACAGGGAAAAATGTTTTATGGTGATAGAGGGCTTGCTAGTGACCACCCCTGGAGTGAGATGAGAGGGGTTTCTGCAGTGCTGGAAATGTTCTGTCTCTTGGTCTGGGTGGTGGTATCATGGGTGAGTTCAATTTATGAAAATTCAAACACTGTATAGTTACAGATGGTCTAACTTTCCTGAACCCATGATCTTGTCACCATCATAGTCCTGGGGTGACAGTTATGCTGTAATTATCTGGGTGAGAGCTTACAATCATTGTCTAGTAGTTGGACTGAGATGTTGACTTCAGTGAACATGCCCCTTAGGATGACAGAGGAATTCTGAATAAATCACCTAATAAATGGTTCTCATAGGACCATTATGAAGGTCAGAGATATAATATATAAAAAGTATGTAACCTATGATGTTCTTCCATTCTATATTATCTTGTCTCAGATATTTTGAATATATTACTGCAACACATATTAATAAAAACAAATTAAAAACTATGAGTCACATTTGCCTCCTTTCTACTTGTGTTTAATGTCTACAGTTGACACTCCAGACCCCTACGTGGAACTTTTCATCTCCTCAACTCCTGACAGCAGGAAGAGAACAAGACACTTTAATAATGACATAAACCCCGTATGGAATGAGACCTTTGAATTTATTTTGGACCCAAATCAGGAAAATGTTTTGGAGGTAAGTGAATCCCTTGGGGATGGTTAGATGGTCATCATTCATTTGCGGCCAGTGCTGGAGTTTGTCCCCTTACTGCTTTTTTTCTCCCCTCAGTCATGGAGTCCAGCTGGGCAACATAGTAGCAGACCAGCTTCTAGATGGTACACATCACTATATGTGGGTGTTCAACACAGGAGCTAAGAAGACTCTTTTATACTCTCCATGTGCATTAGAGAGAACATATTTTCTGTTATAAAGAGGAGTATGCAAGTACAGTAAAATAAAAATATTTTCAATTGCCTTTAAAATAGGTTAAAATAAATCTTTGTCAAAATTGTTGCATGGATTTTTGACATTAATTTATTTCTCATAGTCCAAAACAACATGAGAGGGGATAATTTTCACTTTTGAACACATGATAATGAGTAGGTTTATTGGGAAAGTGAAAAAATTAATTATTATTTTAGTTGAAAATATAGTATTTAGAAAAAGAAAAACAAAGTATCGTTACTGATTGAATATTGAGACTCTCAAATGACTGTTATCTATCATCTGAGAATTTTCATTTTTTAAATGTGGTGGAGACTTTAGATATTAATTCCAAAACCAAGAAAAATTTTATACTCATGCTCTGTTCTTTACTCTCTATAGATCACATTAATGGATGCCAATTATGTCATGGATGAAACTCTGGGGACAGCAACATTTCCCATATCTTTTATGAAAGTGGGAGAGAAGAAAGAGGTTCCTTTTATTTTCAACCAAGTACGTAACACAACAGAGTTAATTTTCAACTTTATATCAGATAAAATCTATTTATTCCAGAAAATTGGGTTTGACACTTGGAAATTTTGTTTACTTATGTTTATATTTGTGCATGTATTTATGAGAATGTTTTGTTTCTTAAAGAAAAAAAAATGTTTTCCTTTTACTTTCTGTCCTAATCTTTTATTATTCTGATATCCATAAACTTTGGTTGAGGTATTTCACCAAATACTACCGAGGCATTAATCTCTTTTGTTGCTTCAAATGATAACACTGGGATTAAGCAATGGCTTTGGACCATCTGCACGTTGAACACAAAATGTTTGGGAGGATGAAGGGAGATATAAAATTTGAGAAGAATGATACAGAGAGTGAGAAGGAATGGATGAACTCAAAGAAATTGTTGGCATGAGCAAGCTATTCTACACTTACATGTTCAGTAATAAATTAAGCCTGCGTAGAGGAGTATTTCTGTCTCAAGCGATCCTCCAATAGGGCCGAAGTAGTAAAAATGCGGTAGAAATGGTCTTGAGGTTATTGTTAACTTCATATTTCTAGGTTTGCTGCATTTCTGAAATTTCAGTCATTTATCCAGGAATAATAATAAAACCCTAGGAAAATTATTTATACAGATCCAATTCTTTGGATTTAGACATTTTTTATATGAAACTAAGTTAGTAGTTTATAGTGAGAAACATAAACAGCTTGAGGGCCAGGATGTATAAGGCTTAAATGTCTTCATTTCTTCTTGTTCAGAGGACATAATGGTTAATACTTTGGCATTTGAAGCAAAGCACTTTGGTGTTTAAAGTCCAGCTCTGTCCCTTACCCTGTTTTATCCTGGGGAAATCACAGTTCCTCTGTGCCTCAATTTACTTATCTTTAAAGTGGAGATAATATTTAATAGGAGAATCATTATGATTTACATATATAATGTACATATAAAATAGTGTATATTGCATATACCTATATTAAATATAATTACATATTTAATTGAAATTTTATAAAATTTATTATATAAATTGTGGGTTACATATTACTTAGCCAAATATTTACTAAGTCTACAATTTTTTTCATATTAAATACATAATTGATTATAGAAATATATGTGAATACTATACGCATATATATAGTGCTTACAACATTGCCTGGTAGATATAGAGCACTATATATATATGTTTTTGTTTTTGTTGAGAAAAGAGTAGAATTTCAGCAGGCAGAGAAGCAGTTGTGAGCAGAGGAAACTACAAAAGCATGGAGTCTTGAAAGAAGAAAGCAAGTTGGGGCATGGTGAATTACAGAGCTTGGCAGGTACATGTTGGTGAGCAGTGGGGTCAAGTTTAAAGGTGGTCAAAGGCTGGCATTTACAGACCTTACCCTATGGCAAGTTGCTGGGGTCAGTTCTCAATAAACATTTGTTGACAGCTTTGTAAACATGGACTGGCCTTTCCAAAGAGGAATTTCTTTTCCCCTGCCCTTCAGTCTATGATGCAAAGGCTGAATACAAGAGAAGATACTGTAGGAAGACACGCATTTCCTCTTCTCCTGTCATTTCCTATGGTTAGGTGTGTAACCCCCAGGCTTTCTACATTCCTGAATTTAAAGCAGTTTACGTAATTATTTTCCTTACTGTGCCTGAGAAAACAGTTGGCCAACTTTTTTTCATTATTCTGTTCTCAAGAGTCCTTTGCAGTTATCATCTGAATGACAATTCTTTGAGTCAGGGACTTGTGATGGGAGTGGGGAGAAAGGTACATGAGTGATGGCTGCTGGGGCAGCCCCTTGCCCTTGCCCTTCCCCTTCCCCGGGTCATGCGCCGTGCCCTCTGCAAGCCGCCCAGCCTCTCCTCATCTCTGAATCCCTCTTTCAGAAGAGGACAGTTTCTTCCTACAATGTTCACAGAGCTTGTGAGAGAAAACAATTTGTGAGGGAATCAAGTGAGAGAAGAGATTTTTAAGCAATTCTTGACCGTTACAGCAATCGGGTCTAGTAAAAATCACTTGGATTTGGCAAAGGGAGTACACATGCTGCAAGCCAAGACATTATTAGCAAAAATTCCTTCAAAATTTTGTCATCCAAAAGTTGATACTGAGTCAACTTAGAGATTTCTGTGGCCAGGAGCCAGCTGGAGGAGAAAGCGGGAGCCTCAAGATGGAGATTGCCAGACTCCAGAAGGGCCTGCTCTGCCCTCTCGGGGTAGGAACTGGGAATGGGGACACCTCGACTCCTCTTTTGTCTCTGTCACCAGCCTCCCTCTAGGATGTCTGAGTTGTCATTTTTTCCGAATCCTATTTTCTTCATCTCTACAATGAAGGTTTCCATTAACTTATTTCTAAGATCGTGTCTAAAACCAAAATTCTGTGATCTAGAAAGAATATCTTATTTTTCATTTGACCATTTTTACCCCAGTGTTTTCAATTCCCCCCATTTTACAGATATGGATACAAAATAATCATAATGCAACAATAAAAAATTTTATATGTAATTTTTAAATATCTGCCAATGGATTCTATTTTAATATGAGAATTTAAACTTTTATTCTGCACCTAAAACATTCCTAAATATTAAGAAAGCTACAAAAGTTCAATTTTAAGTAATTCATAATCTCTTTGTAAAGTAGACTTTCATGTGTAAATGGCTAATTAATATAATACGCAGTATCGTGAGGCATCTATTCATTGACTGACTTAAGAGTTATTATTATTAAACACTTACTTTCCATGTGATATTCTAGGTGAGAGGCAGGCAGCAGGGGACCTGATATATGATCTCCTGGTTCCCAGGGGGCTTGCATTCTAATGGGGAAGGTAAATAGGCAACAGAAAGTAAAATAATAATCAACACAACATCAGCCAGTGATGAATACTACGAAGAAAGTAAAATAGAGAAATGTGATATACAACAGTCGGTGGGCAATTAAAGTTTATATAGTCAGGGAAGACCTTTCTAAAATATTATGTTTTACCCAAATTTTATTACAGAAATTTTCAAGCATGTAAAACGTTGAAAGATTTATACACTGAATACCCATATATCTGCCACCTAGTTTCCACAATTAACATTTTACTGTATTTGCTTTGCCACATAGGTCTCCATCTATTCATCCATCAACTTTTTTGATGTATTGAAAAACAAATTACAAACAATATGCTTCACCTCTAAATACTTTAGCCTATTTATTAGAGTGTAATCTTTACATATTAATTTTAAATGTCAAATAAAAAGTATATATAATATGTACAGTAGTTATAAAAAAGAATTATTCATTCATTTATTCACTCATCTCACAAATAATTATTGAATAGCTATTGTGTGGCAGACAGTCTGTAAACAATACCTACAAGAACAAACAAAAATCTGTACCCTCACGGAACTCATATTCTATTTAGACAGATAAGAAGCAAGATAAATAAGTAAAAGGTACTTGTGTTAGATAGTGATAGTGATAAGTGCTAATAAGCCAGGGAAGGAGAGGAGATTTTATACACACACACACACACACACACACACACACACACAGGCATTTGAGGGAGATTGCAAGCACAATTTAAAAACTATGGCTAAGAAAAGCACCTGTGATGATATCTGAGGACAGAAGCCTCTCTGAGTAGAAAGAAAGATCCTGAAGGGAAAGCTTGTCTGGCACGTTGCATAGCAGTAGGGAGGAGAGCAGGACTGGAGCATAAAGAATTGTACAGAGAGTGATGAGTTGAGGACCGAAGCAAAGAGCCACTGTGGGTTACAATGGGTATCAGTGGCTTAGGCTGGTCCTTAAAGGAAGGATGTAGTTAGATCACTAACGGGGGTAGAAGGCAGTTCTGGTAAAGAGAATGTCCTGAGACTTTGCTCATATTCACAGAACTAGACAGCAAAGCGTGTTCAGGAAACAGCGTCTAGACAAGTGTGATGGAAGCAGAGCATTCGTGCGTGAGGGGAGAACAGGTACTTTGGGCTCAGACCATAGTGGAGCTCAGATTCAATTGTTGGAATTTGGATGTGATCTTACTGACAGCAATGAGTCATGGGAGGTTTTTGACCAGGTGATGGGGAGTTCAGAGCAAACAGGGTTTGGCTTTTTTTTCCCCCAGAAGTGTTAGTAAGAAAAAAGTCAGTAGGTAAAATAGAAAATGTTTCATATTGAAAATAAAAGTTGATGAAGCTTTCGCAGACTGATTCTGAGGAAAGTGATGAGTCGGATGAATACGGGGTGACTTGAGGAAAATAAGTGTAGCAACAGCTTTAATGTGTCAGCAAGAGTTGAATGGAATGAACGCTTAGTGGCAGTGGGCATCGGCTAAAGTTGAAAAGCGGGAGCTTAACGGTGATCCTGACACTATGATCTGTATCATTCGACCCAATTTTAGAAACTTTTTTTCTTTTTTTTAGGAGAAAACCAGTTTTAGGGCTGGGGCCACAGTTTTTATTTTCCAGCCAGCAGGTATAAAATCTAGGTTAGTTTGTGATTTTGGAATCTTAAGTCTAGAAAGCATCATCGTTGGCATTTGAGAGAAACTGGCGAGACTGGCTGCTTTTGACGCCAGGCTCAGTGTCAGGTGGCCTACGCCTGGGCTGGAATGATGATTCTACTTATTAACTGTGTGATGTTAGATTTTTTTTTCTCTTTGCCATATAAAACAGTGTTATAGAAGGTAGTATCTACCTCTTAAGGTTGTAATTATGGTTAAATGAGTTAATACTTGGAGAGTTTTAAAACAGTGCCAGGGCTGGTAAGCACTAAATAAGTTTTAGATATTCTCATTATAATTGTAATCAGTTCTATTTAACTATTTGTCATGTGCTTCATGAAACGCGCAACTATCAAAATTGCTTATTTGTTTGAACTTATGACTCAAATCAACTTATTTACATATAGGTAGAGCTTATAAATTTAGTGATCTTGTGTCAATACAGCTCAAAAGTGCTCTAGTCACCCATTAACTAAATTTATCAAGTGTGGCTTTGGGTTACATTAGCCCATTTTTAGGTAGAAAGATATAGTATCTTCAGAATTTAATGTTTTATGTAAACAAAGTAGTCCACTTCAAGAAAACCATGAAAATACTAAGGCTTTAAAGTAAGACAGAGAAATATTACACTTCTTTATTCTCTAGATAAAATAAGTTTGTTTTGGCCAATATTTTGAAGAAGGTAAGTAGCCTCTAAGTTTACACTGTATGGTGTTTTTAATTTGCCGTCTTTATTTTGAAGTTTGTGTTATTGTTTAAAAATCACCATATCTCATGGCTTCTGTGGTATTTAATTTGGCTGATCACCTTTCTGATTCTTGCTTATTCTCTATTACAGTTGAAAATGAATGAGGTAGTTCTATAAAAAGAGATAGTGGCAAAGGTTAAAAAAAAAAGAGAGTTCAGAATGTTAAGATAGTATCAGGATAATTTCATTGGAAAACTTCGTATTGATTTGTGAAGACAAAGATTACAATTTACCTAAGTGAATGAGAAAGAGCAGTTTGGAGGGAAAGAATAAATGATATACTTTTGTAAGACATTTGGAAGGTCTTTGGTTAAGATGTGAATGCCATCAGATTGATGCCAAGCAGAGTTCAAATGTAGCTCAAATTCCTGGCTTAAAGAGAATGCATTTTGGGACGTGGGGATACTAGCCATGGAAACATAAATGAATCTTTTCTGACTCTATTGCAATTTATAAGTTTTAAATTACAGGGCATTTTAGAATGAACTTGTGTCCTTGGGGTCCTCTACTGGACCTAGATTTTGTCAGAGAGTAGAACACATTCAATTTATTTACCATTGCATACCCAGCCTTACATGCATTAGGCTCTTGAATTATTTTTAGATGAATGGATAAATTAATGCATTTATGGGAAATACAGAAAACCTGGGAGGTGCTCAGACAGGTAAAATGAAAGTAAGTGAAATTTCAGAAAGAGAAAAATTAGAGTCTGAGAAATTCCCATTTGGAGAAAAGGAGAGTATTTTGGTTTGACACTCAAGGAAATCTGATTACCCAGCTCTCTCAGAATTTCCAATGTCCACATAAGGAAAAGGGATCTTGAGTTAAGGAAAGAGAGGTCACGATAAAATGTAAGGAAGAAAACTCTGTGTGGTAGAGTGGACATGGCTATTTTTTGGGAGAGTGGGGGTACAATTATTCTGAATTCTTGGTTGATGATTGATTAGATGATTCCTGGTAGTGAATGCTAATTTTGTTTTATTAAGGAATCATATATGTTAACTAGATTTACTATGATGATCACTTTGCAATGTATTCAAATATCAATTCATTATGTTATATACCTAAAATTAACATAATGTTAAATACCAAAGATATCTCAATAATAAATAATAAATACCTTAGTTCTTAGTGTTATCAGAAAAAAAGAAAATCATATATATTAAAAAAAATGATTTTAGCAAGGTCTCACTCAATTTTTAACACCCAAAATTTATTTAGATGTGACCTGGTTTATATTGGTGGGCTTGTGATTTCTGTCTGTACTTGAATTACCTTCTTATTAGATCCACACCCGGTTTCTTCTTAGGATGGAGGGTATGTATATATGATTCTTAGTAAAAGTGGCTCTTATTTTTTTAAATATAATTTTACTTTTTTATCTTGCATGGGTAAATATAGATAAAGCAGAAAATATTATATATATATTTTGAAAGATGTGATTATTCAGTCAACATAGTGACTAGTTGCTCTTTGCTTTTACCAAGAAAAAAAATAGTAAATTGACTTAGGAAGGATCAGAATTCAAAATGAAGTTTTATTGAGATTAAAGGTTGTAAATACTGAAGTATATTAATAAGAGAAAGCATGCCATATTTGAAGAGCTCTTTAGTAATTAAAATTATTTGACTGTGTGCATCTTATAGTGCATCTTAAAAGATCTTATTAATGTCAGGCATTAGGCTTGTTGCTTTAGATTCATTATTTCAAAATGACCCTGGAAAGTTTGCAAAAGCATTAAGGGTTTAGATACTTTTTAAGAGATTTTAAAGCCTGAAAAGGCCTTCCCTTTTTTTTTTTTAAATAGTTTCTCTTCTCTAATCCTCCTTCCCCTCCCTCAATTAAACACCTCCCATTGTGAGCATCTCAAATTGTTTTCCACTGCGGAATTCAAAGAAGAATCTGTTGTTTTCCACAGGAATGTACAAGTACAGCTTGCTTCTTACATTTATAATTCCTAGGAGAGGTGGAATTCCTCTCATTTGTTCTGGTTTCTAGTGAAATATTATGGGTTAGGGAGAGCCATGTAGAGATTTAGCCACTTTTCCTTCTAGCTGTCTTGGTAGTGCAACCTGGAAGCCTCAGTGCAGAGATGCTTTCTGAAATGACATATGCCAGGTAAAAGGCACAGAAAGTCTGTGAACGTCAATCTTCATAGCATGTCTGAGCATAGTGCATCAAGTGGGAGAGTTTAAAATTTCCTCTGGATTGTGGGTGATCCGCTGGGGCAACATGCGGACGTGAGGAGCTCAACCCATGGAACGGGAACCATGGCAACGCATTCTGTAATACTCCAAATGGCAGGAAAAAAAATCCTGTGTCTTCTCTCATCCTGCCTTCATTTATAGAGTCTTATCAGTCTGTCTAGAGACATAAATACCTTAGTTAAAAAAAAGTTGTGGATGGATGTAGAAGGAACATTCCTATGGAGGAGGCAAAAATGACCATAAACCGCACGGTTGATTTTCTTTTATTTATTCAGCTGTCAAATAAGATGTTATATGTACACAGGCATTAACTATTTTAATATAGAAATTGCTTAGGGACCTGCCAGTTGGGAAGCCAGCTTGTCTCTGAACACTTTCTGTCATGAGGTGTCATGTTGGAATAGGAAGCCCATTTCAGCTTTGAATTTTTTGATTAGCAAAATCCATATTAGGTTATAATATTATTCTTTTTTTAAATTTTCATCGTTATCCCATGGTGTTTTTGCCACCTGGAGATAAAAACAATAAATCTAGTCTCATTTTAATATCAGCTTTCCAGTATTTTTGTAGGGGGGAGAAAACCAAACAGACTATGTTTTATCCATGTCTTGTTTTTGTTACTAACTATTCAAAGTAATTTCATTCACTATAAAATTTTTCTCTAAGCCCTCTTTGGGAAAGACTTTATTTGTAATTTTGAAATTTGTGCTAAAATTTTAAATAATGTGCCTCAGGATATGGTGTGAGCAGTGCTTTCATTGGTAGAATAGACAGCAGCTACATTATTTAGAAGCCAGTCACCGTTTTGACTTATAACTGAACTATGATTCATCTGGGCATGTTAAAAAAATAATAAATGGTTTGTACTGGGACTTTTGATTATTTATTAACTTCAAAGTAATATTTATGTGCTGTTTTGATGAATAAAGTAAGTTTCATAGAATTCCATACCTAAGAAAACTGTCTGGGTTGGACCAGCCCAGGATATAATCTTGAGTAGAAATAAGATAGATGTTCTTGATTAAAAAAGATTGCCAGAGGTGCTCCCTCTCACATACACGTGCACAGTCATTCAACAGATATTGATTGATTATATGCTGTGTGCCAAATATTGTGTAGTGAACTAGTAATAGAGCTCTATATAAAAAAGAACTTAAAGTTTAGTGACAGAGGCAAATTTTTGTAGATAATTTCCATACCTTCTTCTTACTCATAAAATTCAGTACTAAGAATTATCCATGAACTTACTTTAAACTTCTGAAAAGCTCCTTCTGGTTTCTTTTTTTCCATCCCTGAAACCGAAAAGAAAACAAAGCCAGTTATCTATAGCTTGGTTCTGAAAATACCCTTTTCACGTTTTAAGAGGCATTTTCTACTTCTTTTATATCTGAAGGTATTGAAGAGGTTCGCGCTATATTCTTATGGTAACTGATATAATACAAATAATAGCACCATCTTGCCATTGTGCACCAACCTTCAAAACATTTTCTCATTTCTTTCTCCTAACAACCTGAAGTTATAGTATTCATTACCAATGGCAGGAAGAGTAGTAAGGAGATCTTTCTATATAACAGATTCATAGTCTCGGAAAGACACCTTTTACTATCCCTCTGCTTTGTGGCTATTACTCCCTTTCTTTTCTGTGAAACCAGAATTGGCCCATTGGCAGGAGTTTGGTTGGTTTGCATAGTGTTGAAAAATAAAAACCTGAGCCCCCATCGCATTTGCAGTATTTCTTGAGCTGACCACAGTTGGCTGGTCCCTGGGACCAGCCACCCACACTGAAGAGGTGTTCTGTCTGCAGTTTACTACAGCCCTCATGTCACAAATGCACACACATGAATTTCCCTCCAGTCTTTCTTTAATCTCCCATCTACTTTGGCCTCTGATTTTGAGGCCCAGGGTCAGCCACTGCATTAAAGATCTGACATCTTTATAGTTTTTGGAACTCAGGCAATTGTTCTTTTGTGAATAATAATTGTGGAACTGAATTACTTCATTTTAGTGTAAGAGGAAAACAACCATGCAGAGGCAATTCTTATATTTGCTAAGATGACTTATTAAGTAGACACGTAAAAAATAGCAAAAAAAAATTTATTGAAATATGCCTGTAATTTAAGGTCTCAACGAACCTACGTTCCTTTTATTTTTGTGGGGAAGGAGGATTAGGTTAAAAATATTCTGGCATTCAAAGTTATGTTGCCTTTGTTTGCATTGTATATAACACACATCCATTTATGCCCTAATTGAATGTATTTGTTTTAGGTCACTGAAATGATCCTGGAAATGTCCCTTGAAGTTTGGTAAGTGTACTTATTTTTATTAGATGGAAAATATTTTGAGTGCTCCACTAACTTAACTATGAAATAATTCTAACAGCTTTGAGCATAAAAAGTACATTAAATGCACTGTTTTTCTTTTGCTTTCTTCTAATAGCTACAGTGTTAAAAAAAAATAAATCTAATAGTCTTTGCTTAATTTTCCTGTAGTTTGCTAGTTAGATAATAGATGTCAGTGTAAGGGCTTTTAGAAAGGGCTCTCCTCAAGCTACATATTTATTTCCATAGAAATGACTATAGTTATGTAAGCCTATTTTCTATTGCTAATTTAGATAGATATTCAAAGACGTGAAATTGAACATAGACAGGAAACTATAAAGAGGAAAACACTGAAAATTGAGACTGATTTTGTTCATAGTGATCAGCAGGACTACAAATGGTTAAAGTGGCTTCCAAAACTGAAAGTAAGAAAATTATTTATTTTCAAATGGTGAATCTTTGGGGAGTCAGGCCTGCCTTGAGAATTAGCTCATCTCTGATCTAACTCAGAGTTCAGGGTATCCCACCTCTCTCAACCTCCCTGTGTCTCTTTGAACTTTCTTGTTGAAAGTACGTTTTGCTAAAGTTACTAGTGCACATTTTATTTACACAAATGCCACACAAATTAGTGTCACATTTTCCTATCTTGTTATCTATCAAATGTATGGTAATGAATACATTAGTATGGAGTTTAGACACTTTTTTCTCTTATTTTGATCCCCTGGCATAAGTAACTATAGTCCCGTAATAGATGAGATCTCAGGATGTATTAGAGGATGATTCAAACCTTTGTGTTGAATTATTCTGTATTATACGGACATTTGGTTACAAGTGGTTTATCTTGGCATGAGATGAGAAATATTTTTGTTATTTAACTATGAAAGTATTGCTATTTGTTTTAATGGGAAATAGTCATCACTGATGTAATCAGGACTACATAATGTAAAAGAAATGGGCTTTAACAAAACAGAGTTATCAGAAAATGTAAGAAAAACTCACCTTAATCATTTACATATGATTAGAAGTAATTTAATATAAATTTATAATGAACTTTAATTAAACTCTACTTTTACATGTGAGCTTACATCTTGACTCTAAAATGGAAATTTTTTTAAAAGATATAATTTTCTATGGAATGTCTTTCATTAAATATAAATCAAATTTAAAAAATTAACTGGTTAAAAGTAACACATAAGAAAGAAATGAAACATACTGTTATTATATTTATGAAATTACTCAGCACTTTAAAAACTTTCTTTCAGATATTTTTGTACCAGTACATTCTGAACATCTATGTTCATTGCTCTGATCATAGATTTTTAAAAATCATGCTTCTTGTGCTTAATGTGAGATAGTGATCAGCACAGTGTATTACAAGAAGCAGCATTCTCAAGAGGCCAGGTAACAGTCTTAACTGTTAATTATGTAATCCGGTGCTTTTATACACTATAATTTAATGACCATTTCCTTATTGTATGATAATAAAGTTAAATGATTTTTCAGAATTTATAGTTACTTCCTTTAAAGTAGATATCCAGACATATAATTACATTGATGAGGAAAATACATATTTTAATTATTTTTAGCGCTCATTGCCTAATCGCTTTTCAAGTGTTTTGCAAATTTATATTTCTGAAATTAATATATGAGAATAACAGTGTTACTTTACCTTTTCCAGTACTAAAAAACAGATATTTAAAGTACTTTTAAAAACTATTAATTTACCAGTAACTGTATTTTTAACATTTGCTAGTGAAATTCAATATTTATTTCTCTATTTTTCATTATTAATTATACTTGATGTTTTGTGAGTTATCTATGTTTATCCTTAGGATAATCGTAATTAAAATATTATTTGTAATGATCAAATATCACTACTATCTGCTTATTTTTTTTTTCTAAAACATCTCATCCTCGTCATTTTCTGAAAGCATGCAGCTTTAAGAGAGCCATCATGTTATACTCCTCTTTCAGTCCCTTCCTAGAAAATGGCTTGAGAGAAGCAGTGAGCTTATATTAGTGTAGCTGCTGGGGACTGGATGATACCTGACAGGGCTAGTGGGGAGCTTGGCTCCTGACTCTCTGCTTTACATACATACAGCTCATCCCCAGACCTCCGATTTAGCATGGCTCTGTGTGATCAGGAGAAAGCTTTCAGATGCCAGAGGAAAGAAAACATAAAGGAAAACATGAAGAAACTCCTGGGTCCAAAGAACAGTGAAGGCCTGTATTCTACACGTGATGTGAGTTGGAAAGTTTTCAAATGTTATTGCAATGTAATAATAACTTTGTTTGTATTTGCTCCCTAATTTCACCCAAATATGAAAACATTAAGGTTGAGCATTCTGTCTTCCATTTTTGAAGATAAGGTACAGTTGAGTTTACATGGAAGCTCTTTGAGGGAGGTCATCTCAAATGCGGCCCACATTTGGAAGTATTTATCAGATATAGTTTTTAAAAGAAGCATATGCCTTCTTATGCACAAATAAGACTTTCATTTTATTGGTAGAAAAAGTTTAGTGTCACAGATAAGAGGATTATTGAATTAGTTTTAATATAGACTAAGATTAAAAAACTGTGGAATGATCATTACTGAACAAAAAGAAAGTGAACAAAAAGAAAAGGTTATAAATCTTAATAACATAATTAACAGAAGCACGTAGATGTAAATAGGGGAAGTAAAAGGAAATGTTCCCAATTCTTAATAGCAGAAAGTTAAAATGTCATTTGAAATGGACCAAATGTCTAAAAATAATGATTTCTACATTTCAGTGTTTTTATAATACTAATTATCAAGAGATCTTAAAATTAAAATATTTTCATGAACAAATATTGAAAGTACAATTCTTCAATTGTACTTTAACTTCTTTTTCCTTTCTTAAATTCCAGTGAAATAAATGGCATTCATTATTTAATAACTTGTATAATTCAGTTTTAGGCTATTCATTCATTCACTATTCTCTCAATCATCGATCATTGATTATCTATCTATCTATCTATCTATCTACCTATCTACCTACCTACCTACCTACCTATGTATCCATCTACCCACCCACCCATCCTTCTATTGGACTATCGTTCTATCTGAAATCTGCAAAAACTTGCTTCTATAGTTAATATTTATTGCATATTTGAAAGTTGCTAAGAGAGTAGATCTTAAAAGTCCTATCACAAGAAAAGCATTTTTATAACTATATATGGGGATAGATGTTAACCAGACTCCTGTGATGTTTCAAATATATGAAAGTATCGAATCATTATGCTGTAAATCTGAAAGTAATGTTTATATCCAAATTATACTTCAATTTAAAAACAATTTTAAAATTGTTGCAATGATGTTTATCAGATGATAATGAAATTTCATCTCAGTGGCAAATCAGGTAATTGTTTACTTATTTCTTTGAGCTTTTCTGTTAATTGAATATTTTAAATCAATATAAGATAACATTTTCATTAAATGCGTAAATAAAATACACAATCTCACATTTCCATATATGTCCATACACCAGGGATGAAAGATTATCATAAATTAACTGCAAAACACAATAGGATATGAGACATAAATTCTGAGTAAGATGGACAGGTGAGTACCCACGTCTTGCATGTGATGGCAGGTATCCTGATGCGTTTTCAGGTGGGCGTCGCGGTGGAAAGCCCAGCTGCTGGAGCTGAGATGGCTGCTGTTGTTATGAGAGCAGACGCTAAGATAAAATTTTGCTTATGGAGAATTTTTACTAAAAGGAAACTGGGAAGAAAAGCAAAACATCCACTGAAGTTTCTGTTTGAAAAAAGAAAAAAGACTTTAATTCTATGTCTTGCTGTTACCTTACAGATCTCTGGTAGCACTTGTGGTTGATTATGGTCTCAGGTTAATGATTAGCCCTTGAAGACACTTCCTTTCTGCATATTACTCAGAAGTTTCTAGTTTTCTGGGAAGGTTGGTTTTGGTTTTGTTTTTGTTTTTTTATCTATATTAAACCTTTCAGCAGCAATTTGACAACCTGCTTTTATCCTCCCCATCCTTGTTTGGTATTGTTATATTTTTGGAACAGAGAAATAACATTTCAGATTTTCTTTTTATTTCTGCCATTTGTCATTTGTTGAAAACTATGCCGAGAACTAACTAGAGAGAATAAAGCTGAGATGGTTAATTCTGAAGTCACTTTCCTTGGTGAGGTTAAAGCCTAACTGGCGAGAAAGACATTTTAAGCAGATATAAAACGATGACATGTTAAATTCTTTTAAAAAGAGGTGTGAACACAAGGGCATAAGGGCTTGCAACAGGGCGACCCATCCTTTCCCTCTGTGATAGAGATGATGGTGATGGGGTTCAGGACACACCGGACCAAGATACGACACCTTGGCATACTGAGTATTTTAAGTTGATGTTTGAGAAGACAGCAGAAGCAGGCAGGTGTCTCTGATGTCCCTCACCTTCCTTCTCTGAAACAGGTCATGTGCAAGGTGTCCTTTCATTCTACCCAGAGGACAGGAGCATTCTTATTGCCAAAGACAAAGGGGCAGCTGAGAAGAATCCAAACAAATATGCCTTGCTAAATGTTCTCGTTTCCTGTGCTTACTTCCTGCTCTCTGATCTGTGTGTCTACATGACTGTCCTTTCTTCAAGCCTAACTTTTTCTTCAGGTCTGGATATCCTTATGAGGGCTCCTGTGTCACATACAACTTACATTAAATAAAACTTCAGGCTGTCTTCTCGTTATTCTCTGTCAGTTTAATTTTCAGACCCAGCCAGGGACCCTAAGAGGGTTGATGAAAACATCTTTCTGCTCTACAGTGCACTTTAAGTGGAGTACTGTTGGCCAGGCCTCGAGGAAAGAGGTTGCTAGAGGGAAAAGGAGGAAGCGGGTGCCTCTGTTAGCTTCACGGCCCTCGTCTTCATTTGGGAGACTTTGTCTCCGTGTTTCTCTGCCCAGCTGCTTTCCGCTTATTTGCAGCAGTCAGTTCCTTCACTCTCTACTGCTAACCCTCCCTCCGTTCCTCCCACAACTGATAGACTTGGCTTCTAATCAAAGAGAAATTAAAAGTCATCAGATGGCACATCCTTCACTTCTTGCCATAGGATCGACATACGCCTTATCTTATGTTTATCCTTTGTCACGTCCCTCTGAGTTCGGAGGAGGAAATAGCCCCATTTATTTCAAATGCAGATTCATACCATATATGGATCGCAAACCCCAGTTAGGAACCTCAATATACCAATTGTCCAGTTTTCCCAGAGTCATTTTTGCCTTTATTCTCTGCTTCTACCTCTGAAAAGGTAAACCTGTTCAAAATTCCCGTATAAAGGGAAAAAAATGAATGAAAAAAATCTCTGGACTGTACATTCCTTTTTTCATAATGCTCTGCCTCTCCTCTTGTCTTCACCGACCAACTCTTTCAAAGTTTTCTACATAGTCTCATTCTACTCCCTTACTCGCCTCGTTTTTCTACTGTTGCTGCTCCACTAGTCACCAGTACTAATAAATGAGAAGGATCTTGTGGGCTTGCCCTACCCAGCCCTGCATTGCAAATGACAGATCTCTCCCTACTTTTGAAACATTCTCTACCCTTCACTAACTACCTTGTCTTTGTTTTCACCATCTCTCTTGTGTTCTCTTTACCAGATCACCTTCCTCTGCACATTATTTAAGTATGAGTTCTTCAAGACTCAGTCTTAGGCCCTCTTTCTCCTTATCTGACACTCTTAAGAATTTTCTCTTCCTTCCCAGGATGTCTCCCAACACCTGTGTGATAAGAACGTTCACATGTTTATTGACAATTTAGAACCTTTCCTCTGAGCTTCAGACCTGAGTATCTACACACCTACTTGATTTCTTCGCTTTAGTCCTCACATCTCAAACTCAGCATGTCTAAACCTGAATGAAAAATCCTCTCTTCTCTGTAGTGCTACTCTCTCTCTGCTTTCAGTTCATACTTAATTCAGAGTAATCTTTTTAAAATGCAAATCTGAGTCTGTCATATCCAAGCTTACAGTTCTTCCATTCCTCCTAGGATGAACCTCACAGCATCTCTTCAGCTTCATTTTTTTTTTTTTTGCCAGTTCATCCCAATTTTACTACCCACCCCCTTAGATTCATGTCTCCACAGAACCCTTTCCCAATTGGCACTCTTGCACACACATTGTTTCTTCTCATTACCCTACGCCTCCCCTGTACCACCCTTCTCTCCACCCCACCCACTTTTCAGATAATTGACAGCCTCCCATCCTTTATTTAATGCATACGTCACTCCTGAGAATTTCTTCCCATCAACTCTTCCCTCTCTCCTCCCAAGTCCAAGGTGATTCTCTCAGTTATATTCCCTTATGGAATAAATATGTTTGTTATCTTCTCAGCATTTAAAATTTACTTAAAAATACTTGCATAAATTATTTATTTCACTTCTGTTCTCTCTGTTAGAATATAAGTTTCACAAGAACTAGAACAGTGTCTGTGTTATTTGCCTTTATATTCCCAGCACCTAGCATAGCTATTAGCACACCATAGATTCTCAGTAAATCTTTTGTTGTATGAGTTAGGTCACAGATTTAGGCAGAGGTGTGACATTGCATACAGGGGACGAATTAGCTAGAAAGAGAGAGATTAGAGGCTCATATCTGAGGAACCCCAGTATCAGGTTTTATGAGGAGACATGGGTTGAAGAGAAGGTTTCAAAGAAAGAATTCCAGTTTGAGCTGTTCAATTAGTAATGTATTTGGGACATAATGGTGCAGAAGTTCGATTGGCCTTTGTTCATAGGCTTTCTTTTTTAAAAAGAAAGTTGCTGTCACATCCCCTAGGATCCCCTTGTTTTGTGGAAAAGATTCTTCCTGGGAAAGTGAAATTTGGCCTAATAGTCATAATTTTTTTTTTTTTTTTTTTTTTGCAAATGGAGAATGAAGTAATTATGCTTTTCTCTGGGATATTCTTCAAAAATATTAAATTAATGATTTTGGAAGTCATCACTAGAATTAAAACTTTTGTTGTTGTTTCGTTTTGGTCTAGACTTTTTTCTCTGGAAGAAAAAAATAACGGCTTAGGTATATTCAACACCACCCATTCCCAGAAAACAAGTAACATTTTCCTATTTTTATGTTACTTCTCCGCCAAGGCTGTCTTAAGTTCCCACTTCCTTTGCTCCCTGCCAAGATCTTCACTTTCTGTTCAGTACTGGCAAAACAGTCTCTTTGAGGTACAGAGCAGTGGGCTGTTGTGGCAGCTTGTCAGACAAAGAACAGTGCTACTCAATTTTCAGTGTAGACACTGCGGCAGTCTTCTTCCTAGTTCTCAACAAACAGACAGCATCCAGTTTAGGACCTCAGTTTTTCACAGAATTAGAACAAGTAATCCTAAAATTTAGGATTTACTTACAATTTGCAAAAGACACCAAATAGCTAACATGATCTTGAGAAAGAAGAACAAAGTTGGAGGTGTCACATTCCCTAATATCAAACTATACTACAAAGTTATAGTAATCAAAACAGTATGGTACTGCTACAAAAATAGACACATAGATCAATGGAACAGAGAGTTTATATGTTCAGTTAGTCTATGACGAAGAAGGCAAGAATATAAATGAGGGAAAAGACAGTCTCTTTAGTGTGATGTTGGGAAAACTGGACAGTTACACACACACAAAAGGAAACTGGACCACTTTCTTAAACCATATACAAAAATAAACTCAAAATGTATTAAAGACTTAAATGTAAGACCTAAAACCATAAAACTCCAGAGAAAACATAAGCAGTAAATTTTTGACATTAGTCATAACAATATTTTTTGGATACATCTCAATGGGCAAGGACAATAAAAGCAAAAATAAATGAATGGAACTATGTCAAACTAAAAAGCTTTCGTGCAGTGAAGGAAACCATTAATAAAGCAAAAAGGCAACATACTGAATTGGAGAAGATATTTGCAAATGATATATCAAATTAAGGGTTAATATCCAAAATATATAAAGAACTCATATAACTCACTATCAAAAAGCAAACAATACAGTTTAAAAATGGGCAGAGGACTTGAATAAACATTTCTCCAAAAAAGAACATACAGATGGCCAACAGACATATTAAAAAATGCTCAGTGTCACTAATTATTGGAGAAATGCAAATAAAGAGCACAATGAGATATCTCACATCTGTCAGAATGGCAATTATCAAAAAGACAAAAAATGACAAATGTTGTTGAGGATGTGGAGAAAAGGGAACCCTTTATGTGCTGTTGGTGGTCCTGTAAATTGGTCCAGCCATAATGGAAAATAGTACAGTGGTTCCTAAAAAAATTAAAAATAAAACTACCATATGACTCAGCAATTCCACTTCTAGGTATTAATCTGAAGAAAATGAAAATACTAATTTGAAAAGATATGTACACTCCTATGTTTATTGCAGCATTTTTACAATAGCCAAGATACAGAAACAGCCTAGGTGTCCATTGATAGGTGAATGGATAAAGATGTGATGATATATATAGAAAATGCAATATTACTCAGTCATAAAAAAAGAATGAAATCTTGTCATTTGTGACAAAGTGGGTGGACCTAGAAGGTGTTATACTAAGTGAAATGTCAGACAAAGAAAGCAAATACTAATACTATGGTTTTATTTATATGTGAAATCTTTAAAAAAGCAATTCAAAACAAAACAAAGCAGAAACAGACTCATAGATACAGAGAATAAACTATTGGTCTCTGGAGGGGAGGTGCAAAAATAGTGAAGGAGATTAAGAGGCACGAACTTCAATTATAAAATAAAGTCATGGGGATGTAATGCACAGTATAGGGAATATAGTCAATAGTATTGTAATAACTGTATGGTGACAGATGGTCACTAGACTGTGGTGATTGCTTAAGGTATTGATGATGCTGTGAAGATGCACTAGCAAATTATTAGACTTAATAATTACTATCTTTGCTTCTATCTTCTATCAAAATAATAATAATAATTAATTATAACAACAACACATGAAGACCTGATGCACAAACAAGCAATCTAAAGCCTAAATAGTTTTAATATTGGGATAATCACTATTCTATTTAACTGTTAAAGATCAATGGCACTTTTTAAATTCTCTTTTACACTTAGGGTTAACTCTCTAATTTCAACTCAGCTTCTCCAACCCCTTTTATAGGTTGGTGAGACATGGTCAGCTGAGAGTGTGCTCTTCTTGTGGGTATGCTCAGGTGCTTTGGAATATGAGGTAGTTGGAACTTTGGAAAATTGACTCTCAGCAAAAATAGAGGGGAAAAGAGGGTTGTGCTTTTACATTTGTCCCAGGTTTTTCCCTAAACTGACAAGAACATATAGATGATTTGGAGCAAATTAGAAAAAGGACTTGGAAGTAAATTCCAATAACGTGGAGTTTGTGACATCTTCATTCTTCGTTTGCCTGATTGCATCAAAGAGAAGAGATAAAGGAATGATTTATACGTGGTCATTACTAAAAACAACAATAATCCTAAACACATAACAATTCAATGGTCACAACTACCTACCTGTGGTACCAATGAGGAGCCGGTGCAGAAAATTCTAATGCTTCTCAACTTGTTTTGCTTCATGATCCCCTTTTACGCTAATCAATAAAGTAACAAACTCTCCTAGAAATTTAAAAAATTATTTAATTTAATTTAGTAGGTATATTAAAAAGTATTGTAAGTAAAATAGTTTATGTCAATATTTTACTGAATAACACTTCATTATGGAAAAAATTTTCATATAATTTGGAGAGTGATTTTAGATGAGATTAACATTCAAATCTTTGAATTTGGAATACACAGATGGCCATCCGTAATGTGGGTGGGTCCCATCCAATCAGTTGAAGGCCCAAATAAAACAGAAAGGTCAGCCTCCCTGAGCGTGAGGGAATTCTCAAGCAGACTGCCTTTGTCTGTACCATTATTTCTCCTGGACCTCTGTGCTGGCTTTCAGACTAGAACTGCTCTGTTGACTCTCCTGGATCTGGAGACGGCTAGCCCATACTGCAGATTTGGTCTTGCCAGTCTCCATCATCCCCACGAACCAGTTCCTTATAATATACATATATAAAATTTTTAAAAAATATAGGCATGGCTCCTCTGTTCCCAGACTTGAGCCAGCTTACAGACCCAGAAACTCTAGAGTAAAGGGGAGGTTTGGGCTCCTTGAAGAAGGACCCTAGTACAGTCCCAGAGACTTATGCTGGGAATCTTTCTCCCAGCTTTCGCCAGCTGCTGTGGTCATTGCCCAGCGCAGTCATGAGAGAAGTAGCCATCGCAGCAGAGTTGGAGGTTATGTCTGAACTCAGCAACAGGGACTTCCATTCACCAAGGCCGGCCTGGCTACAGCTGCTGCTGAGTGCTCAGTGTGCCAGCAGCAGAAGCCAACACTGAGTCCCCAACATGGCACCATTCCCTGGTGTGATCAGCCAGCTACCCGGTGGCAGATGGACTACATTGGACCAATTTCACCGTGGAAGGGTCAGGATTTTTGCTGTTGTTGTTGTTGTTGTTGTTGTTGTTGTTGTTGTTCTTGTTCTTGTTTGTTTTTACCTGAATAGATATTTATTCTGGATACTAATTTGCCTTTTCTGCACTTAAAGCTTCTGCCAAAACTATCATCTGTGGAGATAGAAAATGCCTTATACACTGTCACAATATTCCACACAGCATTGCTTTTGTTTACTCAGAGAATAAACATCATTCAGATTTGAGTAAGCAAATGAAGTACGGCAATGGCTCCATGCAATGGACTTTACCAGTCTTGCTATGTTCTCCACTGTCCTGAAGCAACTGGTTTGATGGAACCATGGAATAGCCTTTTGGAGACCCACTGATAGTGCCAGCTAGGTGGCAGTGCCTTGCAAGGTCTGGGCCAGGTTCTCCAGTGGAATGTACATGCTCTGAATCAGCATTTAATAGTGGCGCTATTAATCCCTAGGATTTATAGGTCCAGGAATCAAGGAGTGGAGGTGGCAGTGGCAGCACTCGCTGTTACCCCAGGGACTCACTAGCAAAAAGTTTTCCTCCTGTCCACATGACTGTATACTCTGCTGGCTTGAAGATCTGAGTTTCAAAGGGGGAAATGCTTCTATTAAGAGTGGAACAATCATTCTGTTGAACTAGAAGTTAAGACTGCTACCTGGCCACTTTGGGCTCCTCATGCCTCCAAGTCAGCAGGCAAACGAGAGTGATACCATGCTGGCTGGGGTGATTGATCCTGACTACCAAAGGAAAGTTGTATCATTTCTCCGCAATGGAGGGAAGGAAGAGAATGTCTGGAATACAAGAGACCCCTAGCGTGTCCCTTAATATTATCATGCCTTCTGAGGAAGGTCAACGGAAAGCTACAAGAGCACCATCTAGGAAGGACTTCTATTGGCCCAGACCTTTCAGGAATGAAGGTTGGGTCGCTCACCAGGTAAAGAATCATGGTCAGCTGAGATGCTTGTTGAAGGCAGAGAGAATACAGAATGCATAGTGGGACAATGTAGTTACACATACCAGCTACGACCAGGCAGCCTGTTACAGAAATGAAAACTGTAACTGCCATGAGTATTTCTTCCTTAGTTTGTTATGAATATGTTTTTGTATGTTTCACGTGTACTCATATGTACATATATGAGTGTGCACATGTAGAAGCACAAAAACAGATTCATATTTAATATAAGTAATCAAGGAGAAGAACAAATATCATTCAAGAACTTCATATCCTCTTCTGGGGAAAGGGTTAGTGCATTTCCAACTGTACATAAGAGAGTTGTTTCATGTTGGCCAAAAGTATGATCTTGTTATACTTGAAGATTTCTTTGGAGATTAAGTATGGATTAAGGAGATATGCATGGGTGCCAAGTTGAGAAGGGGTAGACATATGATGACTAACATTATGTATCAACTTGGAGGATGTTTCTTGATGAGATAAACAATGAAATTTGAATAAGCAGATTTCTATCTATAATGTGGGTGGGCCTCTTCTAAACAGTAGAAGGCATAAATAGAACAAAATGACCAACCTCCCAAACGAGGGAATTCCCCAGCAGACCGCCTTCAGATGTTGTCTGAACCGTTGGCTCTCCTGGGCCTCTGCCTGCTAGCTGTTGAATTAGAACTGTGTTGTTGGTGACTCTCCTGGGTCTGTAGTCTGCTGATCTGAAAGGACTTAGTCTTCATAATCACATGAGCCAGTTCCTTATAATAAATCAGCCTCTCCTCTCTCTCTTTCTCTCTCTCTCGTTCTCTCTCTCTCTCTCTCTCTCTCTCTCTCTGTGTGTATATAGACACACACACACATATATACATAGACATACATGTATCCTATAGGTTCTGTTTCTCTGGAGAACCCTGATTGATACAGAAACCAAAGAGGCAAAAGCCTTGATATAAATGTCAGTGCTTAAAATCTGTAAAAATATATAAAAAAAAAAAATCTTTGAGCATTTCAGAATTTTCTTTTGCAAAGTAGAAAATTAATAATATTAGTAAGTCCTATATCAAAATAAGTAATCGAAACCAGAAGGTTTTTGGTAAATGCAAATTCATTTCCTGTAATCGTATGAGAGAAGTATGAGAAATAGTCATTGATATCATTTATACACAAATCCTGGTGCTATTAGGTCTAAATATAACCTGATAACTCTGAACAACACTTATTCGTTTGCTTCTTTTAGATTTAGAGCCAGGACTAACAGCTGCACCTTATAACTCACCAGTTCTTTTTTTGACAGTTATATCAGAATTACCAAAACTATTAAAACATTCAGAGTTAGCCTGCGTTTATTACGTAAATCTGTACCGATATCATCTGAAGTGATACATGAATCTGAAACACCATTTAGCTGAGTATCAAATGCTTTCTCTCAATAAAGATTACTCCTTTCTTTCTGAACAATGAGAAAAGGTAAAGAACACGAATTATGGTGTCATCCTGTTCTGCTACTTATTAGCTATCCGTATGCAGACAAGGTGTTCTGTGTGCACTGAATATCTCCTCATCTGAAAAATGGAAATAATAATGGTCTCCTTTAGAGGGTAGTTAGTTGAAGGGAGAGCTTTCAGAGACAGAGCGGAGCGTAGTGAATTAAATACTTTGGAGTTGGATGGACCCAGCTTTGAATGCACAGGATCCCTCTTTCTAGCTTTGCAACAATGGCACAATTATCCTGTGTTTTAACTACTTTTTTCCTTTTTTTTTTTTTAGGTGAGGCAACCCTTATTTGACCTCATAGATTGCAAGGACCTCGTCAGTTTACAATCCCTTATTTTTTTATTTTTTATGCCTACAGCACCTGGTCTTCCTAGGTGGTCTCTCATCCAATTACTAACCAGGCCCAACCCTGCTTAGCTTCTGAGATCAGATGGGATCGGGCTTGTTCAGGGTAGCATGGCCATAGATACTTTTTTTTCTAAATGAAGGTAATATTTATCTCATACAGCTGTGAAAATTAAATGATACGATGCATAAAAACAGATTAATTCGTGTGCAATAAATGAAGGTGGTAATTATACTCTTAGCAATCATTCAATTATTTGATTATTCAATTTTTATGTACAAATACCTGACATTTTCTTTTACCTGATAGCAACCCAAAATATCTGACTTCAAAAATCTTACCTAAAAGTCCTCTCTAAGAATTACTGCAAAACCATAATGAAAATAATGGGTCAGCATAAAGGAACAATAAGAATTCTAGCCCAAGAAGGAAAGGTGTTTACTTTACAGATTACCAGCTACTAGGTCATATGCAAATAATATTTCAGAATTTCCATCTGCAAAATGGAAATTGTTGCTTACCTTATAGGACTTTTGAAAGGATCGAGTAAAATGAAGTACACCTGAAAGCAAGCCTCAAATGCAAAGCGTTGAACAAACATAGAAGATTATTGTTGTCATTATTATCGAATAGGACTAGTTGGTTATTTTAATAACACCTGCTTTCCAATAGACATTAATTCTTGATTTTCTTATATGAAACATTATTTTCTTCTTTTTAAAAATTATTAGACAATGTCAAAGTATTTGTGAACGTAATTCTTTATTAACAAATGTGGAACATACAACAGAAAAATTCCATAAAAGGAAATGTGTTTTATAATTTTACTTTGCAAATGATCTCTGTGTCTCATCATTCCAGGTACCCGTGGTTGCTGTCCTGGGCTCAGGTGGGGGGTTTCGAGCCATGGTAGGATTCTCCGGCGTGATGAAGGCACTGTATGAATCAGGAATTTTGGATTGCACTACCTATGTTGCTGGTCTTTCTGGCTCCACATGGTTAGTATATATTTTAAATCTTAGTTTTATTATTCTAAATGTTTAGCATTTATCTACTTGAAACATCAGAGCGGGAAACGAGGGGATTTAGAAAACTGAACATTAACTTCAAATTACTGAAATGTTCCAGCTTGATGCAATAATTGGCTTCTTACACGGGTTATTTAAGGCAAATTTATACCTAATGATGACCCTTGCCATAAATTTACTCTCTTTAAGCCTGTTTGTAACTTAAAATGCAGTTAAACATAAAATTAAAAAGAAGTAGATTAACTGAAATAATTCTGTATAAGAGTCACAAAAATGGAATAACATACTCCACCCATAATTATTTTAATCTTCCTATAATTTGCAGATTTGTAATCTTTCAGTGATCATGCCTAAGTCTTATGATTCACTAGGTATTCATATTCTTCTTTAGGGCAAATAGAATGAATGCAAGATACCTAGGTACACAGAGGAAGGAAAACAGCTTTTGAATTCAGAAATGCAATAAATTTTACTGATTTGTATCTAACTAATTATGAAATTAATCCTGTAAGTGTATTTAAGGTCAGCGGAACTTGGATAGAGCATAAAAACATCTTTATGTACAACATTTGTACACTGTAGATTTGCCTTTTCACAAATAGATTTATAAAACATTTTGGAAGAAGATACTACACCTTTTTTGGTTTGCCTACCTTATATAAGCGCATTAAACCTCAACTATTAGTCCTTGCTTAGATGTCTCAAATAAGAGTATCCCCTTATTATAAAACGTCTGACTTTGACTTGCAAGGCTTTTTTAGTCACTCAGCCATGGTAAAGCTCACCTTTCATAATATTGTATTATATATTTAGCATTTTAAAGCATCTGTGCCTTCTATTCCTGTGAGATAGATATTAGCTTTTTTCTTTTTTTAACTGAAGAAAACTAGACTCAGAAGCTAAGTGATTTATCCAAGATAACTAGTAGAGCCAGCACACAAACTCAGGATTTTGAGCCCCTATCCTAAAATTCTTTCAACTAAATCATAACCTTTTCTTGGACAGCTATTTATTCTACATAGAAGTTCACATTTAAAGAATCTATAGTTTCTTAAATATTTTGAACCAAATTCTTTAGCTAAAAGCAAAACCTAGATCCATGGCTGCCACTTTCTTGGTATATATACCCTCAAAATGGTTTACCT
This sequence comes from Macroglossus sobrinus, assembly GCA_004027375.1. Classification (NCBI taxonomy): domain Eukaryota; kingdom Metazoa; phylum Chordata; class Mammalia; order Chiroptera; family Pteropodidae; genus Macroglossus; species Macroglossus sobrinus. The sequence goes on along the minus strand of PVKZ01000098.1, from coordinate 220,222 downwards.
CTTTTGAAAGAAGGGTGTAGCCCATCATTATTCTTTTCCTTGAAGGAAAGAGCAGGCATCTGCCTGTTTAATGTGTAATGTGATGCTTGGACCCTTAGATTAATTTACCTAATTAAGCATTTTGTTATTATTCTTAGGGTGGTTTTCTTTCTCTGTATTCACTGTTTGTTAGATCTCTGTGGTCCATCACTGACTAATACATTACAAGAAGCTTACTTTCTTAAATTCACCTAATAAACACAGATCAGGCCTGGAGTGCTGATTGAGGATATAAGAAATAGTGTATGTTTAAGCTGCAGTCATTGTTTTAATTCTAAATTTAGGGCAACTCTTACATCCTCCTCTGAGGGTTCTGAAAACAAGTTCTGCAAAATATGATTAAGAGAGTTTTCAATGTTACAGGACGATCATTTAAATATTACAGGCTACACATTCACATGTGCATAAACTTCTGCTCTATCCTTTAATGTCTGATTTCCTCAAAAATTAGACTTCTTTCATTTATTTCATTTCCTTAAAAGCTACTCATTCTTAATCTCCTTACTATCGATTTTCATGCAGAGAATACCTAAGTTCCAAATATAACTCGAAAGGAAGTTCTTACTCTGCTTGACTTTTTGGGGGATTCAGAGAGGATGAAGCTAGAGATGGAGACAGTTCACACATTGATTTGTTCCCTTCTACCAAGCCTTTTTGTTGTTTTCATTGCATCCTCTGATTGCTCTCTCCTCCACGTGTCCTCACTTGTTAATTTCACCAACTTCTACCCCTTCAGTTATTATGACTAATAATTTAATTTATCTATAACATTAAAAATAAATTAAAAATTGAAACTTGAGCACATTCCAAAAATTAATGGATCCCAAAAAGGAAAGATAACCTTAAGAGGCACTGTAGCCACCAAAAAAGAGTCAAATACAAGATGCATTCCAGGAGTCAAGGGTGAAGAGTGCCTGAAGAGGTAGTGGGTATTTTAATAGAGTAAACATCTGTGAGAAGCTTAGCTTAGAACTAGGATTGGAGATCTTTAGTGATTTTAGCAAGAATCCCCAGATGTAGTAAATAAAGGGCACTATGGACCATGAAATTGTAAATGAGAAGTGAATAGAAGGTAAGAAGAAGGATGGTGGGAGAGCATAGCTAGCAGAGCTATCTATTATTTCAAGAAGGATGATAGAGGACCAGGGAAAGGATTTTGTTTTGTTTTCAGAATTTAAAGGACTTGAGCATTTTTATAGACAGCTGAGGTGAAAGAAATAGTGTAGAGGGATAGAAGGAAAATAAAGAAATGGATGGATCATAATTAGAAAAGAATTCAGGCAAAGACAGGACAAGACAAGATACAAAGCAAGAGTGAAGCTGTTAACCATGGAGAGAAGAGATGCTTCCTGAGACGGAAGAAATGGTGGTCGGGATGATTCATGTTGACAATTCTCTCTTGAAAAGTATGGGTAAGAAGGTAAAACGTTCAAAGGAAGGAGTTCGGAAAAAACAAATTACACTCTGTGTTGTGTAAGTTTTATATGGTGCTGATACATGACCATTACGTGGCACAAATGAGGTAATGCGGAACTATCTGGAGAAGCCCTGGACCTCCCAAAAAGCTTTTTACAATCGCAAAAGGGAATTTTATGAAGGACAAAAGCTTCCCTTGTAACTGCTACCACCTTTGTGATAATTATTTCTGAAATTATTTTGGATGATACTTGTTATACATTAAACATATGTATTAGCTAACCAGGGGAACTGGCATGAGTGAACTAGGAGACTCATCATCATAATCCCATGTTCTCTTGCTCAGCTCAGTTCTCTTTCTCTGTACAGCTATTTATTTGTAGTGTTATGAGAGGCTATTGGATATTGAATGCCATGTTTGTGTGTCAATTACCTTCTAAAGAGAAGCGGGAGCAGCTCTGCATAGGGGCTCAATTCATGAAACTGACTAAAATGGAATTCAAGAATGAGAACTTTCAGCTTAAAAGTCTGAAGAATTCCTGGAGTATTGTAAAAGAAAACAATTTGAATTTTAACAGAAATCATCACATAGGTGGTGACAGGCAAAAGATCAAGAACTATGTTGGAAAAAATACATTGAGTTGGGAACTATGCTTGTCGGTCACTAATGAATCTCTCCCACTTATTAAATTTGTAATGGCTACATGAAGACTTGTGTAAGTAACTACATTTTGCAGAACAATTAATATAAGGATTTCTATAGGGTTTCAGGATATCTGCTTCACAAATGTTGAAAGTCTTCTCGACTCATTTCACGTTTTAGTTGCATATGAGAATCACTTCTGGCAGTATTAAAGCACAGAAATTATAAATGTTTGCCCTTGAAGATTCTGATTTGGCAAGTCCTTGGGGATCAGACACTGATATTTTAAAACATTGACTATGTGATATGGAAACAGACTGAGCTGCGAATTTCTTGTTCTCTGACATGGTTTAACTTTAAAATTTTCACACTTAACCTAAAATGCATTCATATGGAGAGAATGAGATGTCCCATCATATAAACATGTTGAAAATTAGAGGCAAATATTTTCAGATTTGTAGATCAATGGAAGACTCTTTATTAACTGTTTAATAATTAACTATTTTATTGTTTACAGAGACCCTATTATATCTAAAATACTTAGATTTTGAAATTAAATTGGCTCAACTGGGAGTCATTTATTGAAAAGAGATGAAAATTAAGGTTTAACTCTAGAGTTGCAAATTGGGGCAATGTTTCTGTGCTGTAGATGGTAGTGTGTCCACAGAAGCTGGTAATAACAGAATCTTGCCTTGGAGCAACAAGGAAACAAGAAAGTAAAGAAAACTATTTAAGGACAACTGACCAACCATTCTATCTTTAGTGACAGCTAAAGCTGAACCCCAAGTCTTGGCTGTCACCACAGTGACATCATGAAAAATCTGTCCAACTCACACTAGAGGACTCTAAGGAATATGGGTTCATAAAGTTAAACAAACAGGAATACTAGACCACTGTCAACAGTTGAGTGTGTTTAGGTCTTACTGTCTCTCTTAGGGCTTATTTTCTCAAGCTGACTGCTTCAAGAAGCAGAAAAGAAAAGAGAGACAGAAAAGGGAGAGAGAGACTCCTTGAGTAAATGAGTTTACTTCAATCTTTAGAAAGCAGAAATGACTTGCCACTATTTTACATGGAACAAAAAGAGAGAATTGGGCTGACATCCATATACAGTTTGACCTCTTAAAAAGTTCTACTTTTGAAACCGTGGCACCGAATCTACCTTTTGAGCAGTCCCCCAATCCAGAGGAAGGATTTTCTTAATCTAGCTCCAGTGGCTAACATTGGGAAGAAAGGAAGAGAAGAGCTTTCAGATCTTGCTGGAGACAATCCATGGTACTTGATAAAATTATAAGTTGACTCATTTAAAGACTTAATAAACATAGAAGGGAAGTCTTAAATAGTATAAATGAGAGTTGAGTAATTACATCATCCTGCTGAATAGTTAGTTAGAAATGACAGCTTCCAAGAGCAAAATGATCATATCATTTCCTTTTCACCTACGTTTTCAAAAAGAATCATTGTGACTAAATTGATTTCTATAGACATTAAATGTTTATTTGATTCTTTGCCTTATTTTCACCCTGCTTCATTAAGGAAAGGATTTAGTATATCTTGTTATAAAATAGAACTGGATCACATACAACAAAGATAGAAGTGAAAAAAAGGTGAAGATAAATAGAAATGGAAATTAGATTAAAAATTCATGCTATAACCTATAGCTTTGGGACACATGAGACACAGGCTTGGGTTTAGGCATTCTAGAAGTCAAGGCAAAATTCAAACTATGTACAATTATATAATAAGTTAAGGGAAAGCCAATGGTCCATAGAGGTAGAAATTATTCATGGTAATAAGATCAGTAAAGAACTCCCTAGTGTCCTCATAGAGAATGAAGCATATCTTAAACAGTTTAAGAATTGGCCAGTAAGAGGCTCAAAGGGATAATTTATTTTCCTGTTTTTATTATGTCCTTAAATATAAACCAATATCTTTTTATCACCATGTGGCTTTATTGAAAAATATGATTCAGTCCAGAAAAATCAGATCTTTGTTGATTTGAGTGAGTCATGTGATAGAACGTGGAATAGATGGACTCTATATCTCTCAAGCAATATAAGATGTATTGTTTATAGATATTTGGTGATTATACCAAGCTTGACTTTAGAATAAGTGCATTTGATTGATCTTTATCGTGTTAGTGGGAAATGTTAGGAATCCATTATGTATAATAAAGTTCTTTTAAGAATTTTATTATTATTATTATTTTTTGCAGAGCATGTATTCCATTTTAGGTCTATCTCTCCATTTGTTAACTTATAATTATTCTCAATTTGTTTCTAAAGAACTCCAAATCCAATAAGAAATTCTAATTTAACGTGAAGTGTAAATAGTTTGGTCTCTAAGAACTATAATTTTATTTAAAAGGTTTTAAAAAATAAAGCCTATCAGAGAAAAGAACAAATTTTAAATTCTAGTTCTTCTGTTATTAATTGGGGGAACTGTGAAACTATTATTTTAATTGAGGAATTCTCTCTTTGCTCATCTTAAAATAAAAGAATTGAAATCTATTTCAAGTCTTCAAAACAACAGCTTATGAGCGATTAACCAACACAGGCCTAGAACATAGCAGAGACCCAACGAGAGTTAGTTTTCTCATCTTGATTTGAATATCAAGGAAACAAGAGATTAAAATATGTGCTCTTTTCTTTTTGATTGGATAAAATGGTGGAGTATTTATTTCTTTCATTATTATGATATTAGTTCAACAGTTTAAAAAATTGTGCTTGCCATATACCATGTATTTACTAGTCATTGAAGCTAAAAAAGATGAATAAAGTTTTCCCATAGGAGGCCACAACTTATGTATGCTCAGAAATTCTGAGATCTACAGCTGGCAAGGTTTAGGATTTTGTCTAGTTGGCCAACGGACAACTAACAACCACATTTGTCAGCATTAGGTAGTCACAATAATTCAGCACTTTTTCTACCTGTTGAAAATCATCATCGAAAGTCAAATTGTCTGATTGCTTGACTAGTATTATATCCAGACAAGTCAACTTATTTACATGACTCACATGTTTCATCAGTCTCTTATAGTCTGATAGTGATATCCAGTCCTGGAGACTAGAGGGTAGACATCCTCACCTCTGGACCACGCATGGGAATTTCAGTTTTGCCTCTGAAATCTCTCTTTCACTTTGCTTCCATTGTAGACCAACTACTTTCTAACTAATGCATTCTTTCCTTCAATGTGTTAATATCATCAATCAGATAAATAAGTTAACCAACTCTATCATTCTTTATTTTCTTAAGACAAAGAGTGCCTACTTCTTTTGCAGACTATGTAATACCCTTTGTCTTTATGAATTATCTTTTGTTTTGTTTACAGGTACATGTCAACCTTATATTCTCACCCTGATTTTCCAGAGAAAGGGCCGGAGGAGATTAATGAAGAGCTAATGAAAAATGTTAGCTATAACCCCCTTTTACTTCTCACACCACAGAAAGTTAAAAGATATGTTGAGTCTTTATGGAAGAAGAAAAGGTCTGGACAACCTGTCACCTTTACTGATATCTTTGGGATGTTAATAGGAGAAACACTAATTCACAATGTAAGCTATAGCTCAACCTACAATCCTTTTGCTACAAGTCGATTGTGTATATTATAATGTTTTAAATAAAACAAAGTATGATGTTTTATAAAAGTCACTTGACTCAACTTATCCTATCAACAATATGTATTGAGCACATAGTCCTCACCAGATATAAGTCTTCTACGTTTTAAACTAATGGTCACTATTTCATTCTAACAGTATCAGTTTTAATGCATTTTTGTTGGAAAAATCGACATTTTAACTCTTAACTGCTCATTCTCCCAAATGGCAATTGTTATAGATAAGGAGAATAAAAATAATATTTTAATGGTGGAGGAAAAATAGAGATTGCCTGGAGAGAGTCAGAAAACATAGTGAATCACATGGAACAAATTTATTTGACATAAGACCGTAGTGTGACATTTTATCTGAAGATAACGCAGGGAGATAGAGTCTCCCTGTGCCAGGAAATCAGGGCTAAATTCTTTCTGGCTTCATAGCTGCCAAATTGTTCACCACTTCAAATGTAGACACAATCTCTAAAGATATGAATTGTTTTTAGAATGAAGACAATTACTTTCAAAGAGCTTACTTCTTGCTGTTTATTCAGGACCCATGAATTTCTGAAGTAATGAGACTTAGTTTTATTATTTAAAGAATTAAGTATCTTGATGGGAAGTAAGATTTTGAATACTTTTCATTTTGTATATTTAAAGTCATTTCTTTGTTTCTTCTGTGGACAGAGAATGAACATTACCTTGAGTAGCTTGAAGGAAAAAGTCAATACTGCACAATGCCCTTTACCTCTTTTCACCTGTCTGCATGTCAAACCTGACGTTTCAGAACTGATGTTCGCAGGTATGTAATTCCTTCTTTCAAAGCATTTCCTGGAAACTTTGACCTGTGGTTGCTAATGATTTTCTTTAAAGAAGTAATTTCAGTTGCTTATTTTAATGTACTTTCTGTAACATAAAAACATTTGAAAATACAAGAAGATATTATACTAGATTGTTTTCTGGTTGTAGAGAGTATTCCATAAAATTAATTACTAATATAACTTCATTGATATTAGTGAAATAAAAAATATAAAAAATAAATCATGAACATAATCAAAAACTATTTTAATTACCTATTTTCAAAGATTTTTAATAAAAGAGTATGCCTAGCACCTTCAGGAAGTACATATTCTTTTGCTTGCCACTTACATTGTTATTAAATTGGATAATATGATATACATTTATCATTCAAAGCACTATTCTAATTTTTATAATTCAGCAGCTAAAAGGTACTAGTCTGTACTGTGGCAGCTGGTGAATAAATGCCTCATTTTGTTAAATCTCAGCTGTAAACACTTGTTTATTCTGTAGCTTTGCTTCTCGTTGTGTGCCCTAAAAGTATGTGACATACTTCTGGGGACTTCTGCCTATTCTACTCTGCAGTGTGGCAGCATTTCTGACTTTGGCTGGAAAGGTCCCTTATATTTTTAGGAAAAGTATCTCAGTGACATCAGTTATACCATGAGCTTAAAAAATCATTATGAATGCCATATAATTAATAAATATATATCTATAATCCTTTGTAGTTTTATTAAGTCTTTTTTTTCCCCTCAACTGATTACTCTCAGGCAAAAATTTTAAATTGTTTATAAAATGTGGTGTACCTGGAATTTATTTATTCAAAAAAAGTGTATAAGTTATATTGACTAAAATGTTTATCATGCTTATAGTTCAGAAAGCACTTATATTTATTATCTTATTCAATTTTTACTACAACCCAGAGAGGGAGAGATTTTTTAGCTCAGCTTCACAGAAGGGAAAAACAAAACCTCAGAAAGATTAAATGATTTTGCACATTGCCACATAGTAGTAAGTAACAGAGCTGAAAATTGGTCTCAAAATTTCTTTGTACTATCCATAAAAACATTAGCTGCTTTGATTACTGACCATTTGAATGTAGCAGGTCAGGGCTAAGAGTGAACTCTCCTCCCCCACAACAGTACATCATTCTCTAAGACCTGGTAATCTGTTTGGGAAATTTACAATAATGATTAAAGAAGTTAAGGCACAAGAAAGAATGGAATATTATGACGCACCAGTTCCTTGCCAAGGCACATAACACCTTTTGACCTCAGTTTCCTCATCCGTTAATTAAGGATGAGACTCTCCTCATAGGTCTTGCTAAGTAAATGAGATAAAGCCCAGTTTAAGTTTCAGTAAATCTTAGCAAGTTAGAGGATGTATAAGAAAAGCCAGAGATCTGTATCTTAAGGATGAATAGGATCTGTATATGAAAGGCAAATGTAATCACAGGGTGGGGTAAGGAATGTAGCAGGAGTCTAGGAAACCTGGGCTGAGCACTGAGCAGCAAAAGAACCCACCTGACTGTCATGGTAGCCACAGGAAAGCTGAGATTTCACGACGTAAGAAAAGTTTGTGCCGTTGTGCAACTGGTTTTTGTTTGTGTCATTTTTTGCTTTCCTATGTGTGTTGTCTTGGAATGTTTGGAAATTGGCAGATAAATACTACTAGCATGCTGGTCAATTCTGTACATAGCCAAATAAGCCTTATTTTATCCCAGAAACATCATGAAATGGTCAAACAAGCACCACACTAATTTGGAAGCCTTGACTTACTTCTAAGCTGAAATACCTTAGGCAGGTCATTTAATCTCTGATTCTTATTTTCTTCATTATTAAAGAAAAAGATATTAATATTAATTAATCAGATTTATTTTACGAAGCTATTAAGACAATTTAATGAGATATGCATAAGACTGATTATGATAAAAAGAAAAGTGTAATAGTTATATTGCTATCATTATGATTGTTATGGCATTTTCACAATTGCCTTTTTTATTCTGAACTTTTAGTTGGTAGCCATTTCCTAGAGATAATCTGACTAAAATAAATTAAGTATAAATAATATTTCAGCGAGCAAATATTTCAGAATCATCCAGAGTGAGAAAAGGCTGTTTTACATTCAGTTAGTAATCTTAGGACCTAGATATGTCTGATTTGGGCCTTCTGCCTAACTGTGATATTGTTGCTGAGATGAGAGGTGCACCATTAACCAAGCTTCTGTGATAACGAGGTTCAAGCTGTTTCTTTCCACAGAGTTGGACAAAGCCATCAAACATTAGTTATGTGGATTCAGAGACGCATGTTATGAGGGTTCGAGTAGCTTGAGTTATTGAGGGGAAGAAAAGGAGTGGAGATTTCTACACTTTATGCCTTTGAAATTTGCTTTGATTAAAAATGGATATTCAATTTAAAAAATGGATATTCAAGGAGAAAAAGTTGAAATACCTGAATTATATTTTTAAAAGTCAAAGAACCATACTAGCTTATAGAAGTTTTATCACCTTTTCTTCAACAATATCAGAGAATGTTTTTCTTCCCTCTTAGAATAATTTTAAACATTTCCCCTTGTGAAGATTTTCAACAAATAAACATTAGTCGTTTGAACTGTTAAATATTTTTGACTCCTGCACTTCACTATATTGTTGATAGGGTTTAAAACTCTTATTTAAAAATTTCCATTAGTCAATAAACTGCATTTATTGAGCACAACTCATTGACTCTACATCATGTTAAGTTTTTTGACAGACACTAAGAGACTTTTCTTCAAGAAAGTGACAATCTTATTAATGAAACAAAAAATGGAGTATAAAAAAATTAATGAGACATACATGTAGGATATTATTGTCTGTTTAGAGGTGTAGAAGTGACGTAAGTGGAAGATATCAAAGATATTTAGTATAGTCATAAAAAGACTTCATGAGGGTGATGAACATGCTTTCAAGCTGAACTTGGAAAGATCTGTCAAGTGGAGGTGAAAAGTCATCTTTGTGTAAAACAGTATGAGAAAATGCTCAGAAGGGAAGCCAAAGGAATGTTTGGGGAGCAGTAGCAAAACACAAAGAGTAGGTGGTATATTGGCAAAACCATTAGTGTCAAGCTACAGAAAGATGTGAACTCCAGACAAATGTTTTTATTCAATTAGGATGATAATGGGAAATAGTTAATGATTTTGGGTAGGGCAATACAATTATTTAAGTAATGAACAAAGCATTTTGATGATTCATATGGGTAGATTGGAAAGAAAAGAAATCGAAAACAGTGATATCACTCTGTTTTTGTAATAAGGACTTAGAACTAGGAAGATACTGATAAGGAAAAGGAGGAGAAGTTAGATATGAAAAATCTAAATGTCACTGGTGAGATGTGCTGATGATGTGTGTGGTGTGAGTGGTTTCAGTTAAAAGATATTTGGTTTTGGTGGGGGATGAGATACCATAGTTTATAGAAATAGGTAAACTAGACTGGGAGGAGAAGTGATGAATTCCTTTCCAGACAAGTGTAGTGGGATGTGCTGACAGCAATTCCAAGTGCAGCAGGAAGTTGGAAATAGGTAGATGGAGGTGCAAGAGAGAGGTTCAGCCTTGAAATGTACAAATTAACAGCAAAGGAATAATAGACAAATACTGCCATGGTCAGTTCTTTAATAAGGATTAGACAGCAAATCTTAGCTCTTGAGAATATCTATAATTATCGTGTGCACAAGCCACAGCATTAGTAAGAAGATGGCTAGGGAAGTAGGAACCAGTAGATTATGCTTCAGTATCCTAGAGAAGGGTGTGAAATTCAGAGATAGGAAATTACTCTTAGTAATATAGACATTTTCCTAACAGCCTCTAATTTATTGCTAGTCATGTCTCACTAGTTATAAAAGACAGAACTTTCTGATGAAGAGTATATATGCCATTGGCTTTGATTTGAAATGAATTATAAATGTGTTCTCATCACAATTGTGATTTTATCACACTTTTCATGAAAGTAGAATGTTCTGATCTACCACTGAGTAAATATATATCCATAATTCCTTTACCAAACTTTGAGAACAGATGTCTTAAAATTCAGAATATTTTAGATTTAAAGTAAAAAAATGTATTGCATAATACTCCCACTGAAGTCTTATAATCAACTAGAGTGATTTCTCCAGTAAAATGTATCAATATTCAGATTGAGTATAATAAATAAAAATTAAGCTTCATATCATTTCAAGACTGATTTTTTCTGCTAAATGAGTTCAGGTCAGTTTTTACCACCAAATTAACAGGGAAAAAATTTATGGATTTGGAGTTATTTGAATTTGGGATTGTTAGTTAAAGCATATAAACAAGTTATAATTTCAGAAAGGAAAAAAAACACAAAAAATGAAGGAGGGCAGAGGGTTATTGGCTATACAGGGTTGGATGGTGGTGGTCCCCAATGGGGGATGGGCAACAAAGACCTTGAACTAAAGGTTAAGAAAAAGAAGCTTTATAATTGCAGAAAGGAACAGGAAGCATGAAGGCACCAAGGTGGGAATGAGCTGTGTCTCTATGAGGAACATTAAGAAGGCTTGAGTGGCCAAGGTGAAATAAGCAAGACAAAACATGATGGGAGACTGGGTAGGGTGTGTGGTCTAGCAGAGAACATAAACCAGACCATCATGAAGCCTTGTCAGTTATGTTTTTATTTTCAGTGTAGTGGGAAGTCGTTGGAAAGCTTTCAGCTGGCATTGTATGCTATGACTTGTACTTTAAAAACTATTTTCCAGCTACAGGGTATCAGGAAGATAGTAGGGGAAGAGGGAAGAGATATTTTAGGAAGCTATCATGAAGATCCATGGAAGAGAATTTGAGAGCTTGTTACGGTGAATAAAGGAATAAGTTTCTAACTATACCTGATAATAGGGCCTATAGAACTTGATATTTGTATGTGAAATATAAGGGAAAGAGAATTCTCAATGATAATTCTAAAGTATGAATAGTGGTATGTATGAAAACTAGTGCCTTTACCATAAGAAGAAAGACTGAGAGAGGCAAGTGTAGAAAATGGGACTCAGAAACCTGGAATTCTTTTAAATACATCAAGATTTACATAATTATTAGAAATATTATAGCCAGAGACATACACAAAATATAATAGTGGCTACCATTTATTGAGTTATTAAAGTATGTTGTATCCTCTAGCAAACTCTTTACATTTCTTAACTCATTATATCCTCACAACAATTCTACAAGCTACTGATTTTATTCCCATTTTAGATTAAGGAACTAAGACACAGGGAACACAAGTAATCTCCCTGAGGTTGCACAGTTTGTAAGCAGGATCTGAACCCAGGGCTCTGGCTTCAGAGCTTCCGCTGTTAGAAAGTATACTCTATTGACCTTATTACCATGTATTTCTTAAGATATTCAGCATAAAAACTTGGTATTATAATCTTGTGAGTTAAAAGAATGGTTAATAAGCAAAGATGATGAAAGGTGAAGAAAAGGGAAATGTTAGAAACAGTTCCTCCCATTTTCGTATAGTCTGTCTGCATTACCAAGAAGAGTTAAAATCTATCTCCGTTATGGATTTTAAATCTGAGTGGACAGTTTTCAGTTTTCCATTTTTTTAGAGTTAAGATGAATTTGTAAAAAACATGTGAATTTTTAAATGCAAAAAAGTATTCGATTTGTGCAAATTAGAAGGGATGCTTTTGTGTTCTCATCTTATTCATCTATAAGCTTTTTTCCCCAACTTCAACTTCTATACAATGTGTTGTACATAATAGGCATGTGGTTATTTTTAAAAAAACTTTTTAAAATAAGTGAATGAGAATAATCATGGCATTGTTGAAGTGATCTTTAACTGTGCACATGTCTGTAGTATTTTCCTGTTAGTGGATTGAATTTTTTTTTTTTTTGGATGCTTTCAGATTGGGTTGAATTTAGTCCATATGAGATTGGCATGGCTAAATACGGTACTTTTATGACGCCTGATTTATTTGGAAGCAAATTTTTTATGGGAAAAGTTGTGAAGAAATACGAAGAAAACCCCTTGCATTTCTTAATGGGTAAGTGATCAAAATACCACTCGTATGTCTGTTTTGAATCTTGGTGCATTCTAAGTTGTTCTCCGGTTTTGCTTTATTTTAGGTGTCTGGGGCAGCGCCTTTTCTATATTGTTCAACAGAGTCTTGGGAGTTTCCAGTTCACAAAATAAAGGTTCCACCATGGAGGAAGAATTAGGTATTATAAAAACGTGCTTACATTGATCATAATAATTATGCTACGTTGATAAATTTCTTTAACGGGTTGAGAAAACTAAATAATCATAAAAATTGAATGTTCTAAAGGTATCAGTAATTTGGTTGAATCAACCTAAATGTTTCCTAAGAATAATATGTACATTACTTCTTAACTCTTCTTAACTACAGAGCTGCATTGTCTTAAGAGTAACTAATGCTAAATACTCCGACTTCATTTATTTTAATGAACATTATTATTCTGGTATAGTGTTCTTGATTCTAATTTGATGAAAATAACTAACTCTTCTCTAACTTATGTGAAGATTTCAGAAAAAAAAAATGAAAGTATCACAGGGTACCACATGTGATGGGGCTTGCTTCTCTGTGTTCTCTCTCTGTTGAATAATCCAGATAAACCTAGGGTTTGTTATTTTTTCCTTCTAAGGCAGGAAGAAAATTGAACTGAAATAACACATTTGAAGGTGGGGAAAACAGTGGCTGAAGGCCAAGGAAAAGAAGAATGTTTATACTAAATAGTCTTGAGAATATTCTTTGTTGTGAGAACTCCCTTTTAAAGCCAGTGGTTTGGCAGATTATTTACTTGTTCTGGGTGTCAGACTTAGGGGGAATACTGTGAATACGAGGACCCGGGTCAGCAGGATGTGTGTTGCCTTAGATTAGAGAAGGGTTTCCAGGAAAGAGACCAGAGAGGTGACCAAGTTGAATCCGAAGACTCCTGGTGATTCTTTCATCTGTTGGCCAACTAAAGTCTACCCCTTACAGGGGTGTTTAGAGTGGTTTTAGTTTTGTTTTCCCTCCCTTCTGAAGAAAGACTTTAAGGTAAATCAGACCACAATCAGATAGCTCTAAATATTTTTTTTTTTTACATTTGCAAGGATTTTTAAATGTGAGCAATCTAAGCTTTTGAACAGATGGAGCTATACATTATACTGTAGTGATGGAAAACAGATAAATTCAGAATATTTAGCTATTTATATAATAAAAATTCTTTATGAAGAAGAAAATATTTTGGCAAATCATCTTATAATATGACTCAAAAAATGCTTAGAGAAGGAAAATTTTGTCTTGCTAGAATACATGTAGGACCAGAAACACAACTAATGTGTATGACACCTGGACTGTTTCTTAACATGCCCCTTCCTGTATACAATAAAATTATTTTCTGTGATAGTCATGAAATATATAATAACATTAGTCAGTGAACATAAATTCTTTTATTGAATTTTATATGTGTAATTATGCCAGTAAAATTTTTAAAATCTAAAAATTAAAAAAAATCTATTGCTTCAAGCATTTATTAACACTTCCATGATAATTTATGTACATGACATTTATGCAAGTATAATAAACATGTGCAGAGCAATATGAAGAAACCAAATGTTACACCTGTAGTTCTCGGAGTTTAAATCCCCAAAATGATTCTGTCACTGAAAATGATAAATTTGGAGTCAGATTCTTAAAATTAAAAATAAAATCTATTGACTAATAAAAGGGAAAAAAAGTCACTATACAGAAAGCAATTTCATGTTAGTGTCCAAAGAAAGTTTGATTTTCCTGTAAATAATGATTATAAGAATCGTCTGTGGACTCCATAATTTATGTACTTGAAAAAAGACAACTAGTTATTATGTTAAAGTTTAATTGTGTCATTATTTTAAGGATTTATGGTTTGTATTTTAGTTTTTATAATTGCTCTCTTAATATATTCTGAAGAAGCACAAATTTTTAACACCAAGAGGAACATTTAAACAGATGATTTTCAGTATTATTGAAAATTAGAAGATACCTTATATTAATAGCTTTCATTTATTTTGATGAAACTGTTCTGTAGCCCCCTTGTAGATTTTGATTTTACCCTGAATTTGCCTTTATAAACACCACTTGAATGTATTTAATCAAAGAAAAATATACATTTTTTTAGTATAATAAGGAGCTTCTTATAATCAAGTTAATCTTCCTATCAGAATTAAGATAAACAAAAATTCTTCCCTTTAAATCATGCATGAATAAATTTTAAACTAAATTTTTATGTCTTGGCATATTTTGTTTTCCAATATTTGAAATTTGAAAATACTAGTAAGTCTAATAAACTTAGGTTTACTAAATTGACCTAAATTTACATTTGTAAATCTAGTAGATCTCACTGTGGTTTTACTGAGATTACTTCCTTATAGTAAATTTAATTGTGGGTCTTGATACTTGAGATCTTTCAGTTCTTTTGTTTTCTCTCCACAGAAAACATTACGGCAAAGCATATCGTGAGTAATGATAGCTCAGATAGCGATGATGAATCACAAGGACCGAAAGGTAAGAGAGCTGGAACCTTCTCTGGCAGAAGTCCATTAGGAAAGGATTATGACTATTTCCTCTGGTTCTCTCACTCGAAGTTATAATGGTAGTGTCTGTTTAAGCCACTAGGTGATAATATTATAGCTTTCAGTTCATAGAGAGAATTAATGCTGAATGTGTAATAAAATATGTAACACATAAACACTCCCTTATTTCTTTTCTTTTTACTACCTCAAAAATATTACCAATTGAGAAAATGGAGAACAAGCTGAGATGGTAGAAAATCCAAAATTCTGTTTTAAGTCTGAGTAGAGAACTGGAATTTCAGCATGGAAATCCTGATTTGGGAGCATTTTCACATGGCTTTAAAAAATTAAAATTTTATCTTTAAAAATTTTATTAAGTGGCATCTGAAATATTATATTCTCAAATCCATCCTTGAGCCTTATTTCATTGCCAGCATTCCTTCTCATAGGAAGGGAGCAGCAATGAAGTGGGGTGGGATTATGTCATCACATATATTACTTTGTAGTATAAATGAGTTCCTCGGTGTGGATCAGGATAGTGATGGAGTTGGGGCACAGATAAAGCAAGAATCAGGCACTATTTGTTGCAAGTGGGGTCATTTCACATTTTGACACAGTGTTTTGATGTGGCCATTTGTAAAAATGTCCTCAATAGTCCAAAAACAAAGCAAAACAAAAACAAAAAAAAACAAAGAGAAGATTTTGTAACAACTAGGTGAACACATCTTATTACAGTTTGAATATAGATTTTAGCAGATAGTAAGTGATTTCTTGACCAAAACTTAACAAATTCTATAGACATGGTAAGTTATCGGAAGAACCTGTTTCATCCTTGCTGAAACACTAAAAATAAAATTTTCTTTTTATAGCTAGTCTGTTATTTCCTCATCAAATGAGTCTGTGTAAATTAGAGGTGCCTTCTCTGGGAAATGCAGTTACGTAGGCCCACAGCTTGGTTAAAGTGCAGTTTCTTGTGAAAATCCTTAAAGGGATACAGCCTTGGGCAGACCAAGCTCTCAACCAGGCACAAGGCTGGGCCAGTGGTGCACAGTCTGGGCTTTAGTCCCTGTATGCCTGCTGTCCTGCTGGCATCATTCAACTGCTTTCACAGAATTGTCGTAATAGTCAAATTAGCAAATGCATACAAAAGGCTTTAAGTTGCAAAATGCTATGCAAATAGAAATTTACTATTAGTCTTATAGCTAATAAGCAATACATGTCATTTATCTGTTGACTGCTGGGCTCATTTTACAAATGATGCCATTTTCAAATATATCACCGGGAAAGGAGATCTTCTGCTATTATAGAAGTGAGGTTTACTTAATAGATACAAAAATGCTACTGCTGCTGCTGCTGATGATGATGATGGCGACGATGATGATGAAGTGGCAGTTCCAAATAATTTGGAAACAAATTGAATATCTTCTTATTCATATCTTGCATAACTGGAGATCTAAATCATTAATTTTAAAGCCTGATTTGTTTTAGGAAAAGATTCTCTTCGTCATATTTGGCATTAGAAAAGTGTGGGAGTAGTGTTTCTTTTTTTGTAAATGTGTAGTAATCTGGATTGGTTCCTGACAGAACGATCATTTCATTTACTCAGCTCAGTTAAGCTAATCTTTGTGAATATAAAAATCAGTATTTATTATGGTTTTATGTGTATTTAGTTAACATTTATTGGAAATTATGAACTTCAAACATAGATTCTCTTTTCTCTCAACACATACATACACACACAGAGTTTTGTATATATTTGTATAGAGTTTTCAGAAATCTGAACAGACATGGTTTAGGCAGGTGGGATCACACTTCCATATAGTATTCTCAGATTTGGATTATGAGTGAATAATATCGATGATGATAATTATTCTGCTACTGCTGCTACAACTATTTCTAATGCTAACTAGTGTTTATCAAGAATTTAATATGAGCCAAGCACTTCTCTAAGAAATTTACATGAATGCCCTAACTCAGTTCATCCTCACAACAGCCTTATGAGGTTTCCTGATGAGGAAATGAAAGCCGAGAAGGGTTAACTAATTGTAAACAGTGGCGAGAGGATTGGGATTAAGGCAGTCTCACTGTGGAGACAGTACTCTAAATAGCTACACAACATAGCTTCCCAGTAGTAGTGTATATGCATAGGTTTTAAGGAAAAAGTCACTTCAAACTGCTTCTCTTAGAAATTGCTGGATTTGAAATATTTCAAAGCAAATATTTAAATTATAGGGTTTAACCCCCAAACTTGATAAGCAGGGATGAAATGTTCATAGGGTATCTATTAAGCAGGAAATATATGTTGAATCCTTTAGTTGTTTGTTCTCAGTCTGCATAATTTCTGGAAGTTTATTAAGCAGGATAGGGAAGGAAACTTAATGAAGTAGATAGGATTAGGTACTTGGATTTTTCGTGTTTATGTGTGTCTGTGTTTGTGTATTTGTATATGTATTGACAGGACAAAGGAAGAAAAAGATAGGGAAGGGGAGAAAGCAGAAAATAAAAGTTTGCCTTGAAATCTAAGAATAGACAGAGTGATATCATCAAGACTATGATCTTTAGACTAACAGTAGGTAAACGGTAAAATAAGAACAGTTTAAGAACAAGAATGACTAACAAATATTTACTGTATTGATTTATGCAAATAAACATTTTAAAATCAAAAGCCATAGAGCTTTTGTTAATTTTAACACTCAATCGCTCAAAGATCTCTCTCTTTTTTTTTTTTTAAATAAATTTTAGAATCTATATAATGAATGATCTGTTTTTTTTTCCTTAGGCACTGAAAATGAAGACGCTGAAAGGGACTATCAAAATGATAATCAAGCAAGTTGGGTCCATCGTATGATAATGGCCTTCATGAGTGACTCAGCTCTATTCAATACCAGGGAAGGACGTGCTGGGAAGGTTCACAACTTCATGCTGGGCTTGAATCTCAATACGTCTTATCCACTGTCTCCTTTCAGAGACTTTAACACACAGGACTCCTTGGATGAAGATGAACTGGATGCAGCTGTAGCAGGTAAATTCACAAAATATAATCCATGGAAGCTAGTTCGGGAGATATTTCTTCCTTCTCTGTGGAGAAAAATGTTAGTTATTACTAATACTTATTTATACTCAATTACAAAAAAAAAACCCACATGGATTTAATATGTGAAAGGCTTTGAATTACTGTGTTTTGAGAAAAAAAAATACACTGGACAGAAGGTGGCATAGTCATATTGGCATAAAATTTTTTCAATGAAATACGGAGAGGGACTTTAGGTCCTTGTTCCCTTGTTTAACTGAAAGGGATTTAAAAGAGGGAATTGGATGTTTACGAAGTTGTTCCAAGGCTTAGAGGAGTGAGCTTCAGGCCGAGTTTCCAAAAATGGTTTCAAAAGCACTTTGGGATCACTTCCACAAAGGCCCCCACATCGTGCTTGGCAGTAGAAATAGCAGAAACTTAAAGGTCTCTGCCTCACTTCCTCCCTCACCACTTACGTGGGTGTTTCTCCTTGGCAAAGAACAGGTGTCAGCAGAACCAGACTTGGAGCTGTAAGGGAGTCGGGCACTGTGGTCCTGAGCCTGTCTCCAGAGCAGGGCAGTAAGGCATGCAACCTGGGGGTGGAGTGGTCGGGGCTCAGTCTGTAGCGTCCATCAGGGTGTTGACCCGGCCCTCTAGTTCTTGGCAATGTTAGTTAATTCTTTTAAGGCCACCTGGAAGAACCCACTCACTTTCAGGTTTGCCACTTAGCTGAATTCCAAAGAAAAATTCCCTTATTCTTTAGTTCATACATGTTTCGAATTAAAAGTTGAATTTATCTTGGTGACTAATCAATACATAATAACCTTTCTTGTAAAGATCCTGTCATCTTAAATTTTTCTGCTTCATCATACCATCACTCTTCCCTTAACTGCCCAGATGTCACTTCTGCCTAAGAACGCTGACAGGATGCTCTAAAAACTTAAATGGAATTTTTCCAAACAAACTTTCTACTACTCTTTGTTTAATCATCGTGTCTATACAATATTTGTGAAAATTAGGACATGGCTTTAGATTTTGGTTATTTAGGTAGTGCTGTTTTTATGTGTTGCTTGAACTTAAGGGAAATTGCAAAAGCAAAATTTACCCTTGTTTTTCAAACAAGAGGAGTAGAAACTCATTGCGCCTTGCCTTATATTTATGACATTGAAGTCTAGGATATGAGTTTCTGTCTGGTTATATACCTTTGATCCAAACCCTATTATATGAACTGTCTTGAAAATCTATTTGTGATAAATTCAATGTCCATTTTTAAATTCATTTAAATTTAAAAAAAATAACACTTGACCTTACCATCAGTGATATTAGTTTTCTTGTGTTATGTTACAAGATTATATTTATGTCCATTACGATACCAATTGAATGTGTCTTCTTTAGAAACATAGGCTTTATGGATGAATAAAAATGAATGGGCTTTTAAAAAACAACTTAGTCTCCTACAGTATTTAAAGTTAAAAATAATTTTTAGTTATTTTACTAGATAGAAAAGAAAGATCATGGAAGATAGTTATCATCTTGGCCTAAAATTACTCAACTTAGCTAGAGTTGAGACTGGCCTCCGGACATTGCTCAGAAGCCTTTCCCTTCTGCTACACTCCCACCTAGACCTTAGTTTTATTAGTCATTGTCTTGCTGATGTAAAAATGGAACTTTCCTTTGTGTTTACTTGATTCCATCTGTTTTGCGTTATTGCTTTGATCACATCACCCAGCAGAGCTGCTTCTGTGGTTTGCAAAGCAAGTGTTCTGCTCTCCACATTTTAACAACTTCCTGGTAGTTTTGCAATATTTTATGTAGATTCGGAATTGTTAGGATTGCTAGATAAAAATACGGCATTTTTAGTTAAATTTTAATTTTGGATTTGTTGAGATATTTTGAAATGTTTTGACTAAAATTGTTTTAGATGAAAGATCTTTGGAAAAAATTTTAAATTTTATATCTTGGTGTGTATCTTATTAAAATTCTATTTCACTCACTTCGTATTTATGCAACTGAAAAAAATGTATATAGCATATAGATTTTAATCAAAAATCTAGTTTGTTCAGTGTCAAGTTTATTCAAATATATTATTTACAGACTGATATTGCTAAAAATGACTGTGTTTTAGAATGAATTTACTACACTGATAAGTGATTTTTAGACACTGCCCTTACTAAAACAGACCTTGTTTATCACCCTCTGGTTATTTATCTCCTTCCAGATTTTAAGATTATCACGTGTGTGGAATGAAAGTTAAAAGATTTATCATAAACTGTGATCATCTTAGTTTAAAGAATCTTTATTAAAACTCCTACTTATTGTATGGCTAAAAAACGTAATTTAATTAAGACATTAAGGTATTTCTCTTTTATTTTTGCACCCCCATGCCAAAAGAGAATTTTTATCTATTATAGATCTTATGTTGAGAAAATCTTACATTTTAGTTTACCTTATGATGATGTTGTGTATACTGATTAAACATGAGTATCTTAGCATTAAAACAGCCTCTCAATGTAAAATGAGAAAAAATTACTGCACATTTTTGTGCCTGTTTCTACACCTTGCAGAAAATCTTTTGAAAACCTGAGAAATAATAAGATGACAAAATTCCCCTCGTTCGTTTACTTCAACATACTTCTATACCTGCAAAAGTTAATTTGAGCAAAGCTGTTCGTTAGTTACGTGACTTCTTTCTTGTTTACTTTTATATTTATACTATTTACTGTGACATACACCATCTGGATAAGAAACTGAGACATGAGTTCAGTTAGGCCAGAGTTCAAAACACAAACATGCAAATATTTGTGTTTCGTAAATTGAATCTGTGTGACATATTTAGAAAATGACCATCACAAATATCCACAGCTGAACTGCTTTAAGGAAATGGTCATAATTATAAAACATACCTATCAAAAAAATGGATTACTCATTCACACGTCTGGAAACCATGTATGCTTAAGTTATGGGAGGATATTATTACATAATGGCATTTTCAGTCTCTGTGACATTTTAGTAGCTATTATGCAATAAATTGGGTTCAAGTTCAAAAAATTTGGAAAACTAACAACTGCATCCCCCTCTTCAAAACGCAGTGGCTACTCTAATGAGCATGAGAAGTCCTACTTAAAGGTGCCTCAGGTATAGTACTTTAAAAGCAGACTGGCTTACATTGGGATCCTGGCTGGACAATTTATTGGCAGGACACTCTTGAGCAGTTACTTAGCATAAGCCTCAGTTAACGATAAGAGAAAAGTAGAGTAAAACTAAACCCAGCAACTCTGACTGATCCTGACGGAACTGTAGGTTTGTGAGGATTCAACAGTCTTCACTGTTTCCTCCAAGTACACTTATAAAATAGAAAGAGTAGCGATATCGATGTGAGGATTAAGTCGCATCTTCATTAAAAAGTGCTGTTAGTCCAAGGCATAGCAAGGAGAAGAAGAGACACACAGTATAATTGTCTGTTATTTTAAGCTGTTGAATCTTATATTTCTCAAACCTATTTGATCATAGAACTCTTATTTTGTATATAGGACATCTGTTAATATCGTGCGAAACTATGTGCTTTGAAATTATTAAGAAACACATTACCTGGAAGGTTGGGACCTTAGTGTTTAGCTACATGCCAGAACTGGAAATTGATCCACACAATAATTTTTCTCTTAAATGAAATCTTGGATTTAAAAAGAAAAAAAAAAAAAAGGAGACTACAGCTTTATGATGAGAAGGGGCAAATCAAACAAAATATGAGAAGAGGGTCTGTTTTTGGTTAATCTTTTATCTAAATGTCAAAAAGCACTAAGTTTATAAAGCCAAATAAAAACATTTGTGAATTATATTTTACTGTAATATATATAATAATATAAATGATTATATAATGATAATCCTTTATTAGGAAAACTCACTGCATGTAAAAATTTATTTCTATTAATGTGTTTTTAATTTTTGTTTAATTGTGATAAAATACACACATTAATGTGGTTTTAATGATTGATAGATGCATGTGTAGATATCCTCTATATATTGTAGTTATTCCTTTTTAAGTTATTTATTTTAAACCTTTTTAGTTTTATGGCCATGCCACTTTCTTAAGAAACAGTGTGACACTGTGCATAGGGCTTAGATTTTGTGAACCTGGCTTGGAATCTTGACTTTTAGTACCTTTGTGAAATGGGACCTCTTTGGGGCTCAGTTTCCTTACCTTTAAAATGACACTGATAATACCTCCTGTAAGAGTCTTATGAAGATGATAAATCTTATATGTGAAATTTCTAATATACTATAGACACTCAAGATAAATGAAGCTGCTTTTATAAAAAATAAATGCACCCAAATAATGGATTTTAGTCTTCTTAGTAAAATATTTAAAAACTAATATAAGACAAAGACAATTTTTTACCTTTAAATAATTTCACATGTAATTTTTAAATGAAAATGTCAAAGGAATAAATTTTAAAATCAGGATCAATTCTCTCTCTCTCTCTCTCTCTCTCTCTATATATATATATATATGTATATATATATATATATACATATATATATATATATACATATATGTATGTATATATGTATATGTTTCAGGTTCTGTGGTGATAGAAATTTAGAATCTTGACTGATGGCAAAGTACATTTTCATTATAATCCATAGATACTTGATAAGAAAAAGAATAAACCTAAAGATGATTATTGAAAAAATAATATCTCTTCTCTCTCACCATTGGCATAGGCATTCACCTTGGATTTTTTTTTTTAAGTTGGCCTGTCTTTTCAGTCAGTCATATGAACTTATTCCTATCTAAACACAGTTCCCCACAGCTTTTTTTTTCTTTTTTAGCATATTTGTTTTTCATTTAAGATTATTTATTTACACCTTTTCTAACTTCCTTCTGGTATTCGGGCAGTACAAGTAACTTCAGCTGTAAACTTTTTTCTTTATTCATAAACATCACTACTATATGTTTATAACATTCATTTATTATTCAGTATTTTAGAGACGAGAAATTTTGATATGAGAAAACACGACTCTGTTAACTGTCAAAACTTAAGATATTAATGGTTTCTTTTAAGTGACTGGATCAAAGTCTAATTCAGAACTGTTTTGAAACATGTTGAATAAATTTCATGGCTAATTTTCTAATTGGTGTTTTAGTTTTAGCTTTTAGGGATGATAAGGATTGTGGATTTAACTAAACAGTAAAAGTTTAGACATATGCCTTTCTGACCTCTTGCTCTTAAATGTAATAATAAAATTGACTATGAGAGAATTATAGTCAGTATCATTCTGATTTAGAAAGATTCAGAGGAAACGAACGTGCAGTTGTTTCCTACTATGTGCTGGATATTTTCCTGGATTATAGATACTAACTACACGTCATAGGTACTTCTGTAGACACAGGTTGGTCTGACCTCTCGTTTTTGTTGTTTGCTCTGTGAAAGTTCTTGCCAAATGGAATTTAAAAGCTTGCTCAGAGGTTATAATGCACGTTTAATATGAACACTATTCTAGTCTACTGTCATAGACCTCCCTCTTGAACCCTGCCAGCCTTCTTCCTAACAGAATAGGTGGGAACAAGTATGAGGACGAGGGGACTGAACAACTGCATGTCATGTTCTTAAGGTTGAATCAAGTCAATTCTAGTCACATTCCTTTTTCCTAGAAATTGAATTAGGAAGCACCACATATACATGGGAGGAACAGCCTGTTCTCAATATTCTTTTTTTTCATAGAACTAATGATTTCTAGGCCCTGCTTTCTCTGAGATCCTTGTCATCTTGATTCCACTCTCCTACCATGCTGTAGCCACACTGGGCTCCTTGCCATTCCTCAGATACGTGAAACTTTTTTCTTCCTTAAGGCCTTTGCTCTAGTTCTTCCCCCTCCCTGGAAAAATTACCTCCCAATCTTTAGATGGCCAGTTCTGTATTATTAATCCGGTCTCAGCTCATGGGGTCCTCCTCAGAGAGTTCTCTCCTGACTATGCAACTGAAGTTACTCTCTATTATATCACCCTCTTCTTTTTCACAATGCATTTATCACTGCCTGAACTATCTTTTATAGATTTGTTTACTCATTTATCAGCAGTGTACTCAGAGTATAAGCTCTATTAGAGCAGAGTTTGCATGAGTCTTTTTAGCACCTAGAAGAGTACCTGAATAATAGCATATGACACCTGTTGGCTGAATGTGTTGGCGGAATTATTGTCTTGGATTCCCATCACCTAGAGAGATGCAGTGTGTGACCCATTCAGACTCTGCCACTCCCCACTGTGTCACTTTAGAGATGAACTGAATTTGTTTTATCCTCCATTTATATGTATCCTCTGTCTCACGTGTCTCTTGTGAGACTTAAACAAGATGATGTGTGAGGACATATTTTTAAACCAGGAAAGACCTGTGCGATGCGAGGTAATGCTAATAAAGGCACTGGGCTGCACGGCTTAGAGCTGATGCCAGTACTAGAGCTGAGTACTTTCTGAGCATTGTCATACTTAATCCTCAGAGCAGCCTTATTTGCTAGATTTTTTTACCCTGATTTTACAAATGAAGAAACTAAGAGTTAAAGACAAAAATTCACATACAGCGCTAAAGCTGGACTCAAGTCCAGCTCTGTTTGTCTCCAAAACCTGAGAGCCTAGCCATATAGAATTCTATCCCATGAAGTTACAGAACAGATATTTTTATACTCTAAATAATAGTCAGTAATTGTTTTATTTATTTATTTTTCCTTTTGAAAGATCCTGATGAATTTGAGCAAATATATGAGCCTCTGGATGTCAAAAGTAAAAAGATTCATGTAGTAGACAGTGGCCTCACCTTTAACCTACCTTACCCCTTGATCCTGAGACCTCAGAGGGGAGTCGATCTCATCATCTCCTTTGACTTTTCTGCGAGGCCAAGTGACTCTAGTCCTCCGTTCAAGGTAAGGAGAATATATATGGCATTTTGTTATCTACCACATTCTTCTGCATGCCTTGTAGGTATCACATTAAAGTTTATAGTCCTGAGCAGGACAAGAATGGTGCAAGTTTAGGAAGGAAATTAGGCTGAGATTTGGGAGTTAACAGGTAAAATGTTATTAAAACCATGCTTGAGGAAAGTATACTGTGAGCACAGAAGACGTGAAATAATATCTTGAAGATCTAAGAACAATATCAGTGGAAAAGGACGAAACCAAATAAGTGAGCAGTGTCGTGAAAACCAACTGAAGATGTTTAAGAAGGGAGTCTTTGGTGTAATGGACAAGAGCAGTTTCAGTAGGACTGTCAGGGCGGAAATCATGCTGCTGTGATTGGAGAAACGAATGGAAGTTAAGAAAACGGGGACAATTCCATAGACTGTGCAGGGAAGAAGAAGATGGACTACATCTGCAAGGGGATACGGAGAAGAGAAAATTCGTGTGTGTGTGTGTGTGTGTGTGTGTGCGCGCGCGCGTGCGCGCGCGCGTGCGCGCAGAGGGGTGGGTCATTTGTTGGGAGCCATTTCTGCTGCCTGTCTTGAGACAAGGTTAAAGTTGCCTGCAAGCTAGAAGTTTGCAGGGCGGGTGGGCTCTATGCAGAAGGAGGAAGTTTGGCTTAATGTAAAGAGTTGAATGTCCCTTGCCCCAGGGAATGGGAGACAGAGAATAGGATAAAAGAGGTTGTGAGAGAACTTATGTAAATGTCAGCAATTGTTAAAATATCTGTGGATTTTGCTTCCCCATGCATTTCCAAGAGTATAAATATGCTGTGCTTAATAAACTTGGGGCGCAGTATTTACTGTTAGCCCTCCCTACTCTATCTCTTTGTCTCTCTCTGTCTCTCTCTTTCCTCTTTATTTTCTCAATCCTCACTCCCCCTCTCAGGAACTGTTCAATCTTAGCCGGCGGGCTCCGGCAGTCGTTAATAGAAACTCAAGCATATTTTTGTTTAAAAGCCAATGGCTGGGAGCCATTAATGAAGGTGTTATTGGAGGATGGAGAGATGGCATATATGATAGAGTCACATCCTGTGTGAGATTACAGGAGTGAGGGATGGAAAAGAGATGGTGAGTAGTATAGAAGTGTCTGTATTGGGGCAAGAAGAAAGGGAGGAGATAATGGCTGTGGCATGAGTTTCATTGTCAGGTGTGGAGAAGGAAAGTTAAGAACATACCCATCTGGTGACTTCTAACTTTTATAGGAATTAGGCGTCAACATTATCTTCTGAGAGCGAGGGAATGGAGGTGGTGGACCCAAGGGCGTGGGGAGAATGAAAGTCTGCTTCTGTGAAGAAATGAGAGGCAGTGCTGAGTAGGCATTATGCAAAGACTGCAGGGCTGCTGTGTGGCCTCGCACAAGTGAAGCCAGGACTGATTTTGCTCCCTCCACCTGGGAACACCTCAAGCTTTCTTTAAACCACCCTCAAATGCTATCTTTCTTGACCTCCACGGGTATAGTTTCAGTACGAAGGACTTGGTAAAGGCTCCTAATACAGCAATCTTTATGGCACGTTGTCTGTTTATTTACCTTTCTATCACTTCCACTGTCTGTGAACTCCTTGGGGAGGAGAGCACTATCTTGTATGTATGTGTGTTTCTTTTGTTTTAATCAGTTTCGTTCTCATTGCCTCCTAAGTGCCGGTCAAAATGTGAGTATATAGGACATTTTTTTGTGGGTAAATGAATAAAATGTATAAGAGAGATAGAGTCATTGTTCCTGTTCCGTAGATTAAGAAACAGAATCTCGTTGAGATTAAGAAAAATGGTCCATCATCTCCCAAACCGGAAAGAGTCAGCGATAACCCAGGTCCTCTGATATCTGCTTTCCTTTCTATTACACTATGATGAAACTGCTCTCAAGACTAATAATGGTTATAACTCATTACTATATATAAAACCTCATATTTTAAAAATGCTTCATATTTTATATTTCTTTGAAGCAATTAGTGGTATGCAGAGAGAAAAAGAATAGGAGAGAGAAGCGATCTCATCATATCGAGAAATTGAATAAGACATTAGGTGTAAAGATTCTAGCCAGGACCTGGCAAGGCAAGTGCTAGTTAAGAGGTGGTCAAGCCAGACGGGATCCAAGGCTCCAGCATGAGAATCTAATGCTCTTTCCCTTTCGTTCACTTTGTCTGTATCCTTTGTATTTCACACGTATTTGTTTCTGTGCTCTGTGCCTTGTGCAGAAGTTCATGGTAAAGCATGGTTCTTGATCTCCATAACATTATAGCTAAACTAACTGTTAAGCAGTTATTTGCGTTCATATAAGTATGAATATTATAGGAGATCTGTATAAGAATAGCTAGATGTCCTGGAGTAGATAGATGAGCAGGGACAGGGTGGTGATGGCACAGAGATGGCCGTGAACATAGCTGAGGGCCTGGAGTGATCTGATGAAAAGTAACGGACACTAAGCTCCATTAGGAGGGGTTTAGAGAATGTAAGACTGGATGATAGGAAAGAGAGAATCAGTGAAGGGGTTCTGGCAGAAAAATGACTTTATGGAATTGAAATTTTAGGATGATTAATCTGACAGTGGAGAATAGAGAGCAAAAGATTAAAATTAAGAAGGATGTACTGTAATCCAAATATAGATAATGGGGCACTGCATTGGGGCAGGTGACTGTGAAAACCAAGTGCAGGATTTGATGATCTATGAGGGGCAATGTGGAGGTGAGTTTCAGTGGATGACTCTGAAACGATAGCCAGGAAGCAAGTTCTGGAAGTGCAGTGATGCTGTTATTCACCTCACCTGTGGGAGTGCAAAATACCAAAGCCATCATTTCATATATGGTTCCACTGCCTCAGTGACTTAGTATTGGAAGAAGGTTTTAGAATATCACTTTGTACCTCTAAAAAAACCCATTGTGCTTTGTTAGTTTTTAAATGTACTTCGATTCATTATTTCTAATTAAGAAGAATATATACTCATTGTAAAAAATTTAAAAATTTGGAATATACATCAAACTCTTCTGCTAGTCATAGATAACAGCTGCTGATATTCCAGCATTTTTTAAAAATCTTCTTTGTGTGTGTGTGTGTGTACATGCATGTGTGAGTGTACTGGGGTCATATAGTTTTTCATTCTATGTCCTTCTAGTTAAAATTATATTTTGAGCATTTCCCATGGTGTTTCTATATTTGGCTATGTGAGAATTTATTTAACAGTGCTCTATTTTCAACTTTTAGATTATTGCTATCTTGTCCCTTTTTTCTCTAATGCTCATCCTTGCACATGAGTCCGTAATCACACTTTTATTATTTTCTTAGCTATGTATTAGTTTATAACTTTTAGTCAATATTTCCAGATTGCTTTACAAAAACACTGTACCAATTTAGAATGCTGTATCAGATTGTAGATGGGAGCCCTGTTTTACATCACTTTGCTGGCATGAAAAATATATTAAAAACAAAGTTTAAAACTTTACAATATGACAAAAAGAAAAAGAAAACTTTTTTGTTTCAATTTTTTTTTGTTTGTGAAGTTAGTTTGTCATGCATATTATAAACTCATATTTTTAAACTAATTTGAATTTAAACTGATTTTGTATCTTAAAAATATTAAGGTTTGCCTTATTTTTGCACATATGATTAAATGAGTCATTCGTATTGAGAATTTTCTGATGATTTTAATGTTTTAAATATTTTTATAGCGATTTCTTTCATTGATTTTACTCACAAAATTTGTACTTCTTATCAAGTTTAGTTACATATGGATTGATATTTTTCATTTTATGATATTCTTTTTAAATATTTTAACTCATTAATATTTTTAAATATATTGAATGTGTAATAACATAATTCCACAAGAATTTTTAACATTATTTGTGATGATTTTATTATTATGTATTTTATTATAGAACACCAGAATCTGTTTTGTGTTTAACCTTTATATTCCAATGGTCCATCTGACAATATGACAATTCTTATCTCAATACCACACCAAATAGCTTCATTATATATTTACTCTCTTAGATCATGTATAATCACTATAAACCTATAGACATTTCCGGCTGTGCATTCTCATAGATGTGCTTCTTTAGAATTATTTTGTCAATTCCTTCCATCCCACTTTTCTTCCCTACATGTATAGATCTCCTTCTATTTCCGTTTTGTATAGCGTAAAACCTATTGCTTTGGAAATAGTGAATTGTATTTTCAGAGACTAAATATAAAGGAAATTGTAATATGTTATGTATATTGTTTTCCTTCAAAAATGTACTTTGGAAAGTTCAAAGTGAAAACGAACTGAATTTTCAGGCTGACTTGGAATACTGAAAGTACTGTTCTAAACTTATGAATGTTTTTAAGATTGCCATTATAAAAATATCCATTTCTACATAGATCTAAAAGACTACTCAAATATAATGTTTACATTGATAAAAATATTATATATTAATGTTAAAGTGGGTTACTTATTTTAGTAAAGTGAGGTGTAAAAATTGATGGGAAAGCTACATAAAGTCTTGCTAGCAGAAGAGAAAATCCAATGTGATAACTAAATATATTCAATATGATTTTATTAAGTTGATTAAAGAGTGAATAATTTAATATATTTGAGACTGAAATATGGATCTCATTTGTAATAAAAGAGTAGGGTATAAATGCTGGGCAAACTATTAGAACCATTAACTTTATTTCACAATTATTGATGTAAACATGTCATAAGTGATAGTTAAATCTCAGATTTTGTCAGGGAGATATGGAAAGATGGACATCATGGCTTTTGATGAAGGCAACCACTTTATTGTATCTGCCTTGTAACTGGCCTTGAAAGTTGATGATATCAACGTCAGTGACACTGGAGAATTTGTTTTGTGTTTTTAAATTAATAGGCACAAAGCCTAATAAATAGTCCAGATATAAAGAGCTTCATTATTCTAAATAGTATTCTTATAAATTAATTTAAGAAAAGCAGCTCTGTATATCATTTTATCATTCCTTTTTGTTAACCATTTAATAACTTAAATACATTCCATGCAAATTTAATGTACCGTTAGGGTCCATTCAAGGAGAACTCTAATAGGATTTGTCTTTAATGTTAGTCGTGGAAATAAGCCAGAGTCTTCATATTCAAGTGTGCAAAATAGACCATGAATTTAGAAGGGGAAAAAAAAAAGCTTTGGATCTTTTGAGAAGCAAGCAAAAAGTATAGGAAAATTCAGAATCTACAACTGGAATTTTTTTTCTTTACCTTACTAGATTTTATAGGGAGTAATAGATTAGAGATATTGTGCCATAAATTATGTTATTTTATATGTTGCCATATTGAACATAAATCTAGCTCAATTTTTCAGTGCCCTTTTAAATGTTTAATGACCAGAAGCCAGAGCAAAGGATTCATGCTCTTAAAAATTAAAGGAAAGAAGGAAGTTGAAAAGGAGGCAATGAGGAAAGTACAAAAGGAAGAGAGAGGGGAGAAAAGAGAATTTGAAATGAGCCAGTCTTCACAAATGAGAGAAGTAATGCATCTAAATTAACTTGATCTTTCTATATTTTACTCTAGGTCAAAATTCCATTTAAACTCACAAATAAAGAAAAAGCATCTGTGTTTTTCCACACAACCCTGATTTATTTGTTGACATTAGAGCTTGATCCTTGCTTAGAACCTCTGCATATGATTTACCATAATTTTTAGGTTGCCTAAGACCATCAAGACCAAAGCAGTCCAAGAGTTAGCTTTGTGGGTATCAATTTGTAATGGCCAATGAAGGGAAGTGCATGTTATAAAACGTAGCATGTACAGATTTACCTCTTGTCTTAGTTTCCGGGGGCCACCATAACAAATTACCAGAAACATGGCAGCTTAAAGCAACAGAAATGTATTTTTTCACAGCTCTGGAAGCCACAGCCCCTCCAGAGGCTCTATGGGAGAATTTTTCCTTGCCTTTTCCAGCTTCTGGTAGCTCCAGGCGTTCCCTGGCTTGTGGCTACGTAACTAATCTCAGTCTCTGTCTTTATACAGCCTTCTCTATGAGTTTGTCTTCTTATAAGGACATTTGTGTCTTATAAGGACTTTTGTCATTGGATTTATAACTCACTCAGATAATCCCAGATCCTTAACATAATTACATTGGCAAAAAACCCTTTAGCATATCAGGTTACATTCACAGGTCCTGAGGGGTTAGGACTTGGATATATCTGTTGCAGGGCCACCATTCAACTCACTCACTTGTATCGGTCTTAAGGACCAGATGCCTTATAGTGAGTAGATATACCCCAAATTAATTTCTATTTACATATTTTTGTGAATTTACAGTAACCTGTTAGTGAAGAACTAATGAGAGCTGCAAAAATTCTATGTAAATTCTATATACTATCATATATAGAAAATTATTTTCATATCTGTTGCATCATAAAACTCTTAGATTCTAATACCAGCATGCTTTTTATTAGAAGTGAGGATAACAAGAAAAACACAAAATAACGAATTCTAAATTATAGTTTCTAGCCATTGTATCTTATATAATTGTTTCAATAATTTTTAAAGATTCTGTATACTTATTTACATCCTTCTATTCCATACCTCTCCCCAAACTAAAAATAGATTTTAAATAATGAGAAACTTCTTAGAAAGCACATATCCTAAGTTTGTACAAAGAAAAAACATTTCCTATAGAAAAAAGCTAATTTATTATAGATAGGTATAAATATGTCTATGTATTTATAAATATATATTTACATATATAAATAAATAAAATGGCATATATTTGCCATTCACACTATAGTTTGAATATATTTCTATGTTATTTAGATTGTTTTTCCTGTCTTTCGAGATGTTTTAGTACTCAAAAATGCATAAACATTATACAAAGTATCACTTTAAAGGCTATTATCAAATTTTTATCTCCACAGAAAATCGCTTTAGTTGGTCCTATATAAATTTAACATAAATTTGTCTATGGAAATCTGAAGTCTGTGGTGTCAAACAATAAGCACATGGATAGTTGTAACAGAATACAAGTTCTGACGTGTTGCTATAGTTTGTGGAGCAATAATTTTTTGCTCACTGCATTCTTTTCAAATACTCTTTTCAAACTCGTCTGCTCTACTCATAGTCTGTGTCACTGTTTCTGTCTTTACATGCAGAGAAATGAGACATCAGAGAGAAGATGGCTTTTCCATTCTGTAATCACTGTCTTTATAGTCACCAGTCTTTAATCTTTTCCACGTTGGGATCGTATAAGGAAAGAGAAAGTTTTCATCTCTTCCTCATTCCAGCATAAAATATCTACCTAAAAATAGCTTGGTCTTTTCCGTCTCGCAATTCCCTTTTCCTCTTTCTCCACACATCCACACATCATTGGTCATACTTCTGAGTCATATTTATAAACACTTGCAAGCTCTTTTTTTCTCTTTATTCTCACGCAATCGATCCACACTGTGAACTTTTGGTTTTATTTTGTTGTTAAACAGGCTGAAGTGCATAATTGTGAAGAGTGCTAGACAAGAAACAACAAGCTGAATAATACAACTGAATGGGGGGAATAAAGGAGTTAATGATAAAAGTTTTCTCAAGTTTCGAACAAGAAAGTATTTGTTTATATGGGATTTTCTGTAAAATATAATTGTATTTAGCTTAATAGCTTGTGAAGCAAACGCTTTAATATACATTAAAGTTTTTGTTGTCCTATATGTTTATTTCTTTGTAAATGGCTTAAAGAGAGAGTTGATCAATTTAAAATTCACAACATTCTAGAAGCATAAAGAAGAGTAAAAGTTTAATGAAGAGTACATTTTTCTCTAAATGTAAAGTGCTATTTTAAAGGGCTTGTTTCTTAAATAAAAGCAAAATCCTTTTACCAGGAAATCCTTCTATCCTCGTATGTGATAACAATCACATAATCTGCCAGTCCCATTAACTAAACTTGTGGTACCCTCTCTATGGCCCACTCTTGGCCATTACATATGTAATAACAACATGCTGAGGCCAGAAGCTAACCTTTTTTTCAGAAACAGAAGGTAAAAAAAAAAAAAAAAAAAAAAAAAGCTGATTCAGAGAAACTCAAATATTTTTGCATACATAAAATTTATTATTGTAATTAGTTGTGTGGAAATGATAAAAATTCAGTAACGGAATGTTCTTCATTCTGCTTTCTCAGATTCTTTGACTCCTTAAGGTTAAAAAAGATTCGAATGACTTAGAAATGCCCAGAACCTGTAAAACTTTTTTCCTATAGCAATTACATCAATATAATTTCATTTAGTTCAGTTCATCAATAAATTGTCCAGTGGAGCTAGGCCAGAGCCGAGAGTTAACAGCACTGAGTTTGTTCATAGAGTACATTTTTTTTTTTGAAGTTGATGAGCTTCTTGAGAACAGGGTCATTATTTGCCTCAGCAAGGAACATGCTACTAGCACATAGTAAACACCTAGTAAATATTGAATGACGGCCAGACTGGCTGAACAAATGAAGACTGAAAATTCCCAAATGTATCTTTCCCTCTTCCACAGGAACTTCTCCTTGCAGAAAAATGGGCTAAAATGAATAAGCTTCCCTTTCCAAAGATTGACCCTTATGTGTTTGATCGAGAAGGACTAAAGGAGTGTTATGTCTTTAAACCCAAGAATCCCGATGTAGAGAAAGATTGCCCGACTATCATCCACTTCGTTCTGGCCAACATCAACTTCAGAAAGTACAAGGCTCCAGGTGCGTTGGGTGTAAGTTGTTTTCTGTAAAGTAGGAATTTGGTAAAGGAGCAAGAGCGATGCTAAGCTGATTTACACTGGCACTTGCTGTATCAGCTATTACAATTTTTGAGTGCTTCCCCCTACCTTGGCAAATAGCTTCTATCCTGAGACCCCCCCAAAACACTCCATCTTTCTCACTCCAAGATCCCCTAGGTCCTTCACAATCAAGAATCTGGAGGGTTAACTACTAGCCCGGTAAAAACAGATCTGGAGCTTTACTCCAAAACCTCGAATTATGTTTGTTCTGATTGGTTGGTGATCTTATCGTAAGGGCTAAATTTTGAATATCACTATTGTGAAAGGAGCCCTTGTTTCAGAACAAACTATCCAAAAGTTCTGGGAATTTTAGCTGACTACAAGAGGAATGTAATCTATCAGTACAACATAAAATTACAGCTGGTAATTTCATGTTGCTGTGTTATATTTCGTAGAAAAGGAAAATTAAATTCAAAGCACAGTCATCCTGCTGTACCATCTTCAGTATCCTGGAAGATCTAGAGATTAACAAGCAGAATGCCGAAGGCCTAAAAATCATTATTTTAGGACCAGAAAATGTAGTTGTAAAAGGAAAGACACACACAAAAAAATAGAAATGGAAAATTTGGCAGGGGACTATGAAGAAGAAAGTCATCTTTTTCTAGATGGTGGAGCAAGACAGAGAAAGGATCGATAGGGGTAGAAGTTATTGTAAGTCGTACTTCAAAACAAGAGAAGGAAGGGTTGGCTGTCATTTTTAGTTATTGGACAGCGGAATACTAGAAACCAAGAATTTTCTATCACTTTTAATTCCCAAGAGGCTGTATAGGGGATTTCTATGTCATGACCACAATTAGATCATGTTTGGTATGGGTTCCCCCAGAAGCAGATTCCGAGCAAAGGATTCAAGTGCTAATGGTTTATTTGGGTGAACTAGAGAATTTTAGTAAGGAAGGAGGAAGTGACAAAGAGAAGGAAGGCAGATAACAAAAGATGTGTTCGTGAGCTGGCTGCTCGGTCCTGTTGGGAAACTAGGAAATGGGATAGAACCTGGGCTCCAGAATCGTCTTTCCCACTCACACGGCAAGAGACGAGGGAACTGGGAAATGTATATCCTAACTCCCTAAATCCTTTGGTTGACTGCTGCAGGGGGTGGAGTATTCCTTACCAGGATTTCCAGCCAGCTGCTAGTGAGCAAAGCAGGCTTCCACTGTTGCAGGCAGGGGTAGGAAGCCCTTTGGCACAGAGATGAGGATACTGGCATTTGGAAGTTGTCCAGTCAAAACACACAGAAATCCCCCCGGGAATGTGGGAGGGGGACACAACAGCTTACAGTGACCCCTGTGGGGGCTCCCACTGTTATACTTATGACTATTTGTATGTTTTATTCCCTGGGTTAGAGATATTTGTAGTGTTCAAAATAGCACTGTTTGAGACTCTTCTGATATTTAGGTGTTCCAAGAGAAACCACAGAAGAGAAAGAAATAGCTGATTTTGATATTTTTGATGACCCGGAATCACCGTTTTCAACCTTCAACTTCCAATATCCAAATCAAGCATTCAAAAGGCTGCATGATCTGATGTACTTCAATACCCTGAACAACATCGATGTAAGTATGTCCTACGATGAGGGACAAAGTCAGATATTTCATAGCACACGAACATAGCAATACCTCTTTTTTATTCATTAAAAATAAGGTTTATGAATGACACCACCCAAATTGTACTGTTCTATTTTTCATGAAATATTTTGTTAATCTCCAGGTGAACCCTATAAAATTCACAAATAAGAAAATTAATGTCTCCAAATTGGAAACGCCTACATTTTATGCTATTATTTGATTGACGGATTGGTTGGAACTTAGCTTCTTTCACAAAGTACCTAATGTATTTGTGATATGATAAAATAAATTAGAAGTGGAAAGTGATCAAAAGGAAATATAAAAGTAGGAAAGTGAGTATAACGAAAGTGTAGTTAATCTACAAAAATATCATGTGTCTTAATGGATGCACTCATGCTTTTTAAATGTCTTTATTTTTATGGATCTTGGGAATATCACCCAAAGTCGCAGCCTTCCCACTCTGTCTCTGACAGCTGCATGCTTCTGTCGCTTCATTTTCCCCAGAGGTCTTAGCTAGCGTGCTTTGCCAATGCTATTGCCAACTCCAGCTCATCTTTGGAAAACGACTGCTCTGTGTACTCACCTCATGACAGCAGCCCGGGTTGGTCATTAGCATCAGGATTCTGCACTGTCTCCATCCTCCCAAATTCCTGTTCACTGACCATTGGCTCGATGCCCTGCAACTGGCAGTATTTCATGTTCTGTTTGTTTTGTGAGAAACCTAATATCTAGTCACTTACACTGGTAGACGTGTGGGATGTGGGAAACGCAGCGGCTTTGGAGTCAGACCAGACTGGGTGGTCACACTCTTGCTCACTGCTTCTTGGCTGCACGATGCCGGGCATGCTGGCAAACCTTTCCAAATTTTACTTCCCTCATTTGTAAGAAGCAGCAGTGATATGTGTCTTATAGATCAGGGTGAGGATTAAGTAAAATAATATAATTTAAGAGCTTGGCATCTAAGAGACAATCAATTGAAGCAGCTAATATGATGATGATAATATTATCTGTGTTCTGACATAGCTATCACAGGAAAATGTACTGTTACACATACACTCTCACTCATTCAATTTATTTGTAAGTGTATTCTAAGAACCTGTTGTGTATTAGTTTATTTGGCATATGCCAATGATGCATAATAAAAAGCTTTTCAAATGTGTTCCCAAACAATTTTATAGTGTTAAATATTAGATGTTAATGAAAATGTGGAAAAGCATATATCCAGAAGTTCTGGTACTTAATTCTTAGTTTATTGGTATTTTATCATCATGATAAGTGTGTCTAGGTACAAGTTCAAGCTTTTATCTTTCTGAAAAAACAAATAACTAAAAGCTTACTAGGTATCATAGCTTACTATGCTGGGCCCCGATTCATGCACCTTTAATGCCGCCTGTAGTCTCTTTCCATCTTATTTCTTCGTTAACTCATATTTAATGAGTATCTACTGTGCCAAGCACTGTTTTGGGAACTAGAAATATAATAATTCACAAAACAAGAGAACAAGAAAAGTTTTGAGTGCTTAATATAAGCTAAATATTTAACATCGAAAACTATCCTATGAGGTAGACATTTTTATTTGCGTGTGAGGAAACTGAGTCATGTATTATTTAAGCAGATTGCTGGAAGTTACACAGTTATGTGAAGAGCTGAGATACGACCACAGGTTTTTTCCACTCTTTCCTAACTTTTGACCATATATCTCTCAAATAAACACATTTCCTACTATTCTCCAAAACAGCCCTGTCTCCAACCAGGCTAATTTCAAGATGTTCCCTAAACATGGCATGACACTCCATCTTCAGCCTTTTTATAAGGTTCTCCTTGTACTGCTGAGAATGCCTCATCTTTCCACTTTGTTTGCGTGTCCTTCGACTCAAATCAAGTCCGATTGTCCCTATGATTTATCTTATTTAATTCGACCTATAATAATAATCTGTGCATTCATTAATTCTACAAATATTTATGGTTCCCCTACTGTGCTCTAAGTGCTGGAATCGAAAATGACAAGACTTACAAAATCCCTGTTTTCATGACATTTTGGTTTTTATTGGAAAAGCGAGCATTAGCCAGCAAATGCACAGAAATTTAGGCCAGTATATTTTCTTGTATTTTTCTGTATTTTACTGTAACTTCCTCTTTGGGATCATTTTAAATTTTCTATTGTGGGAATTCAATATTTGCCTGTGGATTGCTTCCAATCTCACATTTCCAAATTTGTTCCTTTCTGAGAGAAGATCATATTTTACATGTTTTATTTTTTTATCCTCTGTTTTTACTGCCAAAGATTTAAAGGTTCTGGACCAACAATGAGGAAGCTATTGAATGGCACAAGCAAAAGATGACATGGATCATATTTAGGGATGGGCAGTGGGGATGGAGAAGTTTGAGATATGAGGGCTATTGCTAGGATAAGATTGATGGGAAGGATTTGGAATCTCAGTGAATTTCAGGGGGGTATGAAAGAGGAAATTAGATACAAACACTACTTAAGAATATTCCTAATTTAAAAAAAAAAACAGGGAAGATTTAAATATGATATCTTGCCTTTGTGGATACATCTAAATGTATCAAGCTAGAAGCTTTGAATTTAGCAACTGATGTACCTAGTTTATACTCTACTATTTATATCACAGAATTATATCACAACAAATCAGTATTTTTTGCAGTAATCTGTAAAAACCTGGTTAATGGTTTTGTAGTGTTAATATGCCACCTAGTGGTTCAACTTGCATATTCCAATTGCATTTGATTTGAGTTTTTCAGAGTTATAAGTATAAATATTCATTTTCATTGATAAGAATGGCTTGTTTACTAGAAATACCTGCCAAGGTCCAATTATGGTAAATATTGCTAGTTACTGATATTGATATTGATGATTTTTTGTGGTCATGAATTCATTATGAAGTAATCAACAGCAGTCATCAGCATAATTTCTCCTGTGGTCTATTTTAAAGCTTTTTCAATGCTTGGAAAGTAATTAGCTGATTTTATTTTACTTGGGTACTTCTCCGTAATAAGGGTTGAAGTGTCTCATGATTATATGGTGAAGGAGAAACCAACTTAAAACCCAATGGCATGCTCTCTAGAAAGGCGGGGAAGTTACTAAAAGAAGATGCAGCGGGCACGTTTGATCCCAGGATTAATTTTCTGACTTTTACCAAATAACAAGCCCACGATTGGCTATACATGGTGGGTTATTTCTAGTAAACTTTCTAGCCGCACATCCTGAATTTCCTCACAGAGGGTCAGTTTTAAAATAGCAATAAGTAGATACAACTTATAGAATGTTTCCTATATGCCAGATGTTATCAAAGTAGTTTTTACAAATGATGTCCAGTTCCTACAAAATCCAAGATTAGTATTATTATTCCCATTCCAAAGAAGAGGAAACATACTCAAGGATTTAAGCTAAACTGCCCTTGATCTCACATAGCCAAGAAGTGATCGTGTCTGGAAGCCTGAAGCCTCTTTTGTCACTATGGAATTATATTTCTCCTACTCATAGGAAAAGTGGGGTCGGCAAATTTCTGCTTTACTTAAAAGTAACATTTGAGCTCATTTCTCCTAGAAGACAATTTACACACACACACACACACACACACACACACACACACACACACACACACACACGTGTATGTATGTAAAATTTTAAATTATAAAGCAAATAAAGGTGTCACATTCCTATGATAAAGTCCTCTTTTCCAAATGTGACTGCTTGTGGTTTCAAGTTACTGCTGGAGAACAGAGGGGGCTGCCCGCTGGGCTGACATAAGGTCACAGAATATTTCTTGCTCGTTAGCATCACCTAGGTCACACATTTCTCTCCTCCAGTCACTCAAGCTGGCTTGCCCAGTGAGATTGGATGTGGCAATGGAAAGACCCTCCGTGCACACATCTCCAAGGCCAAGCGGGCCACTTCGGCCTTGGGTGGGAGGGGGATGTGGGGTCCTAAACTGCTCAGACTTGCCCGGTGTTCCTCCCTATGGCAGAGGGTTGAAACGCGTGTGAGTAATACCTTCATGTGGCTTAACGATTCCTGGGGTAGAGATGAACGGGGTTGTGGAACGTCCCTGTGACGTACCTCTGTGCTCTGTGCCCTGCACTGCCTACCTTGGTGGTCGTTAAGCTGAAACCCCGTCATCCTGTCTGGGGGCGTGGAGTCTTCCTGAGGAGGAGGAGGTTTCAAACAGCAGCAGAGCCACACCTGCCCTCCACCCCTTGTCCACCTTCCCAGCTAAAACCCATTCTGCCCGCCCCACAAAGCCCATTCCCATTGCACTGCAACTTCTTCAAAAAAAATTCCAAATTTTCTCTATTTCAAATTTTCTAACTTTGTACCAGAGAAGTATGTGATAATTTCAATAGCAATTGATTTGGGTATGTATATAAAGATTATTCTGAATAAAAAATAGCCATCAATAAAATCACGAAGCATGGTGTTTTCTAGACAGAAGACACCCATGTTTTATAACTGTACCTGTTGGCTGAGAAGGTGGGGTGATTCCTTAGCTGTGCCTTCTCTCCTCACTAGGCTTAGGGAAAGTCTTTTACTTGTGATCCTTCATTTCCACTTGTCCACTAACTGTAAAGAACATAAATTCTAGAGTTAGTATTTACTCTTTCTTCGCTCCCATCACTTTCTCAGTGAAGGACAGAATAAAGATAAATTTGCCATGTTACAAGTATTCTGTTCCCAATTTTATCAGCACAAAATCTGGAACGCTCCCAGAATAGTTCATTTTCTCTGGTAAGGAAAGGAAGAGTATTTGGATATGAGTCTAACAAGACTGTAACGGTGAGATGTTGAATTTAAATATATACATACATACATGACTCAGATATTTCTTTCTCTATTTCGAAAAGGATATTTTAATTAAAAGATTGATTAGATTTTTATTTTGAGCAAACAAATGAGTTAAATGAGTCATAACTGCCCTAATTATACATCTTTTGCCTCTGGTTGCAGGTGATAAAGAACGCCATCATTGAAAGCATCGAATACAGAAGGCAGAATCCATCTCGCTGTTCTGTTTCCCTCAGTAACATTGAGGCAAGAAAATTTTTCAACAAGGAGTTCCTAAGCAAACCCACAGCATAATTCGTGTGCTGGAAAGGGCAGCAATTTCCGATGCTGAGGGAGTTTGAAATTCCATGACAACTGGATTTAAAAAAGCACATTAGTACTGATCACAAGAGACTGGCTAATGCTCAAGGTTGCGGTTATTTAGCTGCATGAGATAATACCCTTAGAAGTTTGTTAGGTTAGCAGATGGTGTTGGTTATGTAAAAATATACTCAGCTACATTTTTTTTATCAGCAGGACTTTCCTGATGCAAATGTAGGAACATATACTGTATTTTTAGACATTCCTCACCAACTGTCTTATGTGTCCTCTTTTTAAAAACGTGGCTTCTTTTTAGCATATTTAACATTCAATCTCAATAAGTGAGACTTTGCATTATGTGTGAATATCATTCACTGACTGGATTTATTCATGCCATGAGACAACACTATTTTTTATTTAAATGCATTTATACATATATAAAATAAATACATCTATATGCAAATTAGCATGAGATAACTGAGTTGTATTATTTTTAATGAGATATTGCACTGTTGGCTGTGAGAGTCTCAGATTCATGCTTTCGAATGCAAAAATTGTTAATCCTGTATTCAAATATGAAACATCAATTTAAATCATGGTTAGTTTTCATGAAAGAGAAAGTGTGCATTCACTGTTAAGCAAATGGTATATATTTATTCAGCAAGTAGAAAAAAATGTGACCACTTCTACTTTAACATTTTATTTTGCTGATGTTATCCTGGACTGTGTATCCACCACCAGAGAAAAATCCAAAAGAGGGACAAGGGTTGGATATGCAAGACTTGTCTTAGGGAGAGTCTGCATTGCACGACTATTGATTCAGTTACGGTTGAACTGCTGAGGTTCAGGGTTGGTTTTCCAAAATAAGGGCTTCCTCATTCTTTCTTTGAATTGCTTTTCTTTACACCGTCTATTTATTTGTCTCCTTTCATCTCACCTTTCGTCTGTGGGGGGAGGAAAAAACTTTCCTCTACTCTCAAGATTCTTCTGGCTGGTCTAACAGTCAGATAGACATGAGACAGATCCACAAGAGGAAATTACCAAATCTAACACATACGTATGTATGAGAACCCCGCGTATGTGAGTCAGAGACCCCCACATGCATGAGAGTTTCAGAGGTAGAAAGGAAAAATGAGTACATGAGACATTGAGAGCTAGGGATGAGGTAAAATGCCTTGGGAACTTCAGAAGATTATTTCAGAATGATAAGAAAGGCAGATCTTTAGTAAATAGCAATTTGCTCTGCCCTATAGTTAGATCAAAAGAAGTTATCTTCGATAACCTCTTATGGGTGAGGCCTCTAATTCAAATTCTTCTAGGTAATTAAGGGAGAGTGTGTGGGCAGAAGTTTCTCTTGAGCCTGTGGCTAAAGTTGCCTTTAGTACAAAACAATCTGCATACACAGATTGATTTATTCATGTGACAAATGAGTGCCCACTACAGGCCATCGGACATGTTGCAGGATCTGGGGATACAGCAGGAGACAAAACTGACAAAAGTGTCTGTCTTCGAGGACCATACATTCTAATGGAGGCCACCAACAATGAACGAGACAAATAAGTATTTAGAATGTTAGTGATAAGCACCAGGGAGAAAATTAAAGAAGAGAAGGGAGGAGATGAGAAGTGGTGGTGTTATGTAATTTAAAATGGGACCCTGGAGAAGACCATAATGAGACGGTGACATCAGAGTAAAGATGTGAAGGGTCTCAGGGGACAGGACCTGTGGATGTTCAAGGGAAGAGCATTCCTGGTCAGGGGAGCAGCCAACGCAAACGCTCGGAGGCGGAGTGCCAGGCACGTCCCAAAGCAGGGAAGAGATCAGTGTGCCCAGAGCTGAGTGGGAGATGATTCTTTTTGAGTTAATTATATGAGAAAGAGTTTGGAAGAGTGTATTAAATTAGTGCTTGGGGCAGAAATTAAAAAAAAAAATTCTTGCTTTAACCCATTGCCATGATATAATCTTATACAGAGAAAGTAAGTGCATAAACCAAGTAGAGTTTTTCGCTTTTGTTTGTTGTTTTTGTTTGTTTTTTGGTCACTATCATGGGCTCTGGGCGGAAAGCAGGCATCTGCCAGTGTCCAAGACCGTACCTATGCAAATGACCCTATCACCCCAAGCCAGCTATATCAGGAATCAAAAGCCTGGCTTGGTGGGACAATGACCAACGAAACAAGAGACACCTGGGTGGCCTGGGTGGCCATGGAGAGTTCAAGTACCCATCAGGTAGCAAGTCCAAATGAGGCCTACTGTCCCCATTTGCAGCTGACGCCTCAAGGTGATTTTTGGGGTGGGCCCCCTCCACTCTGGACTCTGGGGATTGTGGAGCTGGGCCCCAGCTCCTCACCGCCAGAGGGTCCTGGCTGCCCCAGGCCGGCTGAAGAAGTGAGAACTGCGCATGCACAAGAGAGCTCAGTTGGGTGTAGCCAGGATCATGGTAACGAGGCACCGGTCCAGTCCCAAGAGGCCGGGTCACAGAAGCAGGATCTTGGGAACGCAAAGCATTTGCTTCATTCTAAGCCCTAACATACACAAATGTGCATGCTCTCCTGAAGGCAGAGCTGGAGGACACTGGCCTGCCTTCCAAGGGCAGAGCCAGGCAGGCTGGAGGGTAAATATCTAATAAGAGACACTCAGGACCCACAGGCAGCAAGTCCAAATAGGACTGACTGTACTTGATTTTCAGCTTCTGTATTGCACCACTGACGGGGTGTTTTAGCGGGGTGAACCCCTTTCACAGGGCAGACTATGCAGGAGTTTGGGGACAGGCCCCGGCTCCACAGACCTGGAGGGCCCTGCCTGCCCAATGCCAGTGGAGTGTGACCCGCACCTGTGAGCCGCGCATGCTCAAGCATCTCGCTTTAAGGCAGTGGAACTGAAACCCGGCCTGCGTTGGGACTGGTGGGGCGCAGGAGCAGGAACTGGGGACACAAGGCATCTGCCCGCTTCCAAGCCCCAAACTACACAAATACGCCACTTCCCTCTGAACACAGCAGGAGGCTACTGGCCTGCCTTGCCAAAGCAGGGTCGGACTAGCTGACCTTGATACTATAGAAGACACGTAGGAGAGCTTGTTCCTGGAGAAACCAGGGACCCACGAGCAGCGTGGCCCCATGGAAACTGACTGTCGCCAGTATGTAGCTGCCACTGCAGAGTGATTTGCCAGTTGAGCCGCATTTTCACTGGAGACTCTGCAGGTTGTTAGAGCCGGGCCCAGCTCCACAGGGCCAGGCCGACCCGGGACTGATGGGGTGAGTCCTGCGCGTGCGCAGGCGCAGCCTCGGGGCCGCTAGAAGCTGGATCTGGAAGCGGGAAATGGTCGGGCACTGGGGAGCACCTGGGGAACAAGGGCTAGGGCAGAGCCGGAGGTGCGGCGGTGGCATCATCTTATGCCATGTGTGAGGAATTCGGTACCTGGAAAAGCCCAGACCGGTCAGAAGGTGTGACTGGAGCCCGTTTGCAGGTAAGCCTGAGTCGCTTGCTGTCCATGCAGAGACTAAGCAGGCGGTTGGGGTCGGGGCGCAGCTCGGCGAGCCTGGAGGGCCCAGGCTGCCCAAAGCCCGCTAAAGAAGGGCAAACTGCGCGTGCACAGACAGCATAGTTCAGAGTGGCCAAGGACCATGGATCAGAAGAGCTCAGGTCAGCGGTGCAGGATCTGGGGACTCAAGGCCTTTGCTTACCTTTAAGCCGTAAACAACACAGATCGCCTGCTCACTGGGAAGGCAGAGCTGGAGGATGCTGGTCTGCTTTGCTAGAGTCGATAGGACAGGGGGTTGGTGATTGGGGTGTCATCTAATACGAGGCGGCTGGAAGCCTGTTTCTGGAAAAGCTTGGGACCTCTGAGGCGCCAAGTCCACATGGGGACTGATGATAACATTTCGTACCTTCCCTCGCGGTAATTTTCGGGAATGGGCCCCCTCCTCATGGAGGTTTCAGAGGTGTGAGCTGTGTGTGCAGGAGCAGGGCAGATCGAGGTGGCCAGGGAGCTAAACGAGGGGAAGGGCCCTGGAACTGGGCCAGGGTCCGAGGGGCCTCGCCATCACAGCGTCTTGCTAAGAAGGGCCGGGAGAGCAGGAGGCGTTTTCTCCCAAGAGACACCTGAGTGTCCTCGTTGCTGGTGGAGCCCTGGACGTCT
The DNA here is from genome assembly GCA_004027375.1 of Macroglossus sobrinus. NCBI lineage: Eukaryota > Metazoa > Chordata > Mammalia > Chiroptera > Pteropodidae > Macroglossus > Macroglossus sobrinus. The sequence continues at coordinate 175,702 of PVKZ01000098.1, read as the reverse complement.
TCATGTAGCAAGTCCAAACGAGAGTGACTGTCACCAATATGCAGCTGCTGCCCAGGGTGATCGTCCTGGTTGGGCCCCTCCACACTGGACACTGTGCAGGGGAGGGCATGGCCTCAGCTCCCTGGGCCTGGAGGGCCTGGGCACCTCTGGTTGGCTGAAGGGGTGCGTGTTATGCGTGCGCATGACAAGCAGTTCGGGGTAGCAAGGGACCTGGAGCTCCCGAGGGTCAGGAGAGGCCCTTACATCCCACCACAGCCTGGCATCCGCTGGGGGCAGTCCTCTGGAGGGATCACAGTGTTCGCTGTATGCTCCATCCTGTGCTGTCCGCTGTCCAGTGTCTGATGATACCCACTGTTTTATATTTTATAGATTTTCTAGTTGTTGAGAACAGGAGGATGGCAAAGACAGTCCTTGTCAGTCCACAATGTGTGAAAGCCAGGACACAAGGCTTGACATCCGTCAGACCAGCTCCGTCCCTCTGTAGCTGGGTGACCTTGGGGAAGTCCTTAACTTCTCCAAGCCTGGATTTCCTTACCCCCTGGGTAAATCTCCCTGTGCCGGGTGGACTCCGCGCTTCTCCCCAGAGCTGCAGACCCTTGGTCAGTGCTGGGGGACTTATTAACTAAAGGCAAACGCTATTCCGTATGGGTCTGGGTGCTGTTTCCGAGCAGGATGAATCAGCGCGTTAGCACTGTTTAGTAACAGCGATGGGGTTTTTGAGTCACGTTTGGTTTTGGTGGAGGTCGAGGGAGGGGCATGGTTCAGTAGTTGAGGCTGTGCCAAGGGACCGGCTCCTGGTAAGAGATATCCCGCCGAGAAGAGTCTTTGGACTTGGTGGTACGCAGGTGCTTTGCATGAAGGCTGACGGTGGTTGGAGATCTGGGAACAAAGTGTGACTCCACTCAGTGGTGGGAGAAAGAGGAAGCCTGTGCCTGGGACTCCGGGACCCTTTGAATGTGCCTTCTCTTGCTGCTGCTGTGCTGTGTCCTTTGCCTGAGGGTAAACTGAGTCTTAGGAACCCTTTTAGGCATCAAGCATTTTAAGATGATTAATGTGTAATCAATGCACTGAACAACAGTATGATAAATCATCCCCACATTTTAATATCATGTTGAGGATTAAACAAAACAGTATATGTCAAGTGCTTGAGTCCTTGCCTGGCATTTTGTAGGTGATTAATGACTGTAGTTATAATATTTACCAGAACATTGTTTGGAATAAAACACATTTTAAACATTCAGAAGCAAGATAGAACCCTATAATTACAGAGGAAATGGAAATTTTTACAGGGAAGGTGGAACTTGCATGATGTATAGAACCAGGAACGTAGAAAGAAGTGCAGAGGCATCGTGACAAGGAAGATAAGGGTGAGGGTCGGGAAATAGAATGGTGTTTTTAAGAGACTAGTGAGGATGTAAACTTGATCACAAAGGGAGAATTATTGAGAAAATAAGCCTCATAGGTACCTGGGAAGCTGTTTGCAATAGCAAAAACTGAAGAAAATCGCAAATGCACATCCCCAAGGAGAGTGAGTGAAAAAACTGAGATATGCTCAACGAAAGACTATTATGCAACACTCAGTAAGTGAACTATGATGACATGCACCAATGTGGATGACTCTTAACGTATTAAGAAAATAACCAAAATAAAAATGTATGCCTTTAAGCAATATGTGTGTGTGTGTGTTTGTGTGTGTGTGTATGTGTGTGTATGTGTGTGTATCAGAGAAAATGATATTAAAAGGATATCCTTAAAGGGATCATGAGAGAAAAAGCACACAGTAGTTAGGAGGATGGTTACCTTGGAGGCGGGCAGCAGATGGATGGAGTGGGGAACTGCACAGCTAGATGTAACTTATCGCCAAAGTCTGAGCTTTTACACTGGCTGTTAGGTCCACAGGTGCTTTTTACGTTATTAAAATACATACAGACATATACACATACACAGAAGACAGCCGTTCATGGGCCATCCGTACATGTGCCTGAGCCGAGGATCGAGATGAATCCACTTCTTGAGGTTCTTTTTGAGAAAACAAAACGAAACAAAAACAAACAAAAAACAAATGAAAGCACAGTAATGTTTTGCAAACCGTCATGATCCAAAAGCCTTACTTTATATACTCATTAATCTTCTGGAAACCTTTAATTTGCTCCCCTTCATTTTCCGTTCTCTTGCAGCTAGCCCAGTGAAATGCAAGCAGGTGTGATGAGAGTTACTGTTGAACCAAGGTGAGAAATAGTTTTATTGTGCGAAGCCCTTGGGATTTAGGAGTTGTTTGGGACCCCAGCATTAAGTAGCTCATCTGGACTATTATCATCTTCATTATGAAAACCTTACACATTCTCAGTTCCAAACCTACAAATAGATATTATTCACATGGCACAAAGGCATCATAATGCTATCAAGAGAATAAACGATAAGACATGTCTCTAATGAATCAAGAGAAAAGAAGACAAGAACTGAAGTTGTCCTGGCTTGAGTCAATTCCTGGCATGGTGGCCTTAGGTGAATTTCTTACCCTGTTATGCTTCTGTTTCTTCATTGATTAAAAAGGGGATAATATTAAATGTTTTTGTCTTTTTATAAGATGGCTCTGAATATCAAATGACATAGAGTATATGAAAGATTTAACAAATATAAAACTTTCTTTGGGGCATCTTATTTTTCTTTACCTTCTTGAGAATCAAGAAGTTGGGTATACGATTTGTTAAAAGATAAACTGAGTCATATTAAAAATTTTAAGAGTTTATTTGATCCAAAATCAATTTAAATTAGGCAGCATCCAACAGCAGATCAAAAGGAGCTCTGAGCTGCTGTACAAAACAAAGAACTTTTATACGCAGAATAGGGTGGGAACGAAGAAGTTATACCAGGCAAAAACATGTGTTGATTATTGCAACATTACCCTCCTTTAGGGAATGGCAAGGATCTAGCATGCAGATTACCTATCTAGTGCTGATCAGGTGATTCCTGCATGACTGGTTTAAGATTTCATTGCTGGGAGAGCAGACGGTAATTACATCAGTTTGATGATATACGATTTAGCACAAGTGACTCTATTTTGGGCATGTTATTGTATTTTTAACAGACTTAATGGATGGAACCCCAAATAATTAAAGGTAAATAGGAAATCATTAACTATTCGTGAATGGGAAAATATTCAATCTATAAAACTAAACTCACATTTTTTAGATATAAATTAAATACGAGTAAGTAAATTTTTCAATTTGACCACTAGATGGCAGCATGTTTCCAAAAATTGTTCTACACTTCTTCAGTTTGTTTTTTAATGCAAAATTAGTTATTTGTCCAAAGAGATAGTAGCTTCAAGACATGCCTTGCACTTAATAACACACACGTAATATTATGTACTTGGATTACAATAATGTAATGTACTTTTTAAAAGGTGAATCAACCATTTTTTCATTTTATTTTCTGCTGTAAAACAATTTAAAGATATACAGAAATAAAATAATGAGAAAGACATAATGAAAACCTAGAAGTGAAAGATATATTCAACACACTAGAGAGACTCACCTCCCAATTTCTAACATTTTCTCAACCATACTTTTACACATGCCTTGAACCTGGAATTTTTTCAAAATCCTGGCTTTTCCAGGTGTTCCCACACTTCCATTCTCCCCTTCATTAACAAGGGCTAAAAAGACAATTTCTCCTCTGTGATCCTTTCCTGCATCTGCTTTTCCTGTGTGTATCTCCCCTGTAGCACTGTCCCTTTGATTTCTTTATTTTTTTCCCCCCTCCTTGCTGGGAACTTGTGACCACAGGACTAGGGCATTAGTATGGCAGAGGTTCTGTTATGCGCAGAGAACCAATGATTCTTTGCTGAATAAACCTTAAACTTCCCTATGTGTAAACTCTGCTACCCATTGAAACAAGCAGTTATTTGGCCAAAAATCCATCAAGTCGCATTGTCTTTTGTTCCCACACTCCAGTGGTGGCCACACCTGTACAGATTCAAATGCTGAAAGAAGACTGAGTGACAGTTTCAAACTCCCAGTTTGTGAATGTGGGTGAATCTCTTTAGTTACTAGTCTTTATGTGAATTTTGTGGCAATGATGTCATATGAAAGATGTAGATAAATCTTATATTTATAACTTTCATGAACCCGTTTTATGATTAATAACTAATGTTATAAATAAAACCAAATATCATGAGTTACGGGTTTTAAAGAGGGTCTGAACAATGTGTAGAAAATGTACCCGTCAGTAATACTTTCAGAACCTTTTATGAAATAAATAGTATTAAAGAGATAGCCTTCTTCTCTTCTAGCCAATTTTTAAAAAGCAAGCTAAGGTTATTATAAGGGTAGGTCCTGTGAGAAGTGAGCTATCTTGATCTCATTTGTGTACGGCATCTGGATTTTTTGAACATTTATTCAATATCAAAATTATTATTAACATACACTGAAAAGTCAGCCCTTATAACTACAGATAATGTTTTAATGCATTTAGTACATATATTGTACATAGTGGTGAGTCTTCACTAGGCTGACAATAGTGCATCCTTAAGTGCCAGGATACCAATAAGGATTTGGTGATTATGCATTTTTCAGCCTGGCATAAAAATCCTACATATGAATAATTTAAGTAGACATTTTAGTTTAGGTTACAATTATAGTGTTTACTGGATTCTTAAAAATCAATTACTAAGCTTTAATATCAAAGCATTTTTATATTGTGGCAGTAGGTAGCTAGAAAATAATAAAAACAGCTAACGTATTACAATGTTTTCAGTCTGTAAAAAGCTCTTTTTAGGTAGTGTATTTCTTTGATTGATACAACAGTCTTCAAAGACAGGCAAGGTGAATATAATGTCTTTATTTACAAAAAAAGAAACTAGAAACTCATGGATTTAAGTGACTTGCTTAACACGAATGCAGCTACTTAAGTGGCAGAGCTTGTAGCTTGCAAGCCTGGTCTCCTGACCTCTAACCCCAGATGTTCTCACAACCGTCCAGATGTACTGACCCAGAACCAGAAGCTGAGGGCTTGACTTTTATTTCTGTCACTTAAGTGCCGTAGAAATATTAATACCTAAATATTTTGAGTTTCAGTTTTCTTATTTGAAAAATGAGGCTATTAACATCTCTTCTGTTTGAGAAGATTGCTGTGAAGTACATCAAATCTGATAGGTCCTGTTGGAGGTTTTAATGGGATCTCTCAAAAGTATATGTGTGTAATGCAATTGATCCTGTAGACCTGTGAAGCCAGGATCATTAATTATTGGGAGGTGAAGGGTGTCTTTTAGTTATAGAGGCCTGAGCTTACATTATAGATTATTAAAATAGGACCTGAAATCAGATAAAAATAAATTTTAATATTGCCTAGCCATTTACCAGTAGTGTGACTTTTGGCCTATTTTTAATAACATTACTTACCATATGTGTCTATTTTAATTTAACCTTTAACTTAAACAATTGACAGCTTTTAAAAATTTAATTTGCAATTTTTGGAAGAAACATTAATAGCAACAAACTAATCCTATTTGGCTTTAAGAAAAGCCTTTAGACAAAGGTTTGTATGAAATTAGTTACTATATCCACACTGTGGCTCTCCTTGCTTACTTAAGACTTTTCAGTTCAAATTTTCTCAGTAGATCGTGCTTTATAAAATGCAATATCATATTAGTCCTAGGGGACTTCATTGTGCTTTCTTACATATTCATAAGTATCTTAATCATTGACTACAGAGTTTCCTAAAGATTAACATAGTAATCCCAAACAATTAAGTAAAAAATTATCATCTTGACGTTGTGATATCAGACTCAGAAAATATGCAGTTTTTGTGTGTGTGTGTGTGTGTAAAAATATGTGTGTGTTGGTATGTATGCACAAAGCAACTTAATAATGAAAGTGCAAAATCACGAAGATTCCAGCAAACTACTTAAATAACACTCTCCCCACAAAACCTAGCCTATCAGCCAGCCGGCTCGGTTCCCAGAGGTACACTGCCCAAATGTGCTAACTCAAGGTGTTGACCGTTTGACTTATCAAGAACAGAAACGAAGTAATAGCCTTTATCTGAGAAGAGACGAACCCAAGCAACAGATAATGTTTAGTGAGGATCTTAGATTCAAATTACCGGAACCCATTAAGTCCAGATGTGACTCACAAGTCCCCATCAAAAGAGAGTTTGCTTAGAAGTATTTCAGTTTTTTTTTCCCCGCCTGAGACTGTCAATGAATTATGTAGAAGAAGAAGAGACAGTGGTGCTGGGAATACAGAAAACATTCTAGACAGGGAGACATAAGGGCTGGCTAGAGGGAGAAGCAGCCAAAAGACTGACTTCCTCCAGAAATCTAACCTGGAGACCCGCCCTGCATGGTGGAGCTGAGCAGTCAGGTGTGTCTCGCGTAGCTTTGTCAGGTTAAGGAAAGGTTGGTGGAGGACCACCTGATTTATCTGGCTCTGGATCAACCCACAGCATCCGTGAGACCCAGATGCTCACACTCTCAACACACGTTTATTGAGCACCTAGCTTTTTAGACACAGAGTGTTGGGTACTCAGCATAAAAATTACATGCTTGTCTTCTCATCTCAAGGAATACACACACTACTGTGAGAATAGATACTGGCACAAATAACCATATTGTAAACCCGACAGTGGAGAGTCACTTGACAGAGCATAATAAATACTTGCTGACTGTGAAGTTATGTCATTGGCTGCTCAAGCATATTCTATAAATTTAAAAATTACAGTGTTTGCTTAGCAATTCTAAAGTGCTAGACGTCCTGATACATTCTTTATACAAATTATCCTAATTCTTATCAAACTCTTGAAGAGTAGACATTTTTATCCTTATTTGACAAGTTAAAAGGGAAGAATATTGATTGATGTGTCACAAACTGGGGTCTGATTCCAAAACTCATACTTCGAAACTGCAGTTTCAGGCGTTTTGACTCGGACTCCAGTGATGTATTTACTACTCAGAGGACAAAAGGGTCACTGAGTGAAATCGATTACTTCTGTCTCCCGTGGGAGGAGACAGGGGCACAGATGTGGGGAGCACATTCCAATCCAAGGAGCCATGCCAGTGGCATGGCGAGCCACACAGTTCATCAGACGTTGTTCTGATCATTCGTGTTAATTAAGGAAAGACGAGGACTGGCCTCTGCCTCATCTCTTGGGCCACACCCAACAAGTCATTCTTGCCGGAAGTTTTTACGACAATTCGTAAATGGCTCTGTGCTTCACTAGAACAACGGAGCCCACGCAACGTGATTTTCAGGGTCAGGCAACAACGCTTTAGTGAGACAGGAAGTTGACATGTGATAGGTGACACACACGTCAGCAGAAATGGTTCACCCCAAATGGGGCTCCTCCAGTGGGCTGTTCTGCATTCTGATCAATACTTAATGGCTCAAATACTCATCATGTGGCTGGGTGCTGCTTTACCCTCATTTCCTGCCAGGTCGCCCCTTGAATGTTCTATTCCAGCCGCATGTTCCGGAGTTCTATCAAATCCTCTTCCACCTCAGGACCTTTGCACGTGCTGTCCTCTCCACCTAGGATATTCCTCACACAGATAGCTTCCTGGTTCATCTCCCTACTCCCTCCAGGTCTCTCTGTTCAGGTGACACTCATCATTGAGCATGACCACCCTATGGAAAGTGACAGCCATGTGCCACTGCTTGCCCCCCTTAGCCTGAATTATTTTTCTCCAAAAAACTTATCACCCTCTAACATAATGCACCACATATCCATGTATTTGTTTGATCGTTGGTATGTTCTAAGATGGCATAGTTTGCTCATCTTGTCCTTTGTAACCTTGGTGCCCAGAGTAATAAGTATCTGTTGTTGGAATGATTGTGATTATTTTGCTAATAGTGTGGGCAGTTTTTTACTTTTTTCACATGTCCATTAAAGGAACATGGTCTATTCAGTTATACAGACAAATTTTGAGTAGTTTATCAATGTGCTAGTCAAAGTAGCGGGTGCTGGTGATGAAGACATGTTTTGCACATGCTGGCGATATTCGTCCCTCTTCCCTTTGCTTGGTCTCCTTCTCGTTCCCCTCACCCTCTTCCTCACTCCCATTCCGGTCCCTGGCATTTGCTCTGTTCTCCTATCGTGATCCCACCTTTTCTCTCTCTCTTCATCAAGAGATAGTAAAATTCTCTCTCTTGCTTCTTATGACTTCTAGATCCTATATGATGTCACTCTAAGACCTGTAACACCAATTAACTAATTACATAAACACCTCCTCATACTCTGCCAATAGTGTTTTAGCTCCCTGATCACTCCGTATGCAATGTTTCTGCCCAGTCCATTCATAAATAACTGCAAGACCACAGCAAGCTGGGGGAGGGTGTTTTACAAGACACACGTTTTTATGCTTCCTCCTAGTCTCACCTATCTCACTTGCAAATAAGGCCCACAAAGTTCTCTCACTTGAGATCACAACGCTAGAGGTCTGAGTAGTAATATTAACACTGTCCTGCCTATGCTGACATGCGTTAGCCAGGACATGGCTTAGTACACGGGGCAGCCTCCCCGGGAGTCCTTCTTCAGCACCTGGAGGAGAGAATCGATATGGTGATTACAACTGACTGTTTTTGCCTCTGAATCTAGCTTGAGTTTGTGAATGTCTTTCTGTTTGCTTAAACATGTGTGACAGTCCCTATTCTAAAGGTTAACTTGTTTCAAATTCAAGACAGTTCTATGAGATAGACACTACTATTAGGCTCACTTTACAGATGCAGACCCAGAAATTTTTCTGATTAACAGGAAAATTAAGAAGCTTGTTCCAGTTAGTTTGGGTAGTAAGTGGCAGAGCTGGGCTGGGAAGCCGGGGGACATCATTCCAGAGCCCACGCTCTGACAAGGAAGCGAAGGTTCTGTCGTCCTCAAGACGATGCCTGGACATTTGTTGTGTCTGAATGTCTAGATTCTTCTTTTCTCCCTCCCCAAATCATCCTCTTTGATATTAAATAGGGTTTTATATTAGAAAAAAAAATAAGTGATGATAGACAGTTTCAACAGAAAAGGCGTTTTTTAAAAGGATGTCATGTAGCTCAAAGAATCATCAGTAATTCTTAAGGACTAAACTTGGATGCAAGACAGGAAGGAGAGAGGCCGAGCTGCAAAACCCCACCAGGTTCAGTCCAGTGGGGATGCCCGCACTGCCACTGCCACTGCCAGACACCGGACGTTGCTGGGCACACCGCGACACGGTGTCACTGTTGCCAAGGAAACACGATGCTGCTGCCCCTGCTCCCACCGCTGACTGAACAGATTTGCCACTGCTCTGGCTTCTTCTGATTCAAGGCCTGGGCCGGTTCACCTGTCTGAGGTCACAGGTCCATCCGATGTCACCTCCTAGCTACACAGGATGCTAGGAAAACAAGTATTTTGCTTCTAGGGTTGAAGAATAAAATACAGGAGGCTTGATATTTACAAAATTTAGGAGACATACTTATTGGGGATATACTTACACTAAAAATTCATTTACTACTTATGTGAAATTTAAATTCTGCTGGACACCCAATAGTATTTTTATTCATTAAATCTGGCAACCCTGTTGCCTTCTTAATTTCTATATTCAGGAGGAAATTATCATTCGTATCATGGACAGTTTTCAAAACATAGAATGAGGTTCTCTATTGAAAAGAATAAGAAAAACTAAAATTCACTAAATTGTCTTCTAACATTTTTCTATATAGTCAGAGCATAATAATTTTGCAGTCAGAGAAAACGTACTTTCTGGCATCAAACCAACACTCAATCTGTAACTAGATTTCTTTTTTGCCAGTTTTTTACCCCAGTGTTGTATCACAACCAATTTCATTTGCTACTAATTTGAGGTGATATTTTGGATAACGTGCTTTTATTTCTAACCTAGTTTCAGCTTTCATTTCTAACATACACTTCCTTTTTCCATAATAAATGAAGCCCTCAGTTCCCAATCCTGAGGAAGAAGTTTCATTGTTGCACCCTATTCAAGCTATACACAAATCGGTAAACACATCATGTTGCAAAATGTGATAGAAATAGAGAAATCAGTGTCATAAAATGTTCACCGTACATCATTCACTGCTCTGTAATTTAGTGTCTTAGCTTCTCTTCCTGACTAAGAATATTTATGAAGCTCTTCTGATACAGAAAAAGGGGATTTTGAATGTATTAAGAAAGAATTCTGATTCTTTTACATGGTTTCTACTCTCACATTTCTCTGACTCTTATATATAACCTTATGACATGCACATGAATTATTTTACTTTATAGAAATAAAGTATTTTAGTCCTAGAGAAAGCATTGAGCTAATGACATTTGACGTCACATTATCTTAAAAATCGGCTCGTCCCATGATTTTAAATATGGTTTTAGAAAGGCAAATATTGAACTGTCCTTTTAAATATTCAATAATTTCCAGCTTATTGTTTTGTTTCACATGAAACAAAATATGCAATTATTAAAAATCCACATCTAATCCAATATTTAATACAACTATATTTAAAAAAGAGCAGTCCTCTCCTTACACCTTCTGTGAGTCTCAAGAGATAACCACCGATCATAGTTCCGTATGGAATGGCCCAGGCTTAGAGCAGGACCACATTACTAGAACAACCTCCTTTATTGCTTTATCTCTTTAATATAAAAGACTAATTTATAAAGTACTCCGACACTTCCTAACCTCTTCTTTCCCATCCTTCTTGCCTTCATAGCTCGAAGCCTCGTTCCTCATTCCCCCTCCAGAATTCCTCCTCAATGGTTGCCTGTCCAGGATCTTATTTATTTCTTCTGCTTTTTCTAAGGTCAAATCTTCACTTTTCTGCTGCAAATCCTCGTCTCCACTTCTGCCCCTGGCAACCTCAGCCTTCTCCCATTACCCTGATCCACACAGAAGATGGAGATTGTTCTAAGAGCTTAATTTGTTTAATCCTCATAAAAAACCTATGAGGTGAGAACTGTTATTTTACCAATGAAGGTACAGAGAAATTAAGTAACTCATCCAAAGCTACACAGCTAATAAGTGGTAACTCCAGAATCGAAATCCAGGCGATCTGCTTGTAAGAGTATGTGCTATTAACCTTTTTTTTTGCTTTTTTTTTTTTTTTTTTAGTGTTTGCAGGAAACACACATCATTCATTTAGGTCTGGCTCTGTCTAGCCTCTTTATACTTGGTGTACCAGTTGGTCCTCTCTCAGTTGCAGGTCATAGAAAAATACATTTCAAACTGCATGAGGATGAAAAAAAGAAAAGAAATGCAATGGCTCCTGACCTGGGAGAGTGGTCCAGGGCAGAGCTGGTTTCCGGTGCCTCTTACTCGGAGGCTCGGAATGTTCCATCGCAACTCCGGCTTTCTGTTTCTGCTTCCTTACGCTGTTTTCTCTGTGTGGGTCTTATCCTCAGCCTCCACGTGATGGCTAAGTAACTACAAGAGCTGTAGCGCAAATTCAGTTGGAAAAGGACAGTCTCTTTTCGGGTAGTTCTTGCCAAAGTTTTCTTATTTACTGCACTTGGACCAGCTTTGGACAGAGGGCAGTGGAAGGGTGAGTTCCCAAAGGAAAATCAGAGTTAGTGCCAGAAGAAGAAAAATAATGGTTCCTATTATGAGTCTTACTAGTGTTTCAGTTGTAACTCTTAGGTTTGTTTATGCCGTACTTGTACCTCCTGATGGCCTCATTTTCAAATTCATCAATAATATAATGCAGGATTTTGACAAAGGGATCACTATTTTTTATTCTTTTACCCAAACTTCTGACAGTCTTCCAGATTTCAGCATTCACACAGATGACCATCCAATAGTATGATTTTATATTGCCTGGACTTAAATAAACCTTTATCTGCTTTCACTGAATGCACACCGTTTAACATTCATTGTACTTATCTATTTGTGTACTATTTTTCTCCAGACCATGTGTTTCTTGAGTTTGAGGTTTATATCTTCACCCTAATATAGTAACTGCTACATAGTATTAAATTAATTAATACCCCTTTCAGCAATACCTGTCACCCTGGGACTGGAGTGGAGAAAAGAGACAGTTCAGGTGACATTGGAAAATTATTTGTGGCAAGTCAAAGTCACTGAAAATATAGTTGGATTATTTTATCATCGAGAAGGGATTTGGAGAAAAAATGGAAAAAAATGAGGCATTGTCAAGATATTAAAAATTGTGGTGAGCTTGAAAGGGAGGTTTAGTCAGAGTGAGTGATAGACGGAAAGGAAGACGTCTGTAGTTATGACTAGAAATTTTACAGTTCAGTATCTCATAAGTAAATCAAATTGGACAATGATGAAATTTATGCCACAGGGACTTGAAAATAAGGAGACCAATTCAAATTGAAGTGAAGATTATTAGGAGGTAGCATAGCTTAATTATCAATAACTCAGCTTTTGAATTCAGTCTTGGGTATATATCTTAGCTCCTTTATTTAGCACCTGTGCAAACTCAAATTTTTTTTTAAATGTTATCTCAGTTTTCATCTATATGTAGGGGATAATAATGTCTACTTCAAGGTTCTTATTAGGATTTGTATTGGGCCATACTTAGGTAAAAATTGATTTGTTATTACTATCATTATAGTAAGTGGAGTAGATTGAAGAGCTGTGATCATAGAGACTTTGAGCCACAGTCACATCTTCTTGGATGACAGAACAGAAGAAGCCAACCTAGAGAGAAAACAGTGAGCCAGGTGCTAAAATTCCCAACATAACAGAGGGAAGGAAATAAATGGCCTAGAAAAGTGGACAGTGAGGCTAAGCCAGTTTCAGGTGGAGACATGAAGCTCAAAGATTGAGCTCTTATTGAATGAAGACAGTCACCAGTGGCCTGGAAGCCACCAGGAGAATGAGGGCCTTTTCTCACATCCCCAAGGTGACTACCACAAGTACCACTGGTGTTTGGTGTAATCAAAGGTCATGAGGATCAAAGGAGGAAAACGAAACAAAAGCAATAGTGATGGGGGAAGCCACACTGCTTATCATGCATGGACCCTGCGGTCCATGGGACGTCAGAGAGTAAAGGGCTTCACAGTGAAAGGGTTGCAGGGAAACAGTGCCCCCAAAGGATCCAGGCTCAGTCAGAGAAGGGAAACGGAGAGATGTCCGTCAAAGAGGTAAAAATCCAAAAGAGAGTCATCGCATTACAAGTTCATAATTTCCAACCTTTGAAAATATTGGCTCCTGGTAGTTTTCTCTGTCCCCATTTCTTTTTCTTCCCTCATTCGTCTGAGGTCCTCTCTCGCCTTTACACTGCTCCAAATGGATTTTTTTGGAAGAAGAGCGAGGAGCTTTTCGGTATCTTATATATCCCATTTGGGTCTCAGTCCAAACAAATATGATCTGACTGTTCTTAGCCACAGGCTAAATGTATTTCAGAAATCTAGTCCAAAAGTACTTGGAAAACTTGATACACTAAATTATTGATGGGCATTTCTTCAGATTCCTCTGAATTGATTCATGACTCCCAGCCATTATGTTGAATGAAAAGTTCTCATCAGTCATTGTACCGGAAAGAGCTTTGGCTTCAATAGCCTCAGAATCACCAGAAGCTACTCACAGGCAAATAGAATCCGGCGACTTGTTCATGCTCCTCTGCCCCTCTTGAATATCATCTGAGTAAAGAGCTATTGAAAACGTGTAATTTTTTTCCCTGATGGAAGGCCTAGGGCTCACAGTTGTCATGTACTAAATGGGCTTCTGCAGACGAAACCCCTTCTTTTCCCATTTAAATCTTCTTCCTTCCTTCCCTCGAAAGGAGGATTATCTTTAAAACAAAGAACTAGTCATTTTCCAACAACTTCTTGTGTCATTGCAGTTTAAGAGTTATATGTTTGGTATCGAAAATATCAGGGAGTGGATCTATTCACTAATAAGGTAATGGTTAACTGAACATTGGGTCTGGGGATTCGTAAGATAAAAACAATGATGACAAGAACCAATTTTAGTGGCTTTCTGCATGCCACTGTAAGAACAGACCTCTCCGGATTTTAAAGATAGAATATGGTTGCTTTTGATTCTTATGTGATTTATGGTAGGATACCACACTAATATCTAGTATTAATAGTTTTAATTTTGAGTATTTCTAATATACTATCCTGATTTTATAGGTGAGAAAATTGAAACTCAGAAAATTAAGCAATTTACCCAAAGTCACACATCTAGTGAGTCATGGATTCAGAATTCAAACCCATATTTCTTTTCTCAGCAGTATACTGCCTATGATGAAAATGTTAATGATTTAGCCAAGCAACAAAATTGCAAACATTATTAGATTAAAAACAGTAGTGGGAAGACCGAACAAGTTTTATGGATATTTATTTAAATTAATGCTGGTAGAGTGGAAAGATGTTCGACTGGTGATTTGCATTTACATGATCATCTTCCCATTATTTTAAAATAGGGGAAAATGCACTATGATATAATGTCCAAATAGTTTCTTTCCAAGCCAATGGTGTACGAGACTGATGCTTTGGGAAATTCATGGTATCAGTTAACCATTTGAATCAGTTCAGACAATTTAAGAAGCAGAACAATAAGCTTTAAGACAGTGTTTCCAAACTATTTTCATATATCTTCAAGGACTGGGGCAGAATTCTGTGGGTTTATAGACCAGACAGTTCTAGGCCATGTTTTCTCGCTTAGCCTCTTGCCTGTTAGGGGTCCATAAATTCCAGTCCATTTTCCACTCCAGAGCTTTCTCTGGCCCTGGGCATTAAGTCAGCTGCTTCAGTGTAATGTCTCTCGCTATTTCCCTGGAGTTTTGTCACCATTATCCCCAACCCCATCAACTGTGCCTTCCTCCAGCCACCTGTCACTCTGAGTTTTGAAATTAACTTTTAATGTGGTATTTAGAATGGGCAGTTTGCAAAGATGCTTTTGGAGGATCACAATTTTGGATAGTTATCCTGCAAAAGCTGAGCTCTGATGATTTCAAGGATAATTCAAATAACAGCAATTACTGAGAAATGGATCGATCCTGATAAATTTAAAGGTGCTATTTTGCACCCCTAAATTAATAGCTACACAGGTTCTTTCAAGACCTATAATTAGTTGCGAGAATCAAAGAGTGCCCTAAAGCAACACAAAATGAGTTCCAGCTCTAATATATGATTGTGTTATTTCTGTGATCTTTCCTGAGCAAGATGCAATATACCACCTCCAGGAACCTCTCTTTTCGGGTGCATTTTCAAAGCACGGTGATGTTACAATTTATATAGTCTCTCTCGGTATCATCTTCAGCTCCTGCTTTTGAATGCGTCATTAAATTTGATGGTTTGCATGCATGGGAAAACTGGAATTGATCTCATGTTGGTAATGGCTTAGGTGTGAATATAAAAGTAGCTACGGGTTGTGGAAAATGCATGTTGAGTCAAGTTTAACATCTATTTGGGTTTAATGTCTCTTAAAGGGAAGTAAAACATTCTCTGTTCATTATTCTGTGCTTTGGCTACACAGGAATCTAAACACTTTAATTATCTGGGTATTTATTATAAAACATTTCCTGACTTGAATTTTCTGTGTTTTGAGATATGTAGGCAGATTTAGCCAGTGTCAGAAATGAACTGAAGAGAGAGAAGACTGAAGGGTAACAGTTAGGAAACAAGGGCAGAAGTTCACAGGAGAGATGAACTCTGTAAGCCAGTCAGGGATACGGTACAGAGTTCACCCGTCCAGTATATTTTGGATAACAGTAACCTCCATCTCAAATAACTCATTTGGAAAAATGAGAAAGTCATAAGATATAAATTTGATTCAAGAAAAATATGCAACTCATTCAGTCTATTTCAGAAATGTTTGCCTTTTTGAGTTTTTTCTTTTTCTTGCATCTCTTGGATAGCCTTCGGGCATAGTGTATTTTCTGTTTGATGGCCATGAAAATATCTCTCAAATCACATGCTCTTACAGTGTTACCCTCTCATTCTGCATCAGGAGGTGGCATCTAGGTCCTTCCTGCTTGAGATAGGGTAGACCTTTGTGTCTGTCATCCTCTAGAGTAGATATGGTGCTATGGGACTTCTAAGGTTATACTGGGGACACAGCATCCTCCCGGCTCTTTTTCTTGGGATACTTGCTCTTGGAACCCAGACTTCATGCTGTGAAGAAGCCCATGCTGCCTGCACAGGCCTTACGTATATGGTTCTGGCTGACAAATTCAGCAGAGGTCATGGGTGACAGTCAGCAGTGACCACCAGTCATGTGAGAAGAGAAGCCTTTTAAATAATTCTGGTACCAGGCACCATCTGACTGCAACTCCCAGGAAGTCCATGGAGTAAGAATTTAGCTATGCCCGCTCATCTCTTGGAACTGGAAGAAACAAGAAGTGATTGCTGCTGTTTTGACTATTATACGTTTGTGGTGGTTTGCTATGCAAGATGTTAGAATTGGATCCACCCAAATCAAGCCCTTAAAATAAAAGTAAAATCCTTACTTGTAGAAAAGGTATGGATTATTGAGATCGAAATTTAAGAATATTTTATAGGATCTTGTCAAAATAAAGAAGGAGTCAGAACGTAAGAAAAATGACAGATGCCTTTGTTCTATGTTTTTCCACGTAGCAGTTTTCTTTTTCAGTAAATAACTGGAGATGAAAAACATCGCTAACATCACACCTCCACCAGTCGTAGCCTTTCTTGTCTTTCTTGCACCAGCGCTCGGGATAAAAGTAGGGCAGCCTTACTCCCCAATTTTTTGGGGTGGTCCCTCTAGATATCTGTGTGGTCCCAGGGCTATGACTAATGAAACTCCCATCCTCTGTTTTACTCTCAAAAAAGGGTCTTAATTTAGGCAATAAATTATATGGCCTTTGTGGCCTAAGAGAATGTACTAAACACGCAGCTATATACATCATTATTTTCTAAGTTTTTCTTACCCAAATTGAAACAATGGCTAATATGTGGACATCGCCTTGTGTTGATTAACCTAATGGGATCACGTCAACAGAGCGTGCCCCTGTGGAGGGCACAACGGCTAGACTTCACCACGTCACGATCATGGGACCCGTGAACATTTGGGTTACGTGGTTGTCCATTACAGTCATACTGAATTTACAAGGATTATGTATCCACGGTGCTGTTGTGTTCTAACGAAGCACGATTTGAGATGTGGCTGATAATCAAGAGAGTATCAGAGACTGCGTGCAAGATTCATTTGTTCCAGGAATGCCATGTAAAGCTCACAGCTTCCTTCTATAAGGCATTGCTACATATCTTACAATAGACAGCAAAGAAACAGGAGAAAATTTTGAAGTACTAAAGCCCTAAATCCATCATTTGCTACCTAGATTGGAGTCTGCCTTGCTATACAAAATGGCAATAAAAGTCCAAAGTCTAGAGAACTTGCAGAATGCTAATATCAATTTTGTAGGCTTACAAAATTTTGTACACTGGCAAAATGAAGCAGACCCTCAAAAACTGTGCAGAATAATAACCTCTGTTGAGGAACAGGTCCAGATAGCTCTTTATTCAGCTTTAAAAAGTGTATAGGGAAGGACATCCCACTGTTTTTATCTTGGCAACCTGTTCCTAGGTCTAAAATTGTTGCAATAAGAAAAGTTCTGTTTAGACACACATTACAGTTTTTAAAGTGCTTTCATGTATATCATCTCTGGCATTGTGTAGATAAAACACACAACTGATTGGATTTTTTACTGAAACTATCTAGTTAAAATCTATAATAGCTCTAACCGATTAAAACAATTTTATGACATTTAAGTCTCACACATTTCACCTTTTTTACATTTAGATCATTTCGATGGATTTTTCAAATCAGTTACTTTCTTTAGCTCTCTGCTTCCTCTGGCAAAATATAGAGGCCTATGCTTTTATCAAATGTTTTAATTCATTAATTTAATATAATTGCCCATTATAGTAGATATATAAATGCAGTTTAGAGTATTTTATCTACCATAAAAATATATTTATCAACAGAATATTCTGACCATAGGAAAGGACTTAAAGTCATTGAGTATTCACACAAAATAATGTGCAATTGAAATACTCTTAGTGTTTTGCTGCTCTCAAAGACAGGTCCTTCAGCTCAACTATTTAATGACATTTTGATAGTTTTCATTAATGTTTTAAATTGTTTTAAGTACTCACATTTCTAAGATAAAAAATATCCTCAAGTCATATGTAAATTTATATATACACTAGATACACATGTGCAGATAAGTATGATGCATATTTATATTTAATATACATACAAAACATATGAAATTGGAAGAATCTGGATATTATAAAAAGAAAAGTGATATTTGTACTTTCTTAAAAATGACAAAATTTATTGCCATAGAAAAATCTCTATTAACAAACATCTGTCCATATCAATCCGGACCCATAAATACAAATACAAAATATTGAATCGTAAACATCTGATTTCATCATTATTTTAGAAAAGCTATTTCTTATTTTTAGTATTTTGCTCTTTTCCCATTAATATTGAATAAGCTATGCTTTTTCTAATATAGTTCATAGGCCAACATTATATTAGCTCCTTTTTTATACTAGGAGATGATAATAAATAATAGAGCTAAGAAAGTGAGGTGGGAGTGATTTATTTCTCATTGTTAAACATTACTGTTGAAATCTGTCGACTGGCTTAAAGGTCAACTATAAAAGTGTCAATAAATATGAAACCCAGATTTCATCCTGGAGAACAGTAGAGAATAATCAGAAAACATTCATTTCCTTGGCTGAGGTAATGAGGCACTCACAGAGACATAATCGTTTCACCTGATTTTCTTTTATGCAGCTCCAAGTTCAAGGATAACATTCCTCTCCCACTATGGGAATAATACAGGCTTTGTAATAACATTAGCCTAGACTGCGTAATAGGATTAAAATGATATCAAATTTGTTTAGTTGAACAGCGTGTACCACGCTTGCACTGTGAATAGAGACATTCACACTAGGCTGGAAGACTTTCCTTTAGAACGAAGTGGGGAAGTTGGAGTAGGTGGGACAGGAATCAACCAGGAGACACAAGAGATCAGGGAAAGTCACCAGGGAGGAACCGGACACAGAGCCAGAGGATTCACAGAAGTTCTGGCTCATCGACCACAACCATCCCCCAGGCCCCAAACCTCCCTCCTGTCCTGCTCATTGTCCTGGCTTTTTTCAATCCAAACTTCAGAGAAATCTTGCTTTTCTGACTTTCTGCTATTTCCTCTTCCCTTAGCCTTCATTGAAGATTGGAATTAGAATGAAGCACACAAGAGAATCTGAAGCTATATAAATATACCAAAAGATATATGTCAATCTGTAATTTCTCCTCTACCTGTCAATCATACACCAACAAGTACTGAAGGTGTAATTAATGGTAATTAATGTGGTTTCATTTTTAGACTTTTTAGAGCTTTTAGCATAATAAATTCGCAAATCAAATTTATTGTTCTTTTAGGCTTTCTGTCCCAAATTTTGGGTTTAGAATTTATGAACATCACAAATCTACCCTTCTTTTAACTAAAGAGGATTTATTAAATATAGAGCTATATTTGACTTTATTTTTATGTCACTATGAGACTTTATATTGTCAAATACAGACTAGGCATTATTTGTTTAAGAAGTATACATAATAATATAATTGGTTACAAAAAACAATAGTCTGAAAAGTGTGGTTACTGCACATTAAATCTATTTTCACTCCTGGAAATTCACAACATGTGGCTTACTGCTGAGGCGGTTCTGGTGGCCTGAACTTGGTAGGAATGATAATAAAAAGAAAAACACGTTAGAAGTCCCCTCTGTGACTGGTTTCTAGAATCCCATCAGGCTCCCCTTAGGTGTAATATAATTTATAATTCCTTCCTGAGAAGAGAAACTTCAATCTCATGGTTCAGAGTCAGGCTTTCAGGGTGGATGCACCACGAGGTGTAAACATACTAACCCTGTGAAAGGGTTAATATTTCAGGGTCCAATGTTAGAGCTAAAAAGTCCTGAGAGGCCATCTAGTCCCACTCGTTGCCCCACCCAGGGACCCCCATTTCTTCCAGCACCATAACTCATTTCACAGACACTTTTCAGACTCTACTGAAAAGAATGGACTCCTGGCCCAAACACATGCACTAACAATACAAAACTTTACATTCAATCAGTATATTTGAATCCGCATTGCCATTTATTCATTTATTAGGTATTTATTGTGCACCTGTCCTGCGTGCACCAGGTACTGTCCTAGTCACATGGAAGACACAAGTGAATTCCTGCCTTCATCCAACTTACATTCTGTCGTTCGCATTTATGGGTTTTCCCCAGTCTAAATTTAATATTTTGAACATTAGAGCTTAAATTATACATTTCTAGAGGAAGCTAAGAAAATAATTAACTGCTGAAACATGCCAACTTGTGAACTGTAGAAATAAGATCTATGTGTCATGATCTAGTAAGGGTCCCTTGCTGGGTACAGAGGCCATCTGTCCGGTCTCACGTGCCTTGTCACACTCGTTAGTCATCATGCTGTGGAAGTCAAGCATACGTTTGCTGAATGACCCGTCTAACAGGACTGATACGGTCAAGTCTTGTAGGGTCATTGTGAAGATTAAAGGTGATGCTTGAGGTCAATCCTTCACCACTGCTAATCTGCTATGACCCTAATCCTCCCGGGTTATGGAGTCACTTTAAGTATGGGCTGGCATTTTCAAATTAAAAATATAATTCAAAATAATGGACTGAATATATTCGAGAAGACAAATAATGTGGTGTATGTATGTGTTTGTGTTTTTAAAATTCACTTTTCCTCCTTTGCCAGAAAAAAATAAGGATGCTAGTTTAGAAGTATGTTTTCTCAGATTTCATATTTAATTATTATTCCATCCTGTAGGACTTACCCACACTAGGTTTTATTTAAAGAGTTTTACAATCCCAAGATCCTCAGTGAATTAAATAAATTCATTTTGAAATAGATTGACCAGACATGTCTTAAAGGTCACTTAACTCCTCAGGTGCAATGATATCTTGACTTTACCAACTGAGATGTTCTGTAATTGACTACTCCAACATGCCCCATCCTGTTTGTTCAGAAGCTCAGATTCTCTAAGTTTGAAGGGAAATCTTAGTATTTTAAGAATACTAATTTATTTGGTTCTTTCGAGTCCTTCAAGTTGTCAATAGTTGATAAAATGTGATATGGCCAGTCTTTCTACCATTTCCCCATCTATTTCGGGGCTTTTCAATGCTAGAAGGATTTGTAGGAACTCAGTAATTTCAAACACAATGCTTAGGTCTACAGTGAATTGCAGCTGATTACAGATCACCTTAGTGGTAACTTTTCTTCATTATTTAATGTAATATGGCTGTGAAATTTGATAGAAGACCATCTAAAACTGGTCATTGTTTTACATTTTCACAATACATTAGCTGGGGTTCTTATTTGTTGGTCTTCTCCTTCATCTTCAATTTGGCATCCTTATTGCATTTTAACTTATAATATGGCCTAGTGTTTGAAAATAAGAGTTTCTAAACTTACATTTAGAATGTCACCAAAAAGCTAGAATCTATCAAAGAATTAAAACAACATAATCAACCTAAGATAAGGAACATTTTCCTTCCCCACTCTTCCCCTCTCCACAGGCCCTGGTTCATTGTGAGTGCTGCTTTTCAAATTTAACATGTAACTTATGTATAAATTGTCTCATAACTTCTGCCTTAAGTAATAATGCATGACTTTCAACAACTGGTAACCCACAGCAAACATGAAACAACTGACATTACTCCTCTTCTTTGATTTAGCCCAGACAACCTTCCCAAGAAGCCTGTGATTCTATGGTAATGAATAGGAAGAAACTGAAGATAAAGAGGGAAAACATTTTATTAGTCCTGGAAAAAAAATACAGAATCAAAAAGTCAAAACTTCTCTAGTATGGACATGTGCAAGTTTCACAATAAGTTTTGCTTTGGCTCAGGATGTAGTTACCTGATCAGCATGGATCAGATAGATTGGCTGCTACCTGCATTCCTTTGAAAACACAACCCATAAAATTACAAGATCTAAGCCTGAGGCTAACCTGACAGGTCTTCTAAAGTCAGATGATGACAGAGAATACTAAGACATGGTTTTTATGATTCAAAAGAAGTCTCCCCATCACAGAACTGCAGCATGATTAAAGCTAAATTCTTCCTTCTACCTTAAACATAATGTTTCATTCTATGCAGCTTCTTATAGCATTGAGAATTGAATGTCTGTCATGTGTATGACCAAGACATATGAAATGGAATAAGCTTACATGTTTGCTTGGGCATTTTGAATGGGCATTTTTGTATGACAGTATTATCTTTTTAGAAGATGCTGCTATGTGTTTGTGCAGCTGTGGCTTTTCTCATAGAATATGTCAGGTCCATTTTTGATGAATGTGTAAAGTTGTGTAAAGTTGCTGAGACTCTTTAAGACTTTTGCCTTTTGGTTGGCCAAAGATTTTTCTCCATAAGAACTATGCCATCCGTCAAGGCTAGCACCAAGTTTCCTGTTCCCATTTAGTTTACCACCTATCCATACATCCTAGTAAGGCATTTTCTGTTTCCCAGTTTGGAATTGCCTTCTTTCAGTCCATAAACGGCTCATTGGGCATTGATCTGCAGCTGATTCTTTGTACCCTGTAATGCAGACTGGTTTTACCACAAAGTACTGGAAAATTATATGCATTCTACGATTCCATTCTTGGTGACTTGGTTCTGCCATAGAAC
Organism: Macroglossus sobrinus; assembly: GCA_004027375.1. Classification (NCBI taxonomy): domain Eukaryota; kingdom Metazoa; phylum Chordata; class Mammalia; order Chiroptera; family Pteropodidae; genus Macroglossus; species Macroglossus sobrinus. Next base: position 153,058 of record PVKZ01000098.1, on the reverse strand, counting down.
TGTAAAGTTGGAAATATTTTTTAAAATCATGAATTATGTAAATTCAGAGTGTTGTACTTTTTCTGGATGAGTTTTAGTTAAAGTCGCGTCATTATTATTAAGCCACTAAATATAAGGTTCGTGGTTAGTCCAAGAATCCTAGCCAGAAACACTTTGTCCCTAAATACCTGCATGGCACACTGCTTTGGATGTCTGCTTAAGTATCACCTTTCCAGAAAGGCCTTCTCTGCCATCCATACTCCCACTCCCAAGCTGACACTCCTTATCAATTTATCTTGCATTGCTTTTGCAAATAGTACGTATTAGAGTATGACCTATATGTTTATTTGCTTATTTCTTTATGCGCCTCTCTAGTGTGTTTAAGGAAAGGCCTTTGTTTCATTCTCTGCTTTATTCCCAGCTTCTAGAACTAGGTGCTCAAAAAATACTTATTAAATGAATAAATGATGAAAGATGCTATTTATTTGCAGACCCATACTTTAGTCTGGGGCCCGCTACTGTACCATCCCTTTTGGTTTATCCCCTTCTTTGAGAATAAATGCCTCAGTGAACAGAGGGTAGCTTTAGTAACAGAATTTAATGTTAGTTTCTCAATCTATAGTCCTGATAGAAATTCAGCTTGGGTGTTCCACCACTGGAGAAATGTAATATATAAAGGACACTTTCTTCAAATTTATCATCTCATCCAAAATTTGGATCTAAAAGCTGTTTGTGTCAGTAAATTCCATCAAAAAATGGACCTGATTGGCCTTATGGATTAAATTACATTTTGTTTAACCAATATAATTAAGTAGATATCGTGGCTGTGTATTCAGTCTAGGACTGAAAATATTTAAGAATAAATTGGCTTCAACCGAGTGAGTGGATTTTATTAGTCACAACTATAAATTTTCCTGATCATCCTAGTGATTTAAAAAATACAAACTGCATAGTTAACAGTTGTCATCTAGTGAGTCCTGAGTGTGAGCTTGACACAGTGAAAAGAGGGTTATAGCCCACGTTCGACTCATGGCAGCCAAACAGAGGAGGTGGTCCCATCCCCACTTAACAGATGGGAAAACAAAGGCTCAGAGGGAGGTATGAAACCTGGCGAGGGTTCTTAGCTAGGACTTGGCAGAGATGGAATTCAAAATCCCATGCTCTTGAGTCCAAATTCTGTCTTCTGGACCTACATGCTCTCCATGCCTGCGAATGCTAAGATTATTGAGAATACACAGCCCTGTCTATCTGAGGGGGCACAACAAAATGGTGAAACTGAATTGTCTTGAAAATAGACAATAATGTGGCTTGTTCAGAAATTTTAAAAAATAGTATTCCTTCACCAAAGCTTGGTTTCTATAGACTGCTACTCTGTTCTATTCTCATCACTGCCCTGTTTTCTCTGTGTGCCCTGTGACATTTCTGCCTGAAATTTCTGACTGTCAGCAGAGCAGTCTCCTCAAGAATTCTAAGACGCTCTAAATTGAAAAGACGGCATTAATAGCAGAAATGGAAAAGAGGGCAATTTGTCTTATGTTTCAATTTCATGATAATAGACTAATTCCATTGATGGAAAAGTATCTTAAACCTCTTCTCTCCTCACTCCATTTCTCTCACAAAAATAGCATCCCTCACTCCAGACTTTCCAAAGTATTCTATAAAAAGTAGTCTTGAAATTCTTGGATTTGGAAATAGTATTTGTATTAAAAAAAAAAAAAACAGGCTCTAAATTGGACCCATTAGTAGCTGATTGGGAGCTTTCATCCATGAACTAGTTCTGGAGTGGGTCATTGGTATTTTAAGTGCTTTTTGATGACGGAAAATAAATTAGGAGACAATAATATGGAAAAAGACTGTCAGTGGAAAAAATGCAACTGGTGAATTTTACAGAAGCTAAAATCAAACAGGATTTTAAAGGTACTCTTCGTTAATTTTTTTTTAAGTATACTTGGCAAAATTGTGGAAACAGTAAAGAGACCAGTGATTGCCGGGGGATGGAAGGAATGAATAGGCAGAGCATAGGGGATTTTTAGGGCAGTGAAAATGCCATATGTATGATGCTACCGTGATGGACATATGTCATTATACATTTGTCCAAACCCATAAAACATACAACACTGAGAGTGAACCCTAATGTAAACTACGGACTTTGGGCAGCCATGATGTGTCACTATAAATGCACCACTTTGGTGGGGGACACTGACAGTGAGGGAGGCAGTACGTGTGTGAGACACACGGGATATATGAGAAATCTCCGTACCTTCCTATTAATTTTGCTATAAACTTCAAAATGCTGTAAAAAATGAAGTTTTTTTAAAAAAATTATACTTTACTATTTCTGTTGTTATTTAAGAAGATAAACTAGCTGAGAATGACCTGCAAAGTGTGCTTAGGACAGTGTTTCCCCCTGCCATATAGACACACTCTACAACCCTGTATGTCCAAAGCCTGTCTAGAAGGCTGAAATACTGCTTTGTCCTGGAGTTGTAAAATGATTGCTCTAGCTGCTGGTACCGATAATTTAGATTTACGTTTATTCTGTATTTTCATATACTATCTCTATATATAGAAACTTTTACTAAATTAATACTTTCTGTGTGAGATAGAGCGGAAGCTCCTTAATAATTAAGGTAACTGTCTTTTATTTTTTGACATCTGCTTATTTACTGACTCATGTTATTTTTTATAACTAGTTGTATTGCTTTCCTATTGCCATTGTAACGAATAACCACAAATTTAGAGGCTTAAAATAAATACAAATTTATTATGTTTCTGGATGTCAGAAGTTCAAAAGAAGTTCAGAGCTGTGATCCACCTGGCGATGCCAGGGAAGACTGGTTCCTTCCCTTTTCTAGCTCTAAGAGGCCGCTGATCTGTGGCCAGCATCTGTTGGCATGTGGCCCCTTCCTGCATCTTCAGAGCCAGCAGACAGAGCATCTTCCACCTGTCACATCGCCTTTCCTGACTGACCCCCCTGACCCTCTCTTATAAATGGACCTTATGACTATGTTGGATCCACCGAGATTATTCAGGATAATTTCCATATCTCAAGATCTTAAATTAACACATCTGAAAAGTCCCTTTTCCAGTGTAAAGCAACACATTCATGTGTTCCAAGGATTAGGACATGGACATCTTTAGGGGACAGTTTTTTCTGTCTGTCATACTATCTAAGCTTCTAGATACAGATATCTCAAGAAACACATTCCAGCTGACTCTAAACATGACCAAATATTTTTAAGTTTTATTTTATTACACAATAATAATGAATATGCAAATTTATTCTCATTGTAAAATATGCAGATATTTTGATCAAACCAAGTCTTACTTCAGCATCACATTTAACTGCCAGCCAGGTTCTTCCCTCCAGGATGTATTTTTATAATTATCTTAAAAATTGCTTTATATTTAATTAATTTGGAACTTGTTTTTGTGATTTCTGTGAGATAGGGTATTAATTTTAGTATTTTTTAACTTAATAGCTGCTCCAACCCCAGTTTTTGAACAATGTATCATTTCCTCAGTGGTTTGAAACTTAAATTTTTTTTTTTACAGAGTCTCTGTAAATACATGGATCTGTTTCTGGATTCTTTTGATTTATTGATTTGCTGTCCTAGTCTTATTCTGATACTAGCCAGATTTAATTTCCCTGTGTTGTTCATATGTCTAGATACATTTTGATAAGCCCCTTCGTTCTTATTTTTCAAAAATGTCTTTGACATTCTTATGGCTAAGGTCTCTCACATTAACTTTTGTGTCAAATTTCTTCAAAAATTCTTGTGGAACTTGGATTTAGGTTATACTAAATTTAAGACAATTTTTTTGGAGAATTATAATAAATTTCTTCATTTATTTAGATGATTGTTTCTGTCATTCTAGATAATTTTATGGGTTTTTTTAAAAGCCTTTCATAATTTCAGTTAATTTCTATTTTAGAGAGTTTTAAAAAATACTTTGGACTTATTGTCTTATTGCTCGGGCAAACCACTGCATTACAGTATTTTAAGTAAGAAGTGATAGCGAAGAAAATAAAATTTGCCTTGTTTCAGATTTTCAATACATATTAAGTACCATGTTTACTTTTGACATTTTGTGGATACCTTTTATGTGTTAATGAAGCTTATTTTTAATTTTTCTAAAATACACATTGTTAACTTGGTTTGTAATAATTTGTTTAGACTGTTTTTTTTGTGTGTGCTTTCTAGTTGTGTCGTTGGCTTTTAACTGCTGTGGTCTCAGTAAGAAGCTCTAAGCATTGGGCTATGCAATCTTTTGAACCTGATGGAGGTAGCTAGACATTAAGGAGACCATCCTGCCACTTTGAGCCATCTACCCATATTCTTGGTTCTTACTTGGGAAGGACATTTCTGTGACTTGCTCTTTTATCCGTGATGGACATGATGATGGAGAATTGAACTACTTGGCTGTTTCCACTGAAGTACCCAAATTAATCACCAGGAAGTTCTTGAACCTGGCTCTTCCCTAGGTGGTTTTCTCAATTTCTGGTCTTTCTTTAATTCTGTCTCATCTGTTGAAAAAGGAATGCTTTCAAAAAATTAAAAATGATTAAAAATCCTTTTTTTCCCCTCCTGTTATGGATTTGCACATTTAAAAAAAAGGTCTCTCTTTCCTAGTAATTAATGGCGGGAAGAGGAATTAGCAGCATATGCTCAGTTTGTTCTTAGATAGGAATAGTTCAAGAGACCTGTGGAAGTTGTTTCGTTTTTATTTTTTGAATATGTGCACAGTGCATGCCCTACAATAGACCACCTGGCAAATGCCTGCTTGCCCTCTGGGACAGTTCTTAAGCATCTTTGTTCTATTAAGTCACATCTACATCATTTCTGCTGTCATTCCGTTAGCTCTAACCTAGTCATGTGTGAGATGACTGACTATGACAGCCAGCAATTTTTGCCATATTTACTAGATATCAGACCCAGAATTTAAACCCAAGTTTTCTGCCTCCAAAGTCTGTGCTCTTTTTATTATGCCATAATACCCCTATTATTTACCAACTAGAATCAGAAATGTGTTTTGGTACAGACTCAGTGTTATCTACTGCATCTTACCATCTAAGTGACTGTCCTGGACAGGCTGACCCTGTGGTCACCTCAGACATCCTTTTTTATTCTTCACCTTGCAGATGATCGCCAGTCTCTCTTCCAACTGCCCAAATCCCCAAGCCTGTATGATATTTCTATTTTATTTTCAGCACTCCTGCATCCAAAACCTAAGTTGCAGCCTTGTCCTAAGCCAAGTTTATAAGCATAAGTTTCCCTTTTGGCCTCCTTTTTCAGTTCCCCAATGCAGTCCTCTGCCAGAAGGGAAATGCTGCTGCTTCCACATGGCCTCCTCGGGGGTCATTCTTTGCCCAGACTGTGATCGGAGGTTGCCAAGACCATATGGAAAGATGGCTCCTCCGCCATGCTGTGGGCATGGCTCCTATTCCAGTCCTTTCCTCGCTGACAGGCCTCCAGGCCCTCCTCATGCCTGCTGCATTACGTTTTGAATAAACTGCCAGACCTTGCTGGGAGGTCCCAGTCATACAACAGACTTCTAACCCTGAAAACCGACCTTAGATATAGAGTTTGAAGCTCTTTCATTTTAATTTTGCCAAGATGGAAATGACGCCAGCTCTTATACAGATCACTACGTAAATGCCTTATTGCCTTCCAAGGTAACCCACCATGACCTTGACTAGTTTTCTTTTTGTGTAGTAGAAGATACACCACTGTCAGCTTGTTTAGGAGGTAGCTCAATAAAAATATCAGTAAGTATATTCTTAAATATTGATATTTATTAGCCAGTGTACTGCTAAACGAGTTATATATTTTTATATTCTTGACTGTCTTTTCAGATGGTTATTTCTAGTATTTTTTTTCATTTGAATGTTTTGAAATTGTAAAAAGCACCCTCAGTTTCCTCTAGAATTTTTTTTTTTACTGAGTGCCTATATAAAATGAGATATATGAAACGCCCATAAGATATGAAAGTTTTCTATTTGTTTTCATTTTTTATTGTCATCATAAAGAAAGTCTCATTGGGTAAATTGAAACAGGGAGCAAAAATTGACCCAAATTACCTCACATAATTTGCGATTGGAAACATAATAGGACTAATATATAAACATATGAGTTTCTCGGCTCCTTCTAGCATCTGAAAGTTAGAGGAGTTTAGGAGAACAGATCTCTGGGCTCCGGAGCTATTGTACATCAAGATGCAGCGTCATGAACCGTGTGCTGCGAAACTGAGCCAGAAGGATTTCAAGTTAACAGCGTATAATGAAGCCTCTTGTTGAATGTGATTCAGGGTCAATATTTTACATTTTTAGACAGCCATTAGGTACTCATCTGATGCCACAGTGTGCAGAGGTTGAGTTGCAGCCGTGCTTATGCTCCTATTACAGCCCTAGTTCTTTCCTGATGAATTGGTAATACCTATTTGTCCTCTGTGTGCTTACTATGCACCAGGTGACATTTTCCTGCTGTCACTTGCTCATTAATCTGTAAGCATTGCTCACTATTTGATATTTAATTCAACTCATTTATGAAGTTGACTTTGGTGTTATTTATTAATGACATAGTTGGTGTTAGTGTTTCTTAAACAAACAAACAAACAAACAAACAAAAAACCTAATTAACACCTGGGCATACATCACAATTTGAAAAGAAAGATTCAGGTATGAAATAATTTAGAGGTAATTTGCTTTAGGCGGAGTGAATAGTAGGTGCCAAGGCTGTGAGGTAAGAACAAACTTGGCATTGTTCTATGAACAGAAAAAAGACAATAAGGCTTGAGTTAATGAGTCAGAGTTACAGGGAGAGATAAGGTTGGCGGACTTGTTGGAATTAGAACACTTTGGTTTTACAGACTGTGCTAAGGAATTGGGGATTTTCTTTTCAGTGTGATGGGAAGGCACTAGAACAATTTAAGTACAGGGTGATGTTATCTGTCTCAGTGCTGACAATAATTCTAAAACATTAATTCCTGATAAAATGGCTTTGTAAGCCATCAAGTTGTTTACTTGATGAGAAAAGTATACTCCAAACCAATAGCCAACATTTATTTAATGGTAAACACTATAGCCGTTGATTGCAATTATAGGCAGAGACAAGGCAAGGCGATTACCACTTTTATTTAATATTGTTTTAGAAACTCTAGCTAATGTTATAAAGCAAATAAAATAATAGTATTTATTTTAAATATATGTAAAAATGTTAATATCATATTTAAATAAATACAAAATTTTAAAGTAATCATTTTATACCAAATGTAAATATTTGGAGGGAAATGAAAATTATTATAATAAGTGCAGATAATATAACTGAAAACTAGGACATGGGAAAAAAATCAATAATTACAAAGTAAATAGAGTAGCATAAAAACAATAATTTCCTTCACATCAGCAAAAATCAACCCCAAGGTATAATAGGAAAAAACCCAGATACTTAAGAAAATATATAAGAAGGCTAATGAAAAATTCCCGAGTCACATAAAAGTAAGCTTGAGAAGAGAGAGACAGACCAGATGGGAAACCTAATATGTTAAAGCTGACAATTCTTCCTGAATAAATGGATAAATTTAAGGCAATCTCAGTTAAAGTCACATGGAGCGGGTACACAAAGAGCAGACGCTAAATATTCAGAAAGCCTGGGAAAAAAACATGTCCAGCTTCTCCATCAAACAAAGAAACGTGCATTTCTTTTGAATAAGAAATGTTGCCTAATTGGCGAGGATAGAAAGTATATTAATGCCTCTGACTGATGTGGAGAGAGAAGATCAGTCACAAGAACACGTTCTAAGGGTAAGAGCTTCTGTATTAGGGCATTAGGTAGAAAGACGAGTGCTGTGTGGAATCTGATTGTGGAGAAGTATACAGAAGCAGTGAAGAGGTCTGTAGAATTAGGAAGAAAGGCTTTATCAATAAACATTGAAAGTGCTGTTGTTGAATGAAACAGTCTGTGTTTATCTTTGTAGAAAAGGTTATAACACAGCCCTTGATCTATCTAGTTATGGAAGACAAAGCCAAGTCCAGGATAATGAGAAAATAATAGTAATATAACATAAAAAACACTTTACTGAAGTGTAATTTACATGCAGTAAAATGCATTCATTTTAAGTAATACCATTAGATAAGCTTTGACAAATGTGTAACCACCCATATAACCATAACCACCCTCCCAATTAAGATATACACTTCACTCCAGAAAGTTCTCTCATGCTCCACTGCTTTCATTCTCTCACACCCTCACTCCAGGCAACCACTGATATGCTTTCTATAATTATCAACCCGTTCTTTTTTCTTTTCCGTAATTTCACATAAACGGATTAATGAAAATATGAACAGTAGCCTTGCTTACCTTCTTGAACTTTACCGTGCTCCTCTGTAACTGAGTCTCCAGCAACAGATTTTTAAAATGCTCAGCCAGCTTGGGGAGCATTTTGTCTGGCGATGCCTTCCTCTCTGCTATCCTGCTCTGCAAACGAAGTCACTTAATCTCTTCTCGTCCACTTGTTGAGACGATTCTTTTATTTGTAGGGTGTCCTTTATGTTCTGCATAGAGACATTCTCACCATTTGATCCTCTTGCCAAGACGAGGGGTGTAGAATAATAGATCTGGGCTTTTATTTATTTATTTTTAAATTAAGTTTATTGACATAACATTGGTTACTAACATATAAGTTCCAGGTGTACAATTTTCTATTATCTGTATATTCCATCATGTGCTCACCACCCAAAGTCTAGTCTCCTTCTGTCACCATATATTTGACCCCCTTTACTCTCTGCATCTTCCCCCCACCTCTCTTCCCCTCTGTTGTTTGTGTCTATTAGTTTCTTTGTAGTTTGTTTGTTCATTTGTTGCTTTTTGGTTTATATCCCACCTATGTGTGAAATCATATGGTTCTTGTCCTTTTGCATTTGAGTCATTTTACTCAGCATGATCCTCTCAAGATTCAACTAGGTTATTAAGAATGGCAATATTTTATCTTCTTTATGGCTGAGTAGTATTCCATTAGTATAGATGTACCATATATTCTTTATCCATTTTTTCAGTTGAAGGACAGTTTGGTTGTTTCTGTGTCTTGGCCATTGTGAATAATGCTGCCATGAACACAGGGGTGCATATATCTTTACAAATAAATGGTTTTCAAATTTTTCAGGCAGAGCTGGACTTTTTCAGATTTCAAGCAAAGCAGCTCTTTCATGTAGAGAACAGTGCTCTGGAGACCAAGACATTGGGTTTATCCCTTGGTACCTTTTAAAGCTTCTTTCCAAACCGTGGACACTCAGACTGTGCTTTAGGGGTTTAGGTAGCATATTTTCATTTACAAAAAAAAAAAGTACATATTCACCAGGATTACCAGCTCACGGTGACACCAAAGAAAAATGTCCTCAGAGCAGGATGGCGGTGGCTGCTGAGTGATGCATAAAGATGTCTGTAGAAAGTGCCATCTGGTGTTTTAGAGACGATGACATGAAAGAGAAAATATAGTGCCAGCGAAAACAGCCCCTCAGAAAACAACTGTAGTGACAAAGGGTTCTGTTCTGCCCACTCCATTTTCCTTTTCTGGTCCTCTTTTCTCGGTTTATGCAGGCACCAAGCTCCAAGTGTTAGTTGCTTAATGAGTTATTGTCTTAAGGTGCCTGCATTTGAACAGAATGTGTCCAGAAATAAGGCATTAATAACAAAGAAATAATGGTAGAGTTTCTAGCAGCAGTAACAGACTTATGGGGTATTTCATCTGTGCATGACTGTGTGCGTGTGCGTGTGTGTGTGTGTGTGTGTGTGTGTGTGTTCCATAGAAACTTCATTTCCTAAGAGACAAATCATGAGAATTACATGTATTATTAAGTGTATTCCCCACAACGGAATACCAAACAATCATCAAAAAGAATAAGATACATTTATACCTGTATGTTTGTGCATAAATTAATAATAATAATAATAATAATAATAATATAACAATAATAGTAATAGCATATATGGAGAAAAAAGGATGGAGATGATTTACTATACTCTATTAATAGTGGTCGTCTCTGGAGGGTAGATTTTTGGGGGAGGAGGACTTTCCTTTTCAAAATTAATTACTTCTGTAATGCTTGAACTTCATATAATCTGGATAATCAGAGAAATAAATAATAAAACTCAGGGGAACTGTCAGCTTTGCCTAAGTAAAGACTCTGGAAAATCATAAAGCAAGCAACATGTAAAACACATCAGCATAAGTGTTTAGTTAATACTTTTTAATTTTTTTTATTATTATTTTTTTAGGTGAGACAATTCTTGGTTGACCTCACGGATTGCAAGGACCTTGTCAGTTTACAATCCCTTATTTTTTATTTTTACACCTACAGCACCTGGTCTTCCTAGGTGGTCTCCCATCCAGGTAGTAACCAGGCCTAAGCCTGCTTAGCTTCCAAGATCAGATGGGATTGGGCTTGTTCAGGGTAGCATGGCTGTAGACTTAGCTTAAGTGTTTAAGTATTTTCCTTAGGTTCAATTAAGAGAGAAGGTGCTTTTCATTTTAAGAATGTGAAGATGAAGAACCCAAGTTATATTTTCTGTTTCACAGACATTGAGCATCTCACTTCCAGTGAGTTAGGGGAAGTTTCATAAAGAAAAGAAACTTATAGAGAGATGCCCGTGAGAGAGAAAGGAGAAGAGTATAACAAGAAGCAAGGATGTGTTCCAAGAGATGAGGTTACAACTGGATTCAAGTATTAAAAGGACAGTTTTGACAAAGGGATCAGTGATGATGAGGGAGACAACAGCAGCAGCAGCAACCACCGTCACTAAGCAGTGTGTAAAGCCCTTCATGTGGCTCACCTCATTCACTCCTCACGTCAGCTCGGGGAGGACCCTAACTGCTTTGAGCCTCACATCCTTCCTTGTGAAATGGGTAATTTAACTGTCTCCCGCACAGGCTTGTGATGATAATTGAATGACATGATGGGTATACAATACTTAGCATGGTGTTTGGCTCACAGTAGGATACTGCCTGTCACCTATGGTTATGATCCTAATCTGCACCTTACAGAAATGGGCATAGAATATGGACCTTGCCCAAGGTCCAAGAACTAATAAATGACAGAGCTGATATCTGAATCTGTGCTTGTCTGTTTCCAAACCTTTTCAATATTCAAGCGAAAAAGCTACAGTTTGGAGTCCTGTATAAACTTCCTGAGGATTCCACTGGTTTTGGTGATGGTTTTGCGGTCATGATACATAAATGTGCCTGATTAAGACCGACTGTTTTAGGATTGACGTGTTGGTGATACACGCATTATTAGACGTGTCAACAAAAACAGATCATGCATTTTCTAAAGACAAGACTATGCTCTGTAGGTAGAATTATTAGGTTAGAATGTATTTTTCTTAGACCAATACCCAAGCATAGGATGTGACCACCAAGTTTTCAAAAGCGAGTGTGCGAGAACAGCATGTTGCCCTGTGGTGACTGACACCAAGTGACAGATGGCTCGGCCCAGGACTCTGACTTCCTGGCAGAGTAATTTTGCGAGTGTAACGGAGCCTGCTCCAAGGAAAAACGTACGATGAGATGCGGCCGGGCGAGGTGTTACCTTAGCTGCTGATGCTTTGTAAGGATAAATCAAGACAAGCCACCTTCTTTACGGAAGTTGTTCTGTCGACTAAAGAGGAAACCAAAGACACAGGAGCAAAGAAGAGAGGGTTGCATGTCTTTAGTCAGAGGTCAGTGGTGCTGAAAGCTGGGCTCTCTGGCCAGGAAGCAGATTTTAAACAGGCAAATCCATTGTCGTGTGTGCTCTGATGGAAAACGCAGAGCCTGGAGTAGCAGTGTAGGGTGGTGTGACTCTAGTGCAGCTTGTCCTAAACCAAATCGATTTCCTGCCTTTGCTAGAGAGAAACTCCTGGTTAAGTTATTCAGACTGAAAAAAAAAAAATGTTTCCTGAAGGAACAGGGATTGAGAAATGAGCGTGTGTTAAAAAAGTAGCAAGAATGGGGCTCACAAAGCACATATTTTAGACTCAGGCACATATACCTGGCATAAAGTGAGAATCATGATGGGCAGAGAAGATTCACTTGAACAGGTTAGTTCACCCTATTCATCTCTCTTGTCTGGCACAACCGTCTGCTCTGAGCCACACTCACTGTGAGACACAGTTGGTTGGCGTATCAGTTGGTAGTACCTGTCTGTCCATAGTTCACAGGAGGGAATTTGAGGCAGAAAGCAGATTCTTAAATTGCAGTCACTCATATCAGGTGGGCTTCTGTTTTACCAAATATGTAGACAGCAGGAAATCTTGAACTTGTAAAAATGACAGGGGTATGTCCATTCACTTAACCACATAGGAAGTGCCTGTTTCTCTCATCTCCAGGGTGGATCCATGATGAAGGGCAGACGTCTGAGCCCGTGGGGCTACCGCAAGAATGACAGTGAGAAGGACGCTCCCTACACTGTCAGCAGGACAGCGTGCCCTGGCATTAGGGGGGAGGGGTGGAGGAAATAAAAGACAAAAGGAAAACCAGTAGGGAGGTGTGTTGGCAGGTTGGGCCTGGAGTATTTTTTAGAGTATGGAGCTCTAGTCATTCTGTAACCATTTAAAGATTTGATCGCTCTTTGCGACGGACCGATGTGCCCCTCTGCAATTCATAACTGAAGCCTGATCCCCAGTGTGATGCTGTTAGGAGGTGAGGGTTTTGGGACCAGGTTATGAGGGTGGTACCCTCATGAATGGAATTAGTGCTTTCCATTAAACAAAAGAGACTCTGGAGAGCTTCCTTATTCCTCATGCCACGTGGGGGTGTGAGAAAACAGCCATCTCCAACCTGGAAGAGGGTCCTCACCAGAACTCATCTATGCCGGCATCCTAGCCTCAAACTCCAGAACTGTGTGAAATAAATTTCTGTTGTTTATAAGCCACCCAGTCTGTGGTATTCTATTATAGCAGCCCAAACTGATTAAGTCTTATTATGCCAACACATAACAGTGACAGTCTGTGCTGGTAGGATAATCAAATGATTTGGGGATGGGTGCCAGATACTTTTTACTTTTTTATATGTTCTCGTCAGTCTATAGTAAATGTACATGAGTTATATAAGGAAATAAATGAAGACCTCAAAATAGAACAAAAACAAACAGAGGGCAGTCCCATGTCTCCTGGGCTTTAAAGATGTCTGAGAAGACCACATGCCCCATGCCCCTCACTTCCCCGTGCTAACACCCTGTTTCCGGTCATCTCTGGAAGATCACATTTACGCCAGCAGGAGAGAGTAAAGGATAGTCCCTGAATCTCACTTTGCTTTTATACGAGGTCCCTGTTCACAAGACGTATTAGCAGACATGATTAGAATGATCTAACATACAAGAGCATCTTAGGGTCTGTTAATACATGGTATGTTCCAAGCAATTTGGAATGTTCCAGAATGCCTTTCTGCCTCCCTTGTGTTCCTGTGAACAGAATCTTTGCTAGAGCGCAGGTGTGTCCCCGAGTTGGTCGTCCTTGAAGGGAACAAGCACTGTGCCAGAAGCCAGTGGAAGCACAAATAATTTCATCATTATTTGCTAGGTAGCAGCCTTGACTACCATAGAACATGGTTGTTGCTCAGCACTGTGTAAGGAGCTAGGCAGGCCTCCTGGCAGCCTGGTCCAGTCCACACAGTAAGAACATGAAGGAGACGGAGCTTGTGAAGCATCCGTGCTGTGGAAGACAAATGCGCTGTGTGTGCTGCATCATTGTTAGTGCATGCTTCATATACAAAGAGCAAATTGACAAATAAAGCACTAGAGTTTGTCTTTATTATGTGTGTATTATAAACTTTTTAATGTATGTTGCCTTGAAGCATCAAAAGATGTTGATAGACACATGATTTGAGACCATCTAAGAAACCTAAATCTGTGGAAAATTGAACTAGTTGTTTCTGAGACTCTTTTTAGAGATAAAAGATGTGTAATTTTTGTTCAAAATGGAAAGAGAAAAAGTTTTCTAGATGCCGCCCCCCCACACACACACATACAAAATTTTAGGTTTTATGTTTTAGCTTTGATTCAATTTCTTTTAGAAAAACGACATTGCCATTGCTGGAAATTAGCAAGTGCATGAATCCACTAAAAATCTTGCATTAAGCAGAAGGATGTTGTTTCTCTATCACAAATAAATAACTTCGCATAGCACAGACCTCTGGGCTTTCTGTCTTGCTCACCGGTGCTTTAGAAAAGGCAGCACGTCCCTTTCCCGGACTCTTAGGGAGCAGCTTGGCTCTCCCCATTCTTATCACGACCACAGAGAAAAGCTTCACTTTGGAGGGTTCTGAGGGAATCCGTGTTGAAGAACTGAGTTCAAAGAACTCTTTGGAGACAAAGGATTCATCTCTGTCAGCCAATGGAAAACTCATTTGATTTTCTAGAAATACACATTTATTCTCTTTTTGACTCTGTTGCTCCGGTGGGCAATTTGTAGCAAAAGACAAATTCATGGGCGTCTAAGAGAACAAGGGATGATATAAATCCATGCATTAATGCGTCGCTTTCATCTGGCTTTGCAAATGATTTACCATTCTGTTAGATTTTTCCTCTGGGAAATTGGAAAAATGCTTTCACCAGCCTCTGGCACAGTGCTTGTTCCCTGCAAGCAAGACCAGCTCAGGGATACACCTGCGTTCTAGCAAAGATTTTGTTCCCTGGAACGGAGGGGAGGCGGAAAGACCTTCTGAAACATTCCAAAGCGCTTGGAACATGCCATGGAGTAGCAGACCGTCTTGTATGTTAGATCATTCTGATCGCAATGTCTGCTAATACCTTTTGTGAACAGGAACCTTTGTAACTTTAGCAAAGGGAAGTAATGACATCAGCAGCTCTCATTAGACCTCAAAAATATATCATTGTCAGCAGCATGACAATTTTTTTTTTACATCAGTAACAAGATGAATATGTTTTGGGTAAATAAATACAGGAAACTGCTTTTACGTTTATCAGCAAAACAAGGATCAAAACAAGCAGAGATATGCAAAACATTTTTTTTGAGCTCAATTTTTAGCTTTATGTACAAAGGTCAAGCAAAACAAAGCAAAATGAACATAATAGAAAGCAATACAAATTTCTAGTGGAAGGAGTTGTCAAGAATTGTGAAGGGACTGAGGCTTTATCCTACTCAGAAGCTAACAAGTTAGTCTGACACAGTTTGATGGATGCCAGCAGAAGACATGAGACTCCTGGGTCATGTATGAAGGCTTACTTATTATGTACAGAAATAGCAGTAGCCAGAATATCTGCATTTTTTGTGCTGACTTTCTGAGGCTCTATTTCCTGAGAGTGGTGCGAAGAGAGGCAAATTTCACTTGCACATACAGTGGGCATTACAGAAGGGGAGTTCTGAGCTCTGGGCCCCTGGATCTATTATAACAGACAGTAAGCATGCTTTTCTTCTGCTTTTGGGTTAGATAGTACCTTTACTAAACTGAATAGGACCATGCCTGCCCTTTGCTTTAGAACACTATCTCTATCTCACAAGTCTGTGAGCAAAACTTCTCTTAGCTCTTGAAGGAGATGCTATTTCTACCTTCCAAAGCTGTTCACTAGGTGAACATTCTAGAAATAATGGTCTGGAACAAAAGGAAGTATCAATTCACTTGCAAGATGTACAGAATTGTGAAGACTCATGGAGTATTGTCTTCCAATAAGGGTATTTGTGATGTTAGCAATTCTAGTCTTAATCATTAGCAGGTGACTTCAGACGGTCAATCATTCATTCTCAGTGAGTGACTCATTCATAATAGTATTGTCTTTCTATTGTATACCAAACACTTTGCTGGAGCATTTACAAATATTATGTAAATAGTTGTCATATCACTATTATTTCATAGATGAAGCAACTAAGACTCCCAGAGGTAAAGTAATTTACCAAGGTTGTATAACTAGTACGTGGCAGAGCCTGGTTTTACATCTGCTCTATCTGACTCCATGCTGCTCCTTCACTGCAATCAAATAAGAGAGACCTAAGGAACAAGTCCTTTAGTACTCTTGGAGGATCTTAATCAGTTGCCTATCAGTGCTCTTCATGTCACACTGCCTGTGTCTGGGGGACAGCATTCTGCCACGGATATGTACTCAGTACCTCTATATAGACAGTAAAAGAGTTTCCACAAGGTTTGAAAATGGAACAGTTAAGTCAGTCAACTGGTTGTTACTGACCACTTTTAAGTGATTTGAATGGTGGTTTGTTTAGCTATCACTCATTTACAACCTTCCCATATGAAGCCAATAGAGAGGGAATTAAAGGGTGATGTCATACCTTTCCTATCTCAGCAGTGGCATTGCCTGATTATCCCTTTTAGACCTATCCTGGTTCCTTTAAAGATGTAAGCATATATTGCACGACTGTGAGAGCGATTTAGCAAGTCACGGTATGAGGCTTAATTAAAATTTTGGAAAACATTTATCTTGATTTATTAAAATAACCTTTATGATTTGAAATCAGAGATCCAAAATTGTATTTATTCAAATAGATTATACTCTCTAAACCTAAGAAATATGTTAGTTCATAGTAAATTACAGAAATAATATTTAAAATTAGCCTTTATAATGGAATGAAATGGATATTGATAGTGACATTTGCACCCTTGCTGGGAAGCTGGAAGGATGACAGAAAAGGTTGGAAGGTACCTGGAGTATATTCAGAAATGCAAGGGGTACCAGATTTTCAGGTGAAGTAAATGCACAGGATTTATACACGGGCCTAGCTGATGCTCTCCTGTCTCGGTCTTAAGCATGGTCTAACTTCCTTCCATAAGGCACCGTTTGCTCACTCCAGGTTTTCAACCTTGATAAGATTCAGGTGAAAGTGACCCATCTCGTCCAGCATTATGCATTCCCACAGCTGCCCAGTGAAGGGACCATTTCCGCCCTCGGGAGCACACTTTTCCCAGAAGAGTTCTCTGGGTGACATGACCGACATGACTGACAATGGCCAAAACAGCCTCAGTACATTTTGTGGCTTGACTGAAAAAGGCCATGTTCCTGGGTGAGTCCTGAGCAGTCACACCGCTCAGGGAGTTATCCAGGTGTTTGGGGGACTGTGCCACTTCACTGTAAAAAGGCAGGGAGTCTGAGAGCCATCCTTGTTTCAACATCTGCCTTCCTGTATGGTCCAAGTGCACTAGTCTGTTCTCAATTTTTCCGACTTCAGTCTTGCTGCCTGGAATTTGAGTTCTGATACTTGCTTGGTTAACTTCCTGTTGACTGATAGGGACAGTGTTCTAGAAATGTGCTGCATGGCCCAAATTTACTTATGGTTCCAATACTGAAAAATTATCGATAATGATTAGAAGTTAAGTAAACCTGCTTTAAGAACTACAATTCTTTAATACAATTTAATGCACTTACTGGCATTTCCGTAAATCTCCAAAACACTTATAATAATTGGCAGTATTATTTTATTAAGTTTGTAGTATAGAGCAACTGTATAGACTTGGGAATGTCCAGCCTCATCCGTGGCCACCGGGCCCCTACATTCTAATTTCCAGCCGTAATAATCTCTTTTTAGCTCCTCACACAGACTGTACTTTCCCACCTCCAGGATTCATTCCAGACACCTTAGAGATTTTTCCTCTGGAAAGACTTTCCTGATCATTTATCTGCTTTCCTGATCTGATTTTGGTCCCCCTCATTTTTCATATGATCCAACATTGCTCTCGTTGTAGATTTTATCACTGTGTATTGTGATCATTTGATTTATTTTCTGCCTCCCTCATGATTCATAAACTCAATGAGAGCAGTGCCCACTTCAGTTCAATCCTTTGCATTACACCTCCTATCACGACTAATGCCCACCATTGGTAAGTGGTCATTAAATATTGGGAGGTAGGATGAATGTCTGGAAGACCTGAGTTTGAGCCTAGGTCTCCCTACTTGTTCACTTTATCAATGATGGTTTCCTCATCAGGAATAGCACTGAGGGTAATATCTTGCTCCGAGTGTTGTTGCCAGGATCAGATGAGATAATATGGGTCAGTGTATTTTGTAATCTACAAAGATGTTAATTATTATTATTCAGTCTTCTCAATTGTTTTCGCATTCCATTTGCAATATGTTAATTCATACTGCATGTTTTGTTGCTTTTAACACTTCTTTGAGATTCTTTCATGTTCAAATGCTTTTTATTCTCCAAGAAAACTAAAAGCAGTAGACTATTTCATTTATTTTTTTTCTTTTATAATAGTGTCACCCCAAGAAAATTACAGAAAATTTAAGGCAGAGATTTTATGACCTATCAATTGTTTTGTTTTTGTGATTTTTCTATGTTCAACAAATGTTCAACCAAACTATATTTTTATTCTAAGGAATTATGTTTTTCTATTTGACAGTTAATGTAATAAATAAATAGAAAATTAGTGCTTGCATTCTTATCAAAATTGGATACTCTGATTCCAGATCCACTGATATTTCATCTAGCTATGTGAGCCAATAAATAATTAACTATATAAATTAGTTAATTATAACAATATTGGGGTTTTCATGTACACTAATAAGAATGCATTATTTAAAAAATAGAGAATTTATTTCTTAATAAATATTTATGCTATGAATAACTATAAAACATTGATAAAATTCAAAAGAAGAAAATAAAATCATAGAGCAAATAAACACAGAGAAGTTGTGCAGTAAAGATTTTGGAGATAAAGAAAACATACTGAAGTAAGCTGTACAGACTACTGCTCGCTCACAGATTATTTGGCAGTTCGTATTGAGGAATACAGAGATTGAGCAGGAAATGGTGGGCTAGAGGTTGTGGCAAATTAGCTGGGAAAATAATCACTGGAATTCAGAGCTAGTAAGGCAATCACAACTTGAAGAAAGGGAACTATAAAAAAGTAAGCTCAATATTCTGCACAAAATCTCCCTTCTGGGAATTTACCAATTCTTAAGCTGCACATGTGAGTTGAAAGGTCAAGGAACAAGCAAAAGTACTGCTAAAGGACTAAAAAACTAGGCAGAGTTTTGTTGTTGTTGTTATTATTATAGTTGGTGGTGGTGGTAGTGTTGTTTTCTGAGTCTTATGGTGCTGTGGAGGAGGTAACTTAACTTACAGGCCATCCAAGAAGGAGGAGCCTGGCGACACCCCAGGTGTTCAGTGGAGATATCTGAAGGGCTGCTCCCTGAATATAACGGAAAACATTAAGTGGAGTATCACTCACACAATCTGAAAATACTACTTGAATAATCTCAGTCCCTGATTGAATAAAAATAATGTACCTGTGATCTATCTGATTGCTAGATGAAAATTAAATCCTCTCTGAAGGAGTAACATAATTCACAGTGTCCAAAGATTTTACATAAAGTGTCACCATCCAAAATGAATAGGCATGTCAGAAAACAGGAACAAATGAATGAAAGTCAAGTGAAAAAAAGACAGTTAAAATAGACTCATAAGTGATCCAGATATTTGAATTACCAGATAGTCTTTAAAATAATGATATGCAATATGTTCATAAAAATGGTGGAAATATTGAAGCTATAGCTAAAGAGCTGGAAAATATTAAAAAGAATAAAAAATTTTAGAACATATAATAACAAATTAGAAATTTAGGGATTTAATAAGTGATTAAACACAGCAGAAGAAATGATCAGCAAGCTAGAGAATAGGTTCACAGAAAACATCCACATTGAAGCATCCAGGAAAAACTGACAAATATGATGTGGTAAAAAGATCTAATGTATCAGAGTCCTACAAAAGAAGGAAGAATGAGAAATGACCAAATTTGAAGAGATAATGGTTAAGAATGTTCTAAACCTGATTATAAATGTCAAGACAGATTAAATAGTTTACAAATCCCCTATGGAACAAAATCAAAGAAAAGCACACATAAGCACATCAGAGTACAGCTGCTTTAAAAAAAAATCTTAAAAGCATCCAGTCCAAAGAAAACAAAGACACATTATCAAAGGACTATAATAAGACTACAAGAAGTCTTCTCAGCAGTAATTATGAAGACAACAGATACAATTTTTAAAGTCATAAAAAATTATTGCTGACCCGTAAGTATATTTTTAAAAAATGAAGGTGGAATAAACCACAACAAAAAAACCCTGAGAGAATGTGTCATCAGCAGACACATACTAAAATACCAAAGGGAGTTCTTCATGAGAAGGAGAATGGTCCCAGATGGGATCAAGGCAGTGCAGGAAGAAATGAAGAGCAATGGAGAATGGAAATATATTATTGGGTAAATCTATGCAAATATCGACTTTTTAAAGGTAATTTTTAATGTATGTAGAACTTAAATATACAAAACTATAACACCAATTTGGGACTGGGGAAAATGGAGTTACAAAAGCAGTGAAAGAACAAATCTAAGTTAGACTCTAATAAGTAAAAGATGCCTATGGTAATCGTTAAACACAAAAGAATAATATAAATATATCATACTAAGTTAATCACAATTAAAAAATGAAAGAAATACTTTATTAATTTAAAAGATACAAGAAATTTAAAAAATTGGAAACATGAAACAGGTCAAGTAATATACAAATGGTAAAATGTAAGATTTAAGCTCAAATATAGCACTTGTAACATTAAATGTGAACTGACTGACTAATGAAATTAAATATTGCAAAGGTCTTCAGACTGAGTTAAAAGATAAACCCAAATCTGAACTGCTTAAAGAGACACAGTTTAAAATAAGGACATAGAAAAAGAGAGAGAGAAAGAGAAGGGGGAGAGAGAGAGAGAAGGAAGGAAGGAAGGAAGGAAGGAAGGAAGGAAGGAAGAGAGAGAGAGAGAGAGAGAGAGAGAGAGAGAGAGAGAGAGAGAGAGAGAGAGAGAGAGAGAAAGAAAGAAAGAAAGAAAGAAAGAAAGAAAGAAAGAAAGAAAGAAAGAAAGAAAGAAAGAAAGAAAGAAAGAAAGAAAAAGGAAAGAAAAATGATTTTGAAATGTTGAAAGAAAAACAAGGAGAAAAATATGCCACATGAACATAAGCAAAAATATATGTATTTTTTAATTAGTATACGATCTTACATTGGTTATATTATTTTCAGATGTACAATATATTGATTAGACATTTTTATACCTTTTGATTTAATCATAGTAAATGTCGATGGAGCAAATATTGAGGGTAAATAAGTATTATTCAGGGCAGAGAAAAACATTTGATGATGCTAAACTATCAATTCATCAGGATGATATAACAAACTTGCATGTGTTTCCACACCGTATTGCCTATTGCTTCCTCTCTCTCCCCCTTCCTTCCTTCATCTCCCCTCCCCCTCCCCCAGCATATAACAAATCAATATGAGAAAAACAGGATAATCTAATTAATACATCAAAAAAGTGTTGGACCAGAACTTCCCAAAGGAGTGTATCCAGATGACCAATAAGTATTAAAAAATGCTTAAATTTTTAGTCATCAGGGAAATAAAAGTTAAAATATAATGAGATACTACTATGCATCTAGCAGAAAGGCAAAAAATAAAAAAATCTGACAATGCGAGGAGTTAGTGAGGATGTAGAACTATAACTTTTCTATACTACTGGTGGGAATTTAAATTTCTAAACTACTTTGGAAAACTGCTTGAGAACACATAACCTGACACAGCAATGCTACTCCCAGGTTTATTCCCAAGATAAATGTCACATACGTGCACCAGATGACAGGTGCCAGGATGTTCAGAGCAGCGTCATTCATAATAGCCCCAAGCAACTCAAGTGCTCATCAGTGGGATCGATAAACAAATTTGGATCTACTGCTACAAGCCAACTACGGAACAATGAAAACTTCTGCGATATCACAAACTATTGAGCGGAAGAAGTCAAATAAGAGTACATTTATTTATGTGTCCTTCGTATGATTCCACTTATTTAGAGTTCAAAAACAGTGAAAACTCATCTATGGCGATAGAAGTTAGATGAGCAGAAACTGCCTTTAAAGTGGCAGTTACCGGGATGTGGCACAAAGGAGATGCTTAGCATGCGAGTAGTACTCCATATCTTGATCCGCGTGGTAGTCGGACGGGTGTGTTTTCTTCTGTAAAAGTTCTTTGAGCTGTATACTTAAGATGTGTGCTTTTTTCTGTATGTATGTTATACTTAAAAAAAAAAAAGTGGGCTATACCTTCTGATATCTCGTGTTAGCTATGCCTGCAGGGTTAGTCTTGACCTACTAATTTCTATTTGTAACAGAAAACATTTAGTATTCCTATAAATAAATCGATGAGCTTGGTTCATGTATGGTTCTAGAATATGTATCCTATCTTAAAATACAACTAATTCCATTTCATTAGAATATTCGTCAGGAAATAAGCAGAAATATTTAGCACAACACCACATTTTCTCCAATAATAGAGAGAGCAAATTTTTTTTTTAGTACACGAACTGTTCACTTATTTCCTCTGCTTCTGTCAAGCAGAGATTGCTTAACATTTCTTTCTTTTCCATTGCCTACAGGAAAATGCAGTAATCACGACTCAGCTCTAAAATGATGGCTTTTGTCGTCTGCGGTTTAGTGGCTGACCATCAATTTGCCTCGATGTCATGGTAGCATCCATCCCTGCATCTGAGCTCTGTCTCACAGTGACCCAGAGGACCAGATGTCTTCGCTCTTGCATAAGCTGCACTCTGGCTGAGCACCTGCTACTGTCACTTTGTTCAGGGAAGTTAGCCATCCCAATGATTAAATAATTATGTAATTGGTATTTGTGGATACTATTTTTCCATCGAAAGTAATGAGAAGAAGTGGAAAGGGAGGGGACGAAGTTTTGGCTGATAAGAGGAGGGAAGAAACTCCCAAAGTGCCTTTTTCCTCGGAATATAAATAACCCTCCACCCATAATCTGCTTAATGACCTCACCCCTTTATTCTAGAATCTCAGTGTAATTTAGAGTCCACGGACTTTGCGAGAAGTCTTACCTAATCAGGATGGTCTCTGATTGAAGGGTCCATTCTTCCACGATTTGGGCTGTTGCAGGCATTGCTTCAGTATCACAAGAAAGGCAAGACTTGATGCATCAGAAGAAGCAGGGTTCAGGGAATGCAGGCTTTAATCTTTTACTTTTCATCGTGAGAAAAGGTTGAGCAGTCATGGATTAACGCTGCCTGATTACGTTGTGCTGTCTTTTGGGTCAGTTTAGCGACTACTATGTAGCATGCATGTGACACTAACGCTTCCTTACACCACAGTACCCTAAAGTATATTTATTTAAAAATTTTAAGCTTTTTGTTTAGCAAATATTTTTTTCTAGATGAGTGTTAAAATAACATGGGATGGAGAATATTATAGAATAGTCATTCAGCAAAAAAGTTCAGAATAAATGAATTAACTGCCCGCAGTGTTCTTCTTGTCCCTGTTCATCCTTCAGAGAGGCAGGCACAGCAGTGGCACAGGGAAATTATTTTCTCAGACATAATGCTGTGGTCAAAAACATCCCCTCATAGGCTACACCTCATTAGCTTTGTTAATGAAATTGAAATTGAGCCTAGGATAAGGATTTCTCTCTCTCCCTCTGATTCTAAGGCTAAACCTTCTACACACTCTTTTTCGCCAAGAAGGCTATCAACAGGGCTGCCTTAAGCTTCCTTCTCTTCCCTTAGATGTGAGTAGACATATAAATGGAGGAGGCTTAAATTGAGCTTTAATGCATCAGAGGTAACCTTTAAAGTCAGCTTCTCATCCTTTTCCTCTAAGAGCTAATTTCAGGGTTATCTATTATGGGGTAAAGATTCAGCTCATGAGAAAGTTAGATTCAATTAGAATTTAATTAAAGATAATAAAGTTGCATTACTGCATATCTATTTGTGACTTTAAATTTCAAACCTCCATAGCTGGTGAGGAAGAGAGGCTGCAGAAGAAAAGAAAGGGAATTATGGTTAATCTTTCTGAAAATACAAATAATCATAATAAGCTAATAATAGCCATATGGTCACCAGCATTTTACACTCAGAGATGAATGTGCTGGAAGTCCCACAGCTAAAAGGTGGTGGAGCTGGGTTGCCAACCCAGGAAGATGGGTAGCAGGCTATCTACCCAGGACCCACAACTACACTGCTGCTCTAAGAGAAAAAGGAGATGTATAGGAAATAACCAAGTCAAGGGTAATTTGAAAAATATGAGAACTGCCATTTTTGGAAATACAAAGAAGTTAGAGATAATGGAAAATTGAGAAGGGGGATAGAGAATGAATAAATGAGGTTCCCAGGAGGTCGGAAGGGAAAGGATTAGAAGTGGGTGAGAAACAAAAGCACCTTTTTCCCTGGAACAGAAAAGAGAAAGAGAAATAGAAAAAGTGTGAAGACAAAAGTGCTTATAGCATTGAGAAATCATCATTTCTTGGAAGGCTTCTTCGCTTACAATAAGGAAGGCACATTGCAGTCTTCTGAGAGTCAGAAGTAATGGGTGGGATCGAGGGCAACGGGTTGAACAGAGCAATATGTGGGCGGGAGAAGGTACAGGAGGGACGAAGTCCTCATGTAAGATGTGTGTGAACTGCATTTGGGTGGGTATATACTGCTATTTTTAAAAATTTGAAATCTTCCAATTTACATCTTGAGATAAAGTGAAATTACTGGATTTTTAAGTGTGAGTGCAGTGACAAAAATGATGTGCAGCCCACCAGTTTCGACACACCCTGCCTGGTATGAGTTTAAATACACAGCCATGTTCGGGAACTGCAAAGTGTCTATTGAAAGATTAAATTTTAGTTAGAAGTCTTTTCAAACGAAGGAAATACAATAGTATTGAAATTAATGCAGGTAATTCTGAATCAGCATCTCCACCTGTTATACACAAGGAAACTAAAGAAGAGGAAGACCAACTAGAAATGCTTTCTTTCAGTAAGAACCTCTCCCCCTCAATATAAAGATTTCTGTCTCAGATCTCTCCCCACAACCCCGAGTAAAAGTCTTCAAAAAGATTTCTTTATAAGACCAGAGAGAGGGCGACTTGAAGATGAACAAGCTAGAGGAAACATTTCTGATGGATGTAACACTATCTCAACATTCTACTTGCAGGCAAAGAATAAAAATTTTTAACTGAAGCTTAAAATATTGCCACAAAATAGCTGACATGTTCATGCATGCATGCTTGTTGCACTTTGTCTTTCAAAGTTGCATTTAAAAAAACACCTGAAATAATGTTTTATTTAAAAATTTTTACTATTTCTTCTTATCTTTAACTTATATTAGTGTTTCACTTATTTTCTGATAATACTTTTGTATTTAATCATCTGATAGTTAAATCAGAATTAGAATGTGTTTAAATTTATGCATTAAAATTTACATTCTTACCTAATTTTTAAAATTTGAAATCTATTACATTTTTTGTTTCATGAGTCTTAAAAATTTGAATTCTGAATACTTTTGAAGTGAAATACTGGTATTAGTGTAGTATTTCAAAATTATAATTACTAAATACCGAAATGCTGGTTTATCATTTTGCTGCCGTGCCATAACGTAATCAATGCAGTGGGAGAGATGAGCACTGAGAGGACTAATCATGGTTTTCCATCTCTGCTTGGAGTTAATTAAAGTCAAAGGCATCTAATAAGCTGAGGGCAGAGGGAGAGGCATTGAAGCTGGAATCTAGTTAAAACACGCTATCATCCTCTCCGTTGGTGACTCAGCCAAGAGCCAGTTGGAAGGATGAAGAACGCTGGTAATTTGAAGTGAAAACTTTGCTACAGAGAATTAGATGTTTAAAAAATTACGGCAAAGGTTGAAGGAATGTACACTCATCTGGGTCTCTATGGAAGGTCCTAGAAGAAAGTAGCTCAGCTGGCCTGAGGAAGCAGCAGTCCTCCACCACGATCAGAGAGCTGATGGATCAGGAGGGGCTTCTAGAACTGGGGCGATCAAGGGCAGTCTGCCCATGGTGCAACCCAGGATCAGGAAGCTCCTGGCCCTACTACTCCAACTGCTTCTTAACCACAGCAAATTTGCCACCTGGATGCTGGAACACGGATTCCAGTCGCCACCAACACTACCACAGCTGCCTTTCAACACCCACGAAGAAAATGACTGGACATGGCTATGCCATTGCAGAAAAACCTATGTATGTCTTCATATCTTTGCTTGCCAGAAGCACCAGGAATGCAGCCTCTGTGTCGCTTCTGCTTCCAAATCTCACACGAATGGATCCAAGTGGCAGAATCAAAATCACATCCAGAATTCAGCTGTAACTGTGTAAATCTTACTTTTAGTTTTGCACTGTCTGTAGTTCAAGAAAACCTAACTAGGAAGAAATACAATTGAGCAAACGTCATAGCCACTACAACTGGATGATGAAACTGCACTGTAACGAGTACGTATTAAATGTTGATTGTCATGACATGGTAAGAAGTTATAGCAAAAGACCTATGTCCACTTACATGAGGTATCTAAAGGAATCAGACTCATGGAAATGGTAAAATGGTAGTTGCCAGGAGCTGGGTGGTGGGAAAAATAGGGAGTAGTCATTCAATGGTGTAGGGTTTTAGTCACACAAGATGAAAAAGTTCTAGTGATCAGTTGTACAACAGTGTGCAAGTAGTTCATACCATAATGTACACTTAAAAATTGTTAAGAGCGAATTTATGTTGTGTTTTTTACTACCAAAAATAATTTTCTTTTTAACAAAGCTAAAAAAAGAAGAAAAAACTCATGTAGTTTAGGGACTCGGCAGCTGCCTCCAAATTCTGGGCAGTGATGGTCATTATTGACAGTGAACCACACTTGAAACGGTATACGTCAGTTATCCTCACCTCAAACTCAAACGTCAAATGGGCTGGGTTTATCTTGTGGTCATTTTTGTAATGTTAAGGATAAAATCACCTAAAAGCAATATCTACCTACAAAAGGCAATATTTGAAGATCTCATCATTTTAAAAGGTAAGTAATTGCCGTCAAGTTAAATTAGCATTTTTTCCATAGAAACTTAGGCTGAAAAACATTCTGAGTGCTGATATCATAAATATTTTACCTAAACAGTACTGCTTATACAGAATTTAACAGATTGAGGTGATACTTCCAAAATTAATCACCCTATTAAAACATATAGCATAGAGCTTCAGCCACTTGCAAGATCACTAATCTGTTATGAAGTTTGTTTTTCTCTTTTTGTGTTTTACAAACATGTTTGAAAATTTAAATCACACAAAGAAAGGAGGATGGATATAGAAGAAGGGTCGTATTTGATCCTTGTACTGACTTATTTTATGCTTAATAGGGCCAAGCATCTAAAGCATAAAATTAAAAACCTTCTGGAGATTGCAAGTGACTATAATTCCAACAGCCTGCAGCCAGCTCCAGTAAACCCAAAAATCCTTGTAAGTTTTATATCAAAATTATTTTAGTGGTTTGTGGGTTTGTTGTTTGTAAGCTTGGGATTTAATTAGTTTTTGAAGTGAGAATAGGGATAAAACTTTTGCATTATTTTGTGAAATTTAACAAATATCAAGGAATTGAATTAATTCAACGTCCATGCAACTTGCATATATTTCTTAAGATTATTTGTTTTCAATTTGTGAATGACTTCTTATTTGTAATTTCCAGATCAATTTTTTTCCAAAGTCTCATTTTCCATTTCCAAATATGGTGGCGGCATCTTTGAAAAAGTGAAATTGCAGCAATGTGATCCATTGCCTATATTCAGAATCAGTATTTTTCCAGGTCATCAAAAAATATGAGTTTGATTGTATCGTCTCATTCAGTCCAAGTTTTTGCTTTTTCCAGGGATATGTTTAATGGCTTTTAAAGAGGAAGTTTATCCTCCTACCCTTTTCTGGGATTGAAGTTCTTAGCATATTACAAAGGAGAAACAATATTCCAACTGTTCCTTGACCTCACCCCCTCAAAGGTTGGGTTTCTAACCAAAAGCATTTTAGTATGGAGATATAGATTTTGCACATGTTTTTTATCTCAGTAAAACTGACTGCAAAGGTCAAGTTTAAGGTGATCTCTTTAAACCCACTGGAATCCCTCACCCTCATGTCTCATTCATTCTTCTTTATAGATAATTTGACAATTTCCAGAACTGAACCATACAACACAGAGACTCTTAATCACAAGCCAACTCTTGGAAAGAAAATGAAAACTTCAATTCATTGTATGGTATCCAGATATCTGGATGTTTGATATAGGAAAGAGAACACATCTGGATTATGCTGTCTGTGCCAGGACCGTGGATGGCAGCAGAGGTAAGGAGAAAGAGAATGACCAGAACCAAGAGAACTCAGAGGAAACTGGGGCAAGGAAGAGGGAGCAGGCCAGACCACCCACAAGAAGCACCCAGGGTATGAAAGTCAAGGATGAGAGGTGGAGCATGTGAAGGGGAGGAAGTCAGAGGAAGGCCAGGTTATTCAGGCTCATATTAGCTTTTGGCTTAGCTGAAATGCAGGCTAGATGCCTCTAATGTTATCAGAAATACAACCTTTTTAACAAATGAAAAGCCAAGAAATTACTTTAATCAGCTTTGTTCTGTATTTCTTAAGAGTTTTCATATTTTCCTGACATTTAGCTCAAAGATCAGCCTTTTGCCCAAGGCCACTTTGTGACATGATTCAGAGGATCCAAAGGCATTCAGGTACCAGAGAATGACAGTCACACTAGTAGAGATCTAATCTTTATTTTCAAATTAAAAATCTCCTTGGAGGAGTGGCAAAGCAAGTCACGAACCATCTAGTTTGCATGGAATGAGTTAGGGAATATTTTCTTTGCTTCTATTTTGTGGAAGAGATTATGGAGAATTAATATTTCTTTCTTAAAGCTTTGGCAGAATTTATCAGTGAAATCATCTGAGCTTATGTTTTTTTTTGAGGGAAGGTTATTAATTATTGATTTAATTTCTTTAACAGATACAGACCTATTTAGATAGTCCATTTCTTCTTGTGCGGATTTCGGTAATTTGTGTCTCTCAATGAATTCGTCCACTTGATCTAGGTTATCAAATATGAGAGCATAGACTTCTTTATAGGATTCCTTTATTGTCCTTTAAAAAACTTCATTGAGGAATACTTGACAAATGTAATTGCTTTCACAGCATCACACAAATTTTAATAAGTTATATTTTCATTTGATTAAAATATTTTTAAAACATTTTGAGACTTCTTTGACCCACTCTACTTAAAATTATAAACTTTAAAATTTAATACTTCTAATCTCTTTTCTTGCTTTACTTTTTTCAACCCCCTCCATTACTTGTAACCTTCTAATGTACCATGTCATTTCTTTAGTATGCATTTTTTATTGTTTCTCTTTCTGTTAGAATATGAATTCTATTAGGGCAGAGTTCAGGAAGCTTCTTCAGCTTTGTTTAATAATATAGTTCAAGTATCTATACTTGTGCCTCCTGTACAATAGGCTCTTAATACATATTTGTGATTGAAGTAAGGAATTTTATAAAAAGCTTGGCACATAGAATATGAGGGGGGAAGAAACTGCCTTTGAACCAGGATTTTTTTAACTTTGGATATTGACATATTTTTAATTAAAAATTTTTTGCTTTTTAAATTCTACATAGATTTTTGATACACCAAACTCTGATGTCTGAGTGAAGATTGTGTGCCCATTTGATCTCATCCGATCAGAACAGAGCATGCTTTTAATATGATGCACTAGACATATTTTTACATCTTTGAACTCTAACTGATTACAAATTCTGCAACCGTGAGTCAGAGACCTATGATTTCCAGTTACACCATAACATTATTTACTCTATGAATCATAGCACAGAAATTATATTTTCATGTCTATAAGGAAAGAAAGAATTTATGTAATATGATTGATCAAGGTATCATTCATGTTTAGGCACACACAAAAAAAGTGGCATGATTTTTCTCACATATTGTGGTTGGCCAAATCAATTACATAATGGGATGTCTGACCGATATCCTAATGGCCAGATTCAAAGCAGAGACTTAAGTTCTATAAAAGTTAAGCTGTAACAACTCTTTTATTTCATTTTTCTGTCACAAAATATTATTTAATAGAAGAATATGTTTCAGTGGATATCCAAGAAATATCCATCATCACTAAAGGTGCATGTCGCACTGATGCCGTTGATAAAGAGTATCCTGGCTATTTATAGGCATACAGAAATTTAAATAGAAATGTTATTACCTGAAAAATACCGAAGAACTTCTACTTTCTTACAACTTGCTCAGCTCTTCTTTTTACTTTCATCCTTCCTCACTCTAAGCAAAGAGGACTATTAGAAAGTCAAA
The DNA here is from genome assembly GCA_004027375.1 of Macroglossus sobrinus. Lineage (NCBI taxonomy): Eukaryota > Metazoa > Chordata > Mammalia > Chiroptera > Pteropodidae > Macroglossus > Macroglossus sobrinus. The sequence continues at coordinate 122,913 of PVKZ01000098.1, read as the reverse complement.
AATAAGCCTTCATAGCATGTCCATCATGTATAAAGTTAGTGAAAGGAAATGAGCTAACGCAGATGAGTAGACTTCTTATTCTATCTGTTATTATCTCTCTTGTTGAATTCTTCCATTTCCAACTGTCTTGCCCATGGATGAGTGTGGGAGATGATGTAGAAGACTACACACTGAATAATTCTATTTCCAAGTCGGCTCTGCAAGCTCTTGTCTATTTGGGTCCCGCAGAGGGGGGCATTAATGGAAAACTGGAACATGGGAAGAAGGGAAAATGCTTCCCGATGCCCCTGTGCCTGGTGGTGCTCAGACGACAGCTGAGGCGGTCTTAAGAGTGTGGATTCCTCTTCAGCAGTAGTTGTGTAGGGTTAACCAGCAGCAGCACATCAGCACCTCTGTTCATACCAGATGATGGTTTCGAAGCAATAGGAATGTGCTGATCTTTAAGTTGCAAACCCTTTCTCTTTTTTTGCTCTTCCATCCCCTCTAACATCTTTCTAACCGACTTCCTTCACTAACTGACAAATTTATCTGAGTGAGTTTTATTTTCTGATTAGTCTGGTTTTAACAGATAGTATGAACAGTGATCCTAGAAAACAAACCTTCAAAAATGGATCTGGGATTTATTACCGACTTGAACATGAAATAACCTCAAATGACAAAGGAAAATGAAATACTCAGAATCTGTGGATTGTACTGGCCTGGAGCAAATTGTCTCTTAAAGGAAAGACTTCAGGAGACCAATTGTCTGCTGTGAATAGAGGTGATGATTGCAAGGATTCTAAGTGTTGTTGGCTGCTTCTGACTTCACTCAAGAGTTACAGAAAGAAAAGAAAAAGCTCAGGATGTTAAACTCTGAGCTCTCTGCTCAGTCAGACAACCAGAGATCTTTACTAGTGGCTCAGAAAGAATTTTTTATCTGCTGTCATCTGTAAACTCGGGACTCGAGAATCGAGAATTGGACCTAAAATCTGTTTCTGTGGGCTGTAGAATTTAATGTAATTCAAATTCACTGCTCACTAGGTCTTTTACATGAAAGTTGGGGCGTTGATTGGTAAGGAATGGGACCTTGAGAACTTGACAAAGAAATGCAAAGTCCTGAAGTACAAATTATATTGCCAGCCTGCTTTATAATAGTGAACTCAAAGACTAGTGTGTAAAGACAGGTTTGAATCTGCACAAAAGAGAATCGCGTTCACTCACCCAGTTTCCAGACCTGAGGCAGTTCAAAGAACCAGGCCCACCTAAATAAAGTGAAAGTCTGGTATCCTTGAAGAAGGTCCCGGGACACTGTAAGGCATAAATACTGTAAACCCTCTTCAAATCCTTCCCCCAAAGGGATCTGAATCCATCCACCAGGGTGACCATGGACTGAGAGAAGGGAAATACCCAGACCTTTAGAGAATTATAAATCAGCGATTCTGAATTGCTAATCACTGAGGCTGTCAAATACCACTGTGGGCCAACTAAAAGTGTCTAAAGTTCTGGTCTGATTACATGTCACAGTGGGTCCAACAGGTCCGTGGACCCGTGGTATTGTGATTTTCCTAGTTCCCTAATGCACAGTGGAAATGACATTTTGACAATAGGTAGAATCCCTACCATGAATTTGTGAACTATGGATTGAGGGCTATTCTTGTAGACAGGAACACGAGGGAGCTCTTGAAACTTGCCATCCCTACCAAACTGTAAACTAAAAGCAATATCTCATCCCTGGGGAATCACAGAGGTTTGTGCCAATATCAAAAATGTTTTAAATGTAGTTGATTCTTGTCACCAACCTAATTAATATTGCCTTTAGTGTGAAAGGCAGATGAATCTTGCAGAATGTGGGGTTTTGTAAGTGTAATCATGTGATAAATAATTACAATTATAAAAACCAATTATAAATACAAGATATAGAGCAAATCAATATGGCCTTTGGAACATAGTATGTAGTTATTGATCCGGCAATATTTTTTCTTCTCGTTATTTACTACTAAAAAACATTTTGCTCTTGTCTGTCAAGGACAGAAGTACACCTTCACTCAGGGTTCTGTTTATTCTCATATTCTCTTGATTATGATCGTATCTGTAAGGACTTTGATTATCTCACCTTCTATGGAGCACCATGATGATCCATTATATAGATCATAGCAAGCCACTTGGTTCTGGTAATGAGGAAGTCATAACTGCTCTCAATCTCTTAGGACAGTGATTCACACAGTGTGGTCCCCGGGTCAGCATCATTGACACTGCCGGAACATGTGATTCTCCAGCCTCAGCCCTACCCAAAACCAACTAAATCAGAAATGTGAGGTGGATCAGTCTGTTTTAATGAGCCCTCAGGATAGTCCTAATGCCCACTAACATTTGAGAATCACTGCCTTTGAAAGTCATATGTGTGTGAGAAGGTGGGAGATAAGCCGCACAAAAATTCAAGGGTCTGATGCTTCGGTGGAGTTTTAAGAGTCTAATCTTCAGGGGCATTACCTCCAAAATAAGACAAGTTGCTGCCCTTGCACTACTCACCACTATGAAAGAGCTAAAATGCTTCGTGTTCCTCCTTTGCATTGTTGAGAGAAATAATACCACATTTCAGTGTTCCGCTTTAGTATTTACTCAGTAACTTGCAAGGCTTCCAAAATGGTGGCACTCAGGGCTCTGCCATTGGGGTTTGATGGCCAGCAGTTCCAGTGGGTGACAAAGAGTCTATCACAGATTTGGATTCTCTCTTCTGTTCCTGATGTGCCTGTAATAGAGACTTCTAGAGCAGGGGAAGGTTTTGGAGGAAAGCTCTGCCTTCTACAAGTAATCACTGTCTCTCTGGCAACAGTTTCTGGTTTGCTTTTTGGCTCTGGCAAAAAACTTATGCTTGATCATGAGATATCAGAACTGCCCATTACAAACAGGGTATTATCTGACCCACCAAGCCCTAAACTTGACTATGGGCAGCAGCCCATATTCTATCACTAAGTAGAAGCAGGGTGTATGAGATCAGACTTGATAAGATCCTGAAAATCTGCATGACAAGTGGCTCAGACTTCCATACCCCCCACTTCCGCTTTGTGGCTGGCATCCTTCGGTCTACACCTAGCGTCTCATGGGTACTTTGGAGGATGCCATGGCCTCTTCTGCACACAAGTGCTATCTTTTTGAGAAATAGCTCCTGACTTGCTTCCTCTGGTCAAATAGTAGAAGAAGAAAGACTGAGATGGTGTATGGATGGTCTGCATGATGGCTTGGTAGGAGGTTGGTAAGCAGGAGGAGGAGGACACCATTGCCACTCTGCTTTTGGAGGCGCCTCAGGCAGCAGCAGCAGTGGGGAAACCAGCTTCTCAGTGGTGCCTGGATTCTCACTCAGTGGCAGTTGTAATTGTAGTTGTAACTGTAGACGTGTCAGTGCCTTTTGTAGCATCAGTGAGAATGTGTTTGACCCATTCGATGGGAGTGCATCGGGCTCCTGTTTGGCTGCAGTGGTGGCAGGAGCTGGCAGCGGTGATGATAGCAGCTTTCCTGTGGTGGCACAGTCACCACAGTCACCTTTCTCTCTTTTACTCTTACAGCCCTTCTTATGTCATTGTAACCAACTCCCAGTGTTAAATCCCTCTCTGTTTGAAATCTCTAGAGTGGTTTCTGTTTTCCTGAGTGGACACTGACAGACCAGTAATGTTCTTTCATTGAATTCTTACGGAAATACTGAGAAAGACATTATTCTCTACTTTTTACAGCAAGGAAACAGAGACTCAGAGATATTAAATAACCTGCCCAAAGGCATAGAACCCAGTGAGAGAATCCGTGATGACACGCTAGTCTGAAGCTGGCTCTTTTATAGTATCGTACAGAGTCTGAAACCACCACGTAGCATGTTCTGTGTGGCTTGTACTACCTGAGGAACAGGAGCCACTGGTAGTGTGGTCGTAGTTTTTCTGTCATAGCTGCTGAGTGAAGTGCATTCTTAGCCTTTGTTACATCCCTTTTCCTCAAACTATCTAAAATTGGAGCCTTCCAGAGACACAGCTAAGTTTTATTATTTAGCAGTGGTTGTGAGTCAATATGAAGAATTAAGCCCTTCAGCTTGCCATATGTTATAGCATTAGCACTACACTCCTAGACACGGTTTTTAGTGAAGAGCAGCCCCCTTCCATCACACACTTTATTTTATTTGTGTGTGTGGATCTAAGGCTCTGAGGAATGAGGGAGAATTAGAGATGATCTTCAACTCCTCAGATATTTATTCTAAGAGTAACTATAAGAAAATATATAAGGAAGAGTGAGTGAGACAGTAAACCAGATTCTCTGTTTTCCCTTTTCCCCTACTTTCATAAACAGCACTAAGTAAGATCATGGTCGCTGTGAGTACACAGTTGGTGCTAAATACATGCTGACTAACTTATTGACTTGTGGATTAAGAGTTCAGCACTGGAAAATTTCCAGTATTCCAGTTTAACAATTTTTTTGGAGGGGGGCGCATTGCTTACAAAGAAGTTGGGTTCCTCACAGATTACATCATTTTGTCTGCACTAGGGGCCACCTGGCACTGATTTAAAATGCCGATGACATTCATGTTCTCTCTTTGACAAGGGTCAGACTCGAATATCATGTAAAAATATATTCGTATAAAAAGTCCTGGGAATTGGTAGGCAACAGAGATGGCCATCATTTTTCTACTGAGACCAGGAAGAGCAGTCTTCTCTTGAGTTCACAAAGAGTGTGACAGCTGACATGGATTCAGTCTCTAAGCACGTGCTCTGAAGTGTCTCCTCTCTAAAGGAGGAGGATATAGATGAGCAACTTATCTGTTGACTGTAATTCTTCCAGATTGCTAACAGCATGTCTGGGTAATGGCCCTGTGTGTGCCTATATTCCCTAGAAATTTCCAATAAATATTATTAGGTATAAAATGATTTTCAAAAAAAAAACAATTTAAAAATGCAAAAGCTTTCAGAGCAAAAGGTATTCTCAAACTAACAAAGCTTAGGACATTTCTCGTCTGTCCAGTGGCTCGTATTTGTTCCCTTGGAGCCAGTGGTGTTCCGGGTGCCGAACAAGCTTATTGACTTGCAATGAAACAGGATGTTCTCTTCCAAAATTACAGAAAAATGAATTAATACAGAGGACTGTGTATCTGGCCTTTGATTCTTCTTAAATCTTTGAGACTTGCTACCATATTTCTGCTGCTAGCCAGGAAAAAAGGAATGACTAACAGACAAAAATATTAAAGCAAAAAATTTGAAAATGTGATTTCTCCAAATATTATATTGTGTTAGTCTTCTTGGGCTGTCTTAATGAATTGCCACAAACTAGGTGGCCTACACAACAGAAATCCATTTGCTCACAATTCCGGAGTCCAAGGTCAAGGCTCCAACAGGGTTTGCTTTCCGGTCAAGAACTCTCTGCCTGATTTGCTGCTCTGTCCTCACCTGGCCTTTCCTTTGAGCTCTCTCATGCCTCTTCTTATGAGGACTTGAATGTTATAAGATCAGTTCACTTTACTGACTTCCTTAGAGACCCTGTCTCCACAGACAGCCACACTAGGGGCTCAAGCTTCAACATATGACTTTTGAGGGGATCAAACGTTCATTCCCATAGCATCTATTTACTCTCAGTCTTCCCAAGTGGCTCAAATGGACACACAGGATGCAAATATATCATCTGAGATATATCTACCTTAAAGGATATCCTTGTCTATATCACTATTACATGATGTTCTGAGAAAAATGCATTGTTTTCAGCATTTGGCTTTCCTTACTGTATGTAAAAGACACTAACAGAGTAATTTTAAATTCCTTGGTGGTTATGACCAATTATGTTATTGCCTCTTTGAAGGTGCTCAGAGCACCAATAAAATGTATTTGTCCTAATATTCATTTCACATGTTTCTTAGAAATTCATATAAGGTCTGTATCTTTCCTCTTCTCCCCCACCTCAACTTTTTGTGTGTGTGTGTGGAAGTAGCAAAATGTTGACTTCAGAGTCTGATTTATTTTGTTCAAATAAATTTATACAAGGTGAAATTACATAAATTACTTAACAGTTCTGTGCCTTCTTACAACAGGGCTAACGACAGTCCTTAAACCCAAGGCTTATTGTAAGCATTGAGATAATCCATGTTCAACCCTTAGTAAAGGGCCTGGCATTCTTTATCACCCAGGAAAGGGACAGAGATAAAAGATATAGTTGAATCCATTTATGCCAATTAAAATATTCTCTTTTTAAATAAGAAAGCTCAAACAGGGTTTCGTGCAACCAAGTTGAAATTCATATTCTGGTGCTGTGTTATTGCATTTCTTCCCAATCAACTGCTTTTCCCCATCTTTGGGGATTTCAAATGTAAGATCTACATCTGTTCCTAAGCCACCCAGCTTTGACTTCTAACCTAGACTGTTGTCTTCATAGGCCGAGGAATTAGAAAGTCAAATAGTGTCAATTTATTGGTGACTCTGAAGTCGGTGTCCACCAGGCCTTCTCTACCCTCCCCTCTTGATAGCATTTCCTATTCTACATGAAGTCACAACATTTATCACACGTACCACTGATTTTAAGAACAAGGCAGGACTTTCTCACTAAATAATCTGGGTTCCACTGCCAGGACGTTGCTGCTTTTCAGATGATGGCTAAATCAGCTGCCGGCCTGCTCCAGCCTGTAACAACTGCGTGTTATCAGTTTTGACATTTTATCCTCGACAAATCGATTCTTTCCTCCACTAGTAAAACTGCAAAGTCATAGCTACTCTGATAATGTCCAGTTAAACTGCCTTCTGTCAAGCACTTTAAATTTTAGCTTTGCTCTGCTAACGAATGAGGTGAAAGGCAAGGTGTAATTAGCACTAACAGCATGCTTGTATAATCCCAGCTCACCTGACTCCCAGCTAAAGGTCACTGTATTCCACATTTTAGTGAGCAGTGAGGATGTGCACCTATGTTTACAGTCAGTGGTTTAACCCAGTTCACTCCTTGTCAGCTTTTGTGTCTTGCTTCTGGGAAATGACTTGGAGCCGACTACCTTTTGAAGCTGTTTTGAAAATGACCTTGTTTCTGTCTCCTCACTCAGCTCACTCCAGGGAATATTTTGTTCTAGGACATTGTGGTGGGTGCTCAGAAGGGTGAAAAAATGATTTTCAAATGAGAGTTCTCAATTTCCCAGAAAAAAAAATGACCGAAGAGGAATAAATAAAGCAAAACTTTTAAAAGAAGAAATACTCTTTCTAACACTGTGATGTCGCAATACTAAAAATCTCCCTTTAGCCCACCATCATTCCCAACCCACTTCCCTAATGTTAAATCTATTAGAGAAGAATTCAGATCTGGTTGATGTTACATCAATGAACTCAGCTCTGTCTGGGGGCTTCCGTGAACTCACTGTCACCTCTCAGCTGGATTCTGTGTATTGCTATTACAGGGTTGCTTTATGTCCAGAATATCTCTTTAGGCCGATAAATCTCTTTTGAGTGCATATTAATAACCACTAAACACACTGTTAGGAGTGGGAGATGGAGATAATGAGTATGCCACAGTTCCTTCTTTTAAGGAGCTAATTCCAGAAGAAGGTAAATGGTTACATGAAGAAACAATCACAAGGCATGAGGCCCACGGAATCATCGGGATCTGGGCATGGCACAGTGGAGAAATTGGTTTGTGAGCCAGTGAAGGGTTAGACGGTAGTCAGGAATGGCTTTCTAGTGGGGATAAGAAACCCCGAACGGACTTTTGAAGGATGGACAGAGGTGTTCTTGGTACACATGGTTAAAGTGTTACAGGAAAGGATAATGAAAGGGAACAGGGTGAATTTCAGGGAGATGGAGCAGTAGATGTTCAAATGTTTGGAAAAGCATGAGGTAGTCTCTCACTAAAATTGTAGGCAAATATAGTTTAGACAAACTATAAATGGACTTCAGCTTCAGGAACTTAATGACAAGAGAAAAACTCATACAGATTGTAGAATTTTAGTGAGTGATAGGACCATAGAAGTCTTCTAGACAAGCTGTGTTTTGTGGACTGAGGAGCCCTGGGGTACAATACAGGACCCTGTGGAGCACTGGTGGTGCCAGGGGAGGTCGCGGAGGCTCGTAGACCGGAAGAGCCAGGTTCTGCCTCTCCCGGCCTCTTACTCCAACCAGAGAAAGGTCTCAGTAGCTCCGGTGTTGGGCTTCTGGTTTTATGAATGAAGAAATTAGAGCCCAGAGAGGCTCGGTGACTCACTCAATATCACTTACCTAATTTATCACGGAGATGAACCAGAAAACCAGGTTCTTGACATACAGTTTAATTCTTTCTTTAAATCGTACTATACTGCTGCCTCCAAATTCAAGTCATCAATGAATTAAAATTTGTAGAAAAATACAAGTTTTAAAATGAAAAACATATGACTTGAGCACAATATTTATAGGCTGTAAATACATTTTCATCAGACATATTCCCATGTTGCATTGGTAGGGAGGGCAGCTCTTCCTCCACCTGGTAGGTCAGAGAAAAGCCCATGATTCAGTGCTATCGCATTGATGTTGGGAGGGGCAAAGATGTTCCACTGGTGTCCCTGCTGATTTACTGCACAGTGTTGTTCTACTGGTGACAGCTGTTGCTTCTTTCGCTTTGGTGTTCTCCCCATACCTCTGATTCTGGCTGCCTTTGAGACACCAGGAAATTTCTTGTATACCACTGTTCCTTTCAACAGTCTTGGTTATCCACCTTATTATTGATAGGAGAGGAATAAAGGGGTTTATATTAACATTCTAGAAATATGCTTCCTTCTGAGATGTATTCTCTCATGTTTTTACCCAATATTCACATAAACATATCACTTTGGAGATATTATACTTAATATTCCTAGGCTTTGCGAATCAATTCAGTGTCAGCTTTTGGATTTTTGGTTCTCACTCACTAATTCATCTACTGATTCATCTGAGTACCTACTGTGAGACAATCTTTGTTCAATGAAAAAGAAATACAAAGTCCTTGCTTTCCAAAAGGTTGTATTTTACTAAATTAAATAAAAACATTCTTTATTTGAGCAATGATTTATATTTCTATGGTTGTTTTGAGTCGATATGGATGCACCTGTCAGATATTGATGGCCTGTGAAAAATAGTAATAAATTCCTGTGTCTTTATGATCCAAAACTGATAGATAAGTTAAATTGATTTAAGTACTCATGAAGTATCATCTCAAATGAATTACTACTAGCTTCTTGTCAAAATTGAGGTTACAAGGGAAGTTTACATTTCTGCTTGGTCTTAAAATTAAGTGATAAAATAATGCACCTTAGGCCCAGTGGACAAATATTCCTATTACAGGCTGAGTTGTGTTCCCCAAAATTCATATGTTGAAATCCTAACCCCCAGTACTTTAGAATATGTTTGTATTTTGAAGATAAGGTCTTTAAAGAGGTAATGAAGTTAAAATGGGGTCATTAGAGTGAACCCTAATCCAATATTGCTGGCATCCTTATGAAAGGGGATTAGGACACAAACAAGTACAAAGAGATGACCATGTGAAGAAACGAGGAAAAGATGGCTCTCTAGCAGCCAAGGAGAGAGACCTCAGAAGAAACCAACCCTGCCAACACCTAGATCTCAGACTTATAGACCCGGATTTGTGAGAAAATTAATTTCTGTGCTTTAAGCTACCCAGTCTGTGGTACTTTGTGGTGGCAGCCCTAGCCAACTAATACGGTGACTTATATGAATAAGGGAAAAAATCATGTTTTGAATAAGTCAAAATTCACTAGACGGTGCTTTGATAATAGCTCCAAGTTCTCAGTGTCTTAGTATACTTTATTTATAGCTCATGTTATATTCCATTTCAGGTCAGTAGGAACTCTACTCCTGGTTGTTTTCAGAGAGGAGCTGATGGAGCCTCCACATATGAGACATTGCTGGTCACTGTGATAAACTGAAGAAAAGGCAAATTGTTAGTTGATTTAAAGGCTTCTGCCGGGCAGTAGCACATGTCACCTCTACCCATATTCCACATCAGGCAGGTAGAGAGAGAGTGTATCCTGTCCTATGTACCTTAACTGTCATTGACAGCATGAACTGTCAATGGATGACAGTAATGACTATGATACTTAATGTAGTCCATATGTCATTGCGGTTGTCAGTCCTCAGTGAAAACAAACAAACAAAAACACAAAACAGAAAAACACTTGAAGTTCAAGGGAAAAACCTTCCAAGACAGTTGAGGTAGGAATTGCTTCCATTATCCTGAGAACAAGCCAGATCATAATATCTAGTTTTTAGATCTAAGTAATCATCCTTGTTCCAATCCTATTTTAACATATCACGAACACAGTAAGAAAGAGTGGACACAAAGGAAGAAGTTGAAAAGTGAGGAGAATAAGAAGAACCTACTTTTTATATTATTTATTGGGAGATCCTCACTTCGTGATATTCACATCACTAATTTGTCCTCATTTAATTCGTAACACCACCCAATAAAGAATAAGATCAACTTATAAATTTAAAAATTTAAAGCCCAAATCATGTTAACTTGCCCCAGGGAGGCGAGTCTAACTTTACACACATCCAAAGTCCTCTGTTCTTTACACTGTCAAGCTTCAATTGTGGCTTATTAGTGAGTTCTAAAATTGTGACCAGTGGTTTTCTTAAATGTTAATGAATAAAATAGATATGGTTAGGATATGTCCTGAAAGTTTTACTTTACTGGTTCTCATGTAACCCTTATTGTGTGTTTGGAATAGTCCATACTGCTTTATTCTACACTGGAGATGGGATTCCTGCATCAGCCAAGCATGGCGGCCTCGTCCTCTAGCCCCGCTTTCTCACACAAAAGTGCTTTGGCCCTTCAACATGTCCTGGCTGAGCCATGCAATTTCTGATAGAACAAGATCGCCATACGGATCTTTTTCATATTTGACAGTCTTAAGTGATGAGTACTTTCAGTCAGAAACCAAAATCAGTGAAGAAACATCAGTTTTTATGATTCTGAGCTCTCTACATAATAAATTTGACTTGTTGGGCTTAATTCTTCTCCACTGAGTCTAGAGTACACATCTACACACAAAATCATTGCCCCCATAATAGAAAAAGGCATTCAGCACATGTTTGATAAATATTTATTGAATGACAGATAGCACTGAAATATAAAATGACTTCAGCCTATTTATCAAAAATCTGGATAACCTCCATGTAGATATTCAGGACATGTCATTGTGTGCTAGATGCTCATTAAAATCCATGTTTTCATCTTCTTCCTGGAAACAGCTGGATTATCTCCTAGCCTCCCTTGCAGTTATATGTAGCCATATGGCTGAGTTCTAGTAGACGAAATGCAAATAGAAGTGAGATGTCTAATTCCCAGTCTTGGTCCATAAAATTCTTCTAGGTGTGTTCACTTACATTCTTTCATTTTTCCAAATAGCTGAAATTAAGATGACCTTCGAAAGCCTGGCCTTTGATGCTAGCAGACCCCTTGTCGGTCTCGTTCACGGAATAGCAAGAAATTTACCAGCCAAGCACTTTTATGTGAGTATAAATTAAAAACAAAAAAATTCTATTGTGTTTGCCATTATGCATTTCAGGGTCTATTCATTATAACAAGTAGGCTACCATAATTAATACAGATTGGAAATGAACATCCCAGTTACATAAAATCTATAACTAGCCCTACACATCTGTAAGAAGAAATCATTGTTACCAGGAAAAATAATGTATCTTTATTGATTCCCTGTTGATGTCTTTCCTCAGGTTTTATCAGACTCATTAGAGGCTTCTATTACATTATAGGTCAGTACTGGTAAAATGAAGGTTAAATATTAACAGAGCATACATTTAAGCATGAGAATGGTATAATGTGTTCTCGAAGAACCCAGTTCATCATGCCCGAGCTTGTGTTTGGCTGGACACATCTCCTATGAGCAAGGAGAATGCGATTATTAGTTCTCGAGTGTATTATTTTAAGGTCATGGAAAAAAGTCGAGAGTGATGGCCCAGCTCTCAGTGTACTTTCTTGTCCCATGAAGTGTTTTGTAGGCCAGCATGCTTTCCTGGCTATTTGGACAGTATTTAGTTTGAAAAAAAAAAAATGAGGTCATTTCAAAATTCTTTTGTATAATAGAATCAACTTTCAGAATTAGTAATGGTAAAGAAATGAAATTTAGTGATAAGACTCAATTTCAGTAATAAGGTCCCCAAACTGATCAAATTAGGATTCCTGCTATAAAACATATACCGTCTTTTAGATTTATAAAAACTCTTGGTGATAATTAAATTAATTTATTATTTTGAAGAAGAACATTTTATACCTTGTCTTCGAATTACAGGTTATTACTGTTGTCATAGATGAGAAAACTAAGCCTTAAAAAAGTGAAGAAAATTATTTTCCCAAGACCCCACAGTCCCAAGGCTAAGTCATACGGCTGAGTCTCAAACATTAATTTTTTTTCTGCTTATACCATTATTTATATGTGCATTTTATACCTTTTCAAACAAACCATCTGCCAAACACAAGGAAGAATTGAGGAAGCTACAGGTCCATTGTATCTGGCAACTTGAGATTGAAAAGATCCAAAGAGACCAATAAAGTCTTTTAAGAAGCAGAGCTAAATTATGGCTTTATAGTTCACTGAAATAAATGGCAAACTGTGTTCAGAAGCTCGGAAAGTAAAATGAGCTAATAGATATAAAAGCATCTAACACAGTGCCTGGCATCTATTGGGCTCTCAATAAAGACAACTCAGAGTCAAGTCCTCATAAAGTATTGTGTATAAACACCATTTTATCAAAACCTTCCCTTTCTTGAGTAACTCATTTGTAGAAGATAGACTTTTGGTTGTTTATTACACAAGGGTCATTGACCAGTGTGAGGAAAGGTTAATAAAGAAAAGCTTGAGGCCGAACAAAGAAGGCAACCTCAGCCAGTAGGTTTTTTTTTTTTTTTGTTACCTTCAGAAATATAAACGATGACTAGGCAGCTTTTGCATTATAAGAAACAAAGAGGAAAATTTATTTCTCTGAAAGGAGTAAAACGTTAGGAGGCCTTATCATTAATTCATAACTGTGGCACACCCATTTCTAATTGCATGGTTCTACTGGAATTTGAAATATATATACTGTTTTTGAAGAAGCAAGAATATGAGTGCCTTCTTAATTCCTCAGTAATAATATTCTTCTTGAAACAGATTTTTATTTTATGTGACTTTCAAAATTTTTATTGTTATCATCATCTCACAGCTACTAACACTCACTAGTCATTGCAATTAGAATGATATTAAGCAGAGTAGAAGCCCAGGCATCAGAAGAGGAGGCTGCTAGCCTGGCTCAGCTGCTGTTCACCTGTGTGACCGTGGCTAAGTCATTTTACTTCAAAAGAGTCTCAGTTTTTTGGAGCTTAGATAAGGCAACTTCAAATGATTCTTCCCAAAGGCTAACATTCCCAGACCAACTACACCATTGCCTTGCTTTGTGTCTGTTTTATAAATATTTTTAAGGATTTGAGAGAGAAGACACTTATAGATCCTACAATCAACAAAGGTTTAATATATCTTCTCTTTTATTGACTGAGGAGGCTAAATGTCGAGGGCATTTTTAGAGGGTTCTTTGGTGTTTTCCTAGTCTCCTGCTCTTGCTTCTCAGCCCGCTGATATCTGAAGGTTTTTCATTTTAACTTTGGTAGCAAAATTTCTTAGCATCTTCTGCTTTTTTCCCTTTCATTGTTATTCCCTCTACTTGGGGTTTTATAAATCCCCAGTTCTATAAAGGGAAGAGGAGCACACAACAGCAGGGAGCAAGGCTGCCCACCGAATATATATACAAATGAGAGGCTCAGGGAAAAGTTAAGTGTAGAAATTCAAAAAGTATTATCTCCCTTCCTGTGACTGGATTCATAATTCATTCCTTCTGAGATAGATAAGGAGTGCTAGTGCTGTGATCCTTTATGGATGAGCTTTAGCACATCAAACTCAACTGCAGTAAAAAGGATCTCTTGACAGATTTTTTTCTTGTAAAAAAGTAGTAGTTATCCAATTACTTACTACTATGAGTTGAAATTCAATTCTGAAGTTATTTCTTTATCTAGGACTCTTTCCTGCATGTGAGTAGAAGTAGGAAGCTCTCGTTTCCTCCATTGTTCAAGGACCTTCTTTTAGTGACTCTATTTTCATTTCAGTGAGGCAAGAAGTATAAATACCTCAAAGATTATGGCTTCCATTTTGAGTTTATATGCTAGGTTAAGTGTTAGCCTCAGAGCCTCCATTTGCATGCTGTCAAATACAACTCTCTAAAGAGATATTTTTCTATTTAATTTTTTGGAAACTGGAGACAACTCGACTCTCCCTTTCTCTCATTTCTCTCTCCGCTTTCCTCTCAGTCTCTCCCTCTCTTACCTTCATGAAGAGGCTGTAGGCAGAAAAGGGCTAATCAATTATTTTATACAAGCTGGTGCTTATTTGTTATTTATTAAATGATTATCTGAATGAATAAATTAATAGATTTTGCTTATTTAACTAATTTTCCTCAGCTTAGGGATGGATTCTGGGTTGATCACGTTTTTTTATTCAACACTTATTTTGCACTTATAAAAAAGAACTATGCAAAAACTTTTTCTAGCAGCTAGAATATGAGTAGAAAATCATTCCACTAAATTATTATAATACCATAGATGTGAGAAGAAAGCTTATATGCAACCATCAATAAAACACCATTATGGATAGAGGACTGAAAATTAATAGAAAGGAAGTTGTATGAGCGCAGTGATTGAGATGCTGTATACTGAGCTGTCTAACTGAACAGACAAAAAGAGGAGTCGAAAATGGTTGATGTCAGTGATTTTCTTAACCTTTGACAAAATAAGTTAGCCAATTATATTTGAGAGTGAACATGTGATTGAATTAGTGGAATAAATTACTCGAGCAAGGATAGACCACCCTCACCTCCTACCCCACGACAACTATTTTCTTTAGAACTTGCTTTACCAATTGAAAACCAGAATCCACTAGTTGTAGGTACAATGAAGAACTGTCCTGGTAACTAGAAATCAGTCTGATTTTCCTTAAAATACTACCTATTATTCAGGATTAAATGTAAATCTCTTATTAGATCCTGATCTTCCTTGGAACATCCATATGTTTCATCAGTTATATTCTGCTAGGTGTTTGGCATAGCTAGCATTATGAATATCATTATCATTATGAATATTGATAATACCTAACATTTGTACAATGGTTTATAGCAGCAGAAACAAATTGAATCCCACTCACTGAATTCAGCCTACAGACATACTTTATTGGCCCACACTACGTATAATCATTTTGAATTGATTTCCAACATATTAAAATGTGGTATTTTATATAAAAATCCAGATTTCAACTTTTCTGGAGAAGTTAGATGATCTAGTAACAGGGAGGGATCTCATTGTCAGAATAGGGATTATTTCATAACAGTAATTGGTCAAAACTGAGCAATAACTGCTATATTTTCTCCTACTTTAGATGGTGTATTTAGAAGGTATATATTTGATAGATAAGGAAATCAAAGACCAAGACATTAATTAAACTAAGGTCAAATAGTTAATCAACAATAAAACATTTCTGGCTTCATCTTCCAATTTTCCTTTACTCAGTGATGCTGCATCTAAGGAATAAAATAAAATGATTTCTAAAAGTCTTCAAATTTCAATCGAAATAGGGTTGTTTTTTGTTTGTTTGTTTGTTTTTAACATTTTAAACAATCAGCTTTGTCAATTTCTACAAAAATGCCTGCTAGGATTTTGATTGAGATGACATTAAATCTATAGATCAGTTTAGGGAAAATTGACCTTTAACAATATCGAGTCTTCCAATTCATAAACATAATCTATCTCCTTTTAGTTCACTCATTTTTAATTTATCATAGCAAATTTTTATAATATTCAGTGTCTTGGTCTTGTTTTTATTTTGTTAAATTTATTCCAGTTTCATATTTTCATTTCCATTTCCAATTGCTCATTGTTTGAATATAGGAAAAAATAGATTTATGTACTGAACCTCATCCTTCAGATTTGCTACTTTCGCTTATTCTAGCACCTTTTTTGTAGATTTCTTATTTTTTCTGCATACGTGATCCTGTCCCTTGTGAATGAAGGCATCTTTCCCCCAAACTTTATGCATATTATTTCCTTTTTCTGTGTTATAGCACAGGCTACTATAATGTTTAATAGCAGTAGTGACAGAGGACACTCTTACTTTGTTTCCAAACTTAATGAGATGATATCTAGTTTCTTTTTTTTTTTTTTAATAGATGCCCTGTAACAGGCTGAAAAAAATTTACCTAGTTTACTGAGATTTCTAAGCTTTGTTAGCTGGATACAGACCCTCATTTAACCCAGGGCTGATTTAACCCTCCTCCTACAGAGATACTCTCTGAGGACTGTACTCATGAACAATACTGTTGACTCATGTATTGCTTGTTTTTTCCTCTCTGGCTAGTGGGAACGTCAACAGTTTTCAGCCCTATGTGAGCCATAGGAATTGTTTAGCTGATGACTTTTTTTTAATTGACTCTTTCCCCAGCCTTAGAAATTTTTTCTTATGCATGCTCAGACCAGAACCAAAGACTTGAAGGAACTCTTTTGCAGGTCGCTGGGGTTTTCTCCATGCAGATAGTCTCTGGTTGTCTGCTCCACAAATTCAATTAAACCCAGGCTCCCTGAGTTCTGATTTCTATATCCTTGACTCAGCAGGATGTCGGGCTCTGTTTAGGCACCTTGTCCCGGGGTTGCTGCTTGGAAAGTGCCTCTGAGCAGTAAGCTGGGTCAGTCCTAGGGCCGACCTCATTTTTTTTTTTTCCTTAGTGATCACAGCTTATGCTGCCTGCTATCTAATGTGTAAAATTGTTGTTTATGTTACTTTGGACACTTATCTAGTTTATAGAGGGAGGGTAAATCTAGTACTTGTCACTCTAACATAGCCAGAAGAAATCATTTGGGATCAGTTTCAAGGTAAATTTTAGCAATAGCTTAGAGACAGAATGCATATGCATGTTTACCATTTTTCTAATATTCTGCTTAAGAATACTTTAATTTGGCATAGGATCTTATCATTGTAATGTTGTAAAAGTACTTATTTTTCTGGTCTATAAAAATGGATTAAAACCTTGAAAATGGATTAAGAAACTTCCTGCCTGTAATATTAGGGAGTGTAGAATATTCCTCAAACCTGAAAAAGTGACCACTTTCTTAGAGTATTGCCTAGTATAGACCTAAATTGTGGGCTTGCTTTTCAGATTGAGTAAAAGCAAACTAGTATTGCATGAAATGAGACCCCTTCAGGCAGCTTATGTGGCTTTTTTGGAATTCCCATTATTGTAACAACTTTTTTTCTTCTTTTTCTTTCTTTTCTTTTTCTTTTTCTTTTTCTTTTTTTTTGTGGGAAGACGTTGTCTCTAGAAGGGATTTATTTTTTATTTTTATTTATTCAGTTTTAACCTATGAAGAGTATCCCAATAGGGCATTAGGATAAAATAACAGCTCAGATAAATTTACCTTTGGTAAATATTGATTAACTACTTTCTTGCAGTTTAGAAAACATTGAATAAAGTACTGAAACTTTACCTTAATTGGAGTTTGGAGTAAAGAGTTTTCTCTAGTATAGATTCCTAAGTCATTTGTTCAGAAAAGAGTTTGACTGTACAGTATATTCCTCTGAGCAAATAGGCCATCGCAAAAGGTCGGGAAGCAGCAGGAGGAGAGAGAGAGATGACAGGGAAAGGAAGATTTTCAAACATTAAAGAAAGATTGAGATAGAAAATCCTAAGGTTTGACTGCCATGATGGGTTGAATTGTATCCACCCCACCCCAAAGATATATTGAAATCCTAACTTCTAGTCCCTGTGGATGTGATCTCATTTAGAAATAGGATATTTGTGACAACATGGATGGACCTCAAGATAATAATGCTAAACAAAATAAGCCAGATAGAAAAAGTTGAAAATTACATGATATTGTAAAACGATAAATCTCCCTCGTTTTAAGCCACCCACTTTGTGGTGCTTTGTCACTGCAGTCCTAAGAAACTAACACAACTACCTCATTTGAATTTTGGCTTTTGTCACGTACTATTCTGTAATCTTAGAAAATTATTTCAGTTTCTCCAAATTTTGGTTTCCTCAGTTATAAAAAAGAAAAAAAGAAAGGATAATTATAGCACCAAACTTATAGGACTAATATAAAAATTAAAATAAAAAAATTGTATGTAAAACACTTAGCATCATATGTGACAAGTCATAAGCATTTAATAAATTTTAGCTAATATTAGCATAAAGGGAGAAAAACACCAAAAGTAAATTTTACTTAAAAATATGTCTACTGGAGGCTATAATAATTACAATGCCAAAGGCATGAGATTAGGGTAACATTATATGTGATAAATGAGCAGTGAGAAGTCCTCTTCTATACTTACAGTCAATTCAGAGATATAGTGATAATACAATGAACTATCATCTATCTATCCATACATCAATGTATGTATTCTCTATCTAATGATTTGTTCAAACGACTAATTTCAGTGATTTCTAGAATGAATGTTAACTAAATGTAACAATTTACCACTGAGTATATTTTGCCCAGCTGTGTCAAGAATTAATTTATGTTAATTCTCCATGGATCTGAGGTTACTTTTTATTTTTCAGAAATATTCTAGAGGTTTTTAAATATGCCTTGCTCAAATTGCCTGTCATCATATGCTTTATAGTAGAGCAAGTCTGCACATATCAGAAATAATTGGACTAAATGTTACTCTGGATGCCCGGGTGAACTTTACTTAAACAGAAGTCAGAGTGAGAAAATGAAGTCAAATCTGACATCCCAAAATGAAGAGAATTTCTTTATTCAGAATTGTGTTCTAGTAAAATATCTGAGTGGTGGTGAAAGAAAATAAGTGCTATAGACAAGTTGTGTTACAGTGCACTTTTTCTCAATATTTTAAGATCCCAGCAACCCTTCTAAACACTATGACAGTCTCTCTGGCATCTCAGTTCATCTGTTTGCATGCATGTATATGCACATACACATCTGCGTGGACTCACACAAACAAATTCTACCAAAACTTTTAAAAGCTTGTTGTCATGGTATACAAAAAGAACTGGCAAGGAGTTTAGAAAGGAACAGATGATGTTTGCAAGTGGGGAGATAATAGTGAAATCATTGGGAATTAATAGTAGCCTACAATAGAGAGAAGGCAAAAAGGGAACAGACTGGGCAAAGACAATTAGAAAGAGGAAGTTTTCAAAAGCAAGTATGTGCATAGTAGCACCTTTATAATTTTTCCCTGTTATATATTAATATATAAATGAGTATACTCATGCACATGGATGAAAATATATTCCTTATCCAATTGTGGGAGATAAAGCAATTGATTGGGTATGAGTGAGGGGAGACAATATTTTGGATCTGGGGCTTGATTTAAATAGAAAAAATTGAAAATAATGAATTATGATATTATTGAGAGCTGAGAAGATACAAAGTAATTTCCAGTTTAAGGTGTATATCATCAACATGGTAGCATTCATTTATGTGTCTTCTATGTTTTTTTTTTTTTTAAATAACAGCATTCGGCCACATAAATGTGAAAAGACAGATAATTTGATTCATTTAGGCTCACAGTTTGCTCTACAAAAGGATGGTTCATAAAGAGATTTGAAATATTAACAAGGGACAGTTAGAATGATGAACCAACAAGGATAAACTAAATAGAACAAAAATGAATACAAGAGGAGAAAACAGAAGGGTCAAATGATTGCTGGTCCCAGTCCATGCAAAGAACCAAAAATATGTGAGAGCAAGGAAGCACAGAAGTGTGATTAGAAAATGAGGGGTCTGTAGAAGTGAAGTGAAGCATTCTAGTTAAAGTCCAGGGCATGGCCAACAAATTTCTATAGATGTATAGAGTAGAGATGAAGGTCCCTGGAAATTTAAATGTGAATGAACTGGGAGGTCAGTGCTTTGGATAGGTCAAGAGGAAGTTAAAACCATTGGAAATGAGCTGGGACTTAGATCTGGAGAAGAACATACTGAGCCAGGTATTAATAACCTTGGTAGAGAAAAGAGACCTGATAGATAATACAAACACCAGAGATTGAGGATTAGATACACAAGTGACATGAACTTCAAGGAAGCCTTCAGATGAAACAATAATCTTCAAAGGACAGTAGAGAAGGAGAAAATCATGGTTAGAGGTGTGAAAAGCTTCTTAGGATTTCTGAATAACAAGGTTTTTTCATTGACAATGCACATGAAATTATTTCACTATTTTCTATTTTCTACTTTACTTATATACACATTAATTTATGTTAACTTACACATAGGTCTATGTATTCGTATTGAGGATTTTATAATTATTTTAGTTTTATGAGTCGAATGTCGTAAATCAGTGATGTATAGGATGCCACAGTACATTTTCTTCCATGACTCTTGAAGTTTGAATAATGTTTTCAGTTACCTAGTGTCCCTATTAACAATTGTAATTTTTTTCATGGTCATAAACCAGTTCATATCGTCACCTGGTGCTGAGAAGAAGCTAACAGTTTTGAAAAATTGTTTCAAATTAGATAATGAGGTTTCAAAAAATGTGGTAGTATAACATTTATTATTCCAAATTATTTGAAGGAGTTTTCTGTACCACTTATTATGCTAAGTTAGTTGTTTCTATAATCAAGAGAATTCCCAAAGGAAATAATTTCTTGTCTAAATAAATTTAGTGAAGCCCAAATTGTACATTTTGACTTCACAGATTCTGAAGAATATCAAGTCTCAAAGCAAATTTTTATTCCAAAAAAGTAAGAGAAAGCCACAGATGACAGAATCAATTTCAACACCTGTAAGGTACATCCATTAAATAGATGACCTTTAGTTATATTTGAACTTCCTATAAATGATGCAGGACTAATTTGAATTCAACTAGATATTTGCTTTCATTTCTTGGGATAAAACTGTAGGGGAAAGGAAAGTTATTCTGCTCAATTCTCATGCTTTTTAATCCCCACTTCCTCCTTCCCTTCTTTATAATTACTTGTCAAAATGGACTCCAGTCAACCGAATTATCCTGTCTTGATATGCTGTCCTTTTTATTCAGTCTTCTCCACCAATTCATGTTCATTTCCTTCTTCAGAACCTTCTGTCATCTGGAATCACTCATCTGGGAAGCTCTCTCCATAGATTACTCTACCTAACTATGCATGCTTCTGCTTTCTATTGCTTTAATAATTTTTGCAATTCAATGTTAATCTTATTTATGTGAATTTTATCTATATATTTTTAACATATTAGCACATGGTGTTATTGTAATTCTATCATGGAATAATCATGTTATTATTTAATTGTAATTTTGTTTGGGGGTTCTGTCCACCAGACTGATCTTGTGAGCAGGATACATGTCTTTCATCTTCATATCCCTGGCTACCACTGTAATATTCTGACCCATGGCAGATAATTCTAGCTCATTGCCCCCTTTAACTATGTGTCCTTGGGTCATATTTTTTTTGTCCCTTTTTGGTTTCACTCTGCTAAGCTACTTAGGTGATTAGGGTTTAAGTAGGACCAGCTGTAGCTGCATAGGCATCCTTTGGCTGTGAACATCCACATACGTACCCGTCCACAGTTGTATCAGATCCCCTAGAGTCAGGTGTCTTATGCTCAGGTGTCTGTATGTCTGTCTAGACAGAAAGAACAAATTTGACTTGGGGTCTCCCACTGAATCAAGCTAGAATCCTTAATTAGGATTAAATGTCAATAAATGACCAAAGAATAGGCCAATTTCTTTCTAGGTGTACGTTCCTTAAAGATATGTGTCACTTCTGTAGAAGTTTAGAAACCCTTGTGAGAAATAGACATAAAATACTTTTAATAATAATTTTTTGGTATATAATGATATAAAGGTGAAAATATTAAAGACAATTATAATAATCAAGAGAATAGTGATGTTCCCAAGCAGAAGCAGTGTGGTATAGTGAAGACAATATTGGGCTGAGAGGCCTGGGATGCAGGTTCTGATCTGATACCGCAGCTGGCTGGCCCTGAGCGGTCCACCTCTTTCTGAGCCAGCATTCTCCTGTCTGTCATATGAGATGGTGGGGGGATATGATCTCTAAGACTCTTAACATCTTTTTACAATGTTGAAAGCTGTGACAGTTTAAAGTGCTTTAGAGCAGTTTAGGGGGGAAAAAAAGGCGGGGAGACTTGTACAGTGCAATTATTGTTATTAGAACACAATGAACAAATTAGAGCGTCTTTATGGAGAAGAAAATGCATTGTTAATTATATGAAAGTCATGGGGAGGGTGTTTCAAAGTTCCTAGGAAACTGAACACATGGTAAATGTCCATTATATTTCATAAAAGACTTCAGGATTGTACATTTGGAAGGTATCTTAGGTTTTATGTTAAACATTTAATTTTATAAATGAAGAAAGTGTGAGTAGAGAAATTAATTTGCTTAATGTCACACTCAGCAAGTAAACAGTGAGGACTAGGCCAGGATTTAGATGGGGTTTACCCCAATGTAACTGCTTCTTCCATGTGGCCAGCCATTTGCATCCAAGGAGAAAAAATGAGGTTTGGGTGACATTACCAACATCTAATATTCAGTGTGATGGGGGAAACAGCTACTTATAACAAACATAAGTGTTAATATCTTCAATGCATAGAGTTCTTATAAATCAATAAGAAGTTAATCAAATAATTGAAAAATGTGTAAAAATAATGACCATACAGGTCACAGAAAAGACCAAAAAGATGACTTAGAGATAAAACAGGAAGATGGAGGGCTAGGAGTGAGCTGCTGGGATGGAATGTAGTCGTAGGTAGGAGTAACTCCAGGTGGTATAGACAGACTCCCTACAAGGCATCTCTCTCAGGATAGGTCATTACAAGTTTTTCTTTTTCTTTAGGAAATATTTTTGGGGTTAAAAGTTCTCAGCACAGCTGGAATCTACCCAAATATCTCTATTTCAATTTTCAGGGTCCCACTCATTCTCAATCAATGCCAAAGCTTTAGCATAAGACATTCTTTAAGGATTTGAATTTAAATTGCATTATAATTCAACTGGTCACAGGATTCAGTTTTGGATCTGGTTTTCAAAAATCTCAGCCCAAAGATACACAATATCAGGGATCATTTCTGGGCATGTATAGAATTCCTAAAAAACCAGAGCTTGCCTTTTTCTTTTTCTAAGTTCTCCATCACAGTTAAAAATAGCAATCACACTCTACAGCCTTACATTCTTTTTTATTTTCACTCTTAAGTTCTGTCATACCAGGAATTTAGTTACTCAACCCTATCACTTCCAACACTTACAACTCCACAAGATTACAAGTCATAATTTAAACAACTGATTTGCCACTGCAGTGAATGAGCACCCACTGTCCCATTTATTATTACCACTGATGATGCCTTTCAATGTGATCACAGCAGAGAACAAATTCTAAATTCCCATTTTTAAGATTTTGTTCTCCAAAAGCTACTACTGGTACTAAAGACGGTATCAGTCCAGATTTTTCCAGAAAACTAATTAGCAGCAATAATATCAGTATTACAAGAATGTGGGGTTTGACTAAGAATTAGGTTTTTACACAAATATGGGAGGGATTGTGAAATTAAAGATTTGGAAGGGTGAGTCAGAAGATGAGAGAAAGCCATCATTTGCTGCATCCTGAAGTACTGAAGCTGGTGGAGAAGTCAGAACATGTGGGGGAAGTCTGAGAAGTCGTGAGTATTTGGTCACCCAAGTGGGACCGTGAAGTAGGCTTTGGAGAGGCGGGGACGAGAGAGGTCTGTGCAGCTGCCACATCAGTCTGTGCTTCCCTGTCTCATGCCATCGTGAGAAACCACCACAGTCTCCTAAGATATGCCTTTTATTTCCCTTCTACATTTTAATCTTAAATGAATTTCTCTCACTGGTAAACTTTAAGCTAAGACATTTCAAAGAAAGTGATTCTGGGAAACATAGACACAAGACTTAGCTCAAAGTAGAGGTGCCACTGTTAACAGTCCCCTGTATGTGGCCTTAGTAAGAGGTTCAGTTTTTCCTCTGGAGGTACATCACAGTCCACAGTCTTTAGATCTCTCTTCATAGAAGACTTCCGACTTCAGAATCGAGTCTTACCTGGGAGCTGTGACAAGGATCCTGACAGGAGGACTTTGTTGATCATACCAACCATCTCCATGTTCTTGAGTATACCCTTCAGGAATGCAAGTGGTCAGAGAAAACAAATGTGAGAAATTTTGTATGCATTCCTGCCCTCAGTAAACTTACCCCTCTATTGAGGAAACATAATATAGCATCGAGAATCAAAGATTCGGAAAACAAGGGCAAATCAAGAGAGTTCACAATCTAGTTGAGCAAAAACGACCATTTCAAAAGCGGTGTGCTGGAGTTCATTTGCACCAGCTTATAAGAGTCGATTATTAAATGTTCAGGAAATTTGAAAGCTGATTAACATCAGCAGGTTGAAATTGTCCTTAATGATAATATCTGTGAAAATTGGGAAATACTATAAATCAGAACTTTTTCTTTGAAGACCCAGTTGTTAAATACTAGGAAACCATTGCACATTGCATATCGTAATATACCCTTGGTCAGCTCCAAATTCTACAGAGGATCAAGGTACTTAAGAAGTAAATTTGTGATTATATGAACATTTTATTGTCTTTTGAAGTCAGTTACACTGACTTGATGTTAGAGCAATTAACCATTAGAGTTTATTAGTATGGACAGTTCATTTTAGGAAAACAAATATGATTAAATTTCCTGCAGGTAGCAGAAAAGCTTCATGAAAACAAGGAGTTTCATTGAAGTCATTCAAAAAGATAGCTAGGTAGTATATATTTTAAAAAAATGATGTTTTATTTTATAAATCACATTATGGTTTTATATTATGATACTTGCATAGATTTTGATACATACCTAAAATAACTATACACTGTATATATACAAGGTAGAAATGAATGATAATCAGGAAATTTCAAGTTAAATCAATTTGTCAGTGATGATGGGTAGTTCAAAAAATGTTTTTGTCAATACAAAACCTGAGTCAAAAATGAATAATTAGTTAATTAACTAACCTGATGTTTTTCAGGCAAACTACTTATTTATTAAAACTGAACTCCCTTAGCAGTTTCTTGAAATTTAGGTAATTTTTCAATTGCCAATTTATATTAAAACTAAAATGGAAGAAATATTGACTTTGGATGAATATTTTTGCATGTGTGTTTTAACAGCTTTGTTGGAGTATAATTTACAAACCACAAAAACCTCTTGTGAGTATATGATTTAATGACACTTAGTAAATTTAGAGTTATGCAATCATCACCACAATCCAATTCTATAACACGTTTATCATAAAAAATATGTCTTTGAGCTTGTTTTTCATCAATTCCTACTCTGACCCCAAGGAACCATTTATCTATTTTCTATATTCTACATTTATCTATTCTGGATATTTAATATAAATGTAATTATACAATATGTACTATTTGTATCTAGCTGCTTACACTTAGTATGATGTGGAGATGCATTCCTGTAGAGCTTATATCAGTATTTTATTCCTTTTTATTGCTGAATAGTAGTTTACTGTATATATCTACCACATTTTATTTATCTATTCACCAATTGATGGTTCAGCTTTAGTATCAGCCAATATAAACAATGTTGCTATGAACATACACATACAAGTCTTTGTATGTTGTATTTTTTTATTGTTTTTTATTAAAACATGTTTTCATTTTTTCTAGGGTAGATTTCTAGAGGATGGAATTGTTGTAATATTTGGTAAACTTAGGTTTAACATTTTCAGAAACTAACAAACTGTTTTCCAAGGTGGTTGTATCATTTTACATTTTCACCAATGTAACAGAATTCTATTATATCATAGCCACACCAACACTTAGTATTTTGTCTTATCAATTATAGTCATTTTAGTGAAATAACTTTAACAAAAATATACAAGATTTGCACACTGAAAACTGCAAAATACAAAGCTGCATTCTCCAAATTGTGATATGTCATGGTTTCATTTAAAAATAATTTCAAATTTTTCTTTTAACTTCTTCTTGGCTCATTTAAGAGTGTTTTGTTTGTTTGTTTGTTTGTTTTTTAGTTTCCATGTATTTGGAGGTTTTCCTGGTATCTTTCTGGTATTGATTTCTAATTTTACCCCATTGTGGTCAGAAAATATACTTAGCACAATTATCTTTTAAAAAAAAATTCATTGAGACATGGTCACTTCTGGAGAATATTTCTTGTGTACTTGGTAAGACTGTGTATTCTGCAGTCCTTGTTTGGGGTATCCCATGTACGCATGTCTATTAGGTTGAATTAGTTGAAAGTGTTGTTCAAGTCTTCTGTACCCTTGCTGGATTTTTTTTTTTTTGAGTTCTATTAATTACTGGGAGTGCGACGTTAGATTCTCCAACCATTACATTTGAAATGTCTATTTCTCCTTTCAGTTCTGTCGGTATCTGCTTTAGGTAGTTAGAGCTTCTGTTGATACATATATATACATTTTTATACAAAAAGTCCTCACTTAAGTCATAGATAGGATCTTGGAAACTGTGACTTCTAGAGAAACGACATGTAATAAAACCAACTTTACCTCAGGCTAACTGATACAAATAAGAGTTAAAAGTTCCCAGGGCATATTTCTGGTCACAAAAACATCGCCAAAATTCTAAATAAAGATCAAAAACACTTCTAATGTTAAACATTGAAATAAATGTGAACTACACACACATTGAAGAAAGGTTAATAAACACAAGAAAGGTAATTATTTTCTAACCTGCTTATTTTATTCAGGGTCCTCTGAATATCCAGAGCCTCTCCCAGAAGCTCAGGGTACAAGGTGAGATCCAACCCTGGACAGGACAACTTTCATTCCAGCAAACTCCATTCATGGTAAGTGCCCTATACAGGTGTACCCTTTTTATACTGTATTTTTACTGTACCTTTTGTGTGCTTAGATACACAAATACTTACCATCGTGTTACAAATTCCTATAGTATTCAGTACAAATTTGCTGCAAAGATTTAATGTAGTTGAATAATCTAAGAAATTTTATTGAATAATCTGAAAAGAACTGGGAATAATAAGGTGGTTACCTGAAATGAACTGAAATTGGCAAGAGTAGTGAATTAGATGAATCCAGCACTCAATGGAACACTTTGTAGACACAGAGCACCATATGTAAGGAAAATAGTAGCTCCACACAAGCCTCTAGAGATTTTTTTTTCCCTTGAGTTTCTGTCATTGGAAACTTATTCAACAGAGGTCAGTTCAAACAGGAGAAAATTTAAAAACATACTTGATAAACCTGAGGCAGTATGGTGGTATAGAAGAACCAAATCAGTTTTAAGTAGAATAATAATTAGTTACTCCAGGGTTTCATGTATGTTCACCCTCTCACAAAAGCAGAGAAGTTATATTGCCATCTGGATCTACCATCCTGTTCTAATCTAAGGGGAATAGCACCTCTGGTTCTCTTAGATATGAAAAAAGGGACCGCAGAACTAAAATTCCAAGGCAGTTAAGCATCTCTTTAAGTTGAATGGAACATTTGAAACATGCTAAAATTGGAAAACATCAAATAATTAGAAGAAAATCTAAATGGTGTAGTACTGACAATAAAAGAAACCAGATCATTAAAAGGTCAATGGAAGACAGCATAGTGATATAATACAGCCCACCTACGAGCACTCAGGGGAGAAAGGCTCCTTTGAGGGAGGCACATGAAGACAATAGATCACAGCCAGCTTCTGAAGCTGCAGCTGCTTTCAGTCTTCTAGAAACTTTGAAGTTACCTTTGATTTTTTTAAAAAAAATCTTCTTATTTTCAGTTTTCTCCCCCTTCATAGTATCTCTGGTGTTCATCCTTTCTATATCAGTCAGGGTTCTCCAGAGAATTGGAACTGATAGGATATACACATGCAGAGAGAGATTTTAAGAAATTAACTGTGTGATGGTAGAGACTGGCAAGCTCAAAATCTGTAGGGCTGGAAATTCAGAATTGAGTCTGAATTCCACAGGGCACTGAGCTGCAAACTCAGGCAGGGTTTCTATATTTAATTCTTGAGGATAATGCCTTCTTTTTTGGGAGATCTCAGTCTTTGATCTAAAGATCTTCAACTGATTGGATGAGGCTCACCCACATTATGTAATCTGCTTTACTCAGCACCTACTGATGTTAACGTTCTAAATGTTAATCACATATAAAAATACCTTGACAGCGACAGCTGGTGTTTTAACCAAAGAATTGGATACCATAGCCTAGCTAAGTTAACACATAAAATTAACCATCATACTTTACTTTCTTTATATATCTACCTTGAACCTATGATACCATCAACTCATGCTTGAAATAATTAAAGCACAATCACACCCACCCCAGGCTAGTCTTCCTCCTTCCAGGCTCTCTATTCTCCAGTTGACCTTTTTTATGCTCTTCCCAGGCTACTAAACTGCTTTCCAGCTCCTCTGACTCTCCCTTCATTCCATTCATGGGAATTCTTAGTCTTTTCTACATGAATGAGTCATTCTGTGTTTGTCATATCATAGTTGGGCTGACGTGTTTCCTCCCTTAATTTTGTAATGCTCTCACAATTATGGGTCCATTCAAATGATATCTGCTCTGATTCCCATGATGATCTTGTGTCTCTGGAGTATTTATGCCATCTATCACCAGTAGCTGCTGGTTTGTTCGTTGTTCTCTAGTTGTTTGATATACGTCATCTTTGTCTTCTCAATGAAATTGTAAGGTACTTGAATCAAGAATTTTGTTTTATTTCCTTTGTGTGCACCATATCACCTGGAGCAGTGCTAGCTAGTAAGTAACTTGCCCATTGATTTATTATGGCAAAAGAAATCTAGAACATTGGGTAATTTAAGTTTAAATGATACATAAAAGCTGCAGTTGGGAACTAAAAACAAAAACAAAAACAAAAAAAAAACAGCATTCTGGGTCCTGCCTTTGAACTACTGCATTTGAAACTCTGAGGATGAGCCCAGGAAACTGTATTGTTAACCTACATTTTTTAAAAACTTCCCAAGGTGATTTTGATTTTGCACATCTGAACGCTGGTATTCAGGAATTATTATACAGACTTCTTCATATTTTTTAGTACCCCATTAATTTACAAAAGAGTTCTGAAAATTTTTCCTTCAAATGGCTCTCAAATATGTCTCTAATATCATAGCCTTGCATAAGGTTTCCTTTACTTTCTTTCCTGGATTCTATCCATATCCTCTTAACTGTTCTCCATGCTGCCCATCAGGCTCCTGTCCAATATTGCTGTGCATTGTAGTCAGAGTGTTTGGGCTTTAAATCGCACATTTGATTGCACTTTAAAATGCTTTCATGTTTTCCCCATTGAGGATGAATTTCAATCTATTCTACATGGTTTATAAGACTGTTCAAACTATATCTGCCTGCTTTTATAGCCTAGGCTTCTTCCACTGTCTCAAAACAGTTTTAGGTCCTCATGAGTCTTTATCTTTATACAAGCTTAAGAGACACATAATTTATGTCTTTTGTCCAAGTAATATATATTAAATTGATACTGTATAGTTCCGGCATTGGAAGACACTAAGGTTCCTGAGAGTAAAGACATAACCCCCTCAACTTCTGAACCCCACAGATTGGTGGGAAGACGGATAACTAAAAACCTATTCAATGATAGCTACTATGGAATGAGAACATATTATTTACCAAGACTAGACTAAGAATTTTGCATGAATTGTCACTTTTAATCTTCACAATCACACTATTGGAAGCTGGGCTAGAATCCAAGTCTTGGGAATCTGAAGCCCACACTCTGAACCGCTGTGCTCCTCTGCTGCTGTGTTCAAAGAATTAAGAGGAACCACAATCGTATCACAGGAAACTTCCTAAATTACTCATGGGAGTCTCCTGGTTTGACAGAAAAACATTAAAGGACATAAAACTAATACTTTACCCATTCCTTGTATTGCACTGGGACTAATATTTTACTTATTTTTGTAGCACCAGAAATTTAAAAAGTGCATGTCCTATGGCAAGCAGCAAATAAAAATATGAAAATGCCAGCTCTTAAGAAAATTATTTAACCTCTTGTCCTTAGTTCTCTTTTCTGTAAAATGAAAAATTCAATAGCCTGTAAGCCATGCTAAGTTTTAATGAAATGTTTAAGTGAGAAAATTACATGATCAGATTTGTGTTTGGGGATAAGTGACACGAAACTGCGTGCAGTTGTCTAAATAAATGGTATCAATGACTAGACTGTGATGTTAGCAGAGGGCATGGAAAGAAGACTCATGATCATCTACGAACTCAGGGCTTCTCAGCCAAGTGATGGGAGATGTAGGACTCGCTCTTCACATCTTGCTGTTCACAATAACAGACCTTGACATAAACCCTAAGTTTCAAACATCTTTCCTTTTATAATTCTCAATTAATTTGAATCAATCTGAGTCTCAGTCTACTGAATGCAAGGCTTATATAATAGTTCAAATAATTTCTTCTGGAAAATTCTGTGATTCTGTAAGGAATGTGATTATATATGTAATGGAACAAGAAATATTTAAGGTAAAGGATAAAATATATAGTTCTAATATACCTAGGGAAAGGATTTTATGTCATCTCAATCTCATCATTTAAAGTAGAGAGTTGAGAGAAACTTTAAAATTAAATAAGACTCAGCAGTGAAAGCATTTTATTTTAAAAAAAAACCTCCAGGTTTTTAATAAATAAATAAATAGATAGATAGATAGATAGATAGATAGATAGATAGATAGATAGATAGAAATGCTTAAGATTGGTCTTTTCAAAGACTGGCTCCAGAAGTCGACGAGCTCTCTGAGACTGAGGTTTCTGATACTGAAGAACTGGGGCTCTATTCTCATTCTTCCAGGCTGCTCAATCAGCTTCTAAGCAGAGGGTTACCTAGGGCACACAAACCTACAAGAAGAAAACTAGCAAGCCTACAGGGAAAGCTTCCTTTCCAGATGAAGTTCATGAAGTTTGCAGGATGTCCAAGGAGAAATGTCCCACTCGAAGAGAGCTCATCTCTCCCCGGTTAGTCAAAAACAACTTTAAACTTCTAGAGTTCTACATGGGGAAAGCTCTGAGCCCAAATTTAATGTCCATTAAAGAAACACATCTACGTAATTTCATAAAAATAGTCTGAACACCAGGCATTTAAAAAGTATGTCTGATTTAATATTCTTTGAAAGTTAAATTGATTTGTTATTATAATTTAAAACTTTATTCGATGTCATTTTTGAGATACGCTCGCTATTAAATAAATGAAAAATGGCATATGCTTTCCCAAGAATATTGAGTTTTTCTAATCAATAAAATTACTTTTCTTAACTACTCTATATTAAAAATCACATAGTATGGTAATTTATTAAACTAAAGGGAAATCAATAAAAATTAGAAAATTAATGATATGTGAAACTATAAATGAGAATTTATGACTTCTAATAAGTAGAAACTTATTCTGATTATAACCATGAGTAAGAATAAGACCTAAAAATTAACTTGTCATGTCTGTAGTGCAATGTGATATGCTTAATATTAATATGTCGAAAAGTGATTGGGGTTTATTATATTCATCAATAGTACATTTACATAATATAATTTATAGAAGACAGCTGGAGCAAGGTTATTAAAGTAAAAGAGGAAAATTATATATATGTAAATGCCAGCATTGAAATTGAAGCTAATAACATTAGATAACTCTCCATAAGGGATTTTCATTGGCTAACTTCTTTAGAATAACATTGTTATATTTAGCTCATTACTGTTCACAACCATCTCTGCTGATCTCTTGGGCTAATGTTCATAGCTTTTTTTTTTTAACTATATCATTGCAGTCTTTTATAGAACATGCATGGCAATTTTAATATTAAAAGATGTAGGCTTTCATTATAATGAACATGTTACTGGTGATGTTTTGAAAAGGACATATAGTATCTTTAATGTTTAAAAAGACAACATATCTATCTCTATCATCTATCATCTATCTATCTATCTATCTATCTATCATCTATCATCTATCGATTTCCTACTATATTCGGTAGAGAATTTGAAGTGAGTCAGGTATTTGGAAATTGTATTATGAGAGGAGGAACTGATCTGCACTGGTGGTCATGATCAATAGCTAGATGAAAAATTATACTGGAAGATGACTGGCTATCCGGAAGTTTCAAGATAAAATCTAATTGTGTACCCTCCATTTTCTGAGAGAGAATGGTTCTGGGTGACCTCACCACTTAACAGTTAGGAATTATTAAAGCACACTAGGCAACAAAAAAAGTAACCTGAGTTTAGATAAGACAGAAATAGAGAGATGTCAAAGGAAGAGTTAAAGGAAGAAAAAACACTTGAGGTAAGCACATGTGCACATGCACACATATATAGTTCATCATGTGATAAATGCTGTGGAGAAAATAAAACTCTAAAGGGAGTAGGGAGTCCTCGATGTTGGTATGTACATAATTGTATATGGGTGGTCAGGGAATCCCTTCCTGAAAGAATGACTTTAGAACAAAAATCTCAAGCAAGTGAGGGACATAGGCATGAAGGCAGCATGAAGAGCTTACCTGGCAGGGGCCAGTGTGGCTACAGAGGAGAGAATAAGGGGGAAGTATAAGAGATGGAATCAGAGAGGTGGCACGAGCTTAGATTGTGTAAGGCCTTGTGAACCAGCACGAGGAATGTAGCTTTCATTCTGGGTGTGACAGGAAGCCATCTGAATATATTGGAGCACAAGGTGAACACTGTCTGACCTACAGGTTAATAGGTTCACCCTGATGCTGTGTTGGTAATATGTTCTAATGAGAGGAAGGGCAGGCAGAAGCAGGAAGAACAGTTTCAGAATGATTGCAATAATTTGGTGAGAAATCGGAATAGCTTAGATTCTGATGTAGGTGGAGGTGGTGAGAGGTGGTAGTCTCAAAGGGTTTACTATCTGATTGGATGCAGGATGAAAAGGAAAATGACTCCAAGGTTTTGTCCTGAGCAATTGGAAAGAAGTAATCACCATGACCTGAAATTGAGAAGACTGGAATAAAAAGTAGTGAGGGAAGATCAGAAATTGGGTTTTAGGACATGTCAATTTTGAGATGGCTGTTAGGAATTCAAGTGAAGAGGTTGAATAAATGTTAAACTTCAGATTGGAGTTTATGAACGATAGGTAATAAATGATGTTTTTTAAATAATGCATAGTCATTTAAGCTGGCCAACTTTTTATTCTACCTTCTTTCTTCAGACACTTATAGGAAAACACATTCAAAACACATTTTACTATTAGCAGAAGGCTTTTTGTGTACAACCAAATTTACAAATGGAAGCGTGTTTGCTCATCTTGGTCCACGCCTATGGCTACCATATACTAGCCAAGCATCCTAGTGCAACATATTCAGTGTTCACTGCACTGTACTCAGTTTACCAAATTAGTCCCCATGTGGAATTCATCAACTCCACACTCACACCCCACTTGTTGCCAAAGAATTCAATTCTTCAGATTTTTTTTATTAACATTTTTCTCTTACCCATGTGGGTAATGCTTATGTTAAAAAAAAAAAAAAAACAGATAAAAAACAGTTTCACTCAGTCCCAGACTGTGGAACTAACTCATGTCTTAAAAGCATTTATTGTATCTTGAAGATGGCAAGAATCCTGCTGCCAGACTTTGGGTTTTTACGTTGTCGAACTTCCAATGTGCTTTTGCATGATTCTCTCTCTTAATAATGCCTATTAATAATTCTATCTCAAATCAAGTCCCAGAAATGTTGCCAACTTCCTTTTCAGTTTCTGAGACTTTAATTGTACTTGTGCTTTAATTAATTATTGACAGAAAATTATTTTCTTGAAAAAAATCTGGATGCTGATATATCCCAAAATTTGCCATAACTATTTCAGAGTACACACATACTCCAGAATATAAAGAAAGAAGTAGTTCACGTCTCATCAATGTGCACCTGTTAATCAAATATTTTGAGTGGCAATTGAAGACTAAGAAGCCTAAAATTAAAAAGTTTCTTCCAACGATTAATGTCATCCCAGAGTCAGCTGCAGAGTTACAAGGACAGTGCACGAGGTCGATTTGGAAGCAACTTTTAGCTTTGGAAACCTATATTTAATTCTTCATCCACTTTGTGAAACAAAGAATTCTATCAGGGTATCAATTATCCATCACATTTTATGGACTATTAAGGCTGAAATATTCCATATTCTTTCTATCACAGATGTGAAAAGCAAGCCGTATACATATATATATATATATATAATTACATCTCATCTATAGCCATGCTACCCTGAACGAGCCCGATCCCTTCTGATCTTGGAAGCTAAGCAGAGTCAGGTCTGGTTAGTGCTTGGATGGGAGACCACCTAGGAAGACCAGGTGCTATAGATGTAAAAAATAAAAATAAGGGATTGTAAGCTGACAAGGTCCTTGCAATCTGTGAGGTCAACCACAGGTTGCCTTCCCCCCCCAAAAAAAATGAAGAAGAAAAAAATAGAACTACATCTCTGCCTACAAGCAAATGAATTATGTGCTTACCCTGCTTTGGCTTTAGAACCTTTTTTGAGTCTACAGAACTAATTTCTCAAACAAAAAAAGGTGGAGGAGGGGGATGAGAGAGAAAGCAAGATGTTTGAAAATAAAGCTATGATTTCTCTCCTCTTCCAGTTTTGCTAACATTCCAACTGAGTGATCTCAGCAGTGTTTATTGTTCAAAGGACCTCTTGTTGTTGACATTTTTTCTTTGTCGAGATAGTTATTTTCTGAACCAAAATAGAATAAAATTGGATATCTACATTGTAAGTATTTATGTGTGCAAGTAACATTTTAGAGTTCTTTTGCAAAGGCTGTTTTTAAATGTTTTGCAAGAAGTCAGAATGGCCGTGAAGGAAAATCAGGAATCAGATGTTCTGTTCGTGGAGACCACTGAAGAATGCAGAAATCAATGTGGGGGGATGGGAAGGGGATAGATAGATACGTACAATTGTTGATAGAAGAGAAATTTTTATGTACTCTCTGTGATAAAGTAGAAAAATGTATCTTGGTCAAAACATGGGGTAGTGCACACTTTCTCAGTCCTAGAAATACGTTAGAATCATCTTGGGAGCTTTTAAAAAATACTGATGCCTGGACCCCGCCCCACCCAAATAAATCAAAATGGGTAGGGATGACATTGTGGCATCTGGACGTGTATTTTTTTAAAGTTCCACAGATGATTCTGATGGGTGGGCAGGGCTGAGAGCTACCAGAGTAGGACAGTAAAAGAAACACAAAAATGTGAGGATTTAGAATGAAAGAATAGCAGCTCTTTCCTCAAATGAAAGGATAAAAATGGGCCTGTGTTCATCTCGAGAGAGAGAATGAATTCTTTTCCTGATTTTATCGGATCTATTCATTTTCCTGTATTGTTTTTGAGTATCTGAACCAGGGGACAGTTATTCTTTACCATTTTGGGGAGAAATCCTCCCCAAAGCCACTTCCTCTCTTACACACAATAGCGTGGTTCTTCTCTTCGTTTCAGGGTTTTTTTTCACTGTGATGCCCTCAGCACAGATATAGGATTTTCACACAAGGAGCAATCATTGCATTCTTCTGATATTCAGTCTAGAACGTCATTCATAGATCATTTTTGCTTTATTTGAGCATGTATTGCCTTTAGCTTTGCCGGAGAAAATGTTTTCATTCATTCATCAAATATTTAATGAGTGCTTGCTACATGCCAGGCACTGTTCTAGATGTTGGAGTATAACAGTGAAGAATTTAGACAGAAATTATTGTATAACACTTAACATCCTATTTATTATTTTAATTACTTGATTGACATATGCAATGCTTTTAAGAATGTTTATACATTTTGTAGACTTCCCGAGAAGAATCTCTTAGTAGTTGCTCCTGAATATCTTATTTTTTTGTTTTTTGTTTTTAAATCAGAAAACTCTTCAGTTGTTCCTTAATGAAGAAAGACAGAATTCCCTTGGTGAGGCTTGGGCGAGAATCATTCTCAGGTTGCCTCCCATCCATCCAGAGCAACTGAGTCTACAGCAGAGAGGGTCAGACTAGGTCCGCTCAGGTCCACTTGTACAATTTCAAATACTCAGGCATTTCAGAAAAA
Source organism: Macroglossus sobrinus (assembly GCA_004027375.1). NCBI lineage: Eukaryota > Metazoa > Chordata > Mammalia > Chiroptera > Pteropodidae > Macroglossus > Macroglossus sobrinus. Next base: position 86,844 of record PVKZ01000098.1, on the reverse strand, counting down.
ATGAATTTTCAGAAAGAGAATTTTCTAGTAATGGCATCACTTTAAATTATACTTATATTGCTTACATGCAATGGGTAAGAAAATGTTAAATCAAAAAATTTCTGTAACCATCACAATTAAATGTGAACAGGCATCTTTAGAAGAATATATGTTTTAGCTACAGGAGGGAGAAAGCTTTGAAGTAGAAATGGGGACAATTAAGCCTCTGAGATGCAGGGTTTTTAAATATGCTGTGAGGATAGTAGTTCTCAGCTGAGAAGCTAGTCCTGCTCCATTCAAATCCATGAAAATATATACATAGTCACTTCCATTATGCAGAAGGCAAGGCAGAGAACAGGGTAACCTTACTGTAAAGGCAAGTTGAATTGAGCAACTTGACATCAGCAGTCAAGTTAGCAAGGATAATGATGTAACTAGAAAGGAAGATCCTGCTGCCACATGGTGGGCTTCTTATGATGGGGGAGGAGGAAGATGTCTGTTAGAAGTCTAGGTGACCCCGACCTGTATTAGAAAGTATAAATTCAGTTCTGTGAATATGGCAGCTTTGTGGCATGATGGGGAGCTGAGCTCAGGATAATATAATGAGATACAAATTGTGAAAAGTTAACAGGTAAAAGAAAGCAAGAAAAATAATTACGGAGAGAATAGTGCCTCGAGACAGTAAATGCCTTGAACTCAAGAGTCTTGCTTTATTTATCTTTTTGTTCTTGTACAGTGCACAAAGCAAAGGCGCTCAGTTAATATTTGCAGAATTAAAGCCAAGGTGAAGAGCAACAGCTATAGCTATAGCAAAAGTAGGAAGAGCTAAAGCAAGTTGGACTGTGAAGATCCAGCATTGTATTTGTTCAGCTCTATATTTGAACACTAGAATGATTGGCAAGCCCATGCAAAATATAGGGTGGAGGGAGACAGAGAGAGAAACAGAGAGACTCATGTGGGTATAGTCAGAGGAAAGAAATGAGTTAAAAAGGTAACAAAAAGATCACAGAGATACACGATGCTATATTTAATTGAGAATTCAACTACATGCATTCATTAAAAAAAAAAATAGTGCAAAATTTCAGTCCTCTGTTCGGCTCAAAAAGCCGTGACGTGAGACTGAGACAAAGCGTGATCTCCCTTCGGAGCTGTTTTTCAATCTTAGTAACTGACTAGTAGTGGGAGCATTTTCTAAGCTAAGAGTGATTGCACAGTTTAAAGATACAATTTTTTTTCATACTTCACGGTTTCTACTTCATCTGACATGTTGCACCTGTCAAGAGAATGGTTGGGTGGTCTCCATCATGGCCACATCCTCATGACCCTTGAGGATAATTTTGAGTGTATGTACTTTCCATCTTACTCCTCAGCCTAAACCCTTCGTTTATGATGTAGCTCACCCATAGTGAAGAAATAAGACACTGACTTAATCTCCATGGTGGAGTTCTCCTACCCGAGCTTACCTTCTGCGAGTTCCCAGAGAACCCAGAATGCATCATCTCTTTATTTGTTTCTCTTCAAAAAACAAAAACAAAAACGTTCTAGGCTCTTGAATTGGGGGTCAAAACTTATGTATTCTTATCCTCCTTCAAATGTTTAGAGCAGTGTTGAGTACACAACAAGTACTTAAGATATATTTGTTAAATAAATTAGTAAATAACGAATGATTGACTAAAACCAGGAGGAAGACTATAGTGAGCTTATTTTATTTTTGAGTAAATGTTCATGTTTACACATGGTATAATTGATTTTTCCTAAACAAATCCTTGTTCCTAAAATTTCAAGTAAGTAGTCCTATGGTATATTATTATAGTAGAATGAATGATCTGAATCCAGCAAGGCCCATGTTAGCATTTAGTCAAAATGCTGGTTTGCAATGAGTAGGCTTAAAAAAACAAACACTGGTAGAATAGCTCCACAAAAGTTTTCACAATAAGGACTCTGTCTTATTAAGGGCATCAGAAGATCAGCAGGTTATTTTAAAAGCACCTAAATTAGCTTTACCTGCTTATTATCTACAGGTTAGAAAGTTGGGGATGCTTTATGAAAACTAGAGCTGCAACAGAAAAGTCAGAGTACCTTGGCCAAAGGCCTAGGACACAAATGAAATCAATCAACATTTCTGTCTTCCATGTCTCCAGCCTGGGAAAGTCCAGGCCCGCTGAGAGGACACTTGATGAATGCTCTAATGCCCTCTGGGGTAACTTTTTCTCATGTATAGTATAGTGTAGTGTAGTAAGTATATCAGCACACCATAGCATAGTATAGTATAGGATAACATAAAATAGGATAGTATAGCATAAAATAATGTACAATGGTATAGAATAGTATACTGTAGTGTAATGTAGTATAGTATAGAATAGTAGTACAGAACAGTATAGAATAGTATAATACAGTATAATATAGCATAGAACAGTAAAGTATAAAATGGCATAGCATAGTATACAATAGAATAGAATAGTATAGAATAGTGTAGTATTGAATAGTGTAGTAAACTATATTATAGTGTACTATAATATAGTACAGTATCGTGTAGTATGGTTTAGAATAGTATTGTATCTATTTTCTCTCTAAATTAAGTGTATGAAAGTGATATTTAATCTTCTCACATGGTCAATATGTTTATGCAGAGTTATGATTTTACTTTTGAAGCATTAATCAGATAAACTATATTGGCTGTTTTTGTCTTTTGTTTACCTTCTTAACATGATTTATCAATATACGTAGTAATGAGATGGTGCAAAAAAGAGGAAAGTTAGAAAGTTTGACTGATTTCCTTTGAAAGCAGTCAATAAAAGTTAGTATTGGGTACCCATTGCATGCAAGGCAATATGCTAAGTTCTTCAGTAAAAGTGGAAAGCAGATAAGGAAAAACTTCAAGAAAGTTTTGGATTTCCTGGGGTACCACATCTAAAATCCAAAGCAACAGTTGAAGCATTTTATAAAATAAATATTTACAGATCAGAAACAGTGCAGTATAATGCAAATACATGCATATCAAAAGGCTTCATGGTAAAAACCCTATTGGGATAGGAATGATTTAGGGAAGAGAGGAATCCTGGTAGATAGATACCTGTGAATCTTCCTTTGAAGAGGTCGGGGGCATGATTTAGGGAAGAAGAGGGACATGATTTTGCTAGGTAGAGGCATTTCGTGTGCAAAAGCACAGAGGCACATTGCCTGTAAAGATGATTGGCAGAGGAGTGTCACGGGAGCAGAACAGGTTTGGGAATAGAAAGGGATCAGATTGAATGGACACTAACTACAAAAACATCTCTCCTAAATTAAGCTACGATGGATACAACCTTGAGGTAAATTTCAGGCATTGTTTAGTCATTTGGAAAAATCTAGGAAACTTTCAGAAAAATCTAGAAACCTTTCTAAGCTGGACAGAGCCCCTTCGTCCCTGGTACATGGCTCCCGCACTCACATCGCTCCTGGCTTTTAGGCAGCCGTGACAGTGACGTCATCTCACAGCCTTCCCTCCCCATCAGTTCGGATGTTCTTGCCCTTTTCAAAGCACTGTAATTGTTTTCTGTTACAGCCGACTTGAAGAGAAACTGCACCTGTCATTATCAGGGCTCGGCCAGCCCCGCGTCCTCTCCCTGTCATCACACACTGTCTGCAAAATAAGCGAACAGATGCCCCAGTTCTTCTGCAATGAATGCGTGTCAGAGACAGAATCATTAGCGACTGCTCCAAAATCGCATTTTCACCTGCTTCTGTGGAGTGTGTTCCTCTTATTTAGGAGGAAATTATTCTGAACGTTGTTTGGGGCTGTCTGTCATCAGAACTAGCCTTTCCTTTCCTCTCCTTCCTCCCCAGTGATCTCATTTGCTGCCCTACCCAAAACTCACCTCTTATAATTGAACAAGTTACTAATCTAGCCCTGTCTGCTTTCCATATGAGTAGGAGTCATTCTTGCCGCCATGTGAGGCCTCTGCAGGGCAGTGTCACCCGCTGTCTTAGGTTGCTTGCGTGGTGTACCTCTACTGCTGTCTGGAATCGGGGTCATCCTCTTCTCCAGAGGCTTCTCTGAGCTGTGGCATTCTACCTCATTCCAGAATATCTTGTTGAGGGAGGAAGGGGAGCCGAGGACAGAAAATGTGTAGAGCCAGAGTCTGACAGTGGAAAGCACTCCGAGGTGAAGCAGGCAGGTCGCTTGCAGGCCATTCCTTTCAGTGCTAACCTGCCTCCAGGCAAGTCCCTTCACGTTGCCAGATCTCATCCTGAACTCTGTAGAATGAGAGATTTGGACGCATCATTTAAAAACATAGTCAAGCTTTCAAATGTTAGGTTTTCCTTTATTTCTAGATAACAAGAAAGCCCCCAGAAAACAGACTCACTGAACACACATTTTTTTTTCTGATATTATTTGAAATTTTTTGTTTGTGTTCTACAGGTACATGAAGGAGCAGAAAATCTGGAAAAAGGGACCCAGGATCCCAAACAAAGGTCCTACAATTTGCTCTTTGTGGGTCTTGTGTAACATGCTCTCTTTCTCTACAGAGGCAAAGTTATAAAGAGGAGGCTCAAACAATATAGTACAATTTTTTAAAAACCTGCCCTGTTGGAATTGTATGCCTTACCTGGAAATTGAGTTACTGTTATCATTAAGAAAAATTGCAGCTTTTTTATTTGGTGGCAGATATTCAAGTAAAATACTTGTTTACCCAAGCAACAGCTAAATTTATTATAAAACAGCTTTACGAATTATGGCAATTTAGAAATCATTCTTTATTTTCAGCTCAGTGGTAATTGCAGATAAACTAATATGGAATATGTGACACAGGAAACCAAAACAAACCAAAGGAAAAAAATGATGTAGCTTTACATTTACTAGGGAGGGGGCGGGTTCCCTGTGTTATAAATGGGATTAAAAAATCTGCTAATAAAAGTTTTTTGTCAAGATATTTGTTTTTAATGGGCTTTGAGCTAGCTCGAATGAAATACCAGGAACAAAAACACTTAGCATCTTCATTACATTTCTAAAATTAGCCTCAATTTATCCTAAGTATAGCTGAATATTCTTAGGTTTCAGTATCATCTTTCTCTATAAAATAGGATCATGAAACTGATGTACTTCATTTGGTTGATACAAGAAGACAGTTACAAAATGTGCTAGTAACGATTAATGGAAAGAAATGCTGACAAATGGAATCATGTGCAAACAAGAACAAACAGAAATTCCCAAACAGTTTGATTTCTATCCAATAATAAATTCCTTAGTTTTTGAGTTAAGCCAGTTACTGATTACTAACATCAGCCATTCACAATAAAGTAAACCCAGTTGGATGGCTTTTCCGATGGAACTCCACGCCCTAGATCTCTTGCGTGATGGCTGATGTGTCCTAGCTATTGTTACCCTGACTCTCTTGTTGCTACTGCAGTTCAGAAAGCTCAGAGAAAATCTCAGATATTTGTAAATAGGCTACTTGACTAAATTTAAATCTTTGGAATATTTATTTAATTAAATGAATAAATAGTTGACATATATTGATTTCATTTTAAGACCAAACATATAAACAGTATAGAATGAAACCCCTTCCCCATCTGCCCAATTCCTAGGTCCACTTCACCCCCAAAGTATTTCCTGATGCTCACCTAATTTTTAACTGAATTCAGACAAACCTGCTTGTATACTTAGACAACTCACTTTGTCTTTTTAAAAAATTTTTCATCAAGATGTTGCTTTCTAACAAGTGTAGAAGAGAAAAAAATACTGCAGAAGTAGAAAATATATTTTCCAGTTAGAAATAAAGAAGATATTTTTATTTTTATAAATAAAGAAAAGAACAGATCTCTTAAAAAAAAGGTATCTTCTCAATGCAATCACATAGTTGGAAATAATTGGCTTAACATGATAATAGAAAATTACTAAATACTGGCAGTAAAGTCAATCACTATAATTGATTTTAGTGTATGTCTGGTTTGTTGTGGTGTTACAATGTTTAGTAATAATTCTAATTAGAAGCATATAATGAAGTCAGCATTAGCCGTTGGGAAAACTGTATAGTATGAGACCCCAAATAAGAACAACTATAACCATTTCTATTCTAAATTTTAAAAGTGCACACTGGAAATTATTTGCCTTGATAAAAAAAAAATAGGGCTGTGTCTTTGTTTTTTAAGGACCAGAAGTCTAAAAGAGTTGGGAGTTTTAGGGGTATGGTGTGCTTTTGTGCATTTGTAAGGTAGATAGTTTAAAGTTATATAAAAATTGTTTCTAGTGCATTTATTTTGAAGAAGGCAAAAGGGTAGTCTACCAGTTTGAAGGGAGAAATACCCTGAACTGTCTCTCTGCATGTGCTTCTTGCATGATTCTAGAGAATCCATGCCAATTGGAGATTTTCTTGTCTTTAGATAAAAAAATACATCCTCAAGTTCAATTCATAAACCAGAGGATTAGGGTTGTTCTCTGTGATGGAGCTATCTGCTGGGGATTTTCAAAAGTTTACAACTTGAGCCATCTGCCTACATTCATGTGAAGACTGAGGAGCTACAATTAAGTGGTATGTACACTATCTCTATAATAAAAAATAGGGTGATTAATTTAAGTTCTCTTTAAATCCATGCAAAATTTGATTACTGTGTATGCAAAATGTGTTAAGAAATTTAGTCAAAATGTTGAAAGAGGTCAGTTTAATATATAGACATCATCATAATTTCTCAGGCGTCACAGTTCTCATTTTTTTATACAATAAATAAAACGCTCAGCATACCTTTGAGATTCTAGCACTGCGGCAATCTCAGGTAAGTCTATAAAGCATCTAGTACCTTCGGTTTGGCCTTTGATAGTCCAAACAAATTTTTTAATTATTTTGTCTTTATTTTAATGAGGATTTTATTGCCAGCTTCATAGGATATTTGTTCCTGAAACAATTTGAAGTTGGGTTTGTGTGTGTGTGTGTTTTTCTTAGAAGTTTAATTACCAATTGTAAGCATGTAAGTTGATAATTTTTTAAAAAATGTATACAATTGTAACCACCACCACAATCATGATAAAAAAAACCATCTATTATCCCGAAAACTTTTCTCATTGCTTTTTTCATTCAGTTGATCTTTTGCAGCCCCTCAGTCTCCCAGTAATCGCTAATTTACTTTCTATCATTATAGTTTTGCCTTTTCTAGAATTTTATATAAATCGAATTACGTGGGATGATGTCTTTTTTAGTTGGATTCTTTCACTGAGCTTCATGATTTTGATATTCATCCATGCTGTAGTGTGTACATCAGTAGTTTACTTCTTTAACTTCATGAAAATGCGAAAAATAAGTCAACAAGAAATGTAAAATTACCGTTCTTTCTAATGACAGTAAACGTTTTGGAACAACTATACTGAGGCATCCAAAAGCTTGGACTCATAGTTCTACTCACAGCTAAATCATCGACAGAGAAATTAGCTCATTTATATCAAGGAAATAACCAGAAAGATTAATTTGGCTTAAAAAAATTCATCTTAACTTCTTTTACTTCTTCAGCATAGACCCGTTTGGTTTTTTGGCCCCGAATTCATTTGAAAAAGTATCTAGTGCTTCCACTATGTGTATTTTTCCTTCTAAAGCAGTTAAACAACTTTTAGAAAGTTCTTCCCTTGAACTGAATGAAAATGCTCTTCCTGGGAATAATAACAAATTCATTCACCCTTTTCATTGCTTATCCTGCTGTTCCTGTTAATTAGTACAGATACCTTTGCTCACCTACACTGTACTTTTTTTTAATGCTATAACATTTTTTGTTGCCAATGGCCTAACCTGCAGTGCCCGTACATGCCTGGACTTCATAGGCAATGAACTTGTTGGTCAAGTTGCACAAAGCTATTAAAACAAAAATGCAAAATAAGTTCTTACGATGAGAAAAAAATAGACAAGCTCAAGTGTTTATTTTTCATGCTTAAGCTTAGAAGACAAGGCTACTGCAAATTTTGTTCCATATTGTAGATCATAAAATAAGTTCTTTTATTTAGTTTTGTTCCACATTACTAAGTTTATTTTATTCTGTTTTATTTTTTATTTATTTTTAAATTTATTTTTATTATGGTGACACTGGTTAACAAAATCCAGTAAGTTTCAAGTTCAACAGTAAGGCATATGTATATTGCATTGTGCGTTCATCACCCATAGTTAGATTTCTTTTTGTCACCATATATTTGTCCCTTTTTAAAACCTAGTTTCTTTCATTAAAAAAAATGTGCTACTAAAAGCCAGTGAATAAATGAAAAATAGAATAATATATTCAAATATACCAAAAGAAGACAGAAAATGAGAACAAAGAAAAAAAACAGAGGGACTAACATGAAACAAATAATAAAATGATGAACATAGTTTTAAACATATCAGTTTATTACATTAAACATTAATGGTTTAAACACTAATGGCAGAGATAATCAGAATAGTAGTTAAAACTGAAAGAGCCCCATACATTGAAAGTAAATAATTAGAAAAATAATATGCCTTATACAAATATTATTAATCATGAGAAGACTAGATTGGCTATATTAATAGCTGAAAAAAAATATGTTTTAAAGCACAGTTTTACCAGAAATAAATAAGGATATTTTATGATAAAAATGTCAATTCATCAGAAAGACATGAGTCATAAACATATATATATATATATCAAGTAAGAGAATTTTCAAAATACATGAAGCAAAAATGGACAAAATTAAACAAAATAGACAATTCTACAATTATAGTTGGAGAGTTTAATGTCATTGATCTGCATGAAACAACTAAAGATTTAGTGCAGACGTAGATGATTGAACAATTGTTTTAACCACCTTGATCTAATTGATATTTATAGAGTTCTGTAACTATGGAATACACATTTTTTCAAATACATGTGGGACATTTACTAAGACAGACCATATGCTAAGCTTGAAATCAAACATTGTAAATTCTCTATCAAAAGTGGAATTAAAATAGAAATCAGCTTATATGTATTGCCAAATGTTACAAACAGAATGATAATAAAAATACAATATAACAAAATGTATATATTAAGGTAAAATTATGTTTAGAGAAAATTCATAATGTTTAACACTTATCTTAGAAAAAAAAGTTCTCAAATTAATGACCCAGATTTCAACTTCAAAATGATAGAAAAAAGATAAACATGTACTTAAAATGGAGAGAGAATAAAAACAGAAAGAACAGAAATAGGAAGAAATCCATCAAATATAAACTACAAAAACAATAGTAAAAGCTCATTCTTTGAAAAGAACAGTGCAATTTCTAAACCCCTAGAGACCAAAGATGAAAATGAACATATATAGAGAACAGAATCACCATAATCATGTGTGGAAAGGGGATTATCATTATAAATCTTGTAGACATTAGAAGTAGAAGAGAACAAAACTACAAAATTTATAACAGCAAATTTGACAACTAAGATTAAATAGTGAAATTTCCTAAAATGTACAATGTACCAAAATCGACACAAGACAAAACAGAAAATCGGAATTTCCTAAAATCTATTAAAGGCATTGTACCTGTTAATAAAAATTTCAACCAAGCAAATTCCAGACTGGATGATTTCATTGATATATTCTATTAAGCATTCAAAAAAGAACATAAATCTTATCTAAAATTTTACAGAAAATATAAGAAGGATCTTCCCAAATCATTTCAAGAATCTTGTAAAACCTTAAGACTCAAACTTGAGAATCATATTATACACATAAAAATATAAAGAGCAGTATCTCTTATTACTAACAAAAACAAATGCTTAAAATATTAACAAATAGGATCTAACAATATATTAAAAGAGTAAAGTACCATAACCAAGCAGAGTTTATCTCTTGAAGACGAAGTAGGTTTGACATTGAAAAATCCATCTATATTGTTCATCATTTAACAGAATAAAGTAGAAAAACCATATGATCATTTTAATAAATGTCTAAAACAAAAGAAACTTTGACATAAACCCATTAGTGATAAACTCTCAGCAACTAATGACTAAAGGAGAATTTTTTCAATCTGATCATGGACATTTACAAAAAGCCTATAGTTTTAATCTTATACTGTAATCTTATGATTAAATGTTAAATGTTTCCTCTAAAATAGAGAACAAGGCAGGATTCTCTCACCAATTCTATTCAACATTAAACTAGAAGTTGAGGTTGTTACACTAGATAAGAAAAAGAAATCAAATGCATCCAGATTTGAAAGGAAGAACCAAACTGCCTTGCTTGGTAGATAACATGATCTTGATAATTTGATAGAAAATTCTTATAAAAATTTATAAAACTACTTGCAGTCATAGTCAATTTGACAAAGTCATAAGATAAAAAGTTGTAATACAATAATCAATAGTATTTTTATAAAGTAGCAGCAAACAATTAAAAAGATGAAATTTTAAAAAAGAACAATTCCAGTTAAAACAATGCCAAAAAAGAACCCCTTAAAATATTTAGAAATAGATTAACAAAAACTTGCAATACTTACTCACTAAAAACTATAGACAAGGAAACAAACTGTAGGAGACCTACATAATTAAAGAGAGACATAATAAGGTACCTAACATTAAGGTGACGATTTTCCTCAAATTTACCTACTAATTCAAGAAAATCCAAGACAAACCCCAGCAATTTTTTAAATTAATAAGTAGTTACTAAGTTTACATGGAAACACAAAAGATCTAGATTAGATAAATCAATTAGAAAAAAAGAACTAAGTTTCTCAACTCAGTCATAAAATGCAAATTAAAACTATAATGAGATACCACTTATGCTCCTATTAGAACAGGTAAAATAATAAAGACAGACAATAGTAAAGTAAGAATGTTGATCAGCTAGAACTTTCATATACTTCTGGTGAGATATAAAATGGTATATAGGTACTTTAGAAAACAGTTTGGCATTAAATGTACATAAGAATTAAACATACACCTACCATACAAATCAGCCATCTCTCAAGCACTGACTCAAGAGCAGTAACAGTGTATATAGACCCAAAGCAGAAATGACTTAAATGTCCATCAATGGCTGAATGGCTCAACAAAATGTGGAAGTCACACAGCAGGAAAAAGGGAAAGAAGTGAAAGTAGCAAAACACAAAAGACTACATAGTACATGATTCTAATTATATCAAATTCTAAAAAATTCAAAGTAATTTACAGTGACAAAAAGATCAGTGAATGCCTGGGAAGAGGATGATACAGGAAAAGATGACTACAAAGGGCCATGAGGAATCTCCTATGTATGATGGATCTATATTTTGACTGTGGCAGTGATTTCATGGGTAGATACATCTGTCAAAACTTACTACACAATTTAAATGGATGCAGTTTATTGTATGGAAATTATACTTCAATAAAATTGAACTTAAAGTGATAAGGTGGCTGGATGAAGACATACTGAAACCTTCATAGTTATAAAAAAGCCCTGTTCAAAAACAAGAAAGGGGAGCCATTGCATATTAGAAATGAAGATGTCTTAACAGGAAACAAATACAACTAGAAGAGAAACAGATGGGAACCCATAATGGGACTCCAGGGGACTCCAGGGGCAAGGATAATAGTTCAAAGTCAAAGGGAGCCTGTACTGGCTGGATGCCATGCAGCATTAGGACTAGGGTCTCAACATCAGTGTAGATGGAACAACTCTCCCTAGGCTGGGCATCAGTCGAAGTGTGATCCTGTAACACCGTATGGAAAGGAGCCAGCATTAGTCACCCAGAAACAACCATATCCAGATGCTCAAGTTCGCAGCAAGATGTGAGGCTCCATTCTACTGCAGGGAGAGTATCACCCATGCGTAACTGGGAATCAGGCCTGTGCAGTAGGGGTAGGTGTAGGACTCAGAAATGCACTGCCAGCAAGGAGTTAGAACCCCATGCATGGATTTCCAGAATATGTCTAGTTTGGAGCTGTGTCCCAGGCAGACTCTCAGGTCCACTTTCAGGACAGTGAAGTGGATTTTGGAGGGGATTTCCAAAATAATAATAATTTTTAAAAGCAGAGAGTGAAATACGCAAGAATGTTCCTAGTTCAGTGTGTGAGTGTGTGTCTGTGTGTATGCTTGCCTGTATGTGTGAATGATGGTGATGAAGTGGATCCCTTAAAGAAGAGCAAAAATTGACCCAAAAAGTAGGGAGGAAAAAAAAAATAATGTTAAAAAAAATAAAAGAAAAGAAAAAACTAAAGTAAGAGAGAATGAGAGAGAATGTTAAAGAAATAAGGGGTGGCCAGATTTTGATATTTTCCTGGGCTCCAAATCAAATCTCTCCATGTTATGTTATCCATTAATATATTTTTATTACCATCTACATAAAGATGAATTCTCTATTTACATACATATTAATTTTCATGTACATGTACATACATATTTATATATAAATAAATTCCCATATTTCTGGCTTTTCCTCTAAACACTAGATGTTATATCTGACTGTCAACTTGTGAAGTACATTTCAGTATCCCAGAGATGTCTCAAATTTGACATTCAAAACTGAACACTTGAGTCTTCCTCCATTTACTGTTTTTCCCACCGTTCTTGCTCTTCCCTGTCTCAGCACGTCATCACCACTTAGAAGGTTTTGAACTCAGAATGTGGACATTCTTCTTGATTCCTTTCTTGATTTCACTACCACCACTACATTCATTTACTCATAAGTGATTTGAATCGATCTGTAAAACGTGTCCACTGTTCTCTACCACCACTGCTACCTCCTGGGTTAAGCCACTATAATCTCTTGCCTTGACGCTTAGAATTCTCTCCTTACTATTCTCCCGGTTTCCATTCTTGCATTTCCTGTCATTCTCAACACTGCAGCCAGAGAGTTTTTTGTTTTTTTTTAAGCATTAATCAGTACTCTCTCTTGGGCTTACAATCCTCGTGAACATTTCCTATGAAGGAATAATTCATTTTCAGTGTAGGAAGGTTCTGGCTCTCAGAAGATATAAAATTATACAAAATTAATCCATTAGGTTAAATTCAAGATATTGAAGCAATATTTTTAAATGACCTTTTTTTAATGTGTATGAGTAGCAATTTGGGGTTATGTGAGGTGACGGGTAGAATAGCTTTTTCTGCTGTCTCTTTTGGGATTTGAGATCCGACAGGGTGGTGGGGGTGGGTGTTATATTACTACCATTGAAAGCAGCTCCAAAATCTGAATCAATACGTTTGAAAAGCCCATTTTTTTCTTGGCAACTCCACAGTTAGAGAGTGTGGGTGGCAGTTGATTTCCCATATTCATTCACTTGGCCAAATTCCTCTGGGTTTGATTTGATCAAAATAGCAGGTAATTTCAGTGAATGATAAGAAGTTTAGCTGAAGAGGAAGGAAAAGGGAAAGATTGAAGTACTATCAATCTGGTGTGTTTTTGGGTTTTGTTTGGCTGGCAAATGTAGACATCAAAATATTTATTTGACTAAATGTTTTATTTTTGGTGTGCTTAGTATTTTTCATAACAGTATTAGGAAGCCTCCCTAGCAAACCTCACTGCAGATTACAGAAATGGACTCTACTAAGAGACATGTCGAATGATAGCCTACAATTTGCTGCAGTATTTACCAAGGACCATTACAACTTTTTCAAATTCAAGAAGCCAGGTGTGAGGTTATAGCGATAACTGGAGGCCAAAGAGAACACTTACTGCCTCTAGAAAATGCAAGTAAGTACCTTGAGGCGTGTCTTCTAACAACACGGCAGAGCAAGGGCTGCTGGGAGAAAACAGTGACTGACAGACCAGCCTGACACCCAATCAAAAGGAACCCCGCAAAAGGGAAGTAATAGCCCCGAGGAACCACTTTGAGTGATCACAAGAAGTTATAGTTTTTAAGTATAATAAAATACAATAAAAAGCTTTAAATGAGTTTTAAAATTCATCTAATGGAGTCACACCAAAGAGAGCTATTGTAGACATGAGATACGTACATAGCACATTTTACATGGTGCACAGAGGTTAACCCAGAAGTGACAGGTATTCCCCATAACCCTAAAAATGCAGTCGAGAAGGAGGTCCAACTAGCAGAAGGTGCTGCAGTAGCATCTGCCATGCAAAACCCAGGACTGGTGCATCTGTATGCACTGCCTAGATAAAAGTAAAATGTGTTAGCATAGCACAGCGATCTTAGAGTCAGCCTTTCTGTGAAAAGCTGCTTCAATTCCAAATTTTTATGTTCAAAATCATCAGTGTCAGAGACACCAAAACAATCCAAGTCACTTTTATCCTTCTCACAGGGCATAAAAAAACATCACTAGCAAACACTGGGTCCACACCATTACTTAGGTGCTGTCCTAAGCCTCCATCCCCAGGTGAAGGGAATGATTAAAGAGTGATGCCTCCCACGCTGTCCTTTAACCACTGAGCATTTCATTTTTAGTTCCCTTATTCTTTAGGTGAGTTTTGTTTTTACAGGCAATTTTTACATTTTTGTTTTGGTAATGCAGAATAGAGAGAATGGACAAAAAGGTCAAGGAATGCAGCAGTACCTGTCCTTGTCTGCTTGCCTGATCAGATCCCAGTGTCGCTTCTTCCCTCTCTTTCTGACTCCCCACTTCCCTCCCTCTCTTGTGGGAGCAGTCTCTTTTTTGTAGAGAATGTGAGGAATTAATGAAACAGATCCAACAAAACTTAAAAAATTCGGAAACGTTTAGTTTGTGTGCATGTATTGAAACGTTGGGAAGAAGGACAATAGATAGAAAACTTATGGATAGTCTGAAGAATTGGGAAGAATGTGGGAGAATGTCACCATCTCCAAAGATGCAGAACAGCTGTAACTATGAGACTTGCTTGGCAGGGGGGCCAGGAATTAGGGGAGCAAAAAACTTTTTGAGACATGTCATTATGATTTATAAGTTGGGTATTTTTCATTTTCTTTGCGGGATGCCTGGATATTTGGAATTCCTTTTTATTTACATTAGGTCATGCCTTTTTGAAAATGACTTCACACAGTGACTGAGATGCCTGATATAAATGGGGTCATTGTTGAGAGGCCACAAATAAGAAATGATTTTAATTCTTTTCACCACAATGACTATTTTGACCCATTTCTGCTGACTTTCATTTTGCCATATGAATGATCTTTTAGGCTGATTCCATAGATTGCTACTCACTTTCAGTTATTCAAAAGTCTGGGCCAATTTTAGTCCTGCTGAACATTTCAATCTCGTATCCACATTAAGACTCATTTCTTTCTTTCCTTTGGCATTTCGCTTCTCAAGAAGAAGAGGAATTAAGAGGGAAAAATATTATTTCAGTCAGTAGAAAATAGATACCATACTCAAAACAGGATAATTAAAAGAGATATTTACAAAGGTGAGTGTACGAATTTGACTCCTAATGCAATATACAGAAGATGTATTATAGATTTGTACACCTGAAACTTACATAATGTTACTAACTGATGTTACAGCAATAAATTTAATGTTAAAAAAATTTAGAGAATTCCAAAAAGAAATAAAAATTCACAAAAAAGAATAAAAAGAAAAGAGTAATGACCTGTGTAGCAATGACCTGTGTCAAAGGACATGGCCAGCCTGTCGAGCCTTTTGGGAGGGGAGCTCTCACTTTACTCTTCTGTCTCCCTCCAGTCTCTGCCACAGTGCACAAGTGATTGAATGCCATAGTATTTTATTAATATAAGGTTCATCAACAGGCAAAATTAGTCTATAGTAATGCATCCCAATAAGTCCAGTACCTACCTGGCACTATACGTAATCATTATGATATTATTAACTATATGCAAATGCATTTCTTACAGTATTATCTGTTCTCCAGGCCCACCTGGATGTTATGGGTGGGAGTAGCTGAGCAAGTTGCACATAATAGATTCATTCTTATGTATTTCTACTTCCTGAGGCCTTTGGACTTTTTCCTCTCTGTAGTATGACAGGGAAATTCTGATAGTTTGATCTCAATAAATGTAAGTCCTGACTGAGTCCATATTTTGATTATTTAACCCAATAAACTATTAACCAACTCCCTGGATCTCAAAATAACAAATTCTGAATTTCAGGTGAAGAGACATGTGACTATGAATCTGCCCCCATCAAGTCTCACGTTATATCTCCATTTGCTTAATATCATTGGAATCCACTTTTACGCATGCTCCTCTTGGTAATGTCTTGTAGTTATACTGATGTACTGATATGAAGATTTTCTTTCAGAATAGGCCTGTCACTCAGTCCAGGCAATATCTTATAGGTTAGAGGCAATGCAAAGTGGCAGGATGTGTCCAGACAAGAACAAGCATCAACTCGAGAGTCAATCATTTAAATATTATTTTTTCCAGAGTTGAACAGCTGGGAGAGGATTTCTCTACTAGGAAAGGGCATTCAGAGGAATTTTGAAGTTCAGATCTCTCAGTCTCAAATTCCTTTCAGGACTGGGTAACAAGGATTAGATTTACCCTCCATCTAAAAACTGGACAAAATTATGAAACAGTGGTTTTCAAGATACTGGACGTCAGGAAACAACTGGAATTTTGCTACCAAAAACATTCATGCTTAGAAAACATCCCTGAATTTATATGGCTTGTAACACATGGTTTATAGAATTAATATGTAAAAAATATCATTTTTTTGGTCCAAAAATTGTGCTGTGGCTGTATAGCTAATAATAACCCTTCTTGCCTTCACTAGCCTAGCTGGTAATGGAATATGGGGTTAGGTAGATGAGTCTGAGTCTGAAACCTATACAACAGCAGGATTTATATTAACTATGGACCAAATATCTCTCTGGACATTTTGAGCAGAACTGAATATCAAGGACCTTTTGGCATGAACCAAAGATCCACTAATTAACATAATTGTATCTTTCTAAAATTAAATTTATTGAGGTGACATTGGTTAATAAAGTCATATAGGTTTCAAGTGTACAATTCAATAATACATATGTCTATCGCATTGTGTGGTCACCACCCAAAGTTAAATTTCTCTCCATAATTATATCTTCATAGTCATTTCCATCTCACTTTCAACACAGAATGATTCTGGACAGTACAGATCATGAGATGATACAGGCAACGTCTTAAATGTTACCTCCGTAGACAAGTCTGGGTATGCTTTTAAACATTGATACAATAAGGTCGACTAGAGGTGAGCATCAGGAGGAGGCTTATTACTTTCCAGAATATGAAAACAGAAACTGAAATTCCAGATGTTTCTGGAAAGCTAGATAATGATAACAGATTTTGTGCTTCCAAAAGTGTTGCTAAGCCTCTGCTTTTGTGCTTTGCTCATTAAAAAAAAAAAAAAAAAGACATCTATGTGTTCAAACATACAATTTTAGCAGTTGGCCCAAATCAAAAGGAAATGTTTTCATTAGTATGTGACTTCATAGAAGGCAAAGATTAGGCCATCATTTTTGTGCTATGGGAGTTCTCAAGGTGCCTAGAATTTCACAAAGAATATAATGGATTTTCAATAAATAATGACAGTTGATAAGGATGGCAGGCTGGGCAGAGAGAGGGTTCTTAGATTTGAACTTGAGAACTCCTGGATAGCCGAAGAGGCTGTACTCACTCCTTGTCTCTTCTCTATTATATGCTCTCCCCTCTGGGTGCTCGGGTTATCATGAGGGTCATTTGCCTCCACACTGCAGAGGAATTCAGTCACCTTTAAGTACTCATCACCAACTTAGTTCATAATTATCTTTGTAATCCAGTGAAAGCCTAATTAGCTCACCCATCTCTATCAAAACATATTATCAAATATGCTTATCAAAACATATTTAATTCACATACTTCCACAGTTCCTGTTGCCTGTTGCTCAATCCTGGTAGTCAAGCCTTTCTACTTTCTCACCCATCCAGCATTTTTAGTTTGATCTTCTACTTCTCATTAAAAGTCCTTTTACCCACAACGTAGGCCACCGTGGAAGCAGTTCACAGTCATGGCCTTTATAACTTGCTATAGCTTTTAATTAACTATTTGATTTGAATTTAGCAATGTGCTCGTCAAATTCCCTGATCATTTCCTGACTTCTGTTGGATTCGAATCTGTGACTCCTCACTGTCCCTCCATCTACTTTCCTCATCCTGGCACTTAGACTGCCACTGAGGAGCGCGACCTCTACAGCCTCATCAGTAAAATGAGGGCACTCATACCACCTATCTCATGGAGTTGTTTTAAGGATCAATAAGTCAATATATGTAAAAATCTTAGAAAGTTGCTTGCTATGAAGTGCTATATAAACATTTACTATTTTAAAAAATTATTTAAAAACTATAAATATATGCACATATATATGCATGTATATATACCATACATATATACACATGTACATATATATGTGTATGTATATCTGTCACCTATTATCTATCATGTGTCTCTTATTTAGCCATCTCTCCTTAGATAATGTATTTTTTCATTCTTTTTTCCCCTTTGTATTTCTGTTCAAGAAGATTCAAGCTCACTGATTCTTTCCTCAGCCATATCTAGTCTACAATAAGCATTCTTTATTTCAGTTACTGTGTTTTCAAATTTCCAGCATTTTCTTTTGATTTTTTTCTAAGAGTCTCTGCTTACATTACCCATCTGATCTTACATGTTATCTACTTTTTCCATTAGAGCCCTGTCATATTAATTATAGTTATCTTAAGTTCTCTGTGTGATAATTCATTTTTAAATGACAAAATTCAGTTCAAAATTTCAAATGATAAAATTTTTATTATATCTGAGTCTGGATCTGCTGCTTCCTTTGTCTCTTCAAACTGTGCTTTAACTTGCCTTTTAGCATGCTTTATCATTTTTTTACTTAAAAGCTGGACATAATTTATCAGGCAACAGAAACTGAAGATGGCAGTCCTTTTATGTGAGGTTTTGTGTTAATCTAGCTAGAAGGTGGGTTGTTTAATTTTTGCTGTAGCTGTAGGTTTCTGAGACTTTAAATTGCCCTTATGTCCTTGTTTTTAATTTCCCCTGTTGTCTTTGTGCTTCTATAGGAAGTTTTTCCTTAAAAAGAGGTGACACCATGCTGCTCTATCAGCCCTAATTCCTTGTTAGTGTACAGGAGCTACAGGAATGTGGTGTAAGTATGGAAAAGGGGAAGTAGGTCTCAGTCTTCACTGGGTCTGTGGCCCTGGGCTCTGGCTTGCAGACGCTTTCTTATCTGCCCCTCTGCCTTCACAGAGACAGCAAGGCTAGAGGAGGCTGGAGATGGGTTAGTCTGACCTTCTCCCAGGTGGGATAAGGCTCTTGCAACGTCTTTTTCCTTGTATAGTAGGCCTTGGTTATGGAGAATGAACTGGGCATGTTTCAAATATGGTTCACTTCTCCTCTTGCCAGAAACACAGGGGATTTTTTTGGGGGACAGTGCTTTTCATCATGAGACCCTAGCAGGATTCCTGCATGTAAAACCCATGAAAATGTGGGTATGCCCTGAAGACTCAGCTCCAGGAATTATTTTTGCCTTCATACTAGCTTCTCATTCTCAGCCTCTAACAATTCAGCAAAACTACCATTTAGGTGTTTCTATCAGTTTATGGCTCCTGCAGCTTTTGCTCCAGGTAAGAGATATCAGCAGTTATTCTCAGTATTTTCTTTCTCTCCAGATTTCAGAGTAGCAGTTGACCCTATGACCTCAATTTGCTGATGGGTCTAAGAAAAGACATTGATTTCAGTTTGTTAGCTTTTTTCTAGTTGTAAGGATGGGAGTGACAACTTCCAATCTATTATGTGTCAGAGCTTGATAAATGAGAATTCCTTGTCAATAAAGCTTTGAAAGCTCTCCCCCGCCCCCTTGATCTCAGTTTAGTGTTCTGGTGCTTGGTGATCCCTATTCAATGATAATATCATAGTCAGTTCAACTCAAGTTTGCTTGATTTTTCTTCCTCCAGGAAATATTTGCTGAATCTCTACTACATGCCAGACACTGTTTTAAGTTATGGAGACACAGTGTAAAGAAATAGGCGAGATCATCTATTTTTCCTTTTGGCCAGAATTCCTATATAGTCTTGTTCTTACCAGCTCTTTCAGATTAGACCTCACTACACCGTCACAAAAATGTCCACTTGTTCCTCTCATCTCCATCCAACATGGGATTTCCTTTCCTATAATTGCCACATCCTACCCAGACTTTGTGTTTCAATTCAAAACCTATATTACCTAAGAAGGCAGACTTTCTCTATCTATAATGACATTTTCTCCTTTGGATTCTTTTCACTTTGTGTTTATGCATATCTGTGGGAGTAAGGTAGACAGATGTCTGTTGAGGGCTTAATAATATAACACCTTGAATTGGGAGTTGCCTTTTTTAAAAAACATCATCTATATCTCAACCTTCACATAATCTGTAAGTAATCAGAAACAAGGTTGCTTTGTTCCTTATTTGTCAGTTGAGAGTTTTCATTAGTACAGAGGACACAATGAGCTCCCACTGAAGAATTTAGTCACCTCTATCACTGCAACCCATAAAGAGACTTGGTCTAGTAGGCTCTATGCTGTGTGCTGATGGCGTGGTGAGTTCCTCAAGTACATTTGATTTCTCCGCAAGCATGAGTCTTTCTTTCTTCTTTTGAGAGCATGCACTTTTCCAAGAGATCAAGATCCATGCTTATTACAGCTTTCTGAACAATTCCCCAGTCTATTGCCATATACAATAAGCACTGATGGCGAAGCTATCAGATGATATCTGAAAGTGTGGATTGTTTTACCATCAATCATTTCATTTGTAAGACAATTTATGCATCTGCACTAAACAACTTCAGTTCTTTCTTGTTAAAAATAACTGCATGTTTTATAGGCATTTCTATAAATACATCCAATTTTACATTGCTTCCTGTAAATAACCAATGTGGTTTCTGCACTATCGACCATGGAGACACATATGTGTCCTATACCATTGGCTTGAATTTGCCAAGAAGTGTTCTTGATGAATGTGTGGAATGCCCTTTTTACAGAGTCAAACATCTGGTTTTGGCACCAATTTTCAGGCCAGACCCATGCTCAGCACAAAAATGGAATGTACTAGATTTGCTTGGGTAGAAGTTGCTCACGCGACCCACATTTCCAAATGTGAAGGCTGTTACAAAATTCATTTAAGTTGATTTTAGGTGTGACATGGAATCAAGGACAATATCCTTCTGGCTTGCTCTAATTTTTGCTAGTGTTCCCATCTCATATTGCATTACAAGTTTCTGTGTTACAAGGGAAGACCCAATTTACCAGCACTATTAAATAAGAGCTAACTCATAATTTCCATATCGACAATAGCAATAGAAAGAACACCTGCAAATTAAAAAGTTGCAGCAGTAACTGGCCTTAAAATTTATTATTATTAGCCTATGTTCAGATGTAAAAATGGAAAAGGTAACCATTTAGGGATTTATGCTTAACTCTACTATATAATAGACAACCATTTACTTAAATCATAATGTTATTGAACACTTTAACTTTTACTCTATTGTAAGTTGCTGGAGGAGAGCTTCAGCTGTATCTCAGCACTCCTACAGTATTAATTAATGTCATCTTTTTTTTTCAACAAATATTTATTGAAGACCAACTATGTGCCAGTCTCTAAACAGTTAAGTGCTAAGGATATAGCCACAAACTGAACAAAGCCCCTACAAAAGTTAAGCAGGAGTGGTGTGACGATAAAAAATAAATGAACAGATAAATATGTAATAAGTAATGTGAATCAAAATGGAGTGAAAGGATAGTGACAGGTGTGACATATGAGCACACACCTAATCAAGTAAGGGAATGAGCCATTGTGCAAATATCTGGAAGAAGTGTGTTCTGGGTAGAGAAAGGGAGAGAATACAGAGCAAATGTTCTGGGTTAGAATCATATCCAACCTCGTCTATCAGAGGATGGGAGAGCAGTGTGTCTGCAGTGGAATGAGCAGGACCAAAGGCAGTATAGTCAGTGGAACAGCAGTGGTGAGATTCTTAGAGACCAAAGTAAAGACTTGGATTATTGTTCAATGTGATGGGAAGATTTCAGGGGCTGCATTGCTAGAGCCTAGCAGAGCCAGCCTGATAGTCAATATTTATTGAATGAAAAAAAGAGATGAATACCCAATTACACATTGTATTCAATTAAGCAATCAATAAGGACTTTAGCAAGACAAAGTGAATAGTGTTATAATATCTCATTCTTTCCCCTATATTGACTACATCTCCTTTTGAATATGTTTTTGATCCTTCCATACTTCTAGTAAGTTTCACTGTCCGAATAGCCATGTTAAGTTCTTCCAACTTCACATGGGACAAGATTTTATCTGCCTCACTCTGGCTGACTTGCTATGGAAGGACGTGAACTCTGTCTCCATGTGTGCCTTGACTCTGGCTTGTTTTTAAGCTCCTTGTTCCTTGTCATTCTCCAGGACACAGCAGAAGCTCTCTGGAGTCAAAAAGGGGCCAAGCTGTCTGATTTCCCCTTGCCCAAACTAAAGTGTTTGCCAGTATCATTCATGTAATCAGAATTATTTAGTTTTATATTTTGTTTTTTTATTTTAATTTTTTTTTGTTTTAATTTTATTCTGTGTATTTATAATAGAACAGGCACCAAAATATATTTTTACATGCTTAGCCAACCTAGAGGGAAAAACATAGGCATAGAATTTAGACAGATATAGGCCATAATTATGAATCATGGCTCTGGTACATGGAGAGGCAGTAAGTGGACAGGCTCTGCAGTTATACACTGCCACTTAATACTTATGTGACTTTGGAAAATTTGCTTACATCTTCTGTGAATCAGAAGTATTTTCCATGGAGTTGATATAATGATCAATGAGTTAATGCTAGACATAGAAAGTGCTCAGAAAATACCTAAAATACAGTAAGCACAAAATAAATATTAGTATTACTATTATTATACTCATGGTATGCTTACAGAAATTGCTTAGTGTCTGTGATCCTCATCTGAAAATTAGGGATTATTAATACCTACCTTACAATATTCATAAGAGAAACAAATGAGATGACATGTAAAACAGGTAGCATTGTACCTGACGCATAATGGTCATGGTAATACTGCAGTTGTTATTATCTGAGGTCATTTTTCAGAGACTGATTTTCAAGACATGGCTCTTGTGCCTCCTTCATGTGCAACAGTAAAGCTTTTCTAATTTATGGTTTCTGCTTTTGAATATTATTAAATACTTCTTGATTCCACGACCTATGCCATGGTCACTTAGGCCCTTCAGTAACATATGTGGAAATGGTAGATCCTGAAACAGTTAGTTAAATTGCATTTGTTTGCAAGTTTAAAATATCGGATTCCATAAATAAAAACAAAAGTTGTTACCTCCCAGAGTTGCCATCCACAGGGAAGGTGAGACTCTGCATCACCATATTCTCTTGCTAATGGAGAAGGTCAGGGATGCAGGGTCCTTCTGCCCTCTACTTGGGTATTTGACACTTTGTCCTCAGATCAAGTATCTCTGTGGTTGGAAGAGGTGTCACATATAGGCCCAGCAATGACAGAGGCAAAAAAAGGAAGCTGGGAAATATATCTCAGAAGTCCCCAGGAGACTCCCCTTTATGTCTCATTGGCTGGAACTGGGTCATATGCCCTCCTATAAATTCATCATTAGCAAGAAGAAAGGGCCCACTCTTACTGATTTACACCCACCAGGATTGACCTGTGGCTTCAGGGTAGGGTCATTCTCTACTGAGTCCCATGGGGAAGTGGTGGACCCCAGAAGAAAACCAGGCCTCTGCCCTCAAAGAGGAAAGGCTAACAGGATGCAGTGTTGACAACAGTGTCCGCTATAAATGACCAAGAAACCTTGCAAAACTGCTTCTACTATCCCCTAAAATGCACTCATGGCAAGATCTTCAGTTTTTATGAGTTCTAAGCACTAATTGACTGATTGGACAGTAGCTATATTTATGTTTCTCATCCCAGACTATTACGTAAGAGATGGTTTCCAAACTTTGGATATTTTCAAAGCAACCTTGTCTTTTTAGATACCCAAAGACAACTAGAAGTTGCAGAGAATCTCCTGTAAATAGTTCAAGAGTTCTGGGTCAGAGATTTTCTTATTGCCAGTTGAGTTGGATTCTGCCCTCAAACCAAGTTTCCACATTCCAGGATGCCAGTGGAATGTGGGACACCCAGTGTAGAAGGGAGAATTTGTTCTCAAGCTTGTCCTTTTTTGCTTTTGTAATAATATTGTTAGTGCTTTAAGAAGGCAGGAAAATGCTAGCCTTGCTCCTTGTTTATCGAATAAAGCCTACTATAAACTCATTTTATTTTCCTCATAGCTGAATTGATTTTCATCTGTGTTGGTGTCTCCAATAAATGTCTGGCAGGGACTAGTTGGAGAGGATTTGACATCAACAGGGATCACTTTCTGAAAAAGTGGTTAATTGTGGGAAGCAATGAAATGGTTAAAAACTAAGCAGCAGGGATCTCTTTTTACTGAGAGTACAAATTGTACTCTCAGCACTGACTATGCACCATCTACAAGAACACACACACACACACACACACACACACACACACACACACACGAGAAAGAGAGAGAGAGAGGGAGCACACCTCCAACTGAAATTTCCATTACAGAATCTTACAAAAGATGTTAAGTAAAATGCTGAATAAAACCTACCTTAAATAAGAGAGATTTAATACTTAATACTTCAGTAGTGGGTATTAATATTTAATATTTGCGTACATCGACTCCATTTCTATAAATAGAAAAACTCATTCTTCCTTATCTACTATTGTCTTTCTTTTGCTATCAACACTCTAGTGTCTTTAAATATTTATTATTCCCTATAAAATGCAATAATCCTTTGTCTCTTAACCATCTCAGCCTTTCTGCAGTATTTGATTTACTCATTCCCTTCTTGAACTCTCCCCGCTTTGCGATGTAGCCTAAATATATTGAAACTAAAAATGTCAATTCTGCATTATAAACAAAGTGATGGAGCCAATGGCCACTGGAAGCCAGTAGAGGGTCAGAAAAAAAGGGGTAATTGCTGACTTACACATAGGCATAAACAATGTAGTCTATTATTATATTCATGGTTCTAGAGACAGAATCCCTTAGCTCAGAGATCCAGGAAGGTAGACTGGAGGTTTGTTGGGCTTGATCCAGAGAGAAACAATTGAATCAATGTGTGGATCAGGTCCCCAGAGCAAAGACAGAAGAATAATGAAGGAGGTAGATGGACAGAGGAACGAGGGTAATCAGTGAAGCAGAGAACTCTTCCAAGCAGCACAAATCATAGCAAGAAGGAGACATGAGGGAATTATGATCACTGTCCAGTTAATGGTCAAAATAATTATTTTTCAAGAGCCAGAGATAGTCCATTGTTTAAGAGAAAGGAATTCTTTTATCACAGTCCTAGAGTGGCCTTTCTCCTTACAAAATTGGCAGCTCAGGTGAGTAGGAAAGTTTTGAAGAGTCCTATGTCTGGGAAGCATAAATAGTGGAAGATGACAGGCACAAAGGTGGTGCCACATAGTTCATGTGTTCCTGGCCTCTCCGATTTACTCTTCCTATCTTTCTTGAAGATTGATTGTTCCTTTTCTATCCCCAGATTAATCTCTTCTCTCTTGTATGATATAACATCAGGTCATCTACCTTCTTCTCTACTTGGTAATTTCATTTATTTTTCTGATTTCAGATCTATATATCTGGTTCCAGCCTCATACCTAAGCTCCACCTCTGCCCTCTAAAACCACTTGTTCAATATCTCCACTGAGCTGTATCTGGATATCACCAACATGTCATGGTGAACTCTCCTTTCTCATCAAAGCTGAAGTCCTGATTTCCCCATTTATTTTGTTGGTATTCTCTTCTTGGTGCATGCCTTGAAACCTGAATATACCTTTATCCTTACTCTTTTATCCTGCTGAGTGCTAGACATACTAACTTTTCCACCTCTCTCATATCTATTTCCTCCTCCATTCCCAAAACCACCACCCTCATTCAGGCCCTTGGTTTTCATGTAGTCTATTATTCCAGCTTCCAAATGCTTTCTTTTTACTCTGTCCTATATAGTACTATCATAGTCATTTTCCTAAAGTATATTCTTGATCCTTCCTGCTACTGTTCAAAAATCTTCACTGTCTCTTCATCACCACTGTAGTCCATCCTGTAGTCCAGGCCATCATCAATTTCTCACCTAGATTACTTCAGTAGACTCTTTATAGACAACTTACCACCTACGGTTACCCTGCCTCTAATCAAGTTAGTAACCTGTGACCAGAGTGATGGTTTCTAAAATCAGATGTGAACTCATTAGTTCCCTCTTTATAGCACTTCAGTGGTTTCCTACTGATCTAACATAGTTTTGAAGGCCTTTCAAGATGTAGCCCCTATTTTTATCTCTGATTTTACCTCTTTCTATCAGTCATCCGTGCTTCCACCCCCTACAACCTTCTTAAGATACAGAACAAAGAAGTAATTAATAGCAGATGTTTCTTCTTATCAGACAGGGCAGTTCATGTGGGTAGGCACCCGTTTACTCTTTAGAAATTGGCTTGAGGCCACCGTGTAAACAAAGCCTAAAGCTCTTTTTTCCATGATGCCAGAAACCATATTGGTTGAAAATGAAAAAAATTCAGTCAATCATCTGGAGGCATCCCAAATATCCAGATGTTTGGCATCATGTAGACAAAAGAGCTAGATGATTCGAAAATAAATTCTTACTTTTCCAGCTAGAATATGCTTTGGCCTCCAGTAGTTATCAAAGGGGCAAACATGCCCAAATGACTTTCTTGAGAAGATGAGTTCCAGGTGGAATTAAACACACCGAAAGGCTAAGGAGTGAGCACTGTGGTTATTGGTAAGACTCTAAGAACAATAAAATTATCCAAATCATTGTAAGTCATTGTTAACAGTAATCTGCCTTGCTATTGGTTGATGCTCTGAGCTTTAACTGTGTCAATGGCTTCCACATCAAGAAGTTCCACAGATTTCCGGACATACATTTGTCACGAGTCCACACACATTGTTATAAAGCAACTTGAATGCCTTTTGTGTACAAACCAATTTAGTTACCTGGAAGAATTAGCATTACATGAAGGATTACTGTGACGGAAGCTGACATTTCTGAAGCTGTACCTCATAGTTAAGACAATCTGAAGAGCTAAAGAAAGACTGATCCAATGGCAAAATTAGTGATATTGATTGTGAGTCACCTGATGAATAAAAATAAGCAATGATTTAATTTAACTAACAAATTAATAGTAAAGCAAGAAGGTATGTTTCAATTACTCTGAGTGCTGTAGGGAAGAGGCTTAAGAATTGTACAAGAGAGTTTATCTAGCCCAAGAAACACTGAGAAGTTAAATGTAAACAAACTCAAGGAGAACCAATGGAGGCAGTAGTATAGCATTTGTGTCTGAATTTATTAAAACTGATGTTTATTTAAATTTAAGTGTATGAAGTTTATTACAGACGCCCTTTAACATTCTACAGATATGTTAGTGATTTAATATTATCCAGGCAAATATCCACTGTTGAGGGAATCAGTTATAATCATTTTTTACTTTAAAACCTCCTGATTAAAAAAATGACTGCTGTCTGAGGTGTGTGGAAGTGTGTGTGTGCAACTACTCAATGTTTAAATATAAAAAATTTCTATTGCAAAATTTATCACCAGTTGGTTTAAGTTCATGGAGAGAATATTTTCAACAAGCAGCAAATGGATGGGAAAATTTTTGAGGTAGGAGATTAGCGATGCACATCATGTGAAGCGTCAGCAAACACAAGCAGAGAAACCTGTCTTATGGTTGAGCAGCAATGATAACAGTGATAAAAAAAAAACTGAACTCAAAGTAGAAAATAATCTAAACAGAGAAGCATAACTCATTAAATTGTTTTCTACTATGTAAATGTTAGATTGTACAGGAAATCATGTTATCGTGCTGGTTAAAAGAATGTAGTATTTCTTTCTTTTGTAGGAAAATTGGTTGAGCAAAAGGAACTTGTACATTCATTGTACCCACTGCCTTTTTAGTAACATCAGTTATGTATCTTTTGATCTTCACCTTGCCAGAACATGGGGACTGAATCAAAGGATCTTCAGATATTCCTTCAGCTCTAGAATTGCCTGATTATGATGAAGAACTGGCAGGTCTGTCTGATCTATGTATAGGAAAGAGCTAGCTTCATGGGAACAGAACCCTCGTTTTTTAAATTATAGCCCTAGGTCTTGAAGAATTTTGTAAGTTCTAAGAACCAACATGTGGCTTTTCTTCTATGAGGCAGAAGAAGGTATTTTATGATTTCAGAAGGGAGGAAAAAGTTGGCTTCCTGTGGGTATGTTATTCCTTGGGAATCAGTTGTAACTGGGAGACTTGTTAATTCCTATAGGTATATACATCCTCTGTCCACTCACAAGCATGCATAGGAATAATTAAAGTTTTGTGTGGAAAACATGACGTTGAGACCAAGGATATGGAATACACACTCCAACATTTGGTTTTGATTAGCTCCAACTAGTATACAATAAAAATACATTCAAAGAACTAGGGTGCATGCTGAGCAGAAGGCTGATCGTTCTTTAAAGTTCTGTTCTATTATTAAATTTCTTCTGCTTTCATATTAAACTTCAATTAAATAGTCTCATTGGTTCATTGGAGTAGGTTTCATTCAAAATGAACATTTGTCAGCAGATGCATTTATAAACAGCTGTGGTTTTCTTTGGGTGTATACAGTGCCATTATCTAAGCCATCTGGCCATTCTCCTGATGGTGTTTCTTCTTTGGGCTCGCTCTCTGACATGATAATTTATTATCTTTAATCTACTTTATTTCTTCAGAGAGAACTCCTCTCACACCTCATAGAACACCACCACCACCCCAAAAAAAAGGGGGGCAGTAAACTGAAATTTTAAAAGGCTACAGGAGATTAATAGACCTTCCTAAAGGTCACTGAGTAGCCAGGTTACTCTTGTTCCTTCTACTATAAAAATGTAGCCTGATTATAGAGAAAGGTCAGTTCAAAAACAAAGCAGTGCTACATTAATATTTTTTTAAAAAAATGGTTTCTAAATTTAAAGATTTGTCTGGGATTTATTTGTTTGATTTATTGTTTCTTTAATTTTAGAAACCTTGGCCACTTCTCAAATGATTAAGAAACAACAGCTTTACTTTTTTCAGGGCTTATCATGCTATCCCATGCTTTTCTTACCAGCACTTTCTAGTCAGAATGGTATAATGATAAAGAAAAAGAGAGAATGAATGTGTTTACTTTAAAAGCTCCATCCCAAGTATGTACCCTTTTTTTGTTCAGATTCTACCTGTAAATTATAAAAATGATGGAAGGTATAAGGAGGTGGCATTTTACCTTAATGTAAATCTAGTGTAAAGCAAGTATGTAGTCAAAGAAAAATGTAGGGAAAAAAATTGTAAATCACATCCTTATAATTCTCTTCTTATGAATATGTACATTATTAAACTTTGATATTAAAATCATATATAAAGTTTTTACCAAATTATACTAGGAAGAAAAATGTTGAATGTGAAATAAGGACTCATTTTCAAAGAGAGAACTGTTTATCAGTGACCTAGGAAAACCAGCAGGATAGCTTGTTCATTGTAAAAAATTTAAAAAAGGGAAATAAAAACAAAAAAATGTTTATCCTTTATAATGTCAATGAAAAGGTGAGTTTCAAATTAGAAAAAAATGGCAAAAGTTTATTTACAAAGATAAATTGTTTTAGAAGTTGATGTAGAAGAAATAGAGGAAACAGAACATGCTTAAAGGTAAACATTGCACTTACTTACTGTACAGTCATTCAAATAAACTTTATTACCTCTAGATTATTTAAAATACAACTATTCTTAAATACATGTTAAATAAATATTTTAGAAGGCAAAAATATATCATAACAGATAAATAGGGAGTATTTAACTACTGATAGATCTTCCAAAGCTCCCAGAGAGTAATTTAGGTGCTAGGAGATTCTAGTAGTCTCTTGTAAATAACATGTATAACAGTGATCATCAATGGCTATTAACATCACAAAAAGAAAGGCAACCAGACATTGTGTACCTCTTAATGTAGCATACCACCTGTGAAGTAGCTTTGTATAAAAGAAAATTATACCTGACACTCCATCTAACAATTTGCAGACAATACAGAGGAAAGAGACACATGTAAAATGACACCCATGAGGATGTAATCAGCAATATCTAGACTGTGGGAAACTCTGTAGGAGAAAATATAGTCTCTTCAACAAAAATTGAAAGAAAAAATAGATCAAAAAGGTACCCATAGATGAAAAGAAACTTAGGAAATATCCCAATCAGTTGCAAAGGATGGCCCTTATTTAGATTTAGAAGCAAAAAGGAAACTATCATATAATTATAAAATAATTGATCATATGATGGCATAATGAATTTTAATTTTTAGATGCAATAATGCCATTGTGATTTGTATTTTTTAAAAAAGAGTTCATATATTTTAGAGATGCATGCTAAAATATGTAAAGATAAAACAATATAGGTCTAGATCTTTTTAAAATTAATTTGAAGTGGGGGCTAAGTGAGTAGGGAAGAGATAAAACAAGATTGGCCATAAATTGACAAAGGCAGAAAATGAGTTCAATGTATAGTTTTATTCTCTTTACTTTTATATATGGAAGAAATTCTTTATAATAAGATATTTTTTAAAAAAAGAAATGATTAGTCATATAAGAGAAATACTGTTATACATATGTTCTTCAACATAGGGTATTATTTTTTAATAATGTAAGAATTTAATATGCAGTTATCAAAACAAGATTGCAGTGTAACTTTAAAGACCTTATAGGAAGAGAATTTGCCCCCTTCCTTAGAACACCAGAGCGTGACTTATCTCCCACATGCACAGCATGCTCAACAAGTAAGCTGAATGCCGTGAATGTGAAAGCTGTGACTTGCACTATACCATCGCCACGAGAGGTGAATTAAACAGAAGCGGTAGTCATTCTAATTAAAAAGTAACATCATGACGAGTTGGTTTGCAGCATCAAAAATGTCCATTTAATTTTTTTCCCTTAGTGGTCAGAGGTCCCGTGTTGTCTCCAGTCTCCTTTGTGTTTTATGTGAGATCCATCACAAAATGAGAACTTTCGACTTCCAAAAAACAAACACACAGCTTTATCTCTCCAAAACCTTCCATGTCATAACCATGTACTATCTTGGGATTGTCTTTCTGGATGTGAAGGTTTTCCATAGATTATCTGCGATGATCTCTAACATGGCATATTTCATAAATTAGGTAACCATGGTAACAGCTGCTATCCATTCAGCTTGTATGCTGGAAATCAAACTCCATTTTACACATTTCAATTTGTCATTGAAATAATGACAAATTCTAAAAACTTAGACCAAAATTGTTTTAAGGTTATTGATGTAAAAAAATCAACAGAAATTTAACAACAAAAATAGTGGTATGGAGGCAATGGTAATTTAATTATCTTCTCTTCAGACAATAAATCTTAAATGCAGGGAAAACCACTCAATGGGGCTGATAACTGCACCTCACTGACTTGTTCTCTTCAGGTAAGGTTCTTTTCTGATGTGAGAGGAAGTTAGGAGCTAAGGAAATAACCGGGAAACTTTTCAAATGTCTCCAGGATGTTTCCATCTAGGTGGTACTGTGACTTAGAATAAGAAATATATATATGGTCTTTGTCCCTGTTTCTGGAACTGAGCTCATAAAACCCTTGGAATTTCTTAAGTGGCTAGAGCAATAAAGGTATATTTTGTTATGTTAGTGCAATCACCTTGGAATAACACCTAAGGATGGAGGCTTCTTGCCTGGAGCACCAACCATGTGATTAGAGGGTCCCGCCCCCAAACCTCTAGGGAGAGAGAAGGAGCTAGGGATTGAGTTTAATCACCAATGGTGGATGACTTAATCAATCTTGCCTATCTAATGAAGCCTTCTTAAGAACCCAAACAGATGGGGTTCAGAGAGCTTCTGAGCTGCTGAACACATGGAGATTTAGGTGGAGATTTGAGGAGAGGGTATGGAAGCTCTACGCCCTTTCCCCATGCCTCTCCCTATGCATCACTTCCATCTAGCTGTTCCTGAATTATATCCTTTTATAACAAACCAGTATCCCAGTGAGTAAACTGGTTTCCTGAGTCCTGTGAGCTGTTCTAGCAAATTAATTGAACCCATGTAGGGGGTCATGGGAACCTCTGATTTATAGCTGGTCGATCAGAAGCATAGGTGACCACCTGGATTTGGAATTGTTATCCAAAGTAGAAGGCAGTCTTGTGAGACTGAGCCCTTAACCTGTGGAATCTGACTCTGTCTCCAGAGAGCATCAGAATTGAGTTGAATTGTAGGTCACCCAACTGATGTTGGAGAATTTCTTGATGGTGTGGGGAACCCTCCCATCATTGGAATTAGAGTTGGAATCATTACTCTTTAAAGCTCCTTTCCAATTCTATCAATAGCATCACCATTCTCTTAGTCTCACAGACTTGAAATTGCGCTGTAATTTTTTATCCTTTTTTTTTAAATTTTGCAATCAGTTCACAATTCCTGATTAATCTTTTTTGTCACTGTGTCACATACTGCCTTCTTCCAACTTTACTTTCCAAACCTCACATCTGAGTTCTGCTTAACTGCTGAATCCTCATACTACTGACAGATACAGTTGTCTTCTCTTATCCACAGTGGATGCATGAAACTGTGCATAGTACAAACCCTGTATATAGAGTACTATGCTTTTTTTTTTCCTGTGGGGACATTTATAAGTAAAATGAAAGTTACTTGATTATAATTCTGCAGTACCTTGACAGTTCATCTGATAACTGAGATGGCTATTAAGTGACTAACTGGCAGGTAGAGTACACATCATAGATATTATGGATAAAAGAATGATTTATATCCCAGTACTTTGTGAGATTTCATCACACTACTCAGGATGGTGCACAACTTAAAACTAATGAATTATTTAGTCCTGGAATTTTCCAGTTAATATTTTCAGACCACAGGTGACTGTAGGTAACTGAAACCATGGAAATCAAAATCATGTATTAGGGGAAGACTACTGTATTGATAAGATGCTAATTTCATCACATTATCCTATACTCAAGAACCTTCAAAAATCCCCTATTGTTTGGTGAAAAGCTTTATTTTTTTGCTTAGCAATACACAGTCTCCTAAATGTATCTCCAAATAATCTATAGCTATTGCTTCCTTTTTCCTACAATGCAGTATTATGTTGCATTTAAGCTCTACTCTTCAACCATTTCCACTTTGTTCTCGAAGCCTACCTTATAGGATCCTCGTCCTCTGACTGTTGTGTTTGGCAGATAAGGAGCACTGTCAAGGGATTTATGGGTTAAATAAAACCTAAGGGAGTTTAAAAGAAATTTGCCTTTAAGATAAAGGTGAAAAATCCCAAACAAAAATTTTTTCTTCATCTTAACTAGAATCTCGGTAAATTATATAGAATCTCAGAGTGAAATGTGATCATAAAATTTATATAACCCTCTTCCAAAGCCAAAACATTCTTTAGAGTGGTCCCTAGCTTATGTTCCCTCTTTTCCAAGAATTTCCTTTCAGCCTTCAACAGCTTTTACTTTTAGAAATTTCTTTCTTATATCAAACTCTGTGTCCTCAGAGAGTTGACCTTATCTACTACTCTGAATCTTTAAAGATATAAGTTTAATTTTTCTATTTATAATAATATTTTAAACATTTTTGATAGTTATTACTTTGTCTACTCTTCTCTAAGCTAGAAATGTGTAATTTAAAAAACTGTGCCTGAAAGAACACATTTATAACAGAGCCTGTTGACCAAGTTTTTTTTCTAGCTCTTACTACCTTATGAGAACTCTCTGCCTGGCTTTCTGTCATATGAGAGCTCTTAAGAATCAGTAGCTGTGTCATCAATCCCTGTATTCTCAGTGCCTTGCCCAGTTATTCGCATTTTTATTTATTTGTTAACAAATAGATAAATAGATGAATTCAGTTACTCCTCTTTTAATGCTTTGAGTATATGTCTTCCTCTGGAACTCAAGAGTTCAAATGAGGTCTGACTAGTATAGAGAGGATTGGAGATGTACTTGTTCAAGATGGAGTATCTTACTCTCTATAATGCAGCTTGAGATAACATTAGCATTTTCCTTCAACCATAACTAGTATTGACTTATATCAAATACATTTTAAATTTAAGTTATTTTTTTTCTTTTTTTATATATTACATTCAAATTACATCTTCTTAGTATGTATTGGTACAGGAGCATTTTTTTTCTTTTCCAGATATAAGAATTGATGTTTATCCATGTTAAATTTATTCTTGCTGAATCTGTCAAACCGTTCTTTGAGATCATCTCAGATTCCGATGTTGACATCCATCATATTTGTTATCTTTTCTATTTTTTTCTTTGCTAATTATGAATGTCTTCAAGATTTTCTCTAATATATTGATAAAAACATCAATTTACTCATTTATTCATTCAGTGACTATTAAATGAGTATTTAATAAATGCAAGCACTTATTTTAAGGGGCTAAGGATTCACTGGTGAGCAAAAGAGACATGAGTTCAGCCCTCATGAATCTCACTTCCTAGGGAAGTGCTTTTTCATTGCCAGCACACATTAGAATAACCTGGAAAGCTTGTTAAAATATAGATTATTGTAATGGCATCCACCCTAAAGTTTCTGATTTAATAGTTCTGATGTGGGGGTGGGAGGGAGTGAGATTTTAGATTTCTAACAAGTTCCTAGATGATATTGATGCTGTAGGTCCAGGGTCCACACTTTGCGAACCACTGTTCTAAAGAGAGAGATACTCTTATATGCTAAGGACTTAATTATAAGTAAATATGAGTTCACAGGACTTAAGACATATCCTTACCTATAGAATATTCCAAGGTTTATATCAATCATTCTATATATTATGTGTAAATATAACAGAAACAATAGGTTGGCAATTGATCATAGTAAAAAAAAAAAAAAAAAAAAAGATTAGCCACTATATTGGGGAGGATTTGAGGGTATGCTTATAAATCAAACTGCTCTTGGATAATTAAATCAGATAATTCGATTGATACCAAGTATTTAATTTCATACCTAGAGTGTTTCTTTAAAAATAATGACTATTGCATTAGATTAATATTCTCTCAAGTGTTTCTAACATTCTATTAATATAACTATGAATTAATGAATGAATTAAGATCAGAATAATAAGTAATTTTAAGATAAGTGATCCACAGATAAGTGGCAGAATCTAGACCTGAGCTCAGATCTCCAAATGGGGAACAGAGTCAACAGTATATTTAGAGAACTGACAGTGAAGTTTTAAGTCATTATCAGTCTCCCACATAAGTATATGTGAGTTGCCTAAAGTTTAAGTACTTATTTTTACAAGTGCAATTAGGCTTAGGCACCTTGTGGGATATGGAGATTGATGCATCTGAATCCCTTGGGAATTTCCCTTAATTTCTTGGAAGAAAGCCAATGGTACAAACTGTACTGTAAACAGCCATGATCTGGCAGACTGGCTTTAAGGGAAAGTCAAGAGCTGGCCCAACCAAAAGGAATCTGTTTCACCCAGCTTACTAGTGCTCTCTATGTAGACTGCCCAGCTAGAAGAGGTTACTGAAGAGATGGGTGGTGATTTTTTAAAGGTTACAACGCAGGGTTCCTCCTATAGTTTGTATCCCGGAGCCCTGCTTCCAAAGTGATAACTGTACCACAGACCTACCATGTGATTTGTTTGAACCATCCTTTCTGCTATTCTGGGGATAAGCCTAATAATTTGTAAATCATCTTAATACTGAGCTAAAACCTGCCTACACACTGTTAAAAATTTCTAATATTTGTTAGCTCGTCCGATGAATAGATTAGCTCTCAAACTAAATTGGCTTTCTTTATATCAATGACTTAAGTTTTTTGAAGTAGAAATATTATATTTTTGTTTGGTTTAGTTTTTGACTCTACTAATAGCTCTTACTCTATCATTGGATAGGTACTTATCTACTTTGGTAATCTCTAAGTTCCAGAAGGATGCAGGCTACATATATTCTGTTGTTTAAAGTGAAGTAAAATAAATTTTATATTGAGAATCTCTACCATTAATTGAAATAATTGAAAGAGTCTGGATGGTTTTATGCATCCAGAGAGGGGCGCAGTGGTTTACATGCATAGTGACAAAGCAGACTGCTATGAACTGAATTGTGTCCCCCCGAAATTTATACGTTGAAGCCCTTATGCTCCAACGTGGCAGTATTTGAAAATGGGGCCTTTGAGAAATAATTAGTTTTCAACGAGGTTATGAGATGGGGAACCCTCATAATTAGATTTGTCCCCTGTCCTCTTATAAATGAAGACACCGAAGAGCTTGCTCTCTCTTCCTGCCATGTGAGGACACAGCAGAAGGCAACTGTCTACAAGCCAGAAAGAGAGCTCTCACCAGAAACTATGCTAGCATCTTGATCTTGGGCTTCTTGACTCCAGAACTGTGAGAAAAGAAATGTTTGTTGTTTAAGCCACCCAGTCTGTGACATTTTATTATGGCAACCCGAGCTGACTAAGACATAGATAAAATGTTTTAAATGAAGTTTTTAGTGAATTAAGCCATCTGTACTAATAACAGTCTTAGAATTTTTCTGCAGATGAAACAAACTCGATTTGACTTTTTTAAAAGACTAGTTGTACTTGAACTTTGGGCATTACAAAGACATGATCTAACTGTTCATTTTTGCAGATATAACCTGTTAGAAAATAACAAGATGATGCTAAATGATTTTTTGATGCAAGCTCAACAGTAGTGAGAAAATAATGGGAAAACATACATCTCTTCTTTTTTCTTCTGCAAAAAGATCACTGACATCCAGAACAATAACTAATGAACTTGGACATGGCATTCTTGGAATATATAATTTGAAATGTCATACTTACTCCCCTGAACTACAGCTGTATCTTAATAGAACACAATAGCAAGCCTGGTTGTGTAAAAGATTCTGAGGGCTTAGGAGAACTGATTGGCAGAGAACCAAACAAAGCCATCCTCTAAGTCAGTCAGATGTTCAGATTTCCAGTAAAGGTTCCACAAACAACTACCCCAAGTGCACTGACAGTCAACTGCCAGAACAACAGCTTCTCTGTTTTCCAAAGCAGTACTTGTGTACAATCCATAAACAAACTGTCAAAGACGTTGTACATCTGGACAACACAGTTGCAAAGTTAATTTTGTTTGGAAGAAAACTATACCCCTGGTTTTAATTTGGGTAGAATTTTGATCAGGGAAAGAATCCTATTATGGGCATTGCTAATGTTTTTATGGACACGTGCAACAATGCTATGAGCTGCCAAACATAGAAGATTCTGACAAATGAAATTAACACTTCAAGTGAAGTCAAAGAGTCTGAAGGCTTTATCTCCTGGACCATTTAGCTCCATGGACCAGAAACCTGGACATTCATTGTCACGTTATAGACTTGAGATTTTAAGATTCACATTACAGAAATCACTTTCTCCTTCTTGCTACCTAGATGATGCTACCTAGTCCATGAAAACCACTGAGGTTTTTCCTGCCTTACAGGACAGGGGTGGGTTCCTTACAGTGAGAAAGGAGAAACCGCTCTTACCAAAGAAGTCAAGATCCTCTAGTGCCTTCACTAACTTAAAGCATTAAACTTGTCTACTTTATCTTTCTCTTATTCCTGACAATATTGAGTTCATTTAAATCCAGTGTCTCCAGGGAATAATATCAGAGAACCAAATATCTCTTTCCATCCCAATCCTTTTTAAATGAAAAATAAGCATATTCATAATGACAGGATTCACTGGAGACATTTGTAAGTGGGGAGAAAATAGAAAGTGAATTGTTCTTATGTTGTGTAAGTGAACCCATATAAAAGTCAAATTTTTTCTACCATGCTCTTAAACTTCCCTGCTTCTCCCCTGAGTAGGCTATGGTCAAGTGCATAATACAGCTGCCTTCTGTTCTGTTGTTGCAATGGACTCTTGATGGTTTCCATCTGTAGTTAGTTAGGACCACCTCTGAAGTCTAGTCGGCTCAGATTTCCATCCAAGGAAGAGTTGGAGGAGGCTTCAATACTCAACTATTAAGTGTCAGCCCTGGACACCTATCTTAGCAGCTTTCATCACCGTTCTGACAGAGGTGGTCTTCCTTCCATGTATGTGTGGCTAGACAAACTGTTTCAACAACGTGGCTCAAGATCTTGGCTTTTTAAATTCGAGTAAAGCCAACATACAAAATTCAAAGTTATAAATAGATGCATTTGAGTAACTATTCATTTTTATAAGAGTTGAAAATTTGGCCAAAGGATCGCCACAATTTCTCTAAATAATAACAGCTTTCAGTTTTAAATGTACTAGTGTATAGAACCTGTTTTAAAAACTTTAACCTGCAACTGTACAGGAACACGAAAATATCACCTTTTATAGCAATATCTGATACTCTTCAAGTATATCAAATCATATTATGTTAACAACAATTTTATAAACAATATAGAAGAAGAATGGTGCCAATTTTGTAGCTGTAAAATATGAGAGAAATTAAATGGCTAGTATAAGGTCTTGTTGATTGGAAATCAAAAATTAAAAAAGTCAGACTTCAATTTCAAGACCAGTGTACTTTCTACTATACAGTGTCTCCCTCAGATTCTGTACACCTACTAACACCTGGTATCTGTTGTTATTTAAAGATTAAGGATCAGGAATCCTAAGTATTAAGGTTTATGAATACTAATTCATAATTGATAGTAATGGTACATCTCTGACATACATACGGTGTCATCCTAGCTATCTGTTTCTCGACCTCGACATATCTTAATCATCCCTTAAGCATAAGCACTGTCTCCCTCCTCATATGGAAAATATGAAAACCTATAAACTTTCTGGTGATTCAGGAGGCAAAATCTGATGGTAATCTCATATTGATCTGGGACTCATTTCTAATCCTCAGGCTTCTTAATAAGCTATAATCCTAAAGCCATTTCCCAGACCTCTTCCCTTTAGTCCCAGTTTTTGTCTTACTTCAATGCCAGACACTTTGTCCCTCTAGTTTGAGGGACTTTTCTTGTCCCGATAGACCTTATGTCTTCCAGTAGCACTGGTCACCCCATGCCCTTCACTCCTGCAGCAAGACTTCCTTGATGCCACTATCAGTCCGTCTGCTGGGATCAGGAGGGCTGCTCAGTGGAGAAACGATGGCCTTTGGAGCCTGGACTTGATGACTTTGAACCACTCACTCTCACTTTTAGCCATTATCTTTAATCTCTACAACAACTCCACAAGGTAAGCATTCAACTCTCATTTTTAAAATTTTGAAACAAAGACAAGTCACTTAATCTCCTGAAGTCTCTGTTGACTAATTCATAAATGCTACCATTACTATTATTACTTACTCAAGGCTACTCTAATGTTCACCAGAAATTGAACTGCCCTCCATCATTGCTTTCCAGGTTTTGTGGATTTCCCATAGGTCCTGCAGCATGTGTCAAGGATCCAGGTCCCCTTTCTTCCTGGTCAGCTCTATTTTATGACAATATGAACTTTCAAATACCTCAGAGACAAATACAAATTGACAGAGTGAAGTATACAAGTTTAGATGAGCGCTTTCTCGGTATAGGTCTGAAGCTGGAAATACATGTTATATTACTCTGAAATCTGAAACACTTACCCACTTACATTCAGTTCAGATTTCCACATATCATTGTCCCCTCTTTGTACTTGGTATGAGCACGTGTTTGCTTTACCTTGCCTTATTTTCTGTCCTAATGCCTATCAGTCACTGCTCTCTAGTGTTACGTTGTGGATCTGTTTGTTTGTTATACTTTCCTGTCCTTCTCATAGATGAAGATTCCTCCTTATGAAAGGAAGGTTGCTGTATTGTTCACCATTTTTTCCCCAGCATGTAGAAGAGTGCTTGGAGCACAACGGTTCCTCAATAATATTTGTGAAAGAAGAAGGAAGAAAAGAAAGAGGGAAGGAGGGTGAGAGGAAGGAAGGGAGGAAGCGAAGAATATGCTTGGGGTAAGGTGGTCAAGGCAAAATTTTTAATAAT
The DNA here is from genome assembly GCA_004027375.1 of Macroglossus sobrinus. NCBI lineage: Eukaryota > Metazoa > Chordata > Mammalia > Chiroptera > Pteropodidae > Macroglossus > Macroglossus sobrinus. The sequence continues at coordinate 46,966 of PVKZ01000098.1, read as the reverse complement.
TTGGTAATAATAATATCTAAGACTTACTGAATACTACTTTGTATTTTAAAAATCGATATATGTTAATTAATCTAATGGTGCAAACACCTATTAAGATCTAGATAAGACTGGGAAACTTGAGACATGAAGTAGTCAGGTAACCTGTTCATGGTCACACCACTCATCGCAATGGATGGAGTTAGCGTTCAAACCCAGGACACTTAACTCCAGATTCTGTGCTCTTAATCTCTACAAGGGATAGCTTCTTTTTAGTAGTCTATAATTAATTCACAGAATAAAAAAAAAATTAAGACTGGTTGTTTATTGCTATTAAAGCTAATAACTTAAAGAAGTGACTCTAAGAAGGTTCTCAGTGTTGTTCCTGAATCCTATAAACTCAAAAACTCCTTCTTCTTTAGGCAAATTTATAGTGACCACTTGAGATAAGAGGGCTTGGAGAGAGAGAAAGACCAAGCTGAATCACACATATCTTGTCCAGACCTAGTATAAATTAACAAATCACAAACAGTTCAGAGGACATCCTCATGCGACTCTGAGGGTATTTCAAGGAACCTTCCCATCTGGAGTCTGTGCTGGTTCTTTTCATATTGCATTTCCCTAAGGATGACTCAGAGGAAATTGAGGTTTCAGAAATATGTTGTGTTTTTTATGGCACTTCTCTACCTTCACTGCAGAACTTTTAAAGACAGTGATTTTGTGTTTGTGTTTCTTCCCATTAAGTTAAAAAAAAATAGATTCACTTTTTCAACTATTTTTAAAACTTCTCTAATCGTACAAACATATATGCTTATGTGATGATGATGATGGCAATGCTAATCCGATTGACTAGGGTACAAATATTCTAATAAGTGAGGTTAAAAAAAGAGTGTAAAAGAACCCAAAACTCATGGATAAGATAAAAGTGCTATCAAAAAACAGTTGTTGGATAAACGTTTTTGTATTGTGATGAGGTATATGGCCGCATCCCTGCCTCACAGATTCCACATATAAACAAAATCATGTGGTATTTGTCTTTCTCTGTGTGACTTTAGCATAACACCCTCCATAGGTCCATCCATGTTGTGGCAAATGGTAAGATTTCATCCTTTTTATGGCCAAGTAATATTCCATTGTATATATGTCCACATCTTTTTTTATTCAGCCTTCTATTGATGAACACTTAAATTGCTTCCATATCTTTGCTATTGTAAATAGTGCTGCAGTGAACATAGGGGATCATATATCTTTCCGAATTAGTGTTTTGGACTTCTTCAGATAAATACCCAGAAGTAGAATTGCTGGGTCATAAAGTAGTTCTATTTTTCACTCTTTGAGGAACCTCCATAATGTTTTCCATAGTGGCTGCACCAATTTGCAATCCCACCAACAGCACACGAGAGTTCTCTTTTCTCCACATCCTTGCCAAGACTTGTTTGCTGATGAGAGCAGTGGCTGAACTCAGTTTGCAGCCCTTGAAGACCTACAGGACCAGCTTACTTGTGCCTGGCCTCAGAACCGTCAGCACTGCCAAGCAGAGGGCAGTTTCAGCTCCGTGGAGCTCCTTCCTCACATGTCTAAGCTATAACAATTCCACCAGCATCCCTTTTCTGTGTTGGAGCTTGGGGTGGTAGTGACTTCCGTGGGGTCATTAGCTCTGTGGCAAAGTTCTCTTTTTACTCTTTTATTTTCTTAGATATCAACTTTGTTCCTAGATAACAATTTATATTAAATTTTCTTTGCTCTTGTTTTTGTCTCCTGACTGGGCCTCTACTAATATAAAACCTTAGAAAGTCTGCATTAAATTATATTAGGAAGGGTAGGGAACCATTGAAAAAGAACAACAACAACAACAAAAAGAATAAGAAAATAAGAGAAGCAGAGAAAGAAGAACCATATTGGGAGAAGTTAAGATAGTTGGAAGAAAAAAAGGATTTGTGGGCTTAGGGGTGGAGGGTGATGGTAAATGTCATGTGATAAAAAAGGCTTTGATTATGTGGTGACAGAAAGAAATCTAACTATGGGAGGCGAACACACAGTGTAAATATATATATATGCCTTACTGTTAAAGTGTACGTCTGAAACATTGGATTTCATTAACCATAAAAAAATTAATTAATTAATTAAAAAAAAACTTTTTTAATTAAAAAAAAAATAAAAGGCATTTGAGGAAATAGGTAGTTGTATGTAGTTTTACTGGATGGCCTGAGATGAAACTCTTGCTTTGACCTTTCATCCAACACAGTTTAAAGATTTAAATTGCTTTATAATTCATTTTGGACATTTGAATATATACGTCTTCTGAATGTAATACTCAACTGAGACTGAACAGATGGCACAGATTATTAATAGTTATCTTTTGGAGCTACTATGTAGAAAATGGACCTCAGTTCTAAAATCTGTAGCATCCCAGATATCATAATGACCCCAGGATTGGGACAAGAGGGAACTGCTACTTTTATTCTGACTACTCCACTTTTGGGGCAAAGAAGCAGGAATGACTCAGCATGAGATGGAATGGCCCTCTGAATGCTAGAGGCACATCGCAAAGGCTGAATTATCACAAGTCAGGGCTTTATGTGACCTGGGAGTGGTCTACAGAGAATAGGACCTGCTTAGTGCTAAGTGTAAGTTCAGTAAATTAATTTTCAAAAGTCTGATGTAAATTTTCTAGTTAGTTTTTCACCCAGGTTCAACAGATTTATCATTTTGTTAAGAAATTAATCTTCTCTGGAGGGGAAGAAAAGGTGTGTGGCAAACATGTTTCAGTTAATTTCAAGACTTTCCCTGATGTACCAACTGAAAACAGACCTCCTTGATCTGTGCAGCTAGCCTAGCACGTGCAGCGGCTCAGACTTTGGATTCCCTAGTAGAGGACGCTTATTATCCAAACCTGACACATGTGGGAGGAGCACAACACAGGCTGTAAGTAAAGGGTTGAAAATTGATATCATGGCAATTAAAGCATGAGGTTAGAAAAACATTGGAGCTTCAGGAGAGTGTCTCAGTGTCCAGCGTTAAGGATTATTTGAGTCTTTAAGCCAGAGGATTCTCTCCTTCTGTGGTGGCTGGCAGGAGCATCTTACAAAGAGCCTGTGACCAAGTAGAGAGTTCATAATTGTACATTGAAAAAGACAGAAATAGTCTACAGGTTTCTTCTGACATGAAGAAATTTTGCAGAGGGCATGTAACAGGAAGCCAGTTACATGGCCAGCACTGGGGAACATGGCTCTATCCATAGCCAGCAGGATGGGATATCCTGGTTGGAGGCACAGACACAATCACACGGAATGGGGGAGGAGTGTTTCTCCAAAGAGAGTCTTGAGTTGAAGGGTGGAAAAGGTGTAGAAGAGAAAAAGAGTTAACAGTTAGCTACTGCAAAATCGCATTAAAACATTTGCAAGAGTCCCAGTTGTCTTACAGCTGCCTTTTTCAAGCAGTGAAGAAAAGTCTTATAAGGTTTTATAAGCTTTTTTATTTGCTTGATAATTCATTATACTAAAGAAGAGTAATTTCCACAATATTTCTCAATTCAGTTAGTGTGGCATATTGAGAAAATGTACTTATGGTATTATATTCTCAGTTGTCCTGACATTTTCTGCATAAATTGTATATTACCAAAACAACCCTCCGAGACCAAAGAGAACCCAGCATAGAGTTAATTGTACCTAGTTATTCAGAGTTTCAGATGTCACCTTTGGAACAGACTAGAAGAAATCTAATTATTAGAATTGTGTTTATACACTGACTTAAAGTAATATTTTTAAAAATGTACACTCCACCAGACCTTATTAGAAAAGAACTCATAAACAGAGGTGTTAAAAATCCCCTAGCATCAGATAATTCCTATGAGGAGATGCTCTAACCTGATTACAGGACACCTGGCAGGACAGAACATACCCACTAGTCAGTGATAACCATTAAAGACCCAATAAATGTAAAACAAGTTAGAGAGAAAACACTGGGACAGTAGCTTACTCACTCTCCAGACTCAAACCTCAAGCTAAACATAATCTGAAAAGAGAATTTGTCTGGAAATCTGGGTGTCTGAGCACATGCTAACTACCCATAAGACTGCTGATGTCCCCCAAAATGCTGAAAATGAGTGATTATTTGTAATTACATTAATTTGAGAAAATAATGTAATACTAATATCAGAGTTTAATAATTCACTCTGAGTCTCTAATGTGTAACTTGGAATGGTCTTAGATTAAGTTATACTCATATAATTCAAACGGGTGATGCATTGATAATCAAATGAGTTTCTCTTTGAAGCGATATATTTAAAAAATAGCAATGGCTAAAATAACACTAAATTTTAAACATCATCTACTGAACCCAGTCTCCAGTCCCCTCACCATGAGGAGACCTTCCTGGACAGAATTTCAGCTCCTCAGAACTACTCTCATTCCTTCTCTAATAAAAAGTTTACAGCATATTCTTCCTTAACTGAATGTCTTATTTTTTATTTTATTTTTTTTTAGGTGAGGCAACCCTTGGTTGACCTCACAGATTCAAGGACCTTGTCAACTTACAATCCCTTTTTTTTTTTTTAATGCCTACAGCACCTGGTCTTCCTAGGTGGTCTCCCTTCCAAGTACTAACCAGGCCCGACCCTGCTTAGCTTCTGAGATCAGATGAGAACAGGCTTGTTTAGGGTGGCTTGGCTGTAGACTACATATTTTATTTGTAAAGAGCAAAAGGATTCATGAGAAAGGAAGCTCCTATCTTCTGCAGATATACACCTACTCCAAATGCACTACCCATAACTTGTCTGAAAACTTGCACTTCACTTTGGGCTGCTACTTTTGCCACAAATGGTGCTCACAAAATGCAGTCCCAGGGAACTGATGGTACCCTCGCATTTCATTCATGGAAGCTGACGAGCTTTTCCTCAATGAAATCCACGCAGTTGCCACAGCAACCCCCAGCAAGGAGCAATTGGGAGTATCTGCAGTTCTGTCTCCCAAAAAGTTACATTTAAGTTGGTTCACAATATATGCTTCACTGCTGGATTAGTCAAAGTGGATATGCAAAAATAGATTGGCTCAAGAGTGATCAGACAGGTGAGTCTGAAGTAATATTGAGGAGAAATTGAGGACCACCTATGGCAAGATCAATTACCAAAAACTGGAAAATTGGCATCTTAATAAAACCAGGAAAGGACTGGACCTTAAAAAAAAAATCTCTTTAATGCTTCATTCATCATCTCTTCTTCCAGACTGTGATACTTAAAAGTCTAAAGTTCAGATAAATCTATAAACTAGGTGTACCCAATTAATGAGGAATAAAAACTGAGAGGTACAATTCTTATTAGCCTATGAGTAGTTAGCCTGCGTAAAGTTGATTCTTATTTCAACCAATGTTCAAACTCTGTGTTTTATTCCGAACACAAGCATTGGTGAAAGGAGCACACATTTTCTAGTTGAAAGACATTTGGGATAGAATCTCAGTTTTTTCTTTTATTATGTGTATTATCTTAAGTAAATTATTCGGTGTAACTAAGAGACATATTTTCCTTACATATAAGAGGAGAATAATAAAATCCATTTTCTGGGATTCTTGGAATGATTAAATGTCAATATTTATAAAGCCTCTGATGGTGCCTAAAACATTATAAGTGCTCAACCTGGGTACAGAGGGAAGCAAACAAATAAAGACATCCCACTCTCTCCAGGCAGCTGTTTCAAAATTTTTTTACAATTGGTCTAAGGAGTAACATTGTAATGTCTACAACATTGAAAAAGTATGAAAACTTTTTCAATGTGAATGTGAGTCTTGGTTATAATCTTCTTTGTCTATTCCATATGTCTTTTACTGTGAGCTTCCTCAATATTTTTAGAATATAATTTAAATTTAGAACATAAATTAAAACTCTGAGAAAAAGACAATCAAAATGCATTTTCTGCGAAGTCGTTAACCTACTTGAGGGTAATTGCTGACTCTGGCCTCTGCTAGAAAGGCAAGGTCTCAGAATCCAAGCATCTTCCGCATAATAATTACTGTAAGCCAAGCAAATGCCTCACTGAAGAGATTAAACATGTAGCTGGGAGTATTAATAATTTTAATAATAGCTAATTAGTCTTTCTACTTCTGTTAAAATTTCTCATCTGTTTGTTCTTGCTCATATTTATGCCCCGACAGCCAGTCAATCACTTGGGTCCAGTAGGGACTTCAATCTCTCTTGATTCTAAATTTCTAGTCTGCTTCTAAGATGTTGCAGTTAGAATTGCCTTGGAGACAGAGAAACAGCTACTGTATGGGAAACTAGAAGGAAAATATTCCACTTGGTAGCATGCCAGCGTGCTTTCTAAAGATCTTCTGTAGGGAAGTGACAACAAAGACGTGCCAAATATGTTTACAATATCCATTGAATGAATGCCACTCACAATAGAACAGATGTCATGACACCTTTTGTTCCAAATATTAATGGCCAGAGTGCCCCGGATTTTTTTCTCACAGCCTTGAATGGATCTAGGCTAAAATGAGGTTGAAAATGAAAGTAACTGAGTTCTCTTGTATCAGGATAAACCGAGCACTCATTCCTTCCTTCCTCTGGTGACATGAATCTCTGCTACTTTTCATCTCTGAATGGCTGAATTTGTCTGCCTTAGTCTTTTTTTTTTTTCAGTTTAATTTCTATTTCTCATGGCAATAGATAGATTTTAAAGGCTCAGGAAATTAAAAAAGAAGGCACCTCGACCTTGAAGGCACAATAGTATCAGAAGTTTTTATCTTAAAGGGATTATTCAATTATAGCTCTGCATTTGCAAAATGGGGAAACTGAGACTTACCTTGCTTGTCATTGTCACCAGGCTATCATCCAAAAGACCTTATCATTTCTCAACTCCTAAACTATGTCACAAGCTATGCTTGCTTACAGGAACTTTCAGGATTTCCAACTTCAAAGACCAAAGTGCTGAGTGTTATAACTAAGATGGCGATGGAACATTGTGTGCAAAAGTGGCCGTGTGCAGAAGGGCCAAGTGCAACAGAAGGATAACGACATGTGGCTAGAAGAATTTAATCATTTCCACAGCACAGCCTATAAATACAGAAGGCTCCACCCAGCTGGAGAGGAGGTGCTGTTCAAGCATGAGTTTATCCTCCATTCCTTGACCAAAGAATATAGTTTCTGCTCTGCTTTACTGATCTCAGTCTCATTCTATTTGTGTGACTAGCACTGGCAGAGGGAACTTGGTTAGGGTCCCTGACACAGAAAAGCTGGTAGTGTGAAGATGAGGAGCAGGATTAGGACTAGAACCAAGACTAGGACACTTTCCATGCACAATGAGTAATTCTTCATGGATTCAATCCAAGGACCCTTTTTTAAAATATCAATATCCAATGAGACAATTTTCAACCAAGATTATCAAATTTCCTAGATGAAAAGAAATAGTAATTTTCCAAAGAGTCCTTAATTCAATTCAATTCAATGAATATTGTTTAAAGATCAGTATTTCAGTCATAATATATCTATTCTGGTTCAGGAGATGATAAATCATGAACTTCCAAGTAAGGAAAATTATGTTCTCTCTCTGTGAGAATACCTATCTCAGGCCATCACAGTACATACGTGAGTGAGTAGACCAATATTGTCTAAGATCTTTTCCCTTTCCTCTTTGTACACCTCAAACATAAACATCTCTTAATCCCAGTAATCAGTGGCATATACAAAGGAAATGCAATCGATCTTGACTCTGTTTTTTGGACAAGGTTTGAGGAATGATTGCTAAGTATACTCAGTTTGTAAGTCTGACTCTAGAGTATACTGATAGGCACATCTCCCTTCACTTTTAGGTAGAGTAGCAAATAATCACTGTATTTGTTTTTAGCTTACCCACTTTTCCATTTATAGCCTTGGACCAGCCTTAGGTTCCCCCCACCTCCAAATTTTGAGATTTAAGAAAGCTGTGTATCTCCATGAGCAAAGATGAGTTGTCCCCGTTAATCAGATATACTTGAAGGAATTTGCCTCTTACTCTTCTCGGAACATTTATTGGAGAGCGTGACTTAAGCCAGACCTCTGTGGTTGCTCTAATGTCATTTATTAAGTATAATTGCATACTTGCCACATGCTGCACAGCTGTAATGAACATACAGGTATTTAAAGAGAGAAGAGTTAAAGCACCGAGAAGCTCTGAGACTTTAGGTGAGTTAGCGCAAGCATAACAATTGATGTAATTTTAAAAGTTTGCTTTAGCTTCTCAGTAAAAGGCCCCTGGCCATTTTATTATGACACTCTAGGAGGAAACAAATATTGAAGTCTGGGTCAGCCCAACCAAAATCAAAAAGGAAATAATGTACCCTTGGTACCTTCCTTCCCTGATAAAATCGTCTGCCCTGTGGCATTCCCCTGTAGGTCAAGGTTCCTGCTCCCCAGGGCAAGACTCCCTGTCGCCTCCCACCTGGGCCAGGCCCCATTCTCTGGATTAGAATTGTTTTCCAGGCTCTGACAGAATTTCTGCCTCCTCTCCCTTTCCCTTACAATCTAACTGGATTCTTTAATGAACTGTCAAGTGTCAGTGGGTTACTATATATGTTTCTCTCTGCTCCACACAATAATTTTGTGTATAACTTTTCTTAATATAGTATAGTATAGTATTTCATATAAATCTATGTAAGTACAATGCACTGTTTTTACATGACCTGTTTTTTCATACAGGCTTATTACTATAAATTCTGAGTATGATATGCGATTGCTAAATAATGATTTTTTCATATTTAACATTAGCATCTACATACCTCTATGTTTCCCCATATATTTGCAATGTTCTGATATTTACAGTATTCACATCATATTTGACTGAATTTTTCCACTTATAATCTAGCACACACTTCATTTCCTGTTTTTTGATAATAGAAATGTAGCAATGATTCAACTTCGAACTTCACCTGAAATTTAGATAGGTCTGGTCCTGTCTTGCTAAACTAAGTTCTGTAGCTGACAGAAGCCTGTCTGGATGGGGGCCTGGAAGAGAGGTGAAGCTTGGCGATTTTAGCGTAGCAACGAAATACCAGGATCAGAAAGGAATGCTGATTTTCAGTTTAGCACTGAAAATCTGCCACTCAAAATCCACACCCAGTTTAGTCTGCCACTCAAAATCCACACCCAGTCCAGTCTCATGGACTCATTTCTACCTATGAGAAACAAAGGGCTGTAAATAAAAACTAACATAATTTTTTAAAATTCGATTTCTCAGTAAACTGTTGAGGTCATGAAGCAAACTTGCTTTGGGGTAGTCTTTATTTTGCCACCCACAGTGGCACAGCTTCAGCAATGGAAGTCACATGTCACAGGGGGAATGTGTCATAAGAACTGCAGATGGCAGGGCCTAGTGACAGACACAAAGCCAGGATGATGCTCACCTGGAGACTTTCTGTGGGCACATGGGAGACACCACTGGGGACTCCTAGAAATACCTTGGGGAGAGTTTTTGCCAAAAGGTGGAAAAAAGATCCCAAGAATTTCAAGTTCTTACTAACGATGTGACCCTATTAGCTCCTGTGATCTAATGATGACTGGTGAATCTGGTTACATGATCAGCACTTCTAAAACATCTTCATATCCACAGATTTTTTTTTTTTGTCCTGGAAATTATTTCCTTGGGATAATATCCCAGAAGTGAGAAGAATCTGTGAACACTGTGGTAATATGTATCTTTCTTTTGAAAATACATTTTCTTCTCATGGGGTTTTCAAGAGACTGTGCCTTTAGGAGACCAGTGGGAAATATATTTGGGGCAAATGAGACTCCTGAAAGCACTAATATTTCAGGCTAGATCAGTCTTCATATTCTTTATTCTCAGAGGGGTGGCACTAGCTAAAGTCTCCCCTTACTAATTTTAATTGATCAAAAAAGAAATATGGCTTCTGAATAGATGTTACTGGATATGCTGTGATTATGTCAACTTATTTGAGAAGATTGCATCTAATTTGGTTTCATAGTCATTAGACATATAGATTTGTTTAAAAAGTAAAAGAACAGTCTACGGCCATGCAACCCTGAACAAGCCCGATCTCATCTGATCTTGGAAGCTAAGCAGGGTCAGATCTGGTTAGTACTTGGATGGGAGACCACCTAGAAAGATCAGGTGCTATAGATGTAAAAAATGAAAAATAAAAGATTGTAAGATGACAAGGTCCTTGCAATCTGTGAGGTCAACCAAGGGTTGCTTTGCCTAAAAATAAAAAATAAATGAAAAGTAAAGAAAGATTATGGGCGTACTTGACTTACAGTCAGCATCACCCCTGGACTTAGTCTAGAATCTTCCCTGCCCCTGGGTCAGTCCTGACTTGTTCAGTTTTATTCTTATTTAATAATTTACTCTCTTGAGATCTGTAAGGTAAACAATTACTTTTCTGCAACTGGACAATGAGATTGAGTAGAATCATCACCCACAGAAATGATTCTTGGCAGCAGAAGCAAAACTTCACTAATGATTACAGGTTTTCACCCAGATGCACTTAAAAAAACAGTAAGTAATGAAATGATTTTTTTTTATATTTAATATTCTTTTGAAAATAAGAGACATCATTTTTACTTTTATTTCCACGTTGGGGTACAGTTATTTCTTGCCTGTGCCACAGTGCTTTTTTTTACCGATACCGTAATTAATATCCCATAACAATTTGTAAATAGAATGAAAGTCAAAGAACCACAGCCTCAGGTGTCCATGACTTAGCCACAACTTACCTTTAAAATTTCCTCCTTCACTTTTTTCCTTCAGCCATACCCAATTCTTTCTTTCTTTTTTTTTTAACAAATGTGTTTTGTTCATAGATGGCAAGACACGCATCTATATGGGATCAGGTCTAAGGCCAGTTCAAAACAAAAGTGAGAGAGTTCTGGGTTCCTCTAAGAGTGAGAGCACACGTGGCCATATTAACTGCATTCAATTCAGTAGTCAGCGGAGACCTGGACAAACCAGGAAGAAAGGAACCATTTGATACTTTTGTTGGCTCTTGTTCTCTTGTCCATTCTCTCACTTCCCCACAGAGTATGTGGAGTAAATTACCCGTGGCAGTCCTGGAGTTTCCCCATTCAGATCTCCCTTCAGGAAATGCTGCTGCTCGGTGGATTGCTGATTGCCAACTTCTGTTTAACACACTTTTTGCATCTACCAAGTAGTTCACTCCAGGCTGTGCTTCTGTAGAGCTTCCTCTAGCATAGCTGAAGTGGATATTAGGACCAGATCATTCCTGACCAATGTGGATTCCTCCAATGGCAGCATTGGTCCAGGACTCCCACATTTAAAAGCCAATCTGGCTACTGCTGCTGAATGTCTGACCTGCCAGCAACAGAGACCACCAACACTGAACTCCCCATATGGCATTATTCGTTAAGAATACCAGCTGGCCCAACCTGGTGGCAGTTTGACTCTGTTGAGCCCCTTTTGTCCTGGAATCGCCAACATTTTATCCTCATAGAGATAGAATTTTGAAAGAACTGTACTCTGATTTGAGGTTCTTCCTACCCAATCTGTTTTTTCTTCTTTTCACAGATTTCAGACTTACACTGCAGTTAGTAGACACTCCTTGAATAATTCTGCTCACTCTCCATTTATACTTCATAAACACTGACCCCAAGAAAGAAGATACCTACAAAGAAGGGCTCCTGGTGGCTCATTGAGCTAAAATTAAAAAATAGAAACTAGCAACCAATTTCTGAACCAGGGGCTTCTCACACAAGCTTATGTCAGGGAGAAACCTGCACTAAGCTGCCTGCCTCCCACTGCATTCCTGCCATCTGAACCAACCCTTATAAATGAGTTCCTGGCATTATATTTCAACTAGTAGGACCGAGACTTTCTGCATCCAGTTGGAGCTGCACAGCTATATTTTCATTAGTATTTTCACAAACCAATCAGAGAATTTTGACCAGTCAGGACAATGCTTTTTGGACCAATCAAACTACAAGGATTTGGAGTCCTCATTTGCATGAAGATGGCCCAATCAGAGACCAGGGGCAGGGACTTCTCTCTATATAAGTCAGCTCTCCTCTGGCTCAGGGAGCACATTTCCTTTCTACTGAAGACTACAGAATAAATTTCCCTAGTTGGAGCTGAAACTCCAAAGATGTCCTGGAGCAGGGCAGGGTGGAGCGGAGCAGAGCTGTCTAGCAGAGGAGGGGACTTGCCCCAGGGCTACCTTGCTCCAGGGCCATCTCGCAACTGTGCTGTTTCATAATTGAGCTGTAACATTATTGAACTGTTCCACAGCTGAGCTATTCTCACAACTGTGTGTTGTATCAAAATTCAGCTGTATGCACCTTCTTCATTATATCGGGGATTCCTGTTGGCATTGAACTGACATCAAGGAACAGCAGTTAACATAAGTATTATTGGAGTTTTAATTGTTCCCCTCCCCTACCCAAAGATATGCTGAAGTTCTAAACTTTGGTATCTGTGAATGTGATCTTATTTAGAAATTGAGTCTTTGCAGATGTAATCAAATTAAGATGAGGTCATTAGGATGAGTCCTTAATCCAATTGGACACTACTGTCCTTATAAGAACAGAGATATGGAAGGCACAGAAGGAAGAGAGTCATGTGATGACAGAGGCAGAGATCGGAGTTGTGATATCACAAGGCAAAGAGTGCCTGGGATTTCAGAAGCTGGAAAAGATGAAGAAGGATTTTCCCCCAAAGGTCTTGCAGGGAGCATGGCCCTGCCACCACAATTTCAGACTTCTAGCCTCCAGAACTGTGAGCCAATAAATTTCTGTTGTTTTAAGCCACCCCGTTTGTGATACTTTGTTATGGGAGCCCTAGAAAGCTTATACGAGTATTTCCTCAGATAGATCTCTTGTATATCTAACCCCATTTTCATATCTAAGTTTTGGAAATCCCTAACTGTGACACTTATCTCCTTGTTAGGAGAGAGACACAAAATGACATAATGACCCATGGAAGTGGGGGAAGAAAAAAAAGGGAGAGAAGCAAAAAGACGCCAAAGACTTTCAGCTCCTCCTCAATCTCAATATCTCATCTCCCTCACTAGTTACATCTCTTGTATTCGCTCTGCCATGAGGTCTTCTGTGAGCCTTGAGTGTGAAGGAAAGACTGTCTCATGACATGACCAGCTAGATTCTGGCCAGAACAAAAATTGCTTACCGTGAATCCCCTCAGGGAATGATTATCCTCTCCCTTATACCCCAGATAGGCTGGTTCTTCCCGGGGACAGGCATGTAAGGCTTTTCACTTTATCTGGAGCAGGTCACACCCCAGCACCCCTATCTTTAGGCCTGCCAACCAGCACAGAGGACATGCATGACTTATTGCTGCTGCCAAAGACACGTTTCCATGTAAGTTAAGTTCCCTGGATAAACTCTTGATGTGATGCTGGAGTTGTCAGCCTCTTTCTTTAGTCTCTTGGCCCTGGGAATTTTATGTAGCATCAAGATGAATGAAATCTTACCACCTCTAAATCTAGCAGTTTCTTTATAATATAGTATACTATTTTACATCTTGTATTCTTTTTGTATCAATTTTAATAAAATTCCAATTAAAAACTGTTACGAATATTTCAAAAGTGATATTTGACTAGATATGATTCTTTAAAATATTTGCCATAGAGTTTAATGTGTGACAGCCAGAAAATGCCAGTTTTATCTCTTTTCAAATAAGTGAGAATGGCATTAATATGAGGCTCTGGGACTCTGGGATTGTGAGTCGTGAGAGCTTGGAGCAATCTGTTTAAATCTGTGGTATAATGTGATACATTAGATATAGTAGAATATAGGAGGTGCATTTATAAACTCTTTGAAATAAAGTGTAAGTAATATATAAAATTAATTATTTTGTCTTAAACGATCCAGTTATGACTTGTTTTGACTTGTGGTTTTTATTGAGCTAGCCTTGCTTCCTCACATCATTTCTTAATTATTTCAAGCAAACATCTTTAAAATGACTGGCCACTAACTCTAGACTGTGCCCATGAACTAGCAACACCGTCATTGCCACTATGCTTTGCTTAGGAGAGCAATCTCACCCCCAAAATTTAAAGCTGATCATTCTTGATCTTTTTTGCTCTGCTGAGAGCCATTGTCACATATTCATTTGAAAGCTGGAGAAGTGTGTGACATATAATATCTGGATTTGCAATAGATTTCTCAGAGTTTACACTTAAGGAGCACACTGATCTCTTCCAACTCTCATGAGACGATTGACACACCACTTGTTTTTCACAGGACAGACGGGAATTGTAGACCTTATTAGAAATATTACTCATATAAAAAAATATTTTCTGATGATAAAGTATATGTATATGGCATGTAATAAAGGCGCTCTTAAATTTTGAGCTAAGTGGAATGCATTTTACTTATGGAGAACTGGCATAACCTTTTCTTTTTTGAGATTTACATTTTTAAAACATACAATGGGTTATGAATCACCTGAAAAGTAATGATTCGTCCAAAAATTATTTTATTAGCTCAAATTGTCAAAAAGCTTGAACTTCTCTCTGAAACTAAAAATGAATTTCTCAAATACGGAAGAAGGTTTAGTTCATTTAAATAAGAGTATTGATGTCTCATAGATCTGTGCCTATATTTTCTTCCATTCAAAAATCTACTTCCGTTTTGAAGGTTCACATACTTAGAATTTCTCAATTGTCCAAGTGAATGTTCCCAGAGACCATGAATGAGCATCACCTTATCCTTCCTGCAACTGTTACCATTCTATATCAAAGCTGGGGAAATACTTTGGTCTAGAATGTTGTTTAGACATAAAAGTGCCCCAACCATAATACACTGTACATAGAATGAGCAATATAAGTGTTATATGAGGAATGAATAAGATTGTTAAAATAAATATTTATATAACGTTTTTTAGAACTATTGGTTAACTAAATTCTTTCTAAAAATGTGCAAGATATATTTGTAAAATTAGAAAAGAAGAAATGAAAGATGATACTCTGTTCAAATGACCAATTTATATACATTATCTATTTTTTAATTTTCTATATTTCCTTGAGTGGAAATAAAAAGAGTATGGCACAGCATTTCTCGCATTATGTTCCATTCTGCAGGATTATTAACTATGATATGATGGTTGAAGCTTGTGTGATAAAGAAATGGAAATGATGGATGAAACCACTCGTGGTGGTTCAAAATATGTCCACAAATTCTTTGATGCCCCCTTCAAAGTGCAGAGACTAATTTCCCTCCCTTTGAGTGTTAGTTTGACTTAGTGATTCACTTGTCACAAATACAATACAAATGGAAGTGATTGTACGTAACATGAGAAACAAGAACACAAAAAACACTGTGACTTCCTGCGTGCTATCTCTCAGATCACTCATTCTGTGGGAAGCCACCTGAGCCAGCTTATGAGGCCACTCAGAAGTGCTGCCAAGAGGTATGTGTGGTGAAGAACTGAGGCCTCCTACCAACAGCCATGTGAGGGAGCCATCTTTAAAATAGACACCCCACCAGCCCCAGTCAAGCCTTCAGATGATTGCAGCCCTGGCCAATAGCTTCACTGCAACCTCGTGAAAGACCCTGAAACAGCCCACCCCACTAAAACATGCCCAGATTCCTGATCTTTAGAAATTTGTGAGATAACAAATATTTGTTTAGGTTGCTAAGTTTGGGGATAATTAACTAATACAAATTCTTTACTTCTTAAAGCTGTTACTTTTCTGGTGTTAGTTGTGAATTTTTAAGGGAAGTGGATGTACTTTACTGTATAATCCCCCCTCCTTTTTTTTCTTTTTTTTTTTTTTTTTACCACAAAACATTCTTTGTTTCCCAAAGATACCTGAAGGATAGAGTTGCACTAAATATTTTGGAGGAAGACTGATGCCGAGCTTTAATTTTTGACAGTCACATTAACAAGAGATCAGATCCCCCTAGCTGAGTAACAATTTCAGAGCAATCAATTTAGAGGGATTTGGAAAAGCCCAGACACACTAGGCTAAGTAGAGAGCTGAAGTCCAAAGCATTCCAAATTTTTGATCTTTGGTGCATTTCATGCAGTGTGCAAAGGGTATTGCTACACTTAATTGGCAGAAAATTATCAAGATCTGATTAAACAGATTTTTTTTTTTGTTAAGAGCTGTTGCCCAAACAATCCATGAAAATTCTTAGAGTCCCTCATTGTAATGTTGGTCATGTTCCATAACCGACTGTGAGAAATTTTCAAACTGCAAATGTTAAGCCTTTATAATTCAGCCTTGCCATGAGGAAGGTAGTCATAAATTAATAGTCATAAATTAATAGGAAATGTATTTTTAAATTCCTCCATGGAAACTCAAAGAGCCTCATTTTATTGCAGGAAATTGCAACTTGGATTCAGATGAGAATAAGACCTTTTCAAGGGAGACTACACTATGACAGCTGGCTCCTTCAGAGAACTCGTAGGGGAAAGGCTCAAAGAGGATTTACGTGACTCTCAGGGTCAAAGGCTTTGAGAAAAACTTATTCTTAGGCTACTAACCTCTGAAAAGCAGACCTAGCTAACACAGGCTTGTGGCAAGCATAGTGGACAGAACTGCTTCCTATCCAACCACTTCTCTTGGTTATAATGGCTGACTATGGATGGGCAGTGTAAGAATTTCAGCCCACGATGTCAAACAATGGATTTAATTTCAGTTAATCTAATCATGGAAGCTCTCTGTTTAGCGCTTGCATTGAGTCAAGTCCATTCAGTGGACTCATAGGCAACGTACCTAGCTCCTCTCATTCATTGGTTTCATCCCCTTGGTGTGAACAAATTTTAGGTCTGAACTGATAAATGTTTCACTTTTCACTTTGGTTGCCTAGAAACTAGGAGCCATATAATTGGGTCAGTCATCACCTCTGAATATTACAAAAATATATGTTTTATTTCTCCCCTCCATGGACTGGACTTTCTATTCCAATATATAATGTTTACAGTAGTCTTCAAGATAGAGGCTGAGTCAGGGATTCAGGTGCATGGGATATTTGGAGATGGGCACTGAGGAGAAAGGGAGTGAGGGAAGCAGGAGAAGGCAGAGGAGGGACTAAGCAAGGACATGGTCTCACCTGGAGTCCAGCCTCAGCCTTATTCCACAGAAAGCTCTGGTGTATAGATGATCGCTGCACAGAGTTAGTGCACCTTAAGGAAAGATGTCTGCCTTTTATTATCCCCATGTCAATTATTGGCTCTGGGTTGCCCACCTTGGGGTGGAGGTGGGCTGGGACTGGGCCACTTCCCAGGGACGTGGCTTCTGATCTGCAGAAGTTTGCTCACCACTCTACAGCCATGCCACCCTGAACAAACCTGATCCCATCTGATCGCAGAAGCTAAGCAGGGTTGGGCCTGGTTAGTACTTGGATGGGAGACCACCTAGGAAGACAGGTGCTGTAGGCATAAAAAATAAAAAATTAAGGGATTGTAAACTGACAAGGTCCTTACAATCTGTGAGGTCAAGCAAGGGTTGCCTTGCCTTAAAAAAAAAAAAAAAAAAAAGAAGTTTGCTCACCAGAAAAGGGGGCGACTGTGAACTGTTAGCATTCAACACTCACAGCAGCTGGTATGGGATTGCTGGGCCAGTAAACTGGAGATTCAGCTCAGGCACCAACAGCGTCCACCAGAGTTGTCATGTGCGTTTTCATTTGTATGAATTAGTTTTATTTCTCCTTTTCAAGAAGAGAAGACGTCCTGGGAACATCTGGTAAAATTAATAGATCCACATGAAGTAGTGTAAGCAGGGCTTTAAAAAAAGTACAAATATGTATGTCCTGCTGATGAAAAGTGTTTTCCACAAAGAAAACGTACCCTGTAGTGTGAGGAAAAAGAAATATGGCTGTGGTCAGGCTCCCCACTCCAGAAGCTGGCTTGCGAGCAGAAGTGACTCAGCACTTCTCCCCTCATGTAACTGTGTGCCCCGCACGCATGCGCAGACTCCCATCATCTGGCAGTGTGCCAACACTGTTTAACCTGTGTATAAACACTGAGGCCGCCCTGCGAGGCAGGCGGTGCCCTTGCTGGACTAAAGAGCTATGTAGCAGTTGCCTAAGGCTCCCCGCATCATCTTCCGACTGCTGAAGCCTGGTACCCCTTACCTTGGAGCCTCAAATCTGTAGCAACACAAGTAGTTACCATAGTACCAGGCCAAAAGTAATGCAACGTTTAGATTGAAAATGTTCTAAGACCTTCTGATTTAATTCTCGCGAGAAGGTTTTGTGACTTGCAATGAAACACACCTGACCTGTATATATCATTTAAAACTGGGTTAACGTTTAGAATATTAACATGTGGACTTCTCATTATTAAATAGAAAATTTCTGACATTTCTCTACATGGGATTCCTGACCTGAGCTCATTTGAGTATTCTAACTGGCCAATGAGGTTTTCACTTTGGTGCCTCCACACGTGCTTTAAATTCAATACATCAGTTTGCCCCTCAAAGCTTCTCCCTTTTCCCCACAGCCCATGTGCCTCATCTTAGCTAAAGGCACCAGCACCCGCCCAGCGCCCCTGGTATGGTTTAGACCTGAATCCCCCACAGGCTTCCTCTGACTTCGCGCCGTGCTTCTCATCTCTTCCCCTCAGTAGCTATTCTGTACTTTCACCAGAGAGATATTTTACAAGTGGAGATCTATTCATATTACTCCCTAAAGTAAGAAATGCCTCCAGGCCAAAATTCTATTTGTGGCCATAGGCTATTTCATGGGGGGGAAATGGCCATCATGGGGGACGCTGCCATACTGCCACAGTCACCATACTGTAATATTCTGGAGGCAGTGCCGTCAAGGTATCCGACACAGGTGTCTCATATGGGAGGCTTCTTATTGGGGCCTCGGCTAAGGCACTTTCTCCACCTTGGTTCAGTAACTTTCCACTGCTAGCCCGGCTGCCTTTCCTTCTGCCTCAGCCTCCCAGGCTTATAAAAAGGTAAGGGCCTTTGGTTCAGGGCTCCTCGGCACTGAGATGATTCCCTCCATCGGTGCTGCATGTCACTGTCTTTCCGTCTCCTAGAGACCAGACGTTTATTTGGCTTAGTATTTCTGATGATTGGCACATTAAAGGCTCTTGAAAAGTGTTGACTTGGTAAATCATGATCAGGGTGATACTTTGTTTGCACGAACAGTGTAATCATGGAAGACGTTCGTGCTCCTTGTACATATCTAGACCTCGTCAATATTAAACTTGCTCAATGCGTGCAAGCTTTGAATTGCTGCATCTGCCTGAGGAGCAAGATGTGTTAATTAGGTGTCTTGACAGTATCATGATGCTATTATTTTTTCAAATGTGAAATACTTGGACAGGATAAAATTTGAATCTGGGCCAGACATTGCCACTTACTGATGCCAGTTTAAAATTTGTAATAAAAATCCAGAAACACAGAAACAGTCTAATATAATAATGTTTAAAAACCTAAAATATTTTTAAAGCAAAGTAGATAGTGTGATAAAAATCCTCTACACACTTCTGTTAATTGGACACTGTGAAATGGGATATCATCTATGAGTTGGGCATGAACGGAGTGAAAACCAATGTTTATGAATTCATATTGAAATTATACCATGTAAGTGACTAACATTTTCTGTTGGTTACAGTACAAAATGTGCCTAACAATGGATTTCTTCCCAGACTGCTTATAAATTTAAGCATGAAAAAGCTGAATTTTAATTGGCAAGGATAATAAATGTACACTTAGCTTTCTACTGATAAAAGAATTTACTAGTATTAGCAAATGTTTTGCAATTAATTTCTAAACAAATTTTCAAGGTTAGATAATAATTGAAAAGCTTTGATAGTATCTATTGTAAGCCAGAATTTGGAAATAAAAATAATGAAACCCTTGCTTATAAGGAGTAAGAGTTTGTAATAATGACAAATTGCAAGTCTGTCTAGTTAAAGAATTGACTTTGACTTTTTCATACACAATGAGTAACTAATACCAACTTGTCAGCTAATAGGAGAAATCATTGCTATTTGTATTCTATTTGCTACTAAGCCAGTAGAAGAGGGCAGATAAATGTTTGTGGAACTGAGAAAATTTGGGATACTTATACACAGGATCCTTCAGATGGTTACAACAGTTAAATCTGTTTTTATCTTCATTCAATTGTTTGCCATGTATTTTTTGAGCATTTATTATATGTACTTTGCTAGTACCTAGAAATAACATAGTAAGTTAAAATAAGTGAATTAATTCTAGTGGGGAAGATGGATAGTAATCAAATAAGAATAGTGATGAGTATCTAATGAGCTAAGGGAAAAAAATAGAATTTTATAGAGTATAAAGTGGTGGCTTGGATTAAGGTAATGGCTATGTACAAATTCAAGACACATTCAAGATACAAGTCAGTAGGGCTTGGTGATAGGTGGGTATGGAGTGGAAGGAGAGGAAAATGAAAGATGACTCTCCCAACCAGATAGGTGGTGTCACTTGCTAAAATAGGTAACACCAAAGGAGGGCCAGGTTTGGGGAAATATTATGAAGGTGAACATATTTTATGATGCTAGGAAAATAACAAATTATTTAATCAATAGTAGAAAATAGTAAAAATGGGGGCTTAGTGAATGAATGGTGTTGAGTCAAACAAAAGAGCAGAATCAACACTCTTAGTCATTGGAACTAATCCCTGTCATTTAGGAAGGGGGTCACTGAGATTTGGGTGGGGAAATATCCAGGTATGAAACAAACATGGAGCTTAGGAAGCTTTCTCCTTATTAATATGACCACAATAAGTTACTCTTAAAAGTTCCCATCAAAAGTAACCATGTCGCTCCATGCCATCTTGGAACCAACACATGAGCATGTGCAAGGCCAGTAAGTCTCACTAGGAAAGGACATTTAAGTAAAAGCATGCTGAAGCCAAAAATCACGTATTAATTTTAATGGAGTTATGAGTATTCAAATAGAAATGGCTTTTACTTTATACAAAAGCAGATTTATCTTCACATTTTAATAGGGAAGGCAAACCACAAATAAATTAAGATTTTACTAGATCAGCAAACATTTTTTAAAAATGGAACACAAGAATAAAAGTTGATCTGGGCTTCCAGTTTGTAGGTATAAATAGCTATCTTGAG
The DNA here is from genome assembly GCA_004027375.1 of Macroglossus sobrinus. NCBI lineage: Eukaryota > Metazoa > Chordata > Mammalia > Chiroptera > Pteropodidae > Macroglossus > Macroglossus sobrinus. The sequence goes on along the minus strand of PVKZ01000098.1, from coordinate 25,979 downwards.
TCTTCAGAATGTTTAAATTTGTTTTTGTTTTTTGATATACATCTAAAATTTCTCTTACTCTGAACTTCTAGCCTTAAGAATCAAAGAATTCTACAGATTTTTTTACACAAAGTGAGGTGGAAATTGGTCTTTCTTATATGTCACATGTTCCTGAGACACAAATTGTTCAATTCCTTCTCAGCTTTAGAAGTTATACTTTTTCCTGTATTGCAAAGGTGAAATATTATTGAAAAATAGAGTACGTGACATGAATGTGTAGCAAAGTATAGAGATTTATATAAGAAATGGAAATAACTTCAAAACAATCACTTTTATGTTTAATAGTTGTAGGGTGGATAGAGACCCTTGTCTAGAATCCATGTCTACGATTTCAATGAAAGAGTTCCTGACCTTTGCTGGTTCTAGTATTTATTTTTTTCAAATATCCTCACTCTTAAACTGGTTCAGTGAAAAAAGAAACTCACTAGAAAACTCTAGACTGTGTCAAAATCATTATCAGTTTTCTACAAGAAATAAACAAAATAAAGCTGATTTTCCTCAGTCTTAAGGATAACGTTGGGAACCAATGTTCAGATATTTACTGAGCATCAAGGTGCTTGGGAATGAATAAATAAATTTACATATGATAACAACAAGACATGTAGTCCAAATACTTGGGGTCTGAGGTCCAGGAGGTTAGTTGACAACTACCTTCTATGGGCTTCTACACTACCAGATGTTTCCTTTTTTTCTTACAAAAATCAGGCGCCTGTGTTCAGCATTCATATCACTTCAGTGTCAGGACAAGGTCTAACAATGATAAAATAAGATACTGATATATCATCATTTAATAGAAACAATCTTGAACTCATATGCTATTTTAAATCTGTTTCAAAAATGAAATTTCAGGTTATTTCTGTTTGATCCACAGCCTCCAAGAACATTTCTGCACGTAGTTAACTAGGTTAGCAATACTGCATTGAAAATTTTTCTCGAATATTGTGAATTAAAGAGCCACAAAAAACAAAAACAAAACAAACAAAAACAAACAAAACAAAACAAAACAAAACAAAAAAAAGCAGCATGGAAAGCGACCTCCCGGAGTTCTCCTTAGGATCAGATCTAAATTCTCAGCAGCAAGCAGGAGACTCAGAAAATGCTGACTTTAATTACAAACTTTATTTGTCAATACAATTCACAGTTTATACATGGTGCAACCCACCATATGAACTTTCAGAACAGTTACTGAGGAAATGGATGTAGCTTTCTTTCTAAAAGAGCCTGACTTTCTAAAATTTTGGTTAGAATTTTTTAAGTTTAGAAAAGTACCTTTAACAAGTTAGCTGAATACTTATTTACATTTTTAGCTTAAATTTAAATTTTGGAAAATAAGCATCTATTAAGTTTTTTTTTTTTTTTAAGATCCTGGGTTAATTTTTAAGACCCTAATCTGAATGCCACTTTTTCAGATCATCCCTCCCCCACCCCCAAATAGTAAAAGAAATGTTTTGCAATTATATTTAGGGAAATTATTTTCTTTCTGCATTTTTAAAAATTATATATACAATGTACAGCAGATCTAAGTATGAAAATAAAAGAAAGAGTAGCAATCTATTAAGTGCCTTTACTGAATTTCTTCTGAATTTTGGAAACATCCAGAGTTACAGGATATAAAATTAAACTAAAAAGGATTATCAGCCTTTTCTATTCCAAAAAAAAAAAAAAAGCTCTCAAGATTTAAATTGTGCTATAACAGCTTTTTCTCTATTGTCAGAGATGAATTATGCCTGCAATCTGCATTTTTCCATGTGCAAAATCACAGTGATCCCACTTCCAACTTCTGCTCTCACACTCAGTCACAGCTCCGGAGGCACACCCACAGAAGGTCAGGCCTGAGCCCGGTCCTGCCCGCTGTATCACCTCCTCTCATCTGGCAAAAGTCACTCAAGGAAAAAAAACCATATACGCCTTTCTTTCATACACCAAAAAGCAAATTGATGCTGGCAGTATAATGTTTATTAGCAAATGCTCATAACATGTGGTTTCGCTACCTTCTTTTTATCAGAATGGTAATTCACTCCCATTATCTTAAATCGCCTCCAGTTTAAATTTTAAATTTCTAAATCACCTCCTAAAAATATCCCTTTGTAACAGTTTTCTTCTCTCAGATTACTTAAATTTATGGATTATTTTATTCCACTTTTAAAAATGGATAGTTATTAATACATGACAAATTCCAAATACTGCCAGGAAAAAAAGGGACTGGGAGCAGCCAATTTTACCAGCCTGGTAATAATGACACTGTATGTGTGTACCACTGGTACCTGAGTCAAATAAATACTCAGAGGGGCCATCTTTGCCCCTCATGTCTCTGCAGTGCCTTTCCTGCTGGGGTTTCTGAGTGTTGCTTCAATGTCCATCTAATTTGGCATCTACTCCTTCTTCTGGTATCATCACGTCAGTCATTTTACACAGTTTCCAGCAAGGTATGGTATTCAAATGGGGGTCATGGGGCAAAGGACTGCAGGTGAGCCTAGGAGTGGGGTGGGGAAGGAGAAATCACATATTAGCTAGAGAGAGGTTCTGTTTCTTCATAAGATAAGGCACTGACAGAAAATTTCTTAGGTAAAAGGCTGCGTAAGAATTTCTTGCCATTTACAAAAAGAAACATCATCCATAAGTGGTCCGTATCTAGGCTCAGTTAGGTAGACCCTGAAAAATTAAGGACTGATCCCTCGAAGCTACATTATTACCAGAAACAATTATAATTCATTCTGAAGCCTTATGGCACATTAGAAAAAAAGGGAGAAAAACAGTCTGGGCACAGAAAGGCATCAGACATTGCTTGTTTTACTCCACTCATCTAAGAAAGTGGATCTTTCAACAAGCATCATCAAAAAGATAGTGCTGGCTCAGAATTCCAGATTCTCTTTATGGCAGATGACCATGATGGGTATATCTATTTCCCCCCCCGGTTTGGAGCTCATGCACAGTTTAAAAAATGCTACCAGCAACAGTCATAAAGATCATAGAGAAGTCCTCACCTATGGCTATGCCTAAGGCTCTTCAAAAGAGAGGGCTATTTAATGTTCTCTATAACAGCAATTTCCTCGCCTGCACAGTGTGGCGTCAATCCATTCAAATAGATACTTTCAGTTTTCAGTAAGGGAGGCAAGACATCCCTCTCACTGGCCAGGTGGTTCACGGACAGGGTCCGCCTACAAGGAGTCAGCTCCTGGTTGTGGTTCCCAGCCAGTTCCGCAGAGAGCTTCCGCTTAATGGAGGTGGCGCGTTGGAACTTGTCATAAATCTCCACACTCAGCCGCCTCCTGGTTTCCTTGAACTCGGCTGTGACGTTGGCTGTCCACTCAGCAGCATGGGCTCTGAACTCACCCACCTGTGGAAAAGACAAAGACACACCAAGGTGACAGTCAACATTTTGCGTGCTTTATTATCTGAACCTTTTGTAACACTGGAGGTCTGAGAACTGACCTAATAAGGTAAGATGCAGAGCAAAACTCCATTTTATACAGATCTGGCCCTAAAAAGCAATCTATGAATTATAGAATGTAAACTCTATAAATCAAATTATATTAGAGGTACTAGGTGTGCTTGATTTTTGCATATGAATCCTGTCATTGAAACTTCTGATTCTATTTTTAAAAATCTCTAACTTTTTAAAACTTTGTGAGGGTTTTTTTTTTTTTTCATCTGTTATTTGAAGAAATATCTGGGTATAAAAAAGGCAGTCAAAGTAGCAGGACAGAGTAAAAACCTGGAACGTGAACCCAGGTGACCTGGTTTGTTCTGACAGCACCAAAACTGTTTGCACGGACATAAACTCAGGGTTTAGAGACCAGAAATGATGTATGCCAGGACTCAATATCCAACCCCATATTGCTCATGTAGGAAATCTCTATTGACTAAGTAAGCATATCTTGTTTTTGCCTTCAGGGAAAGCAGATAACGGATAAGTCCATCTTGAGGCCCATTTTAGAGAATAAGTCAGTCCACGGAACAGTTTCTCAGTGGATGCTCTTGGATTTAATGAAGTACCCAACCTGTCTGAGCTGCCATTTCTTCAGCAGTAGGACAGGCATCTTCACAGAACACGCCTACCAGGATGGCTGGGCTCACGTGCTTCGCCAGCTGTAAGGGTTTATGTCTCTGTACTTCTCTCTCCAAGGTTAAAGAAGAAAATACTGCCAAGGCCTAAGCATGTGCATTATGTTTTCTCTGACCTCTTTAAAATTACGTCTGCACTCTTGTGACCTAAATAGAACCACGACTAATCCCATGGAAAACTTTATAATCCTTTCCTTAACCAACTAGAATTTGATAATCTAGGATATCCTATTGTGGCACAAGTTCCCCATTTCCCTCTATGGCTCGCTTTTCTGTTTTTAGCTTAGGTGACATGGGCTCTTCTCTATCTGGCAATCAAATAACTATAGCTCTGTTTTTTGTTTGTTCGTTGTTTAACCTCTGTTGATTTTGTTTTAGACTTTGATATGGGAAATATAACTGATGGTTTCTGCTGTGGTCTGAACGTTTGTCCCCTCTACCCCAACCCCCAAATTCATATGTTGAAATCCTAACTCCAAGGGACCGATCGCTGGAGGATGATTGCTTTGTGAGGGCTGAACCTTCACGAACGAGATTAGTGCCTCATGAAAGAGAGCTCCCTGGCCCCTTCCACCATGTGAAGACGCAGCAAGAAGTCTCTGGATGTCAACTAGAAAGGATTGTGCTGGGACTATGATCCCGGACTCTCAACCTACAGAAATAACTGTGAAAAATAAATATTTGTTGTTTATAAGCTCCCTAGTCTGTGGTATTTTGTTACAGCAACCTGATCAATCTAAGCCAGTTTCTAAATATGTATACTGAAGATCTGAACTATAGAGGGGATATGTATGTACATATATTTCCATATGATATGTACATGTACTTGGGTAGTCATAGATGTGCGTGTGTCCACAAAAACAAAATGAAAACTGTTTTAATATTCTTGGAAGGAGACACATGGCAGATCACTCTTTTTCGTCTGTTCATAATCACATACACACACACATTTGTTGATCTACTATTTATTTTAAAAAGGTCTTTTTATTTCTTACTTGTATTGTCCTAACAAGAAATAATTGCTTGTTATCTGCACCTGGTTCTGAAAAAAAAAGCAAAGCTGGAAAAATGAGAACTCGTGGCATACATAATTGGCGAGCTCAAGCATTCCTTAATCACTGAGGCAAGTTTTAGAGAAACTTGCAGAGAAAGAGGTATTAAATTTATAGCAATGTAGTCTGAAGATTCCGGTAAGGGACCCTGTCCCTTACACTATACTCAGATATGGAATTGATTACTGAATGCTTAATTCTGCTTTTAGGGGACTCTCTGGTTAGAAAAGCATAGGCAGAATCAAACAGAGGTGAGAAATGCTGAATCATTCCATATGTATCTGTAAATAACACGCCCTCCCTGCCCCCAGCAGTTTGTATTATTTTTCTGTTTACTTTGCTGTCTTTCTGTTTAGACTGAGAATTCTTGAGTTCAGAGTCTACACTATATTCATTGCTGTATCTATAACATCTAGCATCTGGTATAGAAAAGGCCCTCAGTAGAAACTTGTTGAATTTCATTAAATTAATAAATGAACACGATCGATAAAGTTTTAAAATAGTTCTTTTAATATAAAAAAATTAAGAAATTCAGTTGTTTCTCTACCAGTTTCGATTTAGTTTTCAAGACTTAAAATTGCAGCAATCTTAAAGATTCTGCTCAAATACAAAAAGAAAATTTGAGTACTATGGTCTTAAAATAGTTCTTTTTGAAATATTATTAAATTCTCCTAGTTTACACTATAAGCAGATAATCCCAGTGTGAAATTTGCAGTTTATAATACAATGATAATTGTTAATGAAAAATAAAAATTTTAACTGACCTTTACTGCCACCTTGCCAATGATTTTATAAAAAAGAAATTAACCTGCTCTATTTGAGAATGCAGAATTTTCTAATGTAAAAAGAACAAATACTTACATAATTTTATCTTTGATGAGCCATTCCTAGTAGTAAGATTAATAAAATAAAGGAAACAGGAAAGAATCAACATTTTTGTTTAAATGTCTGTGAAATGTATAAGAATCAGCTACTATATTCAATTTCCTCCCATGTAAAGGTAGTTACCCAAAAATAATCACTTGCCTACAATAAGTGATTTAGAGTAAACCTGTAAATCATGGCTCAAGTCTTGGGACAGTTAGAAATGATGGACCTAAAATTAGGTCTATTCCATTGGTTTTATTTTGATTACCAGTCTTTTACCTCCATGAGCAAAAAGCTACTGATCACAGGAACTGCCTCCCTCTTTCTTTGGTAATAGTCTCCTATTTTTTATCTTAAAAATGTCTTATTATTAATAGCAATAGACTCCACTTATCTAAAATTCAAATGTTAAACACTTCCTTGCTAATTTTTTATGTCCTTTAAAATGTAAGTTCTATGTACATCCTCAGCACCTAGAATATACCTGGTATGCAGCAGGCTTCTATAAAATACCTTTAAATGCATAAACATATCACTGAAAATGCATGCTCTCTGTAATCTCACACTTCAATAACAATTAGCAATGGTATAACACACAAACTGCCAATTGTCTTTCTTTCCTATATACTTAATTTCTTCCTCCTCCATTTTGATTATCATTAATATTTTTGCAAAAATGGTCTTATATTAAACAATTTAATAACGTAACCAATTTTCATCATTTTCCCTTACTAGTACCTATTATTCTCATACCTCATAGTTTATGTCAGCTGCCTAGCATTCCACAGGATGATGAATATGGCATGTTACTATTAATGAATTTGGGGTGGTATTTTGTTTTTCTTTTTTTTTTATAATGATAACTCTTCAGTGGATATTTTTGTAGCCATATCTTTGCTAATGTGTCCAAGTATCATTAGAAGTGGAAATGCTAGGTCAAAAGATACGAATATTTTCAGATTTTGAGACCATTGTGAAATTTGCAGCTCATCGCCATTGTTTTCAGAGTTAGGTTTGCAGTAGCCTTAACACTTCCTCTTTCTGGACAGTTAGGTAACCTCTGTCTTTTCACAGTAAAAAAGCATCTGATTATTGGAATCCGCATAGAAAATCTTTAAATGTTTTAATTATTGCAATTTGAAATTTAAATGGTCATAATAAATTGAACAAAGGATACAAACGTTCCTTAGACTTGATTTGCATTTCCTCAAGAAGCAGGTTTCACAAAGATACCATGATCTCTCAGGGCACACTAATGACACACAAAGCTTTCTGTAGAGCCAAGAGTGTCTAAAAATTAGTGATTCCTGCAAATTAGGAAAAGCCTAAATGCAAGGAAAGCTCAGCTTATCTCAGTTCATAAATTTAATTTCTTATTTTTAGTTGCACTCAATCTTGGCAGAGGCCGGGATTCTTATCTGCTTTTGGGGACATGTCTTTTTCAAATTTCTTTAGCATTCCCAAGGCGGGAAAGGTAATCACTTCCAAAAAACAGAAAGAGATGAGCAGCAGTGGGGAGGAGGGACGAGAGTCTCTGGTTCTAGCTCTATCACACATATTCTGGGTGCCCACAGGCAAGCAATGTTACCTTTTCTGAGCTTCAGATTCCTTATCTTTTAAATAAGGATAATAATAATTTATTTCACAGGAGAAACAAGTGGTGAGTGTGCATCCTTAAAATGTAAAGGACTACACCATTACTAATTATGATGACAAGGCTGGTGATGATGATATGGCTACTTCAGGAGCTTAGAGGAGAGTACCAGGGAATGAAGTCAGCTAGGTGGAGAGCCAGAGGAGAGAAGGAGCAATTAGGGGGATCGTTTTATAAATTATATAAATGTCCAACCAATGTACCGTACACTTGAAACTAATAAAATAAAGTAATAATATAGAATTGAAAAAAAATGGGACACTTACCCATGGACCAAAATTCAAAAGTTCTAAGACTCCAGTGGCAGCATGGCCTGAAATCTCTTTGCATGTCTCACCAGAAGCAATGGATTGCCTAACCCCTGAGTTATAAGTCATGAGGTGGTTTGAGCATGTTGAAGGCACACATGAAGAATAGAGCTGAATAACCATCCTTGCCAGATACGCTGGGTGATGTACTTCATCGAAGGAAGGCCATGACAAGAGAGTGTTTTTGTTTCCCCTTTACTCATTATTACAACTGGAATAATAGCGTAAATACAAGAAAGAATTCAAAATACAACTTAAAGATTTACTCATAATAAATTTACTCATAATAAAAAGGACTCATTTTTAACACAGGTCCATACTACTTAGCTGAGGACCCAAAATGAGCAAAAATAGCTCCTTAAGGATAGCAATAAATGTTACTGCAGTTTACGCACTTGATTCAAAGAAGAGGTCTTCCCCTGGATTCTGTGTATTCTTTTTTTTGTCTTTTTTCTTTTTCAATTAGAGTTGACATTCAATATTATTTTATAGTACTTTCAGATGTCCAGCATAGTGGTCAGACATTTATGTAACTTATGAAGTGATCCCTTCGATTAGTCTAGTAACCACCTGGCACTATACATAGTAATTACAATATTATTGACTATATTCTTTGTGCTGTACTTTACATCCCCATGACTATTCTGTAACTACCAATATGCACTTCTTAATCCATTCCCCTTTTTCACCTAGCCTCTCGACCCCTCTTCCCATCTGGCAGCCATCAGTTCATTCTCTGTATCTATGAGTCTGTTTCTGTTTGGTTGTTTATTTTGTTCTTTAGATTCCACACGTAAGTGAGATTATATGGTATTTGTCTTTCTCTGTCTGCATTATTTCACTTAGCATAATACCCTTTAGGTCTATCCATGTTGTTGCAAATGGTTATAGTTCACTTTTCATGGCTGAGTGATATTCCATTGTATATATGTATCACACCTTCTTTATTCAGTTGCCTATTGATGGGCACTTAGACTGCTTCCATATCTTGGCTATTGTAAATAGCACTGCAATGAACATAGGGGTGCGTATGTCTTTTTGAATTAGTGTTTTGATTTCTTCAGATAAATACCAGAAGTGGAATTACTTGATCATAAGGTAGTTCTACTTTAATTTTTTGAGGGACTTCCATGCTATTTTCTATAGTGGCTGCATCAATTTGCAATCAAACCAACAGTGTGCAAGATTTTTAACTTTTACATAATTCCTACAACTCAGGTGATTGACTGACAGGAAAAAGATGAAAATGGAGTGCTACAAAGAGTCACTTATCTTCCATATGCTAGTGGAACTGCTCTCATCCATGCCATTGAATTCAGTGGACCATTCTTTGTCCTTACCCTGCCTGACCTTCACAGCAGCAAGTAGCATTGCTGACTCTGCCTTCCCTCCCAATTTGTCTTTGCTCTTAGTTTTCAGATCAGCACACTCTCCTGGTGTTCTCTTATCTATCAGGTTAATTCTTCTCAATCAGCTTTGCAGGCTCATTTTCTTTTATCCTCTCCTTAACTTCCTTTGTTCCTCAGGGTTCTATCCCTCTCATTTTCCCTGGATAATCATATCCTTGTAATCGCTTCAATTACAATTTATTTGCTGATGACTCCCAATCCATATTTCTTGGTTTATTTTCTCTACTGAATTCTTTACATGTATACCTGACTGCTTATTAAACATCGTCACTTTAGATGATTTCTACGCATGGCAAACTCAGCATATCTCCACATAAAAATAGTTAACTTCTCAAATCTGTTCCTATTTCATTTCTTATCATAATGAATAGTGCCATTAATGAACAACTTTCCCAATCTGAATTTTAATATAATCCTTTATTCTTCCCCTCACTCACTCTTACATCAAATTGCCATGAGTCTTGCTGAGCCACCTCTTCTTCTCTCGATTCCTTTCACTTCTATGCATTCCCACTGTCAACACTGCAGTCCTGTCCATCATTTTGTCTCATCTGGAGTACTCCAGCAGACTCCTAGATAGTCTTGCCAACTGAAGTCCATCTTGCTTAAAAGCATTGTCTACACAGCAGCCAGCATATGCCTCAATAAACACAAATCGATCACACACCTTCCCTTGCATAAAATCATTCAATTATTCCCAGTTTACTTCGGATAAAGTCCAAACTCTTTAAAGTAGATCATATGTTTCAGGATCTACCTATTGTTTCAGCCTCAATTCTAACCACCATCCCTCTCAGAGTCTCCCCTTGGGGCCATTCTGAACATTTATTTCCTCAAACATGCCAATCTTTCTTTTGCCTTTACTCATTCACTACTTATTCTCAGACTGCTGTTTCTTGGTCCTCTCATTCTACTCATCCTAAACTAGACACACTCATGGAGCCACTCTCTGACCCCTCCGACCATATCAGGATCATTTGTTTTTCGTATCTACAGTAGTATGTACATCCCTAGCACAATTTACTACAACTACTTGTTTGCTTTCCTAGCTTCATGGCAGTAGTGAGGATATGTCTGCTATATCTTATTCAGTACTCCCAGAACCTAGAAGAGTGTATATAATGGTTATTCAATAAGTGTGTGCTGGAAAAAAAAAATGAATGAACAAATAAACAAATGGCAGACAAATCAATCATGTTTTGGTTCCATGTTCCAATAAAGAGTTGGCTTCCTAACTGACTTTGATGCAATCATTCTGTTCCTCTCAGGATGATTATGCAGACGGGCTGATTCACAGTAAATGTGTGAAGTATGTTTCCTTAAACGTTTTAGTCTTTGTAGAGCCTCCTTCCCATTCTAAGAAGTCTATGATGCTCCTAACGTCTTATTCTCGAGGGAAGGACGTCATGCCTGCTGTATAGAGCATTTAAACCAATTTTCCTTTTCTTTCCCTTCCCCTCCCAGCCCTCTAACCTTTTCCATCATTCTCACCACTTCGCATGACTATCATGACTAGGCTATCCTGAACTGGGCTTCACACATCCTTACGCAATATAAGTCAAAGAAGGATCAACATTTTCACTTTAGAAGAATCACGAACGTCTTTGACAGCAATGATGAACACTTATTAGGTGTATAATAGTTTTTCAAGGTAGCAAAGTCTCATGATTACAGAGGCTCAATAGTTGCCTGCTCAACAGTGGCTCCAAACTTTGCAGTCCTCAGGTTCTCTAGGAATCTCAAATAAAACCATGAAGGCCCTTGAAATGGCAGCAACAGAATTTTTTTTTTTAAAAAAGTACTTTCCATATTCTAACTCTTTTAGGGCAATTTTCCTAAATCACATAAGGTTAATAAGATGGCCTAAGGAAAATGAAAGTTCACTATTCTAGAAACTTGCAATTTATGAAATTTACAAGAAGCTCATTTGTACTCACAAAAAGTATTTATCAACTAACTACACAGCAGATTTTTTGAGGGTAAAGATCACTTTCCTAATTCTCCAGGCTCACCCTTCATTCTCACCCATTCCATATTTCAGCATCTTGAGTAGTGATCTGAGTAGAGTAATTTAACAAAATGAGTTTAGTTCTTCCCTACTAGAAGGTAAGCTTGACAAGACTATGCATCCTATTTTTTTTTCCTCATAAAAGTACTCAACATGGGAATAAACTAAAGTCCTGCAGACTTTCCGACTGACTAGTAAGAAATCTGTGACACTGACAGACACAGCCCTCTTCCTGTGCAAACACTCTCAGTGCCTCTCATGTGAAGCTGATATCTGTGTAAGTTCTATATGGGTGTGTACTGACACAGCCTGGAGAGAAAGCAATTCATACACCGATTTTAATAATCACTAAAATGTTCACATCTTTTGATAAAAGATAATAATCCATAGAAATTTATTCTGGGTGAGAAGTTCCACCAAAGAAAAAAGTATATAATGAGATATTCCTTGAATCATATTTTAATGGCATAATATTGAGATTAATAAATGTCATTTAAGAAATCAGTGTTTATGAGAAGTCAATCGGCTATAGAAACTATTTCCTACTATTATGATTTGTGATAAGTAAAGTGATAAAGAAAATAAAATTATACCTTTATTCTGATTACAACTGTAATAAAATAATGAATGCATACAGCATAGGATATTAAAAAGAAAAATATAAAAATGGAAATTGTGGATTTTAAGTCACTTATTGAATAGCTATTATATACAAGACATGGCTTTGTGCAGATTTTCATGAGTTGTAATCATTTTTGAGTAGATATTTTTTTAAATCTCCCCTTACTGATGCTATTATGCCACCTGTGCAGATTCTGTATATAGCATACACAGCCCTAAATCAACCTTGTGAGGGCAGAGTTCCCTATAAAATGCTATTTATTTATTTGGTCAATGCACATAACACTTGAAGATTGCAACTGCCAATGAGAGTTTTTCTTATCCAGACATCAAAGTAAAAAAACAAAACAAAACAAACAAACAAAAAACACCTTGAAGGAGTCTTTAATTTTTAATGTTATATGGACAATTTAAAAAAAGGTTTGAGAATCAACAAAATAAAAAGACAACTGAAGGAATGGGAGAAAATATTCACATATAATATATCTTATTGATAAGGGGTTAATATCCAAAATATATAAAGAACTACAACTCAATTGCTTCCCCCCACCGAAAAAAAAAAAACAAAAAACCCAATCTAACTTAAAAATGGGCAGCGAATCTGATAGACATTTTCCAAAGAAGACATACAGAGAGCCAACAGGTACAGGAAAAGGTGCTAAACATGATTAATCATCAGGGAAATGCAAATCAAAACCACAAAGGGATATGTCTCACACCTGCTATAATGGTCATCAGAATGGCAAATGTTGTTGAGGATATGGAGAAAAGGAAACCCTTGTACACTGTTGGTGGGAATGTAAATTGGCGCAGCCATGATGGAAAACAGCACAGAAGTCCCTCAAAAAATTAAAAATAGAACTACCACATGATACAGCAATTCTACTTCTTGATATTTATCTGAAGAAAAAAAGTACGCGTACCACATAACTCAAAAAGATATATGTAGCCCTATGTTCATGCAGCATTATTTATAACAGTCAAGATGTAGAAACAATCTAAGTGTTCACTGATGGATGGATAAAGAAAATGTCAATGTGCTCTCTCTATATATATATCGCATACAGTGGATATATATATAATCTCAACACAATGCAATATCATTCAGCCATAAAAAAAAAAAGAGTGAAATCTTGCCATTGCAAAAGCCTCGAGGGCATTATGTTAAGTTACATAAATAAGAAAGAGAAATACAAATACTGTATGATCCCACTTATATGTGGAATCTTAAAAAAAAAAAAGAAAGAAAAGAAGCAAACTGATGGTTGCCTGAGGTGGGGGGTAAAGAGCAGGGTGGGCGAAATGAGTGAAGAGAGTCAAAAGGCACAAAATTCCAGTTATAAAATAAATAAGGTATGGGAATGTAATGTACACCATGCCAACTATTGTCCATTATACTGTATTGCAATTTTGAAAGTTGCTAAGAGAATAGTTCTCATCACACACATACACACACAAATTCTGTAACTGTGTATGGCGACAGATGTTAACTAGTCTTATTGTGATGATCAGTTTGCAATATATGTAAATATCAAATCATTACATTGTACACCTGAAACAATGCTTGTTCCTGTCTCTTTTAACAGCAGGATTTGAATCTACTTGCCTCAGTGCTCTGTTGCTATATACCTTAAGGACTCGAGGAAAGTTAAATATTCAAAGCAGGTAAATGAGTTGAAAACATTTCTCTGGTTAAATCTGTAAAAATAATTTGAAGCCTACTTTGCATTCCAATTTCAGAAGTTGCCTAGACTATAATTTCTGATAATTATTATTAATTCACTTTCTGAAGTATTGACATTTCATTGTACTGTTGAACTGTACTTTTAAAAAGAACAATTCAAATTATTCTCTTTGCCGACCAGGTTAAAAAAAAAAAAAACTAAAAGAATTACTAAGTGCCACATTATCTTGACAGAACAGTACTTGATGTTTTTCTTTGGTTTTCAGGAAAGTATATTTAATATTCATAAGGTCTCCTTAATCTAAACTGCTTTTTTTAGTTAGTGATGTCTCCACTTCTTAATACTACCAATATTAACATAATTGTGTGATACAAGCATTTTTAATAAGAACGATGTCAAGAAAAATAATAATACTAGTATTAATAACGTGATTTAAAATAATATCTTCTATTTCAAAGTATTATATATCATGTTAACTGCCTTAATGATGAGGTGGAATTGCAAAATCAAAAATTCATTTGTTGTAGAGGAAACTCAACCTCTTAATTTTTGTCATTGTAGTGACACATTATTATTGTGTCACTGAACATCTTTGAAATTCTCCCCACTGGTCTGCTATTGGGATCACTTCAACAGTCCATTTTATGGAGCTCAGCCAACTTATACAATAGCTTATTGTATAATAAAGATGAGATATTAATGTTCATAAAACAAAATAAAATAGTTTATGTGCTTTTCATGAAATTCCACACACTCTTATATGATTGAGCTATAGTAACTAGATATTTGTTTGTCAGCACAGTGTGAAAACTGTGATCGGATTGGTGGTGGAGAGTCATTGTCTGTTTGTTATTTAAAATGCTAAAGATGTATACCTGTAAGAAAAATACCAAGTCAAAAGTAATCACTGAATGAAGGGGTGGGGTGACACCTTAAAAACAAAATATGTTCACTATATATTTAATAAAATCCAAACAGTTAATGATGTTTCAAAACATTCAGGAAATCTGGATTTAATAATAGTTTACCTATAACCAAAGGGCATTTTATGTTCACTGTACAAATACAAGACCTATCCACTAAAAAATGGTTTTGTTTCCTTTCCTCTTCCTCTTTCCTTCCTAAACAAGTCAGCCCCAGAGCAGTTTGGTGGAATACATTTAGGGAGGCATCAGCGTGGTGGGGCTGGAAAGGAACCATGGTGTCAGAGTGGAACGCCAGAGATAGACCAGCACGAGAGGAGCACCGTGCAAGGGCTGGCAACATAGTGTGGGGTGTCGGGCCTGAGAGGGGTATGGAGAGCAACACACACAAGGGAGACCCAGCATATAGCATTCAAGACCAAGCACAGTGGGGAGCGCATGCCTGCTGGGTGGAGGTGGTGGCAGCAGTGGCAATTTAAGCCTGGCTGTATACAAGGAGATTGATCAAATAATATAATCAGGTAGTTCACTGTAAGAGAAAAGAATTTAAAATGCAGAAAACCAGAAGTAACTCTTGCATTGGATTGGAATTAGACATATCATTACGGACTGATGGTTTTCAAGGTATATGGATAAATATAAAAAAATATAGCTAGAGGTATGTATATATATGAAAATAAAATATATTCCTTAGCTATGTCAACTTGGAGTACATGAGAGCATTGATAACCCATTAGCAATGAGCACTCACATCTTTGCTTCTAAATATCACTATCCACTAAAAGAAACCATGGCTCCTTGGAGAAATGAATGATTCTGGGGCTTGGGCACAGAAATTCTAAGTTGAGCCTAACTTTGAAATATTTAGAAAGTAAAAAAATGCCCCCCAAATTATGGGGGATGCCAAAAGACACAGAAGACAGCTTGAAGGGTCTCTCATTGGCCAAGACTGGGACAACTTGAACATCAAATAAATGAGTTTAACAGGTTATAACCCATTGATTACAGCAGAAATCCAAGAGTCTATACTAATATATATATATATAAATAAATAATAAATCGAGAGTTTAATGACAAAAGGGACAACAATAAAATCTCAATGTACCTCCACACAGAATATGTATTAATTTCACAGGGAAAAGAAAACCTTTACAGGTGGATAAAGTTAACTGTTTTTCTGTTAAACTATTTACCCTAAAATCTATCAAAATATTTAGATCACACATATTAATGCCCAACAATCAGGTTGAATAGATAAACTAAAGGTGGCTGTTTTCAAATTTAAAGCCACTAAATCCAGTTTGTATTCATGAACTAGGAGCACATTAGAAAATCTATTCCAAGCAGTGCCACATATGTATTCTTTTTCTTTTTTTTTTTCTCTTAAAGTCAAAGGAAAAAGTTATTTAAGCTTCTAGGCTAAGCCGTCTCTGATAAGGTACATTACCATAATTGGTATCAGTGCAAGTTACAGATGAGCAGCTGGAGAAATTTAGCAGGTTAAGAGAAAGATGAGATGCGAGTAATAAAGAAGTGAGAAAAGAACAGTCTTCGTTTTGTTGTTCTTTGTTGCTGTTATTTTCAGAGATTAACGCATGTAGCTCTGACTATATGCTCTATCAGTCTAAAAGTATCTTTATCATATTTAAATTTAGCACATGGAATGTGGGAGAAAATATTGAATATGGTTTAAGCAGATCCCACAAAATGATATTTCCAACTTCTTTTTCAAAGGGGAAATTGCTTCCAGAAGTTTCTCTTACAGAGTAAACTTTCCCATGTAGAATTGCATGGGTATGGGTGGTCCACATTTACAGAAATCCTCTGAAATAACTGATGATCCATGTGTAGCTGTTCACTTTGACATATTAGATGAAATGCAGGAAGAAGCAATAGCAATATAAAGCAAAGATATTATCTAAGAACTGTTTCAGACAGGGGGAAGAATAAGTAATGCGAATTTACACATTTATTTCACTGTCTTTGCAACTGGCCTTTTACTCTTCTCCTTTCTAACTCTTTAAAATATCAATTAAGGGCAATAAGATTTCTGGGAGGAAAAACACAATCTCTGGCATTAGCAGAGAAGCAGAAGCTTTGTTTAAAAACAGATCACTGCCAGAGATTCTTAGTCTATTCTATAATACAGGCGATAATCTGTATTTTGATTTTAGTCTATATCTGTGCTAGTCACTTCAGTGGTCACCGCCATGCTGGCTTTGGGGACTTCAAATGTGGCCAGTCTGGTGTGAGATGTGCGATAAGTATAAAATACAAGCCAGTTATTGAATTTTTTTTACAAAAAAAAGAATGTAAAATATCTCACTCATAAATTTTATATTACTCAAAATGACAGTAGTTTGGATATACTGAGTTAACTAAATTTATTATTAAAATTAATTTCATCTGTTTCTTTTACTTTTTTACCGAGGCCATTAGAAAAATTAAAGTTACATATGTGGCTTGCATTTGTGTTTTGCATTATAGTACTATTCGACAGCCTGGTCCATAGAATGCCCTTCATTGTTATTAAATTAGAACACAAAGAATCACACTTTTAGTCTTTCGTGAATGTGTAAAAATTTTCAAAAAAAATTGTAAAAGTGGTCATGTATTTTTGGAAAATAATGCAAAACCAGAAAATGTACCTCTACTAGAATCAAGAAGTAGCACACAGGTCAGTGCACATAAAGCAAGTGTTCGCAGCTGCCTTTCCCAAACCCAGTAAAGCACTGCCAAATTAGTTCTACATAAATGCTATTCACCAGTCGGGACTTGCTCCATCCTGCAAGCACGCCACTGTATTTCAATTAACTTGGCCAAACTGTAATGAGGCTGCGTCAGAAACAGCAAGAAAAGACCGAAAATCAAAGAAGGGACAATGGAAATGTTGAGATTATGACAGCAAGGCAGGCTGGCCTCTCACCCTCTAAATACACAGGGGCTGAACCTGGGTGTCATACGTACACACGGGGTCAGAAATGCGGTGAGTCTGTCTCCCCAGCTGTGTCCACCTTATGTATCAGCTTAGAATTTAGAGGAAAACAATGCCTCTGAATAAAACAGAGGAAGCGTCCATTGTGAGAGGAAAAGTCAAAGAGCTATATTTTAATGTCCCTTCAACAAATGCTTCTGAACAGAATGTGAAAAGGCAGCATGATGGGCACACACTCTTCCACCCCTTGCCTGCGGCAGTCGGAGCTGTCCGGAGCATCTCTGCATGCTACCTAAAAAGGAAAGAACTCCACCAAGAGGGAAAATGGAAGGGACCCCTTCCCCTTCCACTGCTGATCTCCTCAGACAGGCTGACTTTCATACATAGCACTTATAATATCACTTTATGCTTTGAAGAGAATGATTTGGCCTATTTTTTTTCTGTATCCATTTAACAGACAGCTGTGTTATCATGGGTTTCTATTATACCTTAGTCTGGTGATTTGATGAAGCCTATATTACACTGAGTACTAAAGGGGCAAAGGATATTCAGGAAGATGAGAAACGGCAAGGGAGACGCAACAACAAATCTAAACACCTCTCCAGGTACCTTGCCAGTCTCACTTATTATTTTTGATGTGACATCAGCTGCAAACCCAGCTTCAGTCTCACTCACATTCAATCAACGCTCAGAGAAGGAAGAGTGGCGTGGAACTTTTGCCTGGGCCTGAGTTTAAAACCATCAGGGCTCATAATGAAGCTCTCAAAGGCTTGAACTCTTTCCAAGTTCCCTTCACACTAGCCTCCTTATTTTCCTTTCCTTCAGATGTAAAAGTTGGTTGCTTGTACATTTCAAATAACAGAAGGCAGAAAATTCCAGAGAAAGAAAGAAAAATTAACAAATTCTTTTTTCTCTGATTTTAAAATCTCTTCACATTGCTAGACTGCCAAAAGGGGACAAGCCATACCTACGATTGCTTTGTGGGACAAAATACCCAGCTACTTGAGAGCTTTAGTAAATAGAAAAATATCGTGCTGTTCATTGATGCCAAATGTGGATGAACTGAACGTATTTGTAGTGCTAAGAATGATTAAAAGGCAATGATGCAGACACATACATCTAAAGTTGTTTCGACTCAATCGACAGTATTAAATTAGGGATACATGCAAAGACCCACAAAGAGACAACAGGAGAAATGGGTTAAACAGAATATTTGCTAAATATTCTAGAACTTTGGTGTTTCCCCAAAACTTTTGAAAACACACTTTTTGAGTTATGCGCTTTCCACTTATAGAACCTATACATTTAATCAGGAGAATCTTTGGTTTATTTGGCAAGATAGGGGTTCTAGAGGCAAATTTAGATTATATTTCTAATACTCCTGTTTATTTTAAAGAAGTACTGTTTTATGAAATCCAGCTTTAGCGTATTATTGTGTAACAATAGCCATCATCTGTAATAATTCCGTAGCTTATGATGCTTATAAAATTGGGGGAACTTTTTTGTAAGGTTGGAATCTGCTTATTTAAAATAAGAAAGGTGCTCTAAATTGGCCATTTTTCATTAGTCCTCCTTCAAAAAGCCATTAACGATGCCGTCATCTACCCACCTCATGAAAAGAGCTTCTTGAAGCATGTGAGCTTTCCCACTGGTCAAATGTAGGATAAGAAACCCTTTCTCTCTCTCTCTGATATAAAACTGTACATTTTCATTTTTGATAAGCTTTAAAAAACACAACATTTCAAAGCTAGGAATACTTTTGTTCCAGTCAGGCATAAGCATCACACAATACGGATGGGCTTGAGGGCATTATGCTGAGTGACATAAGTCAGACAGAGAAAGACAAATACTGTACGATCTCACATGTATGCAGAATCATAAAAAAAAAAGTTCATAGATACAGAGAACGGATTGATGGTTGCCAGAGGCGCAGGTGGGTGAAATTGGTGGATAAAGGGAGTCAAAAGGTACAGACTTGCAGTTACTAAAAACACAAGTCATGAGATGTGATATACAGCATGACGACTGTAGTTAAACATGCCATAATGTATATTTGGAAGTTCCTAAGACAGTAGATCTTAAAAGATCTCATCACAACAACAAAACCTGAAACTACGTATGGTGACATATATTAACTAGACTTTTGTGGTGATTGTTCCATAATATATGTAAATATCAAATCATGTTGTACATCTGAAACTAATATAGTATTGAATGTATTTTAAAATATTAAAACCTATAAAAATGAAAGACTTTAAGATATTAGGAAGTGAGCTAGGTAAATGTCCAGAAAAAGACCATCCCTGATGGAAGGAACAGTCAGGGCAGAGGCACTGGGACAGAGCTGTGCCTGGTGTGGGAAGAGACACTGTGAGGTAGTGAGGCTGGGATGCAGTGAGCAAGGGAATAAAATCAGAGATGAGGGTAAGGGCTAGAACATACAGAATCTTTTGTGCTGTTTTAAAGACTAACTTTTACTCTGAGAACAGTGGGGAGACATCAGGAAGCTTCTAAGCAGAGAAATGAAGTGATAGGACTTGTTTCACAGTATTATTCTGGCATCTTGGTGGAGAACAGACTTTGCCAAGAGCAAACGGTGGCACAGAAAGGAAAGATGAGAAGGTGAGAAGCGGTTGGATTCTGAATACACTTCCAGGTCAATGCTATAGGCTTAGATATTTTTTTCAAATCAATGCTATAGGATTAACCTTAAAATGGGAACTAAAGAGAGAAGTCAGAAATGTCACCTTCCTTATGTAATTTTCCCCAGTTCACGCAATCAGATTTAGCAATCCCATTTCTGTGTACCATGGCACCCCAGATATCTTCTTTATATCTCTACCATGGTACCTACCCTCTAGTAATTATTAGTACATGCTTATATACCCCCACTTGCCTTTAAATTTCTTCTCAAGGGCAAATGCAGTGACATTTTTTAGACCTCTATTCCTAATACCTAGTAAAATCCCTGACACACCATGATAATCAAAACTTGTTTGTTAAACAAACAAAACAAAGATAGAATGAAGCCATTTGTGCTACGTGTGATCCTTTGCAGGTGGCGTAATAGTCTCCAACTTGCATATCAGAAACATTATTTAGCAAAATCCTTATTTCTTCTATACTGAGACTACTCTTACTGCCTTTTGGTCAATTCACATTCATCACAAAGTGTGCATGTTGCAGTCCATGTGGCTTCAAAATAGGAAATCAATTTTTATTCTTCTCTGCTTATATGTGTCTTTGCAGCCTTTATTGCTCATTCAGAAATGTATGTTGAATACAAAACAGTAGTTCTAAAACCAAACTTATATTTAGGCTAAATATGTCCAACAAGCTCTCAAAGTGTAGTAGAAATGACAAAAATAGGAGTAGAAATGAATATATATGTATGTATATATATTCATATACTTATGTAAAAAGAAGAACATGCATATATGCACATGTTTGAATCTAAACGGCATAAAAATATCCTCAGTAGAAGAACTATTTTAGTTTCTCACAAACAGGCACCAAGGAATGAAAGGGGTGGGTCATCAAGACATTACAAACCTTGACAATGGTAAATAATTCCATGAAACATATATTTATAGATTCCAATTTGGGAAATAAATTCATTTGTATATAATTGATTTTCTACCTAGCTATAGGACAATATTTCATACAAATGTTTAGCTCAAAAGATAACTATGTGCTTGTTGACATAGAGAGATTATAAAAATAGTAAAACCAGAGTGGTTATGAATAACTACATGTAGCAAGGATAAAAGTTCTTTTTTTTTTTTTTTAACTTCCGAAGGTAAAAAACAATACATTTCAGCAACCATGAGCAGCCTCGTGTTCTGGAGCCAGAGTTTATCCTTATAGTCGGGCCCCTTTCATTATGGAGGTGAGCACTTTGGTGACCACCTTTGTTCGTGTGTTTGTCTGTCTGTCTGTTTAACCACAGACACAAAATTCGAGTACCTATCCATTGTTCTTAGAAACCTCATCTAAGGAAGCAACCCATATTGACTTGCTTCAGACTATAATATCCAGTATAATTTTTAATTATTGAATGGCTATCTCCATTTGTGGAAGAGTGTTTTGGGATATATTGTGTGTGTATATGTGTTTTATGTATGTATAATATATATTGTATTATTATTGTATCAACCTGGTCTTCTGCTGGTTTGCTTTCTGCATGCAAGAAGGAATACCCAGAAGAAAGAACTTGTATAGAACGATGAGCAGACTCCCCCAAAATGCCACCAAGCCAAGGGTTGAAGAGCAAGATGGCCAAAAGGGGATCCTTTGAGAAGATGACCAATGAACCCTAGGAGCAATATTATCTGATTACTTAGCATTAAGTTTTCCTTTTCTTCTCTGTAATTCCCTCAAGTTATTCTCAAGCCTTCCATAAAGTTACATTAGCCTTACATTAGCTGTGTGATGGGGAGTAAAGCAGGGACTCTACATTCATGATGAGAGGAAAGTGGCTCCAGGGAGAGCTTTGGCATGGGGAGAAGCAGTTATGTCACCGCCAAGTGAGAAAAAAAGGGGAGGGGGGAATTCAAGCTCTAACTCAAGGGAAAACATTAAGAAAATAATACTATGGAAGATTTAAACTTTATATGCTATATACAGTCCAGAGTGATAAGTGTAACTGGGAATGGAGTTCCAGAACAGGCAAGTATAACAAATTGGTCTGTGAGTTGAGATGAAATAATCAATCTATACATAATAAAAATAGAATTTTGAAAAGTTTTTAGCCAAGTAATGACTTAAAAAATATACCAGAAATCACTAGCCAAGTATGATTTGCCTAATGTATAGGTCATAATCTAATGCATAGATTATGATGAAAATTACAATATTTGTAGAAATTGCTTTGTAAACACAGTTCCTTAGAACCATTAAAATTATGATTCTTAAGGTCAAAAATAGTTAAATATCAATAAATCATATAGTTCAACCTCATAAATTTCAAAATAATATATAAGGATATCCTGCTCTTTTATATCTGTGATTACTTTGGTATTATGCATTGGTTTTATGAAACTTACTATCAGAGGAGTCTTTATTCTGGGACACTTAAATATAAAACAGATTCAATATCATTAAACCCCGTCCTGAATGGGTATACAACCCTGAATGAGAGCAGAGACTACCTTTTTTATAGGAATGGAGATATCTGGTCTTCAAACAATGTAAAGTCCATCTATAGTTTTCTTTCAAAGCAGGTTGCTCTATTTTACTTAAACTCTTATCCTGAGGCTTCTATTTAAATAAAACTACTAACAGACTTTAAAATAAGTACAGAGAATATAATATCTTAAATAATATATATACAGATAATACATTTAAATTTATCAGAGATTTAGAAACTGACACTAAACTCACCAAATATGATCATAGCATATAAAGTTTAAATTTTCCATAGTATTATTTTCTTAATGTTTTTCCTTGAGTTAGAGCAACAGCATTTATGGTATTTTACTGGATTTGTGGGGATAGGAGAGGTTACAATCTAAGGCAAACAGCCCCTCAATATTAATGATTTAAATTTAGCAAAAGTTAATTTCCTACTTGTGCTAAATGCCCATGACATGTTAGGGGCCCAGGCTGACACAGAACCATGATCTCCTATGGTCATTGTTTCAGAAGCAAGTAAGCTCTGAGGGGCTCACAGGCACAATTCAATCTTGTTCCCATCCTCTCACATCAGTTCTGCCCACAACTCATGGGCCAGAACTATTCAGATGGCTCACCAGCCACAGGGAAGAGGAAGAGCAATGCTAACATCTATCTGGACGGGGAGACAAATGGAAATGTTTCATGAGTAGCACTGAAGACTAACAGGGGTTCTTCTTTGTTCAAAAAAAACAGGAGATTTTATATATCTGTGTGTGTCTGTGTATGTGTGTGTGTATACATGCGTGCACATCATTAATTGGAAGCCATTCTTTTGGTTTAAATCAAGTTTGAGGCAGGAAGAACCAAATTAGCTTACTACAATTAGGGTGCCATCCACCGAACACTAAACAAATCATTATACTTTGTTGAAAAAGATGGTCAAATAATCCCTGATTAAACTTCAATGGTTCCCCCTTACTTTCAGCTCCAATCAACCACAACAAAATAATATTCTTTTAGTGAGAGTCATCTATGAAGAACTGAAAACAAATTCATGTTTTTGATCCATCTTTGAAAACACACTTGCTTATGTTCTCAGCAAACACAGGTTTTATTTTTTGTAAAATGTGATTGATTTTAGCTTTGAATATAGGGAAGCACAATACTTTGATTTGAAGAAGAAAGCCCGAAAACAATTTTGAAAGCAAAGTTCACGGTGGCCACTTCTCCTAACACAAATTCTCAGAACAGATGACAGTCTCAAAACAGTCAAAAGAGATAGATAACATTTTTATCTTGATGCATTAAATTCCTATAATGTTCTCTCTAGCTAAAGAAAATGAAATTACTTACAAAGTGCTTTGAGGCAAAAACTATTAGCTGACTTTCCTATTACAAACAAATGAATAGAACAAATTACTCTGAATTTCTTTTACCAGATGACATTCTGTGAAATACTTGAAGCAAAAAGAATATACAATTTATAAAAAGTGCAGATTCAACTTAAAACCTAAAAGAAAGGAATCTTCTTGCATGTGTTAATTTTTTAAAGTAACAATTGAAATACTCTCTCCCGGTTTGATAGAAGGAAAATACAAATGGATTCCACCTGAGTCCATACTTCAGGACACTAGAAAAATCCGTGGCTCTAATTCAAGAAAAAAAAATAAGATAATAGTAATAGGAGCAAATTTTAAAAACACTTAATGCAGAAACTAGTTTTCAAGCCCATAGAACATCCAACATATTTGAAATTCCTATACCTCCTTTTTTCCTAGTCTGGACTCTGGCAATAACATAGCAATAACATACCCTTAATGTTTTCTTATTTATCTTTTCATTTGTGTTTACTTATTATTTCAACCAGATAAGTGGTTCAGACATGGAAGTACTCAGAGCATTTTATGCTCACCCAGAACAATATATGATGATGCAGAGATGATAGTCTTAGAACTTCACAAGATTATTTGATTTGGGGCAATATTAAGCATTCAGCCACATCCCACACTCTTCCCACTGAATCTTCACAGCAACCTCATAAAGAAGGTTAAATCTCATTTTATTAGAAAATAGATATTCATAAAGATTAGATATTTTAGTGACATTCACAGAGCTAATAAATAGTTAAGACAGAATTAAATCTTAGTTCTATGGGCCCCAAAGCTCATGTGCTTTTTAGAAATCATACAAATCATTTCTACACATTTAAAAGAATGTTAAAACTTTAGCTCTCGAGAGTCACTGATCTATACACAATTCGTGACCAAACTAAATTCATAAAGCCCTTCTCTGTAGCTACATAGTAAAAGATGGGTCAGATTCAGGTATTTATTTCTAATGTGTTGATATTACCTACATATAAAATAAAAAGAAGAAGAAAAGAACAACAATAATGACAATACATAACCAACTTTGAAAAGCTTTGCAGCAAAGAAGCTAGAAAGATGGGCCGAGGAGTCAAGTCATCTGGGCTGATTACAAATTCTACACTTACTAGCTGTGACCTTAAGCAAATTGCCTTACCTCTTTGTGCTTCAGTTTCCCTATTAGAATTATTTGAGAGCTGAGCTCATTTGTATCATGAGCTCATCTCATATTTAAAAAGGAAATAAAGTTTATTGTTAAAGAAAAGAATATCCACTTTTACCACTCTTAAATCCTATTTTATTTTCTGGCTTACTTTTGACTTACAGAGAACTTCTTAGCATTTGACTTGCAAAGGCTCTTATAATGTAACGTAATACTGAGATGATATACAGACATCATTTGGGGTCTTGGTTCTACAGAAAGGACTGTTCAGAAAATTTACTTAGAAATTAGACATGTGAGAGTTACTGTTACCTCGAAGCATAATTTAAATCTTATATTGTTATTTTTTTCTTTTATTTTTATTCTTTTTAATTGACTATTTACTAAATAAGTAATAACTGACTGAGCTGAGTCTGGGACTGGAAAGAGAAGGAACTTTCTCCTTGGCATGACTAGACAGAACCAAATAGAGACCAGCAGATGAATCTCAAAGTCTGATTGCTCTGATCCGTTCCCCCACAGCATAGCCTCCTAATGGGATAGAAAAAAAGGACCCTTTATATGGGCCTTATTTTTAATAGCCCATCGTGATACTGCTTGCTTCTATTTTATGTTATTCTTATCTTTTAGCCCAAAAAGAGTTATATGTATTAAAATATAAATCTAAGAAATCTTGTGATCATTGTATATTGTGTCCACAGTCTTACTTCAAACAGCCATTTATAATTACTTTAGTATCTCAACAAGGGAATAACTACAAAAAAAAAAA